>CM019066.1:85440172-86040172 GCA_009667805.1 Leptobrachium leishanense | reverse complement strand
GAATGAAATCTTCTTTTAAACAGCGGATATTTCTAATAGACATTTTTAATGGCTTTAAAGTCTGCATGATACTAGCTGAATAAAGCTTTTTCATGTGTTTAACTCGCCAGCTTATGTATCGGACCAGTGGCATTTTTCGGATATCGACTCCAGTTGAATTTTTGCAACTGAATTAGCCGACATTTCTAAAAAAATGTCCGCAACGAACAGCCGACATTTTTCTTCAAAAAAATGGTTGATAGAATTAAGAGTGCAAACTCAACACCGCTTGGACGCGCAAACTCAACACCGGCCGTGGTTGAGCATAAAAACATAACTCTTGGCCATCCTCCTTTTTTACCAAGGTTTTAATATGATGGAAGATTTTAGTATTAAAGAATGTGCTGTCATGTTTGTAGAGTTGCGACAGAAAGAACCTTGATTAATGTTTTTGGTGCCATAAGGAATCCTGGTATGTAAGGTTATGGAGTTGGACTGGTGGAAGCTGTGATGAGGGACGGTGCAGTTATCGCCATGGTGCTTGGGTAGAATGTAAACCTTTCAAAGAATGGATTGTGTGGTACTCTGGGCTGATAATTGGATGTATGGATTGTAAGGGATTTCTAAACTGGCTTTTTAAGCATCTCACCGAGATCAGTTATGAAATTAGGCAAGATCCAAAGTATTTTGGCTGTTCATAGGCAGTGTTTGGCACCCGACATTAACATTTTGTTGCCGTTTTACATACGTGATCAACACACTCTCCTTAGGATACTGAGTGTATCCTTGTGACTCCTTCTACCTGCATCTAGCTTGCTGACGGCTCGACGGGGAGGGCCACACGGTGAAGCGTGCACACTAGGAGTGCGCTACACCGGACGTGTTGAAACCCTCCACGTCAGAAATCTAAGGCGGACGGAGGACGGGACTACAAAGCGAGATACTCCATAGGAGGATCGTGCTTTGTAGCGCAGAGCACACTAACTGCACTTAGCGAGGTGGCTACATGGGCGTCAGAGTGGAAGGAAGTCCACTCTCATGGGCGTTCCTTCCATTCTCAAGTGTGCTCGTGTGTATCTGCTGGATGTTTCCGCCTCACCAGCTTTTTTTTTGAAAAGGAAAAAATGTCAGGAAAATATTGTCTGTGATGTATATATTCTAAATCCGCACATATGCATGCCTACACATATTTACTTTGCATAATCATTGGCAAGAGTGGTGATGCTATAATCGGGGGAAAAAAAGAGAAAGAAAGCAAGAGGCAGAGAGGACGTATTCGGCAATAATGGTCGATCGCATTTCCAGAGAGGTCACCACAATCTCTTTGCTTACCGCAGGTTTCCACTTCGCTGATTCACTCTCAAACTTTTTAACCGTGGGGCTTGGACTACTTCATTATCGTGCCCGGCAAGGTTCTGTTGATATAAGGATAATTGCTTTTGCTCAGGAAAACACAAAAAAAAGGAGTATAATAAAATAGAATAAAACGCAGCAGAGGCCCAGGAACTATTGTGAATTTCAGTCTTCCTTTGCTTCTCGTCTCCCTAAGAGAAATTCAATTATGTCCGTTAACGCGGTAATTGAGTGATGTGCAGTCTTTTTTTTTTTAAGAGGAAAAACAGCCTGATTCCTTTGTACAAGTTTAACCATACAACGCCAGGAATTTGCGTTTCTGTTTTCGAGTTGCAATGTACCGAACACATATATCCGGAAGAACGCATGCTTTCCGGGACATTATATATATATATATAGTGGTTTTGGAGTGTGTGTGGACATGTAGAATATAAACATACAGGATTATTCAAAGAGAATCGAAAAGCCACCACACGTTCGGTGACTTTTCGTTCTCTTCAATTCGGCTTGATTTGGCGATGCCATTTCGGCGACCCTGCGGTGTATTCAGCAAGCACCACAGGGCCGTCGTAGTGCAGGGAAAAGCCGCCGAAAACCTGCCGAACACTCACCACAAAACCCAGGCGAATGCACACCGAAACCCGAAAAAACATCTGGATTAACCCCGCCGAACATGCCGGAGAAACCCGAGCAGGAGCCAATCAGAGTGCAGAGCAGCGCCGGAAAAACCCGACACCGCAGACGAATGGAGTGAGAAAAAAAAACCAAGAATGTTTGAAAAGTGAAACGCTGATTGCAAAGAAAGTACTGAGCGAAAATGTCTGGAATTTACATATAAGATCCAATGAATGATAATAAAAAGGGCTGTTACAGAAAAAAGAAAAAACTATTTAAATTTTTTTTTAAATAAAATCGGAAACTTTTTTTGCAAAAATATCACGAAAAATGCTTAAAAGATCCTAAAAAAATCTGTAAATCAAGAGACTTTTTGCTGCAGAATATTATAATAAATGGTTTATTAGATATTGAATTAAAACGGGAATATTTTTAACATTGAAGCCTATGGGATTCGCCTGAATAAACCTGTCGAATGAAGCAACCGAATGGCAGGGCATTTCGGCAACTTTTCACTGCTGGTTTGTGTTCTCTGAATAGCCGAAGCAGTGCTTTTGCATGGGGATTTCACTGCCCTCGAACAGGCACTGTATGTGCAGGCAATTCGCCAACATTTGGCGAATTGCCTGCTGTCTGAATAGCCGAATGGCCAGGAAAGGTAACCGAACGCTGAATTTCAGCGTTCGGTTACCTTTCGCCAGCAATTCGGAGCTCTTTGAATAAGCCTGATAGTATACATAGGGTATATATAATATATAGTTCATTGTGGTTGCAACAATGGTAACCTACTGTGATTAGTGAATAGCCCCTAGATCAGGTGTGGGCAACTACGGCCTCCAGATGTTTTGAAACTACATTTCCCGTGATGCTCGGATTCTCATTAGGTTTACAGAGCCTCATGGGACATATAGTTCCAAAAGATTTGGAGGGCCAGGGTTGCTGAGCCCTGATTTATGGAATATTTAATACTATAATATGTCATTTTGCTGCCCTGTCATGGGATACTTGCAATTAATAGAAATCCTGGTGTAATTTGTAAGTATCTCAGGACAGGGCAGCAAAATGACGTAAAATTAAATATTCCTATAAATCAGGGGTCCGGCAACCCTGGCCCTCCAAATGTTTTGGAGCTATATTTCCCTTGAGGCGCTGCAAACCTAATGAGCAGCCGAGCATCATGGCAAATGTAGCTTCAAAACATCTGGAGGGCCGTAGTTGCTCACACCTGTCCTAGATATTGTTAGATATGATCTACTTTTTCGTTATTTCTGCACATTTCACTTATTAGTGCATGTTTTTTACATTCGTCATGTCCGGGTTCACCAACCTTGGCCCTTCTGATGTTTTGGAATTGGAACTGCAATTCCTATGATGCTCAGACATTCTAATGAGTGTCTTAGGATCATGGGAGCTGTAGTTCGAAAATATCTGGAGGGTCAAGTTTGCTGACCCCTGCCTTATGTAAATAGCATAGTGTAATTTTGTTGTGTCAGAAAACAAGTAGCGGCTGCACGTAATTCATAAAAAGAGATTAAATGTACTGGTTGGATGTAGTAGAGGTAACATCACTGCTCTGTAACCGAGGAGACACAGGTTAGAATCCCGGCCAGAGCACCTCTCCAGTAAGTGTCCTTGGGCAAGACACCTAACGGTACACACTTGCCTAGTGCCTACCACACAATATCAGCGGTGGGGTCCAATGGTAACGTCTCTATCCTTCGACTGTGGAGAAGCAAGTCCCGACTTTACGAGAAGCGGGTTCAACCTAACCACCAGGTCACTGCTCTACAATCATGTAAAGACGATTCGATCCTACTCAGAAGACGCCACCAGCGAGTGTCCTTGGGCAAGACACCTAACGATATGGATGCGCCGACCTCACAAAATACTTGTATATCTCATACATTGTAAGTTCCTTTGGGACCAGGGACCCCCTGAATCAGACCATCGTCCGTGTGTGGTATTCTACTGTATCAACCAACTCCTTGTACACTGATCTCGTAAAGCGCTGCCGAATACGTGGCACCATATAAATAAAGGATAATAATAAGAAATTAAATGGCATTATTTGTTCAATGTTTACAGAGGTTTAAACACACCATGGATGCAGTTGGTAGATAGAATGTATTTAGGGTACGATCAAACACTGAATGAGTAACCCTGTCCAGGTTACCCTTATGTGGGACCCTGCTATGGGGGTCCTCTGTTGGCTGTGTAAAATGCTGCTGCAATGTAAGAGAAGCTGAATTATCTTTACATAGGCTGCAATAATTGAAAAAATGACCCCGTATGTGCTTTGCGTGACATGGTAAAGGGGCAGCTCAGAGCTGGCATGTTCATGTCCTGGAGCCATACGATAACTCAATATACAAGGAAACCACTATTTAACACTACATTTAAAGCAGGGCTTCCTGAGACGTAAGCCATGCGAGTAGACTGTGCTATTCCCACAGGTAGATCTCCATGTGGGCCTGCCGAATGTCAACTCAGGTCCGGGCAGGCACAGAAAAACAACCCTAAGGTTAATTCGAAGACAATGGGATGGAGCGGCTTTCACAAACTCTTATTTATTAAACCCACTAATGCACGTCATTTTTCTATAGTATTACAGGTTGTTGTAACCAAAGATGAGACCTTGTTTAATGTATCTTTGTTTTCCCCGTTGGTTGGATGTTTATTTTCAGTTCCCTCCTATAGCGGTCCCTGTGTCTGCTGGGTTAAATGTGTCTGGCGTCGTTACATCCCAGAGTTTTCTGTTTCTTGTAAAATTGACGGAGCTCTCTCTATGGAGCATAGACAAGCACAGCCAGAACCTGCTACACGCAACGCTGGATTTGTTGCCAGCGCTATATGAAAAGCAATGCCTATTATCTGTAATTATGTATATTTTATGTATCCATCATCTCAGCTATGCGTCTTGCCACACAATACCCACGCTGTGCCACCCACTTTGTGAAAATGGAAAGGTTAGGTTTGTTTTGTGCCAATCACTTGTGGAAAACAAATAAGCATTAAGTAATGTGGAGGCCCTTTTGTGTTCAGCTCACTATTTTTTTGGATTCTCTATCCGTAAAATGTCAGCAGTGCGGAGTAGTGTGCCAGAAATCCGTATCCGTGTCAGCGCAGAACTCTTGAAATGCTAGCTCTGTTTTGAGCCAGCTAGTATGGGATGCATCAACGATGGAAATGTATTTTGGAGACATTTATGCAGAATGTTCTCGGCATCTCTTAGCTGCTTCCACATCTAGTTCGGTCTCTTTTCCCTTTCAACCCAATTCCTCCTCTCCTACCATTATCCCCCCTGAAGCCTTTTTTAAAACGCCTCAATGTTTCCTTCCCGAACCCCTTTAATCTCTGTCTATTGCCCACTAATCCCCCTTTAATCAACTATTACCCCTCCTGTAGAAATTAATTTACATGTGGGAACATTGTGCTGTCATTGGGGGTTATTCAGAGAGCACCAACATTTCAGTGCTCTCTCGTTCCCAGCACTTCGGGGAATCAAATTTCTGAATTCAGCATTCACCGCAGGGTCCCCGGAGTGCAGGGCAAAACCGCTGGAACGGCTGCAAAAATCACGCTGACTATACGTCGGAAAATGCAGACGAGCGCTAAGCACAGTGCAGACTAGCCGTCGGAAAAAGCCGACAAGTTGACGAACGGGGTAAAAAGGAAAAAAATACGATTGAGTCAAAATTAAAACGCTGTTTGCAAAAAAAATCTACTGCACGAAAATGCCTGGAATTTACATATAAGATCCTATGAATAATAGAAAGGTCCCTTACAGAAAAAATAAGAAACGCTTTTAAAAAATAAATGGAAACATTTTTTGCCGAAAAGATCCTAAAATCAATAAAGAAACTTTTTACTGCAGATTAAAATAATAGTTTATTAGATATTGAATAAAATGGGAATATTCTTAACATTGAAATCTATGGGATTCACCTGAATAAACCTGCTGAATGAAACCACCGAACAGCAGGGCAGTTCGGCAACTTTTCACTGTTGTCTGGTGTCTCTGAATAGATTAACCATTGCTTCTCTATGGGGATTTCATTGCTGTCGAAAAGGCACCGTACTTGCTGGCAATTTGCCAAAATTTGGCAAACTGCCTGCTCTCTGAATTGCTGAATGGCCCCGAAATTGCACCGTAGGGGGAAATTAACTGTTTAGTGACATTTCGGGGCCATATTCTCTCATTTCATAGCCTCTCTGAATAACCCCTATTGAGTTATGCAAAGATGCTCAGGTCTGTCAGAAATCATCCACATTCTGTTCCCATGCATGAGTTAAATATTTTCACAAATATGTATTACCCTATTATTACCTCTGTTACCCAGCTGCTACTTCCTCAACCACTTAACCCTAATTTTTTGGGGCCAAAACAATGAAGAGTCAGTATTGATGTATGTTGTGTACTGTAGAAAGGCTGGACTGGGTTTAAGGGACAAATATATAATAAATCGTACATTTATTGTGATTTAACAAGGAAACGCACAATTTAACACCACGTTTCAAGCTATACAGTGTGTGTTACCAGGGCCGGATAAACATAGGGGCTGATGCAGCAGCAGCTCCAGGCTCATGCCCCAAAATAGGCCCAGAGAAAGGATAACAATGTCTACATCGATGGGCATTTGGGCCCCTGTATCTCCAATCCCATAGCAGCTACTGGAAAGAGAGCATGGCCTTTCCAATGATACCAAACATGACCAGGTTTTATGTAATAATAAAAATAAAATAATTAATATTTCTGGAGGGACTTTGGAACCCTGTGTCACTAATCTTTACAGCTCACAAGGTCAAGTGAGGTGTCGTTGGACTCATCAGAGTCTGGCCTTTGCATTGATACCAAACATGACCATGTAAAATTTAAAAGAAAAGAAAACAAATTTTTTTTATTTTTGTTCCAAAGCGATGGCATTGTCCATCTGTCATGTATAAAATGAGCAATACTACTGCCATTACTCACCTTCTCATTTCCCACACTGGGAGCAAGGTTAAAATTGTATATTTTCCATAAAAAATGCAGTAACAGGTTCCCATTAAAAATTTTTAACAAGAATTCCTAATAGAATATATCTAACCACAAAGGTTTGGATGATAAAATGTGAAAAAAAAATTACACGCTTTAAGGCCCGTGTCAGACAAATGCAATGATCACGTCCGTGTTGCCGCACAGTTTAACGTCCGTCGTACCATAGAATGATGAGCAATAGAGACCCACACGCTATGTGCGTCCACACCGAACAGCCCATGCACAACGCACGTGGCACTGGACGCAATTTAGGCAAGAACATAAACCCGCTAAAACAGACCCGCAGAGTGCGCCGCGTCCGCGTAGCGTTCTGTATTTGTGATGCCACGATGTCAGACGGACCCCATTTGCGACGTCCGGCAGCTTGACGCACAAAATGGCTTTCATATCATTTCAACTTTGTATTATTTTTCATATTAATTTAGTTTCACATAATTCCCTTGTTTGTTCAACGTCCGTCAAAAACAACTGACTGTGTGGTGTCTATAGCATCTTCCGTCAGATCGTCCGTCCGTTGTGCACAGATGCAAAGTGCGCTCAGACTGCGTTTGTCTGACAGCCTCAATGATTGAAATCTGAATGGAAATTTCCTCACACGGTATCTGCTTGGTTAGATATACTCCTATCTGCACTATTAAATAACCTAAAATATGTAAAAATTTCAATAAATTATGAAAAAAGCCACCTAAATCTTCAGCTCCAGGCCCATAGAGATCTTAATATGGCCCTGTGTGTTACCTGTGCGAACTCAGTTCCCCCTGTAAAAATAGTGAAGAAACAGAGTTCCTGTGCGTTCCTGCTCAATCTGAATCCTGGGTTGAAGGCTGAAGTTGAGAGAGAGGTTTATTGACTTTACTACCAGTTTCCGCTCTCTCCTTTCCTTGAGACGTTTTCCCTGCTCAAAATAGTTTTTCTCCCCCAACCTTTCGACCATTTGCTCTCTTAGATTGTAAGCTCTCGAGCAGGGTCCGCTCTCCAACTGTTCTGCGTGTTTAACGTGTATGTATATTTATTATGCCTCACCCATTGTACAGCGCTACGGAACTTGTTCCCGCTTTATAAATGCTTGGAATTGTAACTGTAAGTGGTAGGCCATCTTTTTCTTACAGGCCTAACCCGACTGTCGCACATTTGAACCCTCTTTTCAAAGCTTCCTTACCGCTATTAAGCTAAGGCTTTTGTCCCCGACCATATAGATTTATTTTGGATGTGAGTGGTATGGTTGCACAGGGCCGGTGCTCCCACTAGGTAAGCTAGGCAACCGTCTAGGGTGCACTGCCACCTAGGGGCGCAGCCAGCCCCAACCCGGGTTACATTATTGTACCCCTTCCTCATTGTGCGACTTGTGTAGCCGGCAGTGTCAGCTCGCAAATCCGACATTGTTGGCTCGCAGACCCCCGCTAGCGGCGAGGAAGGAGAGCGTCTTATGGTGATGCACAGGTGTCACAAGATGACGTGCGGGCGCCACCAGAGGCAGATTAAAGAAAAAAAGAGGCAGAAAAAAGAAAGGAACAGAAGAAAGAAAGAAAGAAAGAAAGAAAGAAAAGCACAAAAGAGAATGCAAGAAAGAAAGAAAAGGCACGAAAGAGAATGCAAGAAAGAAAGAAAAGGCACGAAAGAGAATGCAAGAAAGAAAGAAAAGGCACGAAAGAGAATGCAAGAAAGAAAGAAAAGGCACGAAAGAGAATGCAAGAAAGAAAGAAAAGGCATGAAAGGGAATGCAAGAAAGAAAGAAAAGGCACGAAAGAGAATGCAAGAAAGAAAGAAAAGGCACGAAAGAGAATGCAAGAAAGAAAGAAAAGGCACAAAAGAGAATGCAAGAAAGAAAGAAAAGGCACGGAAGAAATAGAAAGAAAGAAAAAAAAAAGACTCAGGTGAAAAAAAGAGGCACAGAGGGCAGAGGAAAGAAAGAGGAAAGCGGAGTGGTAAGATGGGCACCGAACAGCCGTGTGCAGCCCCTGGACACAGTGTGTGCCCACTGCACGCACAGTGTGTGTCTCCACACTTCAACAGTTAACAATTTTTGGGGGGGGGGGCACAAGTAGCTGATCTTGCCTAGGGCACAAAATAGTATAGCTCCGGCCCTGGGTGTGCATGCTGTTGAAAGGATATTATGGTGATAATAAATTATAATGTCCATGGTGTATCTCATTTTATTAGAATGTCCGTGTAAATGGGTTAAACACGTGTTCTGATTGGCACGTATGCTGGCTGGCCATACTGGCTTAATTGCATACTGCATGCTGACCCTTCCTAGGAATTAAAACACACAATTTGGGGGCTGTTTGTCGTTAAATTGCATGTCCTATTAAAAAAAAGACATTTCATTCTTTTTTTCCCCACTAACAATATATAAAATTTGATTTATGCAACAGTCAAGTAGTCAATTAAGGAAGAAAGGTCCAGGTGCATCAAAGTGTGTTCTTTTGGTTCAAAGCCTGTAAACACTATAATAACCCTGTTCTTGTTGTCTTTTTGTCTATATTGTGTTGGCTGCCATGCGTAGCTGTTAGGCCTGTTTGACTATGCACTTTTTAAGTGGGTAATGTGTATTGTAAGAGGAGTAAATGGAGATTAGTGGTAATTAGGAGATGATAATTATGTCCTGAAAAGGAAGGGAAAAAAGGGTTCCGTTATCTTCTTTGCTTTGTATCACCTTTTTTTAACCAGGCTTGTATACACAAACACTGGCAGGCAGTGTGTGTTTAGCAAAATCACACATTTAAATGCAGATTGCACGGCTTCTGCACCAATTATGTATTTTTTTTTGCTCAAGAAACAATTACTACACTGCAATGGTGGAAAGAAAAATGTAAAAATCTATTAATTGGCCTTTTAGCAATTTGACTGCTTGACCGGCTTTCAGTGCTCCTCCTTGGCAGACAAAGCTGGCCATCTGCTCCTTGTGATCGGTTGCATACCGATCAGAAGCATAGGGGGTCTGCAAGCTATTGCGCTGTACATGCGCGGTAAATTGCCTAAATTATTATTATTTTTTTTTAAATCAATCCAGCAATTTGTATTAAAAAGGAAAATACTTCGTCAGGCGTCTTCTTTTGTTACATAACTAGTAGACTTAAAGAACCCCCTTTTTTCCCCCCTTTTTTCAATTCCCTTTCTCCATCTAGTTTGTTGAAATAACATGTACTTGGCAGTCTCTATGTGATTTTTCTTTCCTTTTTTTTCTGTTTACATTATCTGTCACTGAGGTTTTGATAATTGTGGTACAATTCCAAGATGGCCGCCTCCTCATGTAAACACTGACAGATCTTCAAATGTTCGTTAAAGCTTAACTTGCTAGAACTTGTCGGGATGAAAAACATTAATCTGCAGAACACTTTAATTGTAAAGATTAATGAAAATGATTAATCTAATATGCAGTACATTTTAATAAGTAGTGTATTAAGAATATTTGGAGTTGTACATTGGGATAGCCTTTACATTAGCAAGTGTCCGGAATGACTTTACTAGTTCAAGGAAAGCGACGCCCTATGTTTGCTAGACAGTGTGACTTTTTGAAAAGTTAAAGTTTGTGAGTGAAAATCAGACTTTATCGTGAGGAAAGTCCCTATTGAAATGGGATGTAACACGAATATCTTAAGATTTTATGGTGATATATGGTGTAGCAGCTGAGACACACACGTATATACCTTATCTACAGCCATATACATGGATGCAGTGATTGGAGATGATACTCTCACAAAATACAGTGAGATTCTCCCTCATACAGCTGCTACACAGAGGGACCTGGACCCGGTACAACCTGCAGTTTCGAGGCTGTATCAGGTCAAGGACCCTTTGTATAGTGGCTCTATGAGGGATATGAGTGGCTACAGTGTGTAAGAAGCTCATTTGTGAGACTAAAGATTTTTAGCACTTGTCACCAGTTATCTGAGTCCCCATTTTGTACTCCCAACCTGTGTTATATTTTTAAAATTGAAAGAAGGAAAAAAGACAGGCTTCTGCTAATAAGGTGTTATATTTTTAGATGGAGTTATGTTATGCAGTTTATATATTTTTATTCTAGGAGGATTTACCCAACGGTGGATGTTTTTCAGTGTGCTTTGGCTGTATTGAAGCATTTTTTACTACTTTTTTAATCAGTATGGTTCATATTTTTGTTATGGTAAATTTTGGTTCTCTGGTGTTTGCATGCATTGCTTTATCTTGTTATTATTTTGCACATTAAAATTATATTAGCGCTGCCATTTTCCTATTTAAGTGGGACACTCTGAAAGCCACAAAGGGGTTTTTCAGAAAAAAACAAAAATTCTGTGAAATTACGGTGCCTTCTCGTTCGGTGCCCTTTGGAGATTCCAATTCAAAGACCCTGTGGTGAATTCACTATTCACCGCAGGGTCCCCAAAGTGTGTTGAATGTGGAGCCGCTGGAGACCACCGCTGACTGCCGATCAGCCCGCCGAAGACCGCTGATCAGCCCGCCGAATGTCAAAGAACACTGCTGAACTGCAGGAAAAAAAACTTAACTCTGTTATTCTTTAAAAGGTGCTTAAAACAATAAGAGTGTATGAAAATGTGTGGAGATAATAAAAAAGGGCCCATAAAAAATAATAAAACGTCTGTTACATAATAAAAAAAATTTTTTTTAAAAAAAAATGGGAATCAAAAATCCAAGAAAATACTAAAAAATAAATAAATAGAAAGACGGTTTGCCGAAAATGAAAAGAATAAACGGTTGGATAGAAACGGTAATTTTTTTTTACAATGAATCCTATGGGATTCGCCTATTTAAACCTGTCGAATTGAATCACAGAAAATCAGGGCATTTCACTGACACTTCGAGGCTGTTTGGCGTTCTGTGAATAGATTAACCATTACTTCTCTATAGGTCAATTTCACTGCCGCCGAAGATCGCTGAATTGTGGCAATCTTTGGCGAATTGCACTGTATTTTGTTGTCAATTCGCCAGTATTTAGTGAATTGACAGATGAACAAACTGCCACGAAATTGCACCATAAGGTGAAATTCACCGTTCAGTGCAATTTGAAGGCAAGTTCGGCTCTCTTTGAATAACTGTAATAGCAGACCTGCCAACTGTGGCAGGTCTGAGACTGGGAGAGGTGGCATGGCCCCCCATTAATTTGACCGTGAGATGATTTACGTCATCGACATTGACCACATCCCAAAACCAGTCAAGCAAGCCATGTAAATACGTAAAGGGAATCCACAAGGTAGAGGAAGAGAGTATATTTCAAAGGAAACAAAGTAGCAAAACAAGAGGACATAGTCTTAGATTAGAGGGGCAAAGGCAAGGCTCGAGTCGAGCGGGAACGAGCGGGAACGGCGTTCCCACACTTCTCCCACAGCGGGAACGCTGCGGGAACGCAGCTTTCCCGCTGTGGCCCGAGCCCGAAAGGCTGAAGCAGGCCGCCGCCGCCGCACATTGTCGGCGGCCGCGTGCTTCCTGCTAGAACGGCCGCTGAGCGGAAGTGCAGCCGCTCGCCTGGCTGTTTCATCGATCCCAGGCGAGCGGCTGCACATTCTGTCAGCGGCCGTTCTAGCAGGAAGCACGAGGCTGCCGGGCGCACAGAGAGGTGAGCTGGCTGCTGGGGGCACTATCCATGAGAGCTGGGGGCAATATCCATGAGACCTGGGGGCAATATCCATGAGACCAGGGGGCAATATCCATGAGACCTGGGGCAATATCCATGAGACCTGGGGGCACTATCCATGAGAGCTGGGGGCAATATCCATGAGACCTGGGGGCAATATCCATGAGACCAGGGGGCAATATCCATGAGACCTGGGGGCAATATCCATGAGACCTGGGGCACTATCCATGAGAGCTGGGGGCAATATCCATGAGACCTGGGGGCAATATCCATGAGAGCTGGGGGGCAATATCCATGAGACCTGGGGGCAATATCCATGAGACCTGGGGGTACTATCCATGAGACCAGGGGGGAACAATCCATGAGACCAGGGGGGCACAATCCATGAGACCAGGGGGCAATATCCATGAGACCTGGGGGCATTATCCATGAGACCTGGGGGCATTATCCAAGAGACCCTGGGACATTATCCATGAGACCTGGGGGCATTATCCATGAGAGCTGGAGGGGCATATTCATGAGAGCTGGGGGGCATATCCATGAGAGCTGGGGCATTATCCGTGAGAGTGGGGGCAATTATATCCATGTGAACTGGGGAAAATATATCCATATAACCAGTGCTGTGCATATTATTCTGGGGTTCAGTGCTGTGTATATTATTCAGGGGGCTCAGTGCTGTGCATGTTATTATGTTATTCTTGGGGCTCAGTGCTGTGTATATTATTCTTGGGGCTCAGTGCCATGTATATTATTCTGGGGGCTCAGTGCTGTGCATATTATTCTGGGGGCTCAGTGTCGTGTATATTATTCTGGGGGTTCAGTGTTGTGTATATTATTCTGGGGGTTCAGTGCTGTGTATATTATTCTGGGGGCTCAGTGCTGTGTATATTATTCTGGGGGTTCAGTGTTGTGTATATTATTCTGGGGGTTCAGTGCTGGGTATATTATTCTGGTGGTTCAGCGCTGTGTATATTATTCTGGGGGCTCAGCGCTGTGTATATTATTCTGGGGGTCCAGTGCTGTGCATATTATTCTGGGGGTCCAGTGCCTGTGTATATAATTCTGGGGGGTCTGTGCCTGGAAATATATTAAACGCGTTAGTCCAGTTGCCAAAATCACGAGTATACCTGTACGGAGTGATACCTTTCACTGATCAGTATAGTTTCCAGTTTACACTCTTGAAAGCTTGTCTTTTAAAAGTAAAGTTAACCCAATAAAAATGTTATCACCACGTACTGCTATACTCGTGATATATAAATAATTTTTCTTCAGGTAATAGGGGAATTCGTGGGTGAGTTCCCTCACTTTTTTTGCCAGGACTTGACCCCTGGGCAAAGGTTTAAAAGTAACATCAGGAAGCATTATTTTACTGAGAGGGTGGTGGATACATGGTACAGTCTTCCAGTTGAAGTGGTAGAGGCCAAAACAGTAATTTAATTTAAGCAGGCATGGGATAGGCATAAGGCTATCCTAAACAAAAGATAAATCCAGGTAAAGTATCCATGTAATTGGGCAGACTAGATGGGCCGAAAGGTTCTTATCTGCCGACATTTTTCTATGTTTCTATGTTTCTATGTCTGGATTTCAGGAGCCCCAATTATAACTATTTAAGCACCATGTACACCATTAAACAGGCCCTCATGGTATATATTTATCTCAGTCCTCCCAAAAGCCTAGGGCTGCTGTGTGATCAGGAAGACTGTGTGAAAAATGTGTGTCACAGGAGGACTTGGCAGCTAGATCTGCCATAACGATTTGTGCTTCAAATACAGCAGCCCAACCTTAAGATCTGAGTTGGCCAAATGTTGACACCCAGACTCTTGCGGATCTTTGATGACCTTCATCTTCTTTAGTGAAAGTAATTTATTTATTCAGTTGTATTACAATGTCAAATGAATGCTCATGTATGATCTACAGCCACAGCCTGGTTCATTTAATAAGTCATCCTGCTGTACTGAAAGATCACTTGGCTCTTCTCTGACGGCTGGTTTTGATCTTATATTTGAAGTCCTTCACAGAGAATTTAAAGCATAAACGATAAACATGAGATTGGCTAATCCACGGCGCGTTAATCTGAAACAGGTGTCCCTATTAATTTAAACCGATATCCCCTCCCCTTTCTAATCCTTTCTTTAATTTGTTATGGGAGGGACATTTTCCAGATTCCAGAAGGTTTATCCCCTTCAACTCAGCGACGGTGACATTTAGTCAACGGCTCTATATGGAATACGTTTTTTGACTTGCCTCTACTTGTTTAAAAATAGGATCGTGTTTACTTTAAATCATTATTACTTAATTTTTGTGAACATCACGTGAAACACGCCGACTTTACAAGATATAACAAGCACTGGAAAAAAAAATGTAATTCCAAGAACTAGATTTAAATGCCATCCAATTTACCAGTTTAGCAGGTCGTGTAAAAATTCAGACTTGTGCTTGTCCTCTCCTGATCTACCTGCACGTATAGCGCTGCCTGAGGTTGTTTAGGGAGAAATAAAGTCATTTATGAATTAATTCTCGCATCGTACATAGAGGGAAGAGGTGGAGAGGCAAGAGACAGATATTTCGGCTTCCATGGCCTGGAGCTAAAAAAACATCTACATGACTTGGGAAAAGGGTAAGAAACATCGGGTCATTGTGACAGTGTGATTGAGGAGCAGGACCAAGGAACACTTGTGTGAAAAGCACCTTCCCCATTTCGGTCATTAGCATCTTTTATCCCCTGGAGGGACGTAATTTGTTTAGAGAGTTGAATGAAACATTTTACATACTTTTTTTTGTAACAGGGTCAGTTGCCAGGATCCTTTTGTACCTTGAATGAAACATTCTTGAAGTAGGATTCTGAGAGGTTTATCACCGAGTGATGATCGCTGATATAAAGGCTTCATTGTATTAACTCCATCAGTGGTTCTCAGATTCCTTTCGTCATCCCACCCGAAGTCTTGGTGACTGCATTAGAAAATGACATACAGGGTTAATCGCTAAGCCGGGAACAGAGGAGAATTGACCAGGGATTTGGAGAATGTTCGGTTGGGGGAAAAAAGCTGAAATTTCGAAAAAAGAAAATGATTAAAAAAAAACTCAGCATTTTTTTTGTCAACTCAGACCTTAAATGCGTAATTATCTTGTCCATTTCCCCAGGTTTAGTGAATAAAGGCAGTCTTTTGTTGAAAGAGTGCTTACATTTTCCACTGTGGGTAGACTGTGATGGACCAGTATATTCTCACTGCATGGGGTCACCACAGCTGCAAGATGGAGGACATGACGTTCTTGAGTTTGATTTAAAACAAAGCTATAATTGCTATACTATAATGCTTGGAAGCATTTACAACACACTAAATATTATTATTATTAATCTTTATTTATAAAGCGCCAGCATATTCCGCAGCGCTGTACAATGGGCACAGTATAGACAGGGTTACAATACATTAAACAACATTTCAACATTTGACAAACCAGTACAGGAGGAGATGAGGGCCCTATTCCTGTAGGAACTCACAATCAAGAAGGGTTGGGGTTGGAAACAGGAGGAGAGGACTGCAAGGTGAGAGTGGTGGACCGCTAGGTGAGAGTGGTGGACCTCTATGTGAGAGTGGTGGACCGCTAGTGTCAGTGACTCGGGTGGTAGGCTTCCCTAAATAGGAATGTTTTAAGGAAGCGTTTGAAGGAAGGGAAACTAGGGGAAAGTCTGACCGTACGAGGGAGAGCATGCCAGAGGGTGGGAGCTGCGCATGAGAAATCCTGCAGTCCATCATGGGAAGAGGTGATGCAGGGAGAAGCTAGGCGCAGGTCACTGTTTGACCTTAGGGATCGGGCTGCGGTGTATTTGGTGATTAGTGAGGACAGGTAGTGGGGAGCTGAGTTAGTGAGGGTTTTGTAGGTCAGGGTATGGATTTTGAACTTAATTCTGCAGTGGATGGGGAGCCAGTGAAGGGATTCGCAGAGGGGAGCAGCAGAGACAGAGCGGCGGGTGAGGTGGATGAGCCTGGTGGAGGCGTTCAGAATGGATTGTAGAGGGGAGAGGCGGGAGAGAGGGAGGCCAGATAAGAGATTATTACAATAGTCAAATCGGGAGATTACAAGGGCGTGTATGAGTTGTTTTGTGGTGTCACTTGTATTTTTCTTATTTAAAAATTTAAATTCCACATGTCAAGGGATATTTAAGTCAATGAGTTAAAGGGACCCTCTAGGCACGTACTTTGAGTGGTCACAGTACCCTGAGCATTCTCAAGCCTTCCCCCCTTTGAAGAGCTCTCTGATTCAGCCCTCAGAGTGAAAGGGCATAGTTTCTCCCAGAAGCTCAGATCAGCGATCAGTGATAGGGAACCGGAAGTGGGAACCAATTTGAGTCCCATCTTCCTCCCTCCCAGCCATTGGATTGGCTTGACACTCGCTGGACCATCAAGCAAGATACGTTTTATAATTATCTCAAAAGTTAAATGAGGGGTTGCAAAGGGAGTCTAGAGGGTAAATGGACAACCCCGCACTCCCCCTACCATTTTACGCCTAGAGTGTCCCTTTAAAGTTCAGCAAGTACATACATGGGGGTGATTAAAATAAATCTGGAGGTTTTGTTTGTTTTGTATCCTTTCACCGATATATTTTAAAGATGTGTTAACAGTCAATAAATAAAGGGACTGTTGCATAGTTTAAAAATAGTGTCTTGCTGGGGTTTCCATGGTTTTAAATATCTCAGTATGTCATGATTTACTTCTTTCAATACAAACACAACACAGCCCTGAAAACATGCAAGTATTAATATGTTCAAATGTAGTCACTAAGAATGATTAGCCAAGCCCAAGCCATTTATTGAATAAGCACTTGGGCCACAGCTTTATTTAAAATCATAACTATAAACTGCACTAAAATATATTAACTCTTTAACTTTTCCAAAATTAGAAATTCCTTAGGTTGAATTCCACAAACTACAGCCAGCTGCAAAGAACGATTCAGCAGACAATTATCCACCATACCGGGCTTCAGCTCTTGTAGTATCACCATCTGACGAAGGAGATCCATTTCCCTAGAGCAATGTTTCCCAAACCTGCCCTCAGGACCCTCCGCCTCGCCAGGTTTGCAGGATATGTGAAGCACAGCACAGGTGATATGATTTGCTGCTCAGTGATTGCAGGATTTAGTCTGCTTTTCCCCAAAGTGATCTGCAAAACCTGACCTGGTTGAGGGTCCTGAGGACAGGTTTGGGAAACACTGCCTTAGAGGTACTAAACTTCAGTTAATTTGAGCAAGGTCTCCAGTCCTCCGTCACTGCCTCATTTCTTCAGTCCTCAAATAGGCTGTGTTTCCCTGCAGCCGGTGCTTAATTAATGTCATCCATAAAATATTTAGGCCCAACTCCGTCAAATGCCCACCATCACTCCGGTCCGAATCAACGCAGCTCTATCTGCTTCCAATTATCTATGGTGTTCTACAAAGCCTCCCATGTGGTACACAAAAGGGGACACCATATAATTTTGTTGTTATGTGTTTAAGCTGTAGAGTAGCATGGCAACACATGTAAGCCCTACAAAACCATGCTTATGAATTGGTGTATGAAACTTGTGCCTTCATATCCTTCAGTAAGCTATCCGAGTGGCTCAATTCCAATTCAGCAGCTATTGAAAATCAGACTCCACCAGTGCCTCCTATACTGCACCTCTTCTTCATCCACATCTGTGGCCAGCTTGGAAAACCATAACCATCACCGACAAAACAATGCATCTTGTGTCAACACAAGTCTGCTAAAAAGAGCAGGATACAACCATCCACAGAAATGTATAGCCCCTGAAATAAATTGCTACTTTCTCAAAAACCTTCCAATCATCACGCCATCACCATCATGACTTACTGACATGTCCATGAAGTCTTGATCAGGAAGTCATGGCCCACCCCCTCCTGCAGGAGTCTGGATATTCTTTACGAAGCTTCTATAAGGTGCACAGCCTGAAATGTGAATTTATCTGCCAAGCCATTCTGCCTCGTCATTATCAATCTGAGATGAACATAGTATAAATCCCTGCCCAGCACGTGTTTATGGGACTTGTTGTGTAGCATCCTGCAGTGAACTCTCTTTTCTCTATAGTGATACTTGCTGGTAGCTCCATGCAATTAAATGGATTTAACATATTTTACTTTTGAGATTTATTGGTGTGGAACTGTGAAAATGAAGCTCAGAGCATTCTTAAGGAAATGTAGTAATCACTTTCTTGCCATTCACATTTCCTGTTTTGGGAACTAGTCTGCCATTCCCTCTCTGGCAATCAGGAAGACATTATGAGGTGCCTTCTTCTTTTGCTATTTTTTGCATTGTGCATTTAGTGCATTTCCTATTACCTTTGTTTATCTTTGCTCATGTATAATGTAACCTGTGTCATTGTGTGTGTGTATACTACTACTATATACTACTACTGCTGTATATTATAGCAGTTCTTGCAGAAATCCACTGTAACAAATAGATCCACGCTCCTAGGCCTTTTTGTAATCCTACAATTTATTGCATAAAAATCTCCAAAGTTTACATTTTAGTTACAATTGTAATTGTAACTCCAGTTATGTATCAGATTTGTATTGATTTTTCTTAATATTTTGATGCAGGTGTTCCATCCTATGATCGAACCTGTGGTAACTCGAAATCACTTCCGGGACAGTCATGTCACTTCCGGTGACGTGAAATGAGACTTGTGCACCGATTTTTTTTTCGGTTCGATTCAGTTCGGTTCGTTCAGATTTAGTAAATTTTCGTTTCGGTTCTTTTCGGCCGATTTCCGTTTTGGTTCGGTTCGTTTTCGGTTCGTTTTTCGTATCGACTTTTTTTCGTGATTTTGGAAATTTTCGTGTTTTTCGGAACATCTGTTCTTCTCGTTTCAAAGTGTCTATTCTTTTTGACATAAACTAATGTTTTTTCGGATCTGATATTTCTGTCGATACGATAATTCTGTAGATACGATAATTCTGTAGATACGATAATTCTGCCATTGAGATTTCTCATGTTTTACAAGAAGGATACATTGAGATTTCTCTGGTTTCCCGGGAAGGATACATTGAGATTTCTCTGGTTTCCCGGGAAGGATACATTGAGATTTCTCTGGTTTTCCAGGAAGGATACATTAAGATTTCTCTGGTTTTACAAGAAGGATACATTGAGATTTCTCTGGTTTTCCAGGAAGGATACATTGAGATGGGAATGATACAAAATTACAGAATCAGCGATATAACCGAAAAATACATTGTCCGAAATTACTGAAATGGAACCGAAATCAGGAATGGAGCCGAAATCACGAATGGAACGAAAATGATTTTCGATTTTACACATTTCTAGTCCATTCGAAAATTCCGAAAAGTTTTCGTTTCGGTTTGGAAATTTGTTCGGTTCTGCTGTTTTCGGATCTGAAAATTTTCGGAAAATCGGCCGAATCCGAATGCACGAATCGGGAAATTTCGTGAAAATTCCGAAATTCCGAAACCCAAAACGCACATCCCTACGTGAAATCAGCTGTGCAGCTCCATATACACACAATGCATAGGCGTGCTATGCCATAGCCACATAATGTGCCTTTGCACGCTACGTCATGCATTCCACAAGGGATACGTCAGCGGTGAAGGGTCAGTGTGATGTACAATGTACATGCATATTGTGTGCCTATGGCGTAGCGAGCATGTGCATTGTGTGGTTTTGGAACTGCACAGCTGATCTCACGTCCCCTGAAGTGACATGAGTGCGCCGGCAGTGACGTCGGTCTCGAGTCGCCAAGAATGTAATATGGGGGGCATGCGGTAAAGTCATTTTACCGAGCGTTAACACTCACATATCTTAACGCTAATACTAGCATTAAGGAGGGAATAATACCCATACTGCTTAACCCTGTCAGAGTATATTTTTTGGAGCTATTTGTGAAGACCCTGTTGCTTTCTTCTTCCTCGATATCTACTAGGACCATTGGGGCATGAAAGGAACTGAAAATAACTAAACCCTGTGTTAAAAAAACCAAACACTCAGCTATTATAAAGGTATGTTCTGTAGTGAATAAAAAGTTCACCTCCTAGACCTTCCTGTGTGGAAAAGATGATCTGATCAATCACCTTGCATGTCAAAATGATAGATTGAAAGCTCCGTATTGGCTTATTTTATAAGATGAAGTAGTTTTTAGGGGTAGTGATGTTTTGCTAAGGTTCTCCCTGTCACTTGCCCCATCAGGATCTTATTGTGATTACGTGATGGAGTGGTCCTTTAGAACAGGAGGATCATATTGTGCGCCCCCTTGGTTGATTGTTGTTAGAATTTTTTTCCCCCCATTTAAAGAGCCCAAATCCCTTTGTCTTGGCAAATTGGTCACTAAAGAACAAAAAAGACTTAAAGTTCATGAGAACATTCTTGAAAGGTTTGACCCTTGTCCCACCCACCTCTGTTTCTTTTTTGGTGGCCTCGGGCTTCCTGTGAGTTTGGGAGTCTTTGTCTGATCTGTCATAGCCGGCCACTCTCTGATGTGCAGGTGTTGACAGAGCTGAGGTCGGCTGGAGGCTCATATTTACCTAACCTGCTTTCAAACTAGGAAGGAATGTGCGTTACTTACATAGAAGAGCTCAAGTAAAGTGAATCTATTGTCTCCTTGCACACAGAACAGACCCAAATAGCCTGTAGAAAATTAGCATGTATGTGATTGTTGTATAATGTGATAAATACCCATGAACCATGTACTATGAGTCAATGGCATCATTGAAAGGTCTTGATGAACAAAGAATAGAGTGGTTTGTACATTGTTGAAATTATTTACAGTCTTATAACAACCAGTGACCCCATAAGAAATGTCAGTCTGAGGTCATTAATTACAGATCACAGCTTATTGGACCTCCCTGGTACCCCAATAAATGAAGTCAATTAAAATCGCTAATGGGCAGAACAACACGAGCTTCATGGTACATGAATTATTTCTCACCCAACTCATAGTCTACATCAGTGTTTCCCAAACCTCTCCTCAGGACCCTCAACCAGGCCAGATTTTGCAGATCACTTTGGGGAAATACAGACTGAATCCTGCAATCACTGAGCAGCAAATCATATCACCTGTGCTGTGCTTCAGATATCCGGACAACCTGGTGAGGTGGAGGGTCCTGAGGACAGGTTTGGGAAACACTGGACTACATGAAGCCGGATAGGGAGCAGGCATCATAACATTGAGTGTTGAGTGAGTTAGTAAATTACTTTGTGCAGAAGATGTACTCACATACTTGATTAGGTCCAGGGCTGAAGGAGGTCCTCACTCCAAGGCCTCAAAAAAGCTAAATATAGAAGAAATCCAGCACAGCGTGTTATATTAGAAATAAATAACCAACAGAACAGATGTTTCGACCTCACATATGTCTTTGTCAATGAAAAAGACCTTTGTGAGGTCGACACGTCTGTTCTGTTGGTGATGGAATAAACCTATTTCTAATATACCGCTTTGTGCTGGATTTCTTCAATATTTTGCAGTAAATTACTTTGGACGCATGCGTGAGTGATGCACTCTCCTGCGATAGCATTAATTCATGTATGTATCAGTCATGCATTATGCATGCATGTGTGTATTCTGCGTCGCATTTAAGGTACCGGTACTTCTGCCATTTCTATCCAAACCTTAGGTGATATAACTGTGAAATGTATTTGAATTATTTAGTGGTAGGACAAGGGGTGTCAAAGTGATTCTAACAGGACCGTAAAATGAATGTCTTGCATAGCTAGACCTAAAGTCCATACATCATTGTGCTGATCATCATAGCATCCTGTGAGTCGCAGGGCTTCAACTCATGGTCTGGGATTTAAATTATTAAATGTGTTCGTAATATATGACATTTCTTACTAAAGCATTTCCTTATTTTCACCTTTAATCTTTAAGTCTTCCTTTTTAACCTCATCAAATTGTGCCTCTATAAGGAGATTTGCATTAATGTTTGCATACTTTATTATTTTATTATACTAATCTACTAAACACTTATGATGGAATTTTCAATTAAAGAATCGCGGTGGAATTTGGTATAAAGTGATTGCGCAAACAGATAGCTACTCCTAAAGGAAAAGGGCTCTTTGGCGTTTATGATTTTTTTGTAGATGTAAAAAAAAAAAGGTCAACGTATTTTTAAAGTTGACATCACCCTCTCTCAGGCCGCCCGTGATAGGGAGCGTCCTGAGAGAGGCAGCCGATGGATCCGTTCTGTGCGTACGTGTGTGCCGATCCATTGTTCTGTGCGTGCACTACACAACTTGCATACAGAAAGTATGCATGTTCCAAGCCATGCGCAATTTGTGTACCCTACACAACGCAATTTGAATTCGTATGCAAATTGTGTAGTAAAGCCAGGGCTTTTTTTCAGGGGGTACTCGGGGGTACTCAGTACCGGCACCTCACCACCCGCCACAACTAACAGGAGAGAGCATGATGCTCCTCCCTCCTCCTGCAGTGGCAGGCAGAGAATCGGAAGCGCTTGGCAGCTCATGTTGCTCCTGAACACTTCCGATTGTCAGGAGTGTATGTAGGGACTGATAACCCCCCTCCCTCAATAAGTGACAAGGGAGGGCTGCTCCCCTTCTCTCTGCAGCCACTGAAACTTTGAACAGCATGGGGAGGAGGGTGCAGCATGTTTGCACACATGTGCAGCTCCTACACACTGCACATTACTGTGAGTGTCATTGCTGCAGAGCTCATACACACTGCGCATTACTGTGAGTTTTATTGCTGCAGAGTTCATACATACTCAGCAAAACTGTGAGTTTTATTGCTGTGGTGCTCACAAATGCTAGGGGATTATCCACTCAGAGCCATTGTTGCAAAAAAAAACAGCTCACAGCCCTGCAATACAGATTTTTCTTGCAACAGAGGCACTTAGTGGATAACCCCCATAGGGTTACAACAATAGTTGTAGTTCATTTAAAGGAACACAGTATTAAAAAATATGGTTCCCTTTTATAGTGTCTTCCTTTAAGTGAACTACAATTATTGTTTATGAGGACATGAAAATAGTCATAATAATCAGTTTTCCCCGGACGTGAGAGTACCCCCACCTATTTCTCCAGAAAAAAAGCACTGAGTAAAGCTAAGCTGCAGAAACTTCTGGATTTAGGAAGCCTTGAGCAGCCAGGATGAGCAGTGTGAGCCGAGCGAGAAAAGGCGAGTATTTTCACTTAAAATAAAAACTTATAAAATGGGGAGGTGTTGTCAACAGACAATTATTTCAGGGCAAAAAAGGTTGTGTGTGTATTTTTTATTAGAGTGTTCCTTTAAGCACACATGCAAAGATATATAATGTGCCTTATTTTATAGGTGTGGGAGGGTGTTCTCATTTACTTTTATGTTTTATCACTCATTCTGTGATAAAAGAAAGTTGCTGGCTCACAAGGCACATTAATTTATTCCTGATATTGAATCTGCATACATTCGACGGATGCTCGGTAGAGGCGCTACACATATTATAAAGGTAATTATCTGCAGTATAATTTATGAATATAATTTTCCTTAAATAGATTTCCATTTTATTGCAGATTGGTGATTTAGAACTCATTAATCCCTTTGTATTTACATTCCAACATTTAGAAAAGATATGAATCGACAAAAAAAATTTACATTCCGCTCCTATGTATGAAATGTCTTCATTATTCTGAAATGAAATTACTCTTCTGCGGAGATTCTCTTTAATCCAGTTACCGATCAAGAGAGCAGTCTGACCCTGGTTAGGTCTTGTGCCTGTGAAGGGGTAACTTTCTGATTTAATTAATTTGTTTGATTTTATGATTTGTAGAATTGAGGGATTGCTTTTGCAGCCTAGTGGGAGTTCTGGCAAGGACACGAGCTTGCTTGATAATTGTTCATATTGCTCGTTGTATGTCATTACCATACAAGGTGCTCCGATATACAGGCTTTTGGTGAAGGGCAATGGGCAAAGGCAGATGTTACAATTCACAGAAAGCTGAGATGCTGCTAATAAAAACCTGGAATGTCAAGCTGAATATTGTATTCAAGGTGTTCTTTACAAAATGTGACACTAGAGGTGGAGTTGAATCTCATTCAGAACACAGAAAAAGATCCACAAGACCTCTTCTAGGACCTACATATCTAACCATTAAAGATGTGAAAGTCCAAATGGTACCTGTGGGTGATGTGGCGCCATAACCATTGGGAATAAGATTATTGCTGAACCCATCCAATGTTTGAAAAAGAATTCTGAGGAGTGTCATCCAAGGAACCATTTGGAAACCAAAGTTCCAAATGAGTCACCAAATTGATTGTCTAGAAAGGTGATGGCTAATATTCCATATGATTAACCAAATAAATGGTCTAGAAGAATGATGGCTAATACTCCAAATGATTCACCAAATTGATGGTCCAAAAGGGTGTTGGCCAGTATTCCAAATGAGTTACTAAATTGATGGCCTAGATCAGTGGTTCCCAACCCTAGTCCTCAAGTACCCCTAACAGGCCAGGTTTGCCAGATATCTGAAGCACAGCACAGATGATTTGCTGCTCAGTGATTGCAGAACGCAGTCTGCATTTCCCCAAGGCAATCCTTAAACTCTGTCCTGTTAGGACGACTTGAGGACCAGGGTTGGGAACCACTGGTCTAGATGAGAGATGGCTAATATTCCAAATGATTCACCAAATCGCTGGTCTAGATAAGTGATGGCTAATACCTGCACCCCAGATGTTTTGAAGCTAAATGTCCTAGGATCCATAGACTACATAGAATATAAAGCTCTGTAACATTTTGCAGGCTGAGGTTAGCTGACAATGCCTTAGTATATTATGTACCCGAAGAAGAAGACACATTAATAAGGAATGGATGAGGTGGGGAGAAACTCTGTCCACGATAAATTATGGGCTGTTAATTACCTGAGTATTATCTCTGCCAGTGACAAAGTCCCCATACAGTCAGACAGCTCGAGCAGGGAAGGGATAGGTTAGGATATGAGGGCAACAGGAAGAGACCAAGGGAGATGGAGTGAGATGGAGATAAATGAAGGTGAAGATAGGATGAAGGCTATTAAACAGCGACATGGCACAGCGAGAGACACGCAGCATGAGGCAGGAACACTTAGCATGCAGAGAAGGAAATGAATGTATGAGATGCTGGTTACCTGAGAAATGATTAGATTTCTCAGTGGGATTATATACAAATTGACCAACATCATTAATAACCAAATAATTTTGACTTAACTCTGCAGCTTCATTTTCATTTTCTCCGTCTTTTCCCCCTCATCATAGCATCCTCATTTCAGACAAATTGTAAAATCCCGTCTTGCTGGGTCAGCAGCATCTCCCTGATTCTCTGCTATATCCCGGACCAGATTAATTGGTATCTCAACGATATACATTACTGCGCCGCTGCTTATACAGCTCCAGGAAACTGCAGAAATACAGTTGCTTTCAAATAAAATTCCCATTAATCAGCCTGCCTCAAATGGCTGATCGTAATGAGAGTTTGGAAACGAAGCATCAGCAGCTGCTTAGCTCACAGATTTCTTTTAAATGAATGCTTTTGATGTCCCTGCTCTGTACCTGCGACATATCTCTGCGCATCTCTCCATCTCTCTCTGTATCCGTAAGGAATACAATGATTTTGTGACTTTGCCTCCGATTTGTTCTGAATGAAGTGATTTTAATCTATTCCTAAACAAAGTGCTGAGGAATCTAAAAATACCCAGATAAATCATGTTTCTGATGAGCCTAACGCTACTATACAAATGTCAGTAAATTGGGCCCGTGTCTGTACATCCTTGCCTCGGGCTTATCTATGCAAGCTGTATAATTCTGCAAATAAAAAGCTCTGGAAATCCAAATGGAACACGCGAAGAAAAATAGTTTTTGAAGCAAATTTGACATCTTTCCACCAAGAACCTCGTCTTCTGCAGCTCATCCACCCTCTCCATCTTGATCTGGGCCAGGACTGAATTGCAGGAACTCTATCCATCGAGAGTGGATCATTACGGCGCGTTCATACTAATTCAGATTTTAGCTTCATCTCCTCCATCGCTGAACTCCAGAGGGTAGGAGTGTGTGAAAGTTTACCTCGTGGTACCAGTCACTCTAAAAAAAAAAAAAAAAAAAGGTTAATGGTTAGGGATAGGAACCTGTACCGGAGATGCTTTGGTGCCAACAGAAGACTCCATCTCTGTAGTTGCTAATGAGCACGCATCTGCCAAGTGTCACGGCTAATGACTGACACAAACAGCGTGGAGAGAGCTTGTTTACAGTCCCGAAAACTTTTTAATGGTTTGACCTATAACTTGTCGAGGCAGAACAAAAAAGAAGTGTTTCTGACAGCCTCGCAATGTGATCCTGTGCATTATAGGACAGCCATTAGAGAGGAATACCCAATATTTCAAACACGTGCTGGATGCACACCTCATGAAATCCTTCCCAGGAAGCCTGGAGGAAGATAATCACTTGCTGAGGTGCATTATTTTTTCCCTGTGAATATTGAGCAGGAGGCTTACCCTTACTTTTAACTAGGACCGGGTTGTCTCTATTTTTTCTTCCCTCACCTAAATAGAAAGCAGAGTTATTTAATATTTTTAAAAAAGGTCATTTAAAAATGTGGCCTTTTAATGAACGAGATAAATTGCGTTACAAATCCACTGATCACATCCTGACACCTGAAAAGCATTAACCTCAGGGGTAAAACCCTTTGCGCCGAACGTCATATTACAACGTCCGCGCAAAAAATGCGTGTTAATGTCTAACGCGGGTGGACCTGCTCGAACCCTTTGTGAGAGTAATGTACTGCGCGCGTCCTATACTTGACATTGTGAGCGCAAATGAGTTTGTGCGCTGGTACGCGGATGGTATTACAATCTATTCGCAAATTTTAACGGACAACGTTTGCGCGCATAATTTTAACGTCTTGTAAAAGCTGGTGGTAACGGCAAATCTGAACGTCCTGGCCGAAACCAAATACATCAGCCCAAAAAAAATAAATTCAGCACAGTATAGTTACACATTCTACACATACCCAAACAATAAAATGCAGAAGTTGTGCGTGTTTTTATTATTGCTGCAGCATATATACTCAGATTGATTTTGGCGGGTGCAAAAACTGAACGGGAGACAATTGTGGTTCTTAATTGGTTCTTAATTGGCTGAATCGCGTTAAAAATTGTCCGCATACCGATTTCTGCGCGCAACGTTAATGCGCGTGCGTTTTTGCGCGCGTTGTTTTTTGACGGATGAAAAAATGCGCACGGATTGTAATACCACCGTTATTTTTCACGCGCTAAATAGCGCTGCACGTGTGCTTTTGCGCGAAGAGTATTCTTTTTTTCATGGATTTTCTCAAGATCCATGTCCATTTTTTGACATGAAGGTATACCCATTGTAGTTTAGAGGTTGCATAACGGTGATTCCATAAAGACGAGCCGACGCATTCCTTTTTTTGTGTTTTAACATGTGTTCATCCTTTCATAGAAGAACAAAATGAAGAATAGCAAGTCGATGCAGTTATTAGTAGTATACCTGAAGAGATTTCTCTTTGCCTGGATTCGATTTAGTCCGGCGTTATTCATTTCCCATCGATGGAAGGTTATCAAAGAGAGTGTGAATTATAGGCCAAAGCAGTCAAATTGTACAAAAAACATTAAGAAAAAAGGAACAAAAACACATTCACGTTTCATGTTTTAACACGTACTCACCCTTCCATAGAAAAATAAAAGGATTACTAACAGATAAATGAAAGGGATAGAGAAAAGATTTCCTTAAATCCTTTGATTTAATGTTTGGTTATTCTCTTCCTATCGATGGAAGTTTATCAAAGGGATTGTGAATTTTAGGGCAACATCGCCAAATTAAAAAAGAGAAAGAATATATACACAAAAATCCTAGGAGATGCACTCAGGGCCTCCAAGAAAAAAACAAAACTTTATTAGATCATTTTAAAATAGTTCTATAGCCCGACGTTTTGGCTCGTACTGAGCCTTTATCAAGGTTGAGCCGGAACGTCGGGCTATAGGCTATTTTTAATGATCTAATAAAGTTTGCTGTTTTATCTTGGAGTCCCTGAGTGTATCTCCTAGAATTTTAGTATATTTAGGGCTCTATTACGCTCTTCACGCAGAAATGTGGGCGTGCGCAAAAACGCATTAACGCGAGGGGCAAAACTCTTCGCGCTGAACGTCGTATCACGACGTTCGCGCATATGATGCACGTTAACGTCTAACACGGGTGACCCTGCGCGAGCGCAAGTTCGTGCGCGCATCCCATACTTACCATTGGGAGCGCAAATGCGTTTGTGCGCTGATATGCGGATGGTATTACAATCGATGCGGAAATTTTTACTAACGACGTTTGCGCGCATAATTTTAACGTCTTTTAAAAGCTGGTGGTAACGGCAAATCTGAACGTCCTGGCCAAAACCAAATACACCAGTCCGAAAAAAAAAATACAGCAAAGTATAGTTACACATTCTACACATACCGAAACAATAAAATAGAGAAGTTGTGCGTGTTTTTATTATTGCTGCAGCATATATACTCAGATTGACTTTGGCAGGTGCAAAAACTGAACGGGAGGCAATTGTGGTTCTTAATTCAGATTGGCTGAATCGGTTGAAAAAACTGTCTGCCCACCGATTTCTGCACGCGGCGTTAATTCGTGCGCGTTTTTGTGCGTCTTTTTTCCACGCGTTATTTTTTGATGGATGAAAAAATGCGCTCGAATCGTAATACCAGCATTTATTTCCGCGCGTTAACGTTTAACGCTGCGCACAAAAAAATTGCTCTGCGCGTACGATTTTGCACGGAGAATGTAATAGAGCCCTTAATGATTGAGACGTGTGCACCGGGCATGTTAATTTAGCTAAGAGTGCTGGATACGGGCAAGATACAGTTGTGTTCAAAATTATTCAACCCCCAATGCTGTAAAGGGTTTTAGGGAATTTAGTGTACATTTGTATTCAGAATGAAATCCTACAAGGACTTTTTAAAGAACCATATGCAACTAAAATGACATCAATTGGTTTTGTAATACAGTAGTAAATGTTTCTTTTGTGAATTCTTCATTGACACAATTATTCAACCCCTTAAAGACTACCACTCTGAAGAACAGAGGTTCATTCAAGTGTTTTCAATCAGGTATTGAAAACACCTGTGGATGTCACGGAGCAGCAATAAAGCATAATAAGCACCAATTAGGCAGCTTTAAAATGACTGTGATACTCAGCTCCTTCTAGACATTTACTGGTGTGGTTACAAACATGGTGAAGTCAAGAGAATGGTCCAGGAAGACAAGAGAAGAGGTGATTACTCTTCACAGGAAGGGCAATGGCTATAAGAAGATTGCAAAGATGTTAAACATACCAAGAGAGACCATAGGAAGCATCATTCGCAAATTCAAGGCAAAGGGCACTGTTGAAAAGCTACCTGGTCGTGGCAGAAAGAAGATGCTGACTTCGACTGCTGTGCGCTACCTGAAGCGTAGAGTATAGAAAAGTCCCCGTGTGACTGCTGAGGAACTGAGAAAAGATTTGTCAGATGTGGGTTCTGAAGTTTCAGCTCAGACAATACGGCGCACACTGCGTAATGAAGGCCTCCATGCCAGAACTCCCAGGCGCACCCCCTTGCTGTCTCCAAAGAATAAGAAGAGTCGACTGCAGTATGCCAAAAGTCATGTGGACAAACCACAGAAGTTTTGGGATAGTGTTCTGTGGACTGATGAAACAAAATTAGAACTGTTTGGGCCCATGGATCAACGCTATGTTTGGAGGAGGAAGAACAAGGCCTATGAAGAAAAGAACACCTTGCCTACTGTCAAGCATGGCGGGGGGTCAATCATGCTTTGGGGCTGTTTTGCTTCTGCAGGTACAGGGAAGCTTCAGCGTGTGCAAGGTACCATGAATTCTCTTCAGTACCAGGAGATATTGGATGACAATGTGATGCAGTCCATCACAAACCTGAGGCTTGGGAGACGTTGGACCTTTCAACAGGACAATGATCCCAAGCATATCTCCAAGTCCACTAGAGCATGGTTGTAGATTAAAGGCTGGAACATTTTGGAGTGGCCATCGCAGTCACCTGACTTAAATCCGATTGAGAACCTCTGGTGGGACTTAAAGAAAGCAGCTGCAGTGCGCAAGCCTAAGAATGTGACTGAACTGGAGGCTTTTGCCCATGACGAATGGGCGAAGATACCCGTGGATCGCTGCAAGACACTTGTGTCAAGCTATGCTTCACGTTTAAAAGCTGTTATAACTGTAAAAGGATGTTGTACTAAGTACTAAGATTGAATGTCACTTGGGGGTTGAATAAAACTGATAATGATGTGAGCACAGAAAAGACATTTGTGGTTATTTCATTATAAATGTTATGTTATATTTGTCTGACCTACACGTGCCTCTTTGATTTAATTGTAAGCAAGATGACTGAATGATCAAAATCAATGTCAAACTGGCCAAAACACTCAATTTCAGTGGGGGTTGAATAATTTTGAACACAACTGTATATATGTATATATTTTTATTAACATAGTCTCCAGTCCTAAAGAATAGAGGTATACACTCAAAAGGTTATCTTTTAACTGTAACGTTAGTCCAATATAAAAGGTATCACTACGCACTACTACACTCTGGTGATTTTTTTTTAAAACAAAAACTCTGTACTCCGCAAAAAAATAGATGCTTGGTGCTTAGCCTGACACTTAGCCCGACCCTTAACAGAGCTCCTGTGCTACATTCCACATATGCAGCAAGGAACTCTGGGTAGGACCTGCAAATGAAGTCTCCAATTTCTCACTTCTTTGCATTCTGGGTGTATATATATAAACATACACTCTTAGTTTTTCTAAATACTGACAAAACTGTTACAATGCTCTTTGGAACAGCACCTAAACTACACAAATTGCAAACTCCCCATCAGGACAAGATCAAATGCCACGTTGACCACAGTCACTTCTCTCAAATATCTAGGTATGTGGTTGGACCCAAATCTATCCTTTGGCCCCCACAATGAAAAACTCTCATCTAAACTTTACACCAAACTAGGTGCCCTGTACAGAAACAAATCCTGCCTGAGCCCCGCGGTAAGAAAGCAGATTGTGCAACAAATGCTTATGCCGGCTATTGAATACAGAGATGCAGTGTATGCAGCCGCCCCGCAAACACACCTCCATATACTTACTACATTGTATAACTCACTCTGCCGCTTTGTGCTACAATGTAACTACATGACCCACCATTGTGACATGTTAAAAGATCTAAACTGTCCGTCGCTGGAATCCAGACGCACACTTAACCTTTCCAACCTGGTGTTTAGGAGATTTTCCAGCAGTTCCCTCATCCTATAACCTCCGATCCAGGACCAGCACCTTACTTGCAATACCACAATACAAAAAGAAAGTGGCTCGATCCTCATTTTCCTACAGAGCATCGCAATTATGCAATAAACTCCCAGACACCATCAAATCTTCCCCCAGTCTAAAGTCATTCAAGAGCTCCCTATTAACATACCTCAATACAGAATGCACCTGTAAACATGTAACATAATGACTATTTCCTACATATTTATTTTCTGTTAATCTGTATATTTGTTTTGTGTTAATATCTTGCATTTATTACTTTGTATTTCTGTAACAATGTTCTTGAACCCAGGACATACTTGAAAAAGAGAGAAATCTCAATGTATCCTTCCTGTTAAAATCCTTTATAAGTAAATAAACAAATATGACCCTCCAAGGCACGGATCTCAAACTCTGAACAACTCCCACTATTCTCTGGCCATTTATTGCACTCACAGAATTCTGGGAACAGTAGGCCAATAGCCACTGGGGGGGGGAGCGTTTGAGATCCCTGCCCCAAGGGTTTATTCCAGATATGATATTTGGTTTTAAACCTTGTAATTCCCTTCCCATTTCTCTATTCTCAACATATAGCATTTTGGTGGTGGACCTGATGAGAAGGTACGTTGTCAAACTCTATAATGCACATTATTGCCCTTCCTTTATTTTCAAAGACTTTCTGGTCTTTTGATGATGCGGAAATGTGTGCGGTCCAGCCTGTGCTGTTTGTTTTTACTCTGACTTAGCATTAGCAGAGTGTTCCAGCTATTGCAGGCTGAAGATTTCCAGTTTACGCTCTAGCAGTGAGGCCCCGGCACATTTATCCCGCTGGTTTAAGGAGCTCTTTTGTACACACAAAGTCATACTATGTGGCCATAGGGTTGGAGGGTTCTTGAGGGTAATAGAGGTTGAATGCTGAGACAAGTGCTGATTAGCACAGCTCTAAGAGGGCAATGCTTCAAGGCTTAATGACTTCCACGGTATCCCTCACCAAAGCCGCTGAGCTAATCTATACTTACCGAAGCTCAGCTCACAACCATATTCACGTTATAGGACACTACAAATAGCTTTCCATACACATAAATGGCCACTTACAAAGAATGGCATTAGCCAAGTGTCAGTGATGGCTCACATTGTGTCACCGCCAATGTGTACAACATAGACGTGCGCACCCTGATTTTGGATGAAGAGATCCACTTTCACCTCCTACATTGACATTGTAGATGTCTCTTATCTGGTTCATGATCAATAGCGTAATAACGGACTGTGCCGCTCATCAGAGGTTTGTTATTTCTAATTAAAAATGTATATTTCGCGCAAAATCTTCTAAACAAACATTTTCAATGAATAAATGTTCCATGGGTGCACACCGTAATGTATAGTGCTGCGCACACTAGTGGTATACAAGAACAGCGCTTCTGTTGAAGCAGATATTTTTGAGTCACACTGCTGACAAGTATTTAGATGATGAAAAGTCACAGCATCCACAACAATGAAGCGGCATTACACTGATGTAACACAATGGAGCTGAATATAAATGACACCAAGATAAACTTAGCGTTGGGTCAAATTTAGGGAGTCACGGTTATTGTCAAACCATAAGTTTATAAATATATAAATTACATGCCAACAACAGTGAATGGATGAGTTAGTGCATTAACCCCATTCACTGCTGTGATCGTGTATACACATTCAGTAGCAGCCGGCTCGAGATCGTGTTAACACCATCGTGGGCTCTGCTGTATCATTGGAAATTAAATTGATTTGTTGCAAACAAATTTAATTTGCATTTGGGCTCCAGAAGACGCCTCCAATGTTTTAGCACCGTGAGCATGATGCCTGAAGTGCTAGCACTTTTTGAAACCAGCTGGAGAATGTCTCTAATAGACTTTTTTCCAGCTGGATCTACACAGAGCCCAGAACTGTGGTAACTTCATTTCGCCAGCAGATGGCAACATCTGCCTGCAACATAGGTTATAAATGTAAAAAGCACTTTGAGAATATTGCCAAATATGTCTTACAATATACCGTAGATACTCAAGTATAGCATGACCCGAATATAACGCGATGGATAGAGATTTATTATGGAAATGAGAGAATATTCAAGACTCGAATATAACGCGAGGAACAAAATTGTACTGTACCGGTAAACAATTAAAATCCTTCCAGGTTCTCTTAACACAGTCAGGCTCCCCCTCAGGCCAGGGTGCTCTGCTCTAGAATGATTGCAGTTGTTACTAAGTATGAAGCCGCCGGCCACCCGTCTTCTTTACTAGCAATTAAATGGCCGGCAGAGGCGAGCAAGGTGAATGATTGGCTTAAACCGAGTGTGCCCTCTGGCTGTGATGGATCTGACCTCTCCCGAATCTGGCAGTTCCTGAAGGGTTTGCAAGCATCAGAGAGCCCGCATTCACTTCAGCGAGACTGCCGGAACTTCCGGAAGACTTGGGATCCATAGCAAGGTAAGTTTCTTAAAAAAATTTTTTTTTTACACACCATGCTTGAATATAACGCGACCCCACCAATTTTATGGTAAATTTTTGTCACCAAAATCTGGCGGTATACTCGAGTATCTACAGTAATCAATTATTTAAAAAAATAAAAAACACTGGTTCCTGACAGTTGTTTTGGAAAATCACTTAGAAGTGAAGGAGTTAAGCACACCAGCCCCACTGGTAACCCATTCCAGCCTACTCGCAAACTTTCCATGTAGCTTGGCTGTTGCAGTTGCCTACTGTAACATAATACTTCCTACACTTTCGGGGTTATTCAAAGAGCACCAAAATTTCAGAATTTCGGTGCTCTTTCGCTCCCCCACTTCGGAGAATCAAATTCCATGACCCTGCGGTGAATTCAGCATTCACTGCGGGGTGCCTGAAGTGCAGGGAAAATCCACCGAAAAACCGGCGAATTGAAAATAAAAACCGCCATAAAACCACAGAAATTATCAGATCCGATCCGATAAGCTGCTGAAAACGTGTCTGAAAAAAGCCAACGATAAGCCGAACATAGTGCTGACCAGCTGCTGGAAAAAGCCAACTTTTAAAATTTTATACGCTGTTTGCAATAAAACTACTGTTTGAAAATGTCTGGAATTAACATATATAAGGTCCTATGAATAGTAATAAAAAGGTCTGTTACAGAAAAAAAAAACACTATTTAAAAAAAATCTGAAAAAAAATTTGCAAAAAAATTTAGAAAAATGCCTAGAAAATCCAATTTCTTTTTTTTACTTTTTGCTGCAAATTAAAAGATTTGGGGCTCTATTACAAACCTAACGTTAAAACGCGGGCGCAAGGGTGGAAAAACTTCACCTGCAGTTTTCCCCCTTGCGCCCGCGTTTTAACGCTGGATTACAATGCAGGCGCAAAAAATACTGCCTGCATTGTTACCGCGCGGTAACCCCCGCAATGCTCGCAGCAGCGCTGAGCGCAGCCGCGAGCATCCACTCAATGGAGTCCATAGGACTCCATTGAGTTTCCCCCTGCCGGTCACATGACCAGCCGGGTCTCGAGATCCGGCCGGTCGGCGTAGTTATACGCAGGGAGAGTTTCTCCCTGCTCCCGCCGGACGGAGGAGGCAGTTGGAGCTGCGGTCCTCACCGCGGGACAAGAGGTGAGTATCTGATTTTTTTTTTTTTTTTTTCCTGGATGTGTTAACGGATTCTGTAGAAGTGGAATCCGTTAACACCAAGTCCAGGCTGTGGTTAACTTTTTGCTAACCACAGCCGGACGTTAATCAGCGCTAGGACTTTGTAATCCAGCGCTGATTAAGGCTAGGGTCAGACGAACGCATTTTCACGTTGTCTGTGAAAAAGTGCGTTCGAACGAATGGACGCATTTTTTCACGGAGTACGCGATAGCGGTCATACTATGCGCATTTGCGTCCGTGATTTTGTACGGATCATCAATAAAACACTTTGTGCATCTGGACGTTATGTTGGCCGGACATTAGCAGTGTCTGACATCTCCAAATCAGGCACACACGCCGCTAGCGGACGCAGCGCACTCTGTACAACCGTACTAGCGGTTTTACGTTCTCGACAAAATGCGTTCGTTTGACACTTGCGTTGCGCAGCCGGACTTTTGTGCGACCGTACTTCGTATATTGGCCGTCATTGCCCGGCATTTGCTGCTAGCACGGCCGTGATTAAGTGCGCCTGCACGCGCGTTCGCACTGCCTCAGTCTGACCCTAGCCTAACACTTTGTGCTCCCCATGTTAAGTATAGGGAGCGCAAAGTGCAGTAACCTCGCGCTGAAAAGCGCAAAGTACCAAGCACAAACGGGTTACTTAACCTGTTTGCGTTTGGATTGTAATATGCGGTAAACACCGCAGCAAACGTTAATGCTCATGCAAGCGAAGGTTAACGTTTGCCTTAAGTGTGTAATGTGGCCCTAAATGGTTTAATAGATATTGAATAAAAATGGGAAAATGTTTTACATGGAAAGTACCTATGAGTTTCGTCCGGATTAAACCTGCCGAATGAAACAACCAACATCAGGGCATTTCACTGGCATTTCTCTGCTGTTCAGTGTTCTCCGAATAGATTAACCATTGCTTCTCTATGGGGGATTTCACTGCTGCCGAAGATCATCCGTATTTTGCTGCAGTTCGCCAATATGTGGCTAATTGCCAGGTTTTTGTGTAGCCAAATAGCCCCCAAATTGCACCGTACAGGGAAATTTCACTGGAAGGTTAGCCACCCATCTATCATTCATGTATCCATTCCTGTATCTATCTTTGCATAGGAGCTAAACCAAGGATGTCAAATTCATGGACCCCAGATGGTGATGACCTACAATTCACAGAATTCCTTCAATGCAATAGATGGCCAAGGACACATGGGAGTTGTAGTTCAGACAAAGCTGTGGGGTGGAGTTAGACAGACAGATGGGTGGATGGAGAGCTTGGTACAGAGGTAGGTACATAGATAGATGTCTAATCGATCCTACATACACGCAATACACCTGGAATTCTAAAGGGGCAATCACCCAGACGTGAGTTCTGGACGAAAAATAGCCAGCCCGGACCTATTACCGCCTGACCCAGAATAGGGCTTTGTGTCTGGTATTAAAGGTGCTATAATGACACCCCAGTGCCTAAAACGAGCTGCAATATTTTTAAGTCAACTTTTTTGTTCATTTTTTCCCCTCAAATTGAAGCAATTAGCACACCACCTGTCTGCCGTGTACGTTTCAGCCTTTCCTTCTTACAGATATATGAAATTCAACCCGCTGGTTCAATTGCATTTAATTTTGTTAAAACCGTTACATTGTGAAAAGCGGCCTTTTTGCAGACCTTCCAAATTAGTGCATTGTGTGAAAAGAAAAGCGAACAAAGGAAGTCTCGTGGACATCCAGAACTATTATTACTCAAATGTAACACCGGGATATGTCAGGCTAATGTACAACGTCTGTGGCTACTTTTTATGCCTTGCCTGATATATATTATATAATTAGGTTGGTATCACAAATTTGAAGATCTCGGGTCATTTCTAAGGTATTATTGTCTTTTAAAACCGGCTGGGTGGAGTAGAGGTAACACCACTGCTCTATAACCATGTCGAGAGACTGTGGAGACACAGGTTTGATCCTGGCAAGAGCACATCTCTAGTAAGTGTCCTTGGGCAAGACACCTAACGGTACATACTCGCCACCCAGGACATACTTGAAAATGAGAGAAATCTCAATGTATCCTTCCTGGTAAAACCCTTTCTCAAAAAAAAAAAAAATGTTGCATGACCTGCAAATAATAACTTATTTTTTATTTTTTGGAAAAAGAAGCTTGACTGTTCATGAAGCATCCATACTATCAACCGTCCAAGGAAAGTTTATATAGAGGCTGTTGTAGGCATTAATACTGTATAATACAGGATGGGCACCCTTTAGGTCAGTGTCACACGAGCACACTTGAGAGTGGAAGGAACATCCTTGAGAGTGAACGTTCCTGCCACTCTGACGTCCGTCTGGCCACCTCGCTGGGCGCAGTTATTGTGCTCAGTGCTACAAAGCTCGATCCTCCTATGAAGGATCGCACTTTGTAGCCCCGTCGAACGTGCGTCGTAGTAGCACGCGCATCTAGTGCACACTCTACACCATGTGGCCCACAACGCTGCGACGGATGTCAGGAGGCAGATCAGTACACTCGCACTTAGTGAGTTCATCTGTAGTGCTTGGGAGCCGGGTTCCTGAGCTGCAGTAACTGTCTGGAGCACCCGTAATCTGGAATAGCTGAAATTTGGAAAGATCCGAAAATTCTGGTGTTCCGCATCTTAGAATTCTGGATAATGGGTGTCCGGCGTGTAGAAATATTTGGATATTTTAATCCTTTTGACAAACCTTTTTTCAAAGGTCTATTTGGAAACTTTTATAGAAATGTGTAACGTTTAGGTTGTTTTTTTCATCAACTCTTAATAATGTGAACATGTTAATTACTTTTACCTTTATTTTACATTCTTTGGCCCATATTACATTCTCTGTGCAAATGCGCTCGCGAAGCGCAATTTTTTGCGTGCAGTGTCCAGCGTTATCTTGCGAAAATTAACGTGATATTCGGATCCGAACGCATTTTCTCATCCGTCAAAAAATAACGTTAGCAAAAAAACACGCAAAACGAAGTGTAATACGCGCGCAGTAACGTTGCGCGGACTGTTTTTTTCGGAGGATTCAGCCAATCAGAATTAAGAACCTTAATTGACATCAATTCACCTTAACCACTTCAATGCGGAGGACGCGCTCAGCGCGTCCTCCGCATTACCGCTGCTGTGCTGAGGACGCGCTGAGCGCGTCCTCCCATTGGGGTCAGCGTTCGGCCGGGTTCCGGCCGATCGCTGGCCCCCCGGTGCGGGCTGACATCCTCGATGTCAGCCCGGCATCCGGAACCGCAGCCGCTGGAATTAGGTGTCATCGCGGCAGCGCGATGACACCTAATTCAGGCGCCCCCCCGCATGTGCGGAGGAGGCGCCTGAAAGGGAGGGGTGGAGGTCCTTCGGACCTCTCTCCCTCCCGATCGGCAGCGTTGCGGGGGTAACCCAGGCACCATTTGGAAGGGCACAGCCTGCCCTTCCAAATGGTGCCTGGCATTAACCCCTGGGTAGCTGGATCGCGAATCGGCGCTGAAAAGCACCGGTTCGCGATCCTTTCCCGGAGCTGGCCGACATCTTGGATGTCGGCCAAGCCTCCGAGAACTCCCCCTGAGGACTGGCGTCATCGTGCATAGCATGATGACGCCAGTCCTAGAGTTAACCCCTAACTGCCACCAACGGTGGAGATAGGGAGTTCCAATGAACTCCCTATCTCCCGATCCGTGGCAGCTAGGGGATAATGTTTGGTATGGTTGGATCGGCCAGAGCATGGCCGTTCCAACGATACCAAACACGAATGTGAAAAAGTTTTTTAAAAAAAAATTTAAATTAAAATTAAAAATTAAAAATATATTTAAAAAAAAACATTTTTTTTTCTTTTTTTTGGTTTGTTAGTGTAGCAATATTGTTCCCATTTCAATTATAATGTGAACAATGATGCTGCACTAACGATTTTTGTATGCGGTGCGTTTGTTAAAAATCGCGTAATTTTCCCCCAAAAAAATGTAACGAGTCCCCATCTCTAATTTTTTTAACAAGCGCACCCCATACAAAATATAACCACAATTGCTCGCATGTTAAAATGTGAAAAAAAACACTTTACACGTTGTAAATTATTGAAAATACATATTTTATTGCATTTTTTGTTATAATATACAGACATGACATAACGTATACATATAATAATGACATATTATGAATCTACCGAGTCTGACGAAAGAACGATATATAATATGTCTGGGTAATATACTAAAATAAGCCTTCAAAACACGTTTAAACATGATGAGCAAAACCGGTAAAAATGACCTCAGCACAGAGGCGGGAAAAGCCTCAGCAGCGAAAGGGTTAATTGACTCACTAATGTTTTTGCGCCTGTCAAAATAAATCTGAGTATACATGCTGCTGCAGCAATAAAAAAAATATGCACGAATTCACAATTTGTTTTGTTTGGGTATGTGTAGAATGTGTAACTGTACTGTGCTGTATTTTTTTTTTCGTGCTGGTGTATTTTGTTTCGGCCAGAACGTTCAGATTTGCAGTTAACACCAAGTTTTCAAAGACGTTAAAATTATGCGCGCAAACGTCGTTCGTAGGAAGTTGCGCATCTATTGAAATACCACCCGCTTAACGCATTTGCGCTCACAATGTTAAGTATAGGACGCGCACAGTTCACCACGCTCGCGCAAGTCCATCCGCGTCAAACGATAACGCGCATCGTTTGCGCGAACGTTGAAATACGACGTTCTGCGCAAATGGTTTTGTCCTCGCGCAAATGCGCATTTGTGTGCGCGCAAAACCGATGCGCGAGGAATGTAATATGGCCCTTTATATTTTGTATGTATTTCACATTACTTTTCCTCTTTTTTTCGGCATTGAGGTAGGTGTTACATACAATATCAGTTTCCAAGTATCATACTCCTAAGCTCTTCTTCTTCAGCGATGTGGGGACTGTTTCATGAGGTCAAAGGGCAAACAAAAAGGCATTTAGATATAAGTTCTGAATGAATGAATGCTCTACTTAAATCAAGGTTATGACCAGTCCTGAGGGATCACCTCTCTGGCTTCCAGGATAACCCTGGGGCATGTTCTGCTCTGATGATTTAACCTTTCAGAGAATGCATATAGCATCTGCACATTTTCTGGAACACAATTTTTATTTAAAAAAAAACAACAAATTTTTTTGCTTAAATGTTCAAATTGTATAAAAATCTGGATTTGTATTAGTTTATTAAATAAAGATAATAAAAATCTGTCTCACGGCCAAAAGAAGAAAAAAAAACATCAGTTCCACATATTAAGAGGCTTGATTGCCTTATGAGCTTTTGCGCGCATGCCAAATATGAAAGAACTCATATGGAGAAAGAGAGTTTTGCTTTTTTTGTTTGCTTGATACTAGATAGATTTTTTTTTTTCGCTCACAAACCCTCTTGTCCTTATGTCCTTGCCTCCCACAGTGTCTGTGTCCTGATTTTAATCCCGGATTCTTGGTTTAATATCTAGCGTTCATCTCTGTGAAGGAAAAACATTAAGGCTAGGGTCAGACTAACGCATTTTTCACGTTGTCCGTGAAAAAGTGCGTTCGAACGAATGGACGTATTTTTTCACGGAATACGCAATAGCGGTCATACGATGTGCATTTTCGTCCGTGATTTTGTACGGATCATCAATAAAACCCTTTTGCGTCTGGACGTTATGTTGGCCGGACATTAGCAGCGTCTGACGTCTCCCAATCACGCAAACACGCCGCTATGCGGCCGCAGCGCACTCTGTACGTCAGTAGTAGCGGTTTGACGTTCTCGAAAAAATGCGTTCGTTGGCCACTTGCGTTGCACGGACGAACTTTCGTGCGGCCGTTCGTCGTATGTTCCCCGGCATTGGACGTCATTTGCTGCTAGCACGGCCGTGATTTCGTGCGGCTAAACGCACGTTAAAACTGCGTTCGTCTGACCCTAGCCTTAAGTAGCGAAATGTGTTACGAGGCAACAACGAAATATAAAAAAACTTGAGTACCATTTTTTTATATCTTCCAGCTTACTCCCCAGTTGCTTTATAGATTGCATGTTCCCGTGGGAACAGGGTCCTCCAATTCGACTGTCATCTTTGTTTCGATTATATATATATATATATTATTATTTTGTTGGTTGGGGTGGGTGGGAAAGAGATGCGGGGTGATGGGTCTGCTTCTAGAAACACCAGATTAAAATGTCTCCAAAAAGTATACTAGTCAAATTATACTGGCCACTTCTTTCTATGGTTTTTCCAGGAAAGGGTCTCACTGGTTGCATCCTCTGTAGCAGGGTAGCCATCAAGGGGTGACAGCCCATGATATCTTCAGGGGCCCAGTTGATCCAGGAGCCCTTGCCAAACCCTAAGTGGCAAAATCGACGAGGACCTTCCACGTCACACAGGACTGGTCAACCAAGACACCAGCAATTTTCCCAGTGGGCTGCGGCATCTCGGTACCGGTTAGGGCACTCTGGCTCATCACAGAGGGATCAGTGAGTATGATCTGCACCAGGGAACACTTTTTTATCCCCTTGCTGGACCGCCAGGGATTTAGCCCATTTCCATTAAAATAAGGCTGGCAGAAAAAGGCAAAATTTTATATTTTTAATTAGCTTATTGAAATGAGCAGCTGACCGAAGGGGGCCCCGACCAGTGGTTTGGGGCCCCACAATTTCTGATGGCAGGCCTGCTCTGTATCACTGTTATTCTAGAGCACTAGAGCTCACCAGCATGAACAGTTATTGACATTGCCTCCCTGAAATGCCACCTCATGTCCTGGGTCACAACTTCAACATGTACAGTCCCCGGTTACAATAACTTCCTGTAATATTTAGAAATTCTGCATTATTTCCACAGAATTGTTAAAATATATTCTGGATTGTAGCTTCAGCTTTTTTACTCATAGTTATATCAGATTCCTGGAGTCAGCCTGCTCCCAAAAGCAGAACCTGGTGGTCTCCTAAAACTTTGATAAATCAGGGGTCTCGCCTGATTCATGTGGAATATCAATATGCCCATGGCATTCACCTGCCACACAAATACAAACAAATACACACATACATTCACATACTCCCATAAACCAAGGGACCTGCTTGAGCTGTTTTGAGGCCAGAACAAAATTGGGTCATTTCTGTATTTTTGCATGATATGACGCGTTTGCATTGGATACAAGAATACGCAAATTATGGAGCCACCACACCCCAGTCAAGAGCCTTGTTTTCTTTCTTGGGTGTCTAAATTTGAAGGCACTTTGAACCACCATAATGAATCATAACGAAGTTTAAACTGGGATGACTGTCAAACCAAAACAAATTAAGCGTTGTACTTTATGTCATCTGCTGTCATTCTTCCAGAAACACTACTAGGTCACTCATTCACCATCCGGAGCTCTCGTGGCTTTGCCAAATCAGCAAACGAACCAGCTAGGAGTCAACGTGTAGTCATTCCGTCAGTTTCGATGGATAACTAATGTCATGGAGCCGTCCAAGAGGGAGAGGAGGCCGTACCATGACAATCTGTCAGGCTTTTCCTGTAGCACAAAAAACTGAATGAAAACCTTTTTAGACTTTTTTTCACTCTCCATCAAAAAAAGATAAAAGTTACTAAGCGATTTTCTTTAATCCCTCTAAATTGTTAAGGTCCGTCGCAGGATTTTCATTTTTGTAGGGTGGTGGGAATTCACCATGTCATCCAATGCGCTTCCGTGCATTTCAAGTAATTGCATTTGTATCTTTCATGTATCTTTCTTCCGCCCCTTTTCACTCGAGATTACCCTCTATGTTGCTGTGCTTATTCTCCCACTCCCTTCATCTCATAGTCTTCTCATTCATCCTCTGGTCCCATCAGACCTTCTCATTGAAATCCTGATTTTCTCATGACTTCCGCTTTCTTCCATCAGAGAGTAATCCCCGTAGCTGATGGTTGCAGCTTAGCAGGTTAAGACTGTGACACATGAAGACAATGTGGGATTTCAAGTTCAACCCAATGTGACCTTGGTTACGTGGGCTGCATCTGCCTCTAATATTTGCAAAATAAAATGGTGAACTCTTGGGGGGGCATGGTTTCCTGGAAGCGAAAGCGTATTTCACGTGCCATTCATCTGTCATATGAACTATATTTCCTTGATACTCAGTCGTATCTGTTCTATTGGTCTGTAATATCTGGTGTGACAAGGTTAGCTTTCTTAAAGTGTAGCTTTGTCTTGCCAAATGCCATTTGTTTCGATTTCATGAGTAACGCCATACTAAAGCCATAATGCAGGTACGTCAGGCTCTGCTGATAGCCTAAAAGTCTCAGAAAACTTTGTGTGCAATAGATGGCCTGAGAATCATGGGAGTTGAAGTTCAGCAATGTGTCAGGGGCTGGAGTTTGACATCCTTTCCACCTAGGGTCATTCTAGTGCCAAAACCCTGTTTTTTTTTTTTTATAGTGCCTAAAGAAGCTTGTGTTTTAACCCTTGCAGGTAAACTATGTTTAGGTGACAATATCCCAACAGCAGGATTTGATTGACTTATCGATGGTTTATATTGCTTTATAGTGGCCAGTGGTGCCTTTTAGGTGAAAACACTGGGACTTGCTGCATAAAGCATAGGAAGGGTTATTTTGCTCACCTAGTCACACAGGATTGAAGCTGCTTTTATGGCCCCACCATTCCCAAACCACTGGCACTAATGATCCTGCCATCCAGTAAAATTCCCCTTGTCTTTCTCAACCCCAATCCCTCTAGATTGTAAATTCCAATGAGCAGGGTCTTCTACACCTCTTGTTTCCACCCTATGTCCATTTATCTGTATCTCGTTCCCTTTGGTTATTGTAAAGTGCTGCAGAAACTGTTGGCTCTATATAAATGATAATAATAATAATAATTTTACAGTGAGAATAATAAAGCTGAGGAATTCTCTGCCTGTTGAGGTGGTTGGGTCAGAAACTGTACAGACCTTTAAACAGCGACTGGATGACTTCCTGCAAAAACAGAATATTAAGGGTTATAATTTTTAATACGTTGATCCAAGGAGAAATCTGACGCCATTCTGGGGTCAAGAAGGAGTTTTTCCCCAGTGTGTTGCATATTGGCGAGCTCTTCAGACTGATTTTTTTGCCTTCTTTTGGATCAACAGCAGTAGGTGATGTGTGAAAGGTTGAACTCCTTATTTCAGCCTATGTAACTATGTAATAACCCCCATAGTGGCTTTAGTCACATGGCAGTATTCAGGAACACTGGGGCACTGAGCGTAATTTTCTCCATTGAGTATTATCTATTGGGGATCCAATGACATTCCAAAACCGGATGACATTTGATCTCAGAAGACTGAAAAGGCTCGGTAAATCCAGATATGAATAACAGCCAAAAATACTGCAGCCAGGACACTAACCACTGAGCTATCTAGCCATTCTAAACCTGTGAAAGAATACATTGGCTTCCTTGTGTGACACATGAGCTGTCATATTCTATTTCCCAAATAAGAAAGAACATTGTTTTCTCACCACTTAGTTCTACTTCCCTGGCTGGCTTCTTGTCTCAGTCCTCGCTGTGTAGAAATGTGTTTATTTAACTTTGCATTTTGATACTTTCTCTATAGGTTTAGGAATTTGTGATATCTGTCATGTTACCATGTCCCTTCCTCAACGCGTTTCCGTCTTGTGGCAGTCTCTCCCTTGGCATTATTTCCACCGTCCTTTCTGATTGGATTATGATAAATGGATTGCTTTTCCTCGCATGAGTTAGCCCTAACTCTTGTTTTGTTTGCGTTGGATCCCTTCGTGGCAGTGTGGGAAGAGGGGAGTCCGCTTAATAGAAAAGAATTTATATTGAGCAGAGTGGGTGGTGAGGAAATCTTAAAAACCTACAGATTATTTTGCTTGAATCAGTGTTCATTGCAAGTTTTTTCACACAATTAATGAAGATAAACAAGCGTGAACAGGAAAGTGTTACAAACAGCGGAAAGAAGTAAGAAAACTTAAAAAAGTATAAATTGGCTTTATTTGGGATAAAACTTAAGAGAAAAAAATGTAATTATGCTACTTTATGCTCAACAACATATCTCATAATGATCACAAACTTGTATTATGCCTTAAAATACAGGATTTAAAATTAAACTGTACATTGCTTTAAAAAAAATCTGTCTCTCTGCCTCTCTATCGTGACAGTGTGATTAGGGGCAGGTAATAGACCACAGTTTTATTAGGAGGTGGATGGAGAAAGCCCTTTTCCCCCTATACGGTTAATTCTCAGCTGACGCCTGATTAAACCTGCCCTACCTTTATACTGTAGGTATGGTGGTTCCCAGTCTTTGTGCTGGGTGCAGCAGAGAAGGAAACAAAACCCTGAAGCTACTAAGGGAAGTACACTTTATTTTGTTTTGCTTATTGGTAAGCGGCTTAGCCGCCCAATATCGTAGTTAAGGTAGACAAATGTATAGTTAGGCTCCACATAAGTAGTAGGCTTTTGATCTATATTTGTTTTGTTTTCTTGGAGTACTCTACATGTACCGTGGCCAATAAAGAAAAGCCTGAAACACTGATCCGTGTGTCCAGTGGCTACATCACACTATCTACTTAAGTATGTGGAATACGTTAAACCGGGCACACATTTACCCTCTGACATACTTTGTGCCGTTGCCAGTTCACCATGAACTGGATTAGAGTCAACGTGGGCTCTGTATCCATTGTGATTAGGATGTCATGTGTGAGAAGTGTCCTGGGCCATTTCTTGGATGTCTGTACTGGAGTATGTGATACATTATTATACTCCCCTGTGAAGTAAAATGTAACAACAACGTGTCTGAACTAATACAGAGCAGAAGGCGTCCATTAATAAGTCTGCCTCTACAGGCATGAAATGTCATGTGAGTTTGCTGTCTTTAGGATATTCTGCAAACCTGTAGCTTGTATTTCACTTTTCGAATGACTCATTGGTGAAATATAAAGCTGTTCATTCATTAGTTTTCTCGCACTGCGAGTAATACAAACGCACAACAATTTGTGAACTGCAAGGGGACCGTGGATATGAACAAATGGGAGGCCAGATGATGTTTAGGGCTACCCTACACAACAGGTGAATTCATTTATCTTGCTTGTCTCCCATTTAGCCAAGGCTAGGTATGAAAAAGCACTTTATTATGCATAAATAAAGTTTTGGCCCTGCAGAGGGGATCTTTCTGAAGCTTGTGAAAGGTCCTCTGCAGAGGACTGAAACATTGTGGCTCTGTAATAAAGTTCCTTTTCATACCAAGACTTGAGTGTCCGGTTCTTCTGCTCCTTTGTGGAAATGTCTTATGGGACTGCTTATGGGATGACCCTGGGGATGCTGGAACCTTTTATGGTGGGGTATAACTGTTCTTGTGTACCCCCTGCTGTTTTTTGGAAAGTTCTGCATTTAAGTTCATACATGCACCTGTAAGTCCTTGCAAATGCGGTCAAAAGTAAAGAGCATAAACGGTATCTCTGTTTAGTGAATTCAAGGAAAAAGTAACTCATTGTGTCTCTTATGCTTATTGTATTTGTAAAGACATCTGCTGATGTAAATAAGTATTTACACTGCTTTTTGTGACCCGTCTATGATAAAGTAATGGAATCACCTTCCTGCAGCAAATTAATTCTGTATACTGCTGTGGAGTGCTATCATGGGCCCAGGGCCGGCCCAAGACATTGTGCTGCCTGGAGCGAAGGATGAAATGCTGCCCTCCCCAAAAAACCCAAAAAACCATGCAGCGTGTATGAGCGTATCACAGTGCGCCACAGCAATAAAATTCAAACACTCATACACACCGTACATTAGAATTTTCTTGCTGTGGAGCTCTATGATACAGTAATGTGAGGTGTGTATAACTGAGCCCAGAGTGTCACATACCCAGCAGTGCCCAGTGTCACATACCCAGCAGAGCCCAGCATCACATACCCAGCAGTGCCCAGCGTCACATACCCAGCAGTGCCCACACATGGGTATATTGCCCCAGCTCACACATGGATATATTTGCCCCCAGGCTCACACATGGATATATTTGCCCCAGGCTCACTCATGGATATATTTTCCCCAGGCTCACTCATGGATAGATTTGCCCCCAGGCTCACACATGGATATATTTGCCCCCAGGCTCACACATGGATATATTTGCCCCCAGCTCACTCATATATATATTTGCCTCCAGGCTCACACATGGATATATTTGCCCCAGCTCACACATGGATATATTTGCCCCAGGCTCACTCATGGATATATTTGCCCCCAGGCTCACTCATGGATAGATTGCCCCCATGTTCACTCATGGATATATTTGCCCCCAGGCTCACCTCTGCCAGGCCCCTCCGATGGGCAGATCCTGCGGCCACTGTGTTCCTTCCTTCAATGATCGGCAGCCTCATGAGTATCTGCCGTTTGCCTGGGATCCACCCTCCAGCCTGCCGCGATCTCGCGAGAACACGTGATCTCGATCGCGGCAGGCTGGAGGATGGATCTCAGGCGAGCGGCAGTTACTCATGCGGCTGCCGCTCGTTGGAGGAACGAACACGGCGGCATGCACGATCTGCCGTTGCCGCATAAAAAAATAGTGCAGAGCGCAGCAGAGGCACCGGTGGCTGAAATTTGCCACCCCCGAATTTCTGCCGCCTGGCGCCGCTGCTCCGCTCTGCACCACTGTCGGGACGGCCCTGCATGGGCCTCCCATATGCATGCAGAGGTTATATGTGCCTTGAAAATATTCACATCTTGATCCAGAATACTTGTGGTAAACATGAATAAAATACCGTATGGTTTTCAAACAATGGAGTTTTCTCAGCAAGTGATTGTTCTAAAAGCAATATTTCAAGGCGGAAAAGAATAACATCATGGATCATTAATAAAATTCATCTTGAAGAATTACAGTACTTTAAGAAAAAATGTCTTTCTGCTTCATTACATAATTCCAGAGTTACTATTGTGAAGCTTTTGTAGCTCTTTAATGTCAGCACTATGTGTCTGGCCAATGGCATAGGGTCTACACTATATCAACGTGATGTAACCTTCAATATTCAATAATCAATGAGCCTATGGTGAATCCATACCATTGAGACTTCCACTATTAAGATATATGGGAGGAAGGGAAATGGAGGTGTTAAATATTAACCCCCAACGCACCACCCCTCTCATTATAACCCTTTAGTCAGTATAAAACTCAACTTGAATCCTATGTTGGACCTCCGATCCTCCTGCCTTGCTGCAGACATGTCAAGCTGCAGCTTCCAAGTAACTTGGGGTGACTGGACACACGAGCGAGCGTTCAACCAATCCACTAACTCTCAATGTGAGCACTTTGCGAACTAATGGCTAGAGGCAGGAAAGAAAGTGTTCATCCTTGACCGTTTTACAGGAAGCCTGAGCCACACTTGCTTATGTGAGCCTTCTCTGCAAGGCTTTTACCCCACACTTTGAGAACTGAATCAGCCCTCTGAGACCCCACCACAGAGAGGGGGTCAAGAGGGAGGACAATCAGGTAAGAGTTGCCATTCAGATTATTAACCTCACATTTGACACATGTATCGTTCTGTTGATGTGTTAGAGCAGCCAGCACCCAGCTTCAAACACAGGAGGTTATACTGTGCTCTGGTGGTCGATGGGGCCCACTCAAGGCTCCAGCAGCCAATTGGGGCCTAATCGAGGGTGCGGTGGCCGATGGGGCCTACTCAAGGCTCCGATGGCAGATGGGGCCTACTTGAGGCTCCAGCGGCTGATGGGATCTACTCGAGGCTCCGGCTGCCGATGGGGCCTACTCAAGGCTCCGGCATACATTGGGGCCTACTCAAGGCTTTGGCATCCGTTTGGGCCTACTCGAGGCTACGGCATCCGTTGGGGCCTACTCAAAGCTTCGGCGTCTGTTGGGGCCTACTCAAGGCTCGGGCGGCCGGTGGGGCCTACTTGAGGCTCCGGCGGCCGTTGGCCCTCCAAATGTTTTGGGACTGCTTTTCCCATAAGGCTCAGCCAATCTAATGGATGACCGAACATCATGGTATATGTAGTTCCCAAACATCTGGAGGGTCAACAGTGCTGACCCTTGCTTTAAGATATCAAAATGGAAAAATGTTCGCTCAAATGTACTTCTTGTTTTTACTGATCAGTGCTAATTATGGTATATAGCAAACCTTCCATACCTCAGGGAGTAACTGGAAATTTCCTTAATAGAGTAGACATTTTTTAAATAAAGGATTCTTCCTAGCTAAATAACTTAATAATAATTCTAATCATCATAATATTATTTTATTTATCCATGTCACCATATGCTTTCCGGTTCTAAATCTTTTAATGTAATGCAGATTAAAACAGATTAAAAAAAACACATTAAATCTTGATTCCTCGCAGGAGTTGATTTCTTCTATATTGTAATAACCCCAATTGGATTTAGTGTAGGTGTACTATACAATTACATCAATGAAAGGCCTTCAGGACGTATTCATTCCCTCTTTAACTCAAAAGAATTACATTATGCATGAATACGTTCCAAGTATGATTAATAAGAATGTATTTTGTGAGTGACTCACCCATTGATCTGTAATGTGATCATTTGTATATCTTGGAGAGTTGACATCTGTCTGAGATGCACATGTTACTTGTATTATTGTGTGTGTGCAGTGTTGTATAGCTTAGGTAAACCCTTTATTCAAGCTGGTACAGGAGTATCTGAGTTGACACGCTGTCTTTGGTTCCACCTCCCCGTTTTGATTGTGGGAAGATAATGGAACCATTTTCATTTCATTCATTTCATATTTATTGTTCTATCGATCCATGGAAAGCAAACATAATTCCCAAGAGATACGTTTTCAATTACATTTCATAATGGTGGAAACCCTTTCAATGTTGCCAACGGCAATGGCACGTCTGGCGAATTAATGCTGTTTATGTAGACATGGAGTTTAACGCTCAGGATTAAAAGGCCACACCGTGTCCCTCCAGGACTATGAGCCTGAAACACACTGCATGAGACAAGTGATGTTGTATGATCATTATATTATTTTTAGGAAGGTTGTTGGAGTTCTGGTACTATTAGGTCATATGCAATGTAGGCAATACGTGCCGTAAAATCTACACATGGCTATGGGATGACACAACCCAAGCTGTCTTCTAACATGACTGCTAACCTTTTTTTTTTGCACTCAACTGATGGGGTTTGTGCTAAGAAGAAATTGATGGAAATTTGCTCTTTTTAAACCAATACGGACATTTATTTTGTAACCCTCCTTTCCAAGATGGAAATGCTCTGCAAGGTTGCTTGAGAAGGGAGGACTATACACAAATTTCATTTGTTTTTTTGAAGATATTTGCAAAGACCTTTTTTTCCCCCCGTACTTTCTCTAGATTTTGACCCTAATCATTCATTGAAGCAGAACGCTTGCTTGATTGTAAACCTTTTGTTTACAGTTGCAAAAAGCCTCTACAGTAGAGGAAGCAGAAGCTTACCACATGAGCCAGTAAAGTCAAATCTTTGAATTCATTGTATCCTTTGACCCCCTGTTACTTCGTCTCTTTACAGTAGGGTTTGAGGAATCGAGAGACATCTCTAGGGTCCTAATTAAGGAACTAGCAAATGAAGGCTGGCCAAAGGACATGTTGTCGACTGTTACTATATCTCCCACAGGGGTATGTCTAGGATAAGACTGGCAAACCCGCATGGGAGGCATAGCTCTGGAACTGCTGAGATTGTATCTTTTAACCAAACCTGGTCGACTACATCTGCATTATCGAAGTGTAAAAAATTGTCCAGAGCATCTTCCGTATCCTAGAATAGGCACTGGAAACATTTCCAATGTCTTTGTATTTTCTCTTCATGAAGTGGTTGTGAGCTCCATTATCCCACCCCACCCTTTCCTTTCGAAACCGAGGTCATACCAATACTGGGCCAAATTACATTCCTAGCAGTAAAACGGGGGCGCTAGGGAGGAAAAACTGTGCCCGCAGTTTTCCCCTAGTGTGCCCGTTTTACCGCTAGATTACAATGTAGGTGCTAAAAAAGCTGCCTGCAATGTTACCGCTCGCAAAGCCCCGGGATGCGCGTGGCAGCGCTGAGCACAGCAGCGCGCATCCTCTCAATGGAGTCCATTGAGCCAGACGCCGACGGTCACATGACCTGCTGGATCTCGCCTTGGCCGGTCAGCGTAGTGATACGCAGGGGGAGACCGGGGGAATTTTTCCCCCAGTCTTTCCCTGTTCCTGCCGGACTGAGGAGGAGGACAGAGCCGCGGTCCTCGCCGCAAGACAGGAGGAGAGTATACGATTCATTTTATTATTTTATTGGCTGGTGTTAACGGATTCTGCAGAAGCGGAATCCATTAGCACCAAGTCCTGGCTCTGGTTAACTTTTTGTTAACCGCGGCCGGACGTTAATCAGCGCTGGGACTTTGTAATCCTAACACTGATTAACACTTTACGCTCCCCATGTTAAGTATAGGGAGCACACAGTACAGTAACCTCGCGCTGAAAAGCGCAAGGTACCAAACGGGTTACTTAACCCGTCAGCGTTTGGATTGTAATATGTGGAAAATACTTGGGCTAACGTTAACGCTGACGCAGGTGAGCGCTAACGTTAGCACCAAGTATGTAATTTGGCCCACTGTCATCTATATCTTCCAATAAACAAAACATTTGTGGTAGGTTTTTCGCAAAGATTGAGCAGGCACAGTGCTTCTAAAGCTCCTCGCTGAGCTCCCCTCTGACATTAAAACTGACAGCAAATGAGGACCATTTGGCCCACCCAGTTCAATCGCCTCCTATAAACTATAGAATCCGAGAAGCTAATTGATTCTTGGCCATCTTTTAAATGTTGCAAAGATTTATGACTCTTCCTAGAGCTCTTCATTCCCTTCTATATATCAGCGCGCACAGAGTCTGCCAGAAGCTTTAGTCCTCCTCGGTGATATGTGATATCTGGCAGGCCTTTTAGCTGGAAAAGAATCCTGGGAGTTGTATTTTATCGAACTCGACTGCCAGAACTTACTCTTTCTTGATTAATAACAGGGGCCGAGAGGAGTGATGGCTACGTTTGGCTTTCCAGTTTCTTCTGAACTGCGCAGAGCGTGATTCTTAGGCAGCTTTGAGACTGGTCGGGCATGATGAGAAATGTAGTTCAGAAAAAGTTAACGTTCGCCAATCCTGGCATAAATCTAAGTACGAAAATCTTTCTTGTAAAGTTAAGAAAAGCAATGCGAAACAAGTAAAATAAACCGTGATGTATATTATCTGAAGGCAGTGTTGCTTTTTGGTGCTCGGGTCCAAAGTACCAGAGCTCTTGGCTCCTTCAAATCCTTTCCATGAGAAGGGCCCTTTGTATACGCCGAGCCTTTTTCTGGCAGTGGCCCGATCAGTTATCAGTAATCTATTACCAGATTTCTGTTCATACAAGGAATGAGTGACTCTGGGGCAAAGCGGCGTGTTACCCCGCCTGGTGTAATTGTGAGCGCCGCTTGCTGTCCTAGTCCTAATTAGGGGAAGGGAACAGATGGTTCTAACAAAGGCTCTTGGAATTAAAAGAAGACATTCATGAAGGAAAGGCTGCCAAAAATCCAGGCATCTGTGTCAGCTCATCTCGCTGTTCTCAGTCTCCTGTGCATTCTGGACAGAACAGGCCTCATTTTTTTTCTATTTATGCTAATGCAATCTATATTAGGTTAAATTAGGGCCTGTATGTCCCTGTTGTTTGCAAAGAAAAACATCGGCCTCATCTATTGTTCTTTCTTTTGCAAGTGTAATAGGTGCATGCGCGCAATGTCTTTCTCTGGTTCCCTATTGTGTGCTTGTTTTGTGTGTTTGTGTCCATTTATTAGATCTATTATTACTGCAGTGCTTTATTTCTGTGATATCCCAGATACCTCTCGACTCCGTTTCCCATGCTGCCTTGCTGCTCTTTATGAGAATGGGAGAAATATTTGGGGTAGTAATAATAATACTTTATTTTTCTATACCGCCAGCATATTGCCTAAGGACACATGTTGATGAGGTGTTCTGACTGGGATCTGAATCTGCTTTCTGCGGTTATAGAGTCAAAACATGGTGGTGTGGTCGAATTTACTTCTCCACAGTTGTACGACAAAGCTTTGCTTCTCCATGGTTGTAGAAAAGTGACATGCTGGTCAGGTGTTGTGATCGGTATTTGAACCTGCTACACCATGGTTTTAGATCAAAGGTGTGTTATGTGTTACGTATCGTTTGACTCTCTCTGATCAAGAGCCTTTGTTCTTGGAATAGTCCTACAACCTGAGGGCATAGTTCGCGCGAACATGGAGGCGCTAACAGGGAAAATCTGTGCTCGCAGATTTTCCCGTAGTGTCCCCGTGATAACATGGTATTCAAGGGCAGGCACCTTGCCCCGGAACGCAGCACTAATCACAGAGATAATTGCAGTAGCGCTTCCGTGCCCCCATGAGGATCACCTCCTGGAGTCTATAGACTTCTGGGCTGTGAGCCCTGCGCAATCTCGCTCGTGCGAGATCAAGCAGTGCCACGGAGTGATCACAGAGGGAGACTGGGAACTATTTGTTCCCAGTCTCACTCTGCTCATGGCCAGAAGAAGCAGCAGACCACACCACTCTTCTCATCTTTGGAGGAGAGGTGAGTATGGGATTTAAGGGGGAGGGTTTAGGGGATGTTAAATGATTTTTATTTGCAGAATCCTTGAACACCAGCTTTTAGAAGGCTCTTAGAAGTATAGGATGTGCAAAGTACAGGAAGCTCGCGGAAAAAATGATACGCTAATGGATTACTAAGGGAATGTAATATGGAGGGCATGTGTTAAACACACTTATCCTGGCGGTAATGCTTACATATCGAGATGCTAACGTTGCTGACAACTATGGAATACAGCCCTAAGTATTTGATAGGTAAGCGTTTGTTAAAATGTCATGAGCTGGGGTTACATTTTAATATTTAGATAAGCAGAATGGCTACCTGTGATTAGGAAGGCTACTACCACAGACCGGGTATCATCTTAGGCTAGGGTCAGACTAACGCATTTTTTGCGTTGTCCGTGAAAAAGTGCGTTCGAACGAATGGACGTATTTTTTCACGGAATACGCGATAGCGGTCATACAATGCGCATTTTCGTCCGTGATTTTGTACGGATCATCAATAAAACACTTTTTGTGTCTGGACGTGATGTTGGCCGGACATTAGCAGCGTCTGACGTCTCCTAATCACACACACACGCCGCTATGCGGACGCAGCGCACTCTGTACGTCAGTACTAGCGGTTTGACTTTCTTGAAAAAATGCGTTCGTTTGCCACTTGCGTTGCGCAGACGAACTTTTGTGCGGCCGTTCTTCGTTTGCTGCCCGGCATTGGACGTCATTTTCTGCTAGCATGGCCGTGAATTAGTGCGTCTAAACGCACGTTAATACTGCGTTAGTCTGACCTTAGCCTAAGACAGCACCTAAAGGTGGCTAGAGATGCAAGTCACAAAACTTTCACTCTTGATGGAGGATAGAGTTGTTAAGACACAAGTGCTCCAAGTATGCATGTTACAGCAGAGAGTAAACAGGAACGTTTGGTGTTATAATATAGATATTCCATTAAAACGACTTTGTAAAGTCTTGTTTTGATTGTATTTTTTTATTTGCATTGGAATTACATTCAGGCGATCTGTTTTTGTAATGACATAGGTGTTTTTTTCCCATGTATTTATTTTAGTATTTCCATGGAATGCAAAGTATAGCTTGAATCTGATGCAAATGAATCCCCTTCCGTTGATACACATCGCATAAACAAATGTGCTTGGACGCAACATCATAGAAATTCAATTCCACACACGTACGGGAGGTATTGTGGGATCGTAGCGATGCCATCACTCAGGAATACTGTGAAGGGTGAATGATTTTATATTTACATCCAAATCGCACTTAAAGAAACACGCTAAGTTAACAGCGGGGGTGAGAGGGCAGATGAAACTGCTAAATGTTAACCCATTCTGACTCCCTCCCCCCATTTGTAGTTTAAAGTGGCTAAACCATAATTTTCGGTGCTGGTGTTTGCCTCCAGCCATCGGAAGCAGGAGACGAGGTCTCTGTGCTGATCATTCTGCAGATCTGATGCTGCTCAATGCAAAAGCATTGTACTAAGCTGATCAGAATTTCAGAAGGCTGGCTATCAGTTACAAGTACTTATATAGCGCCAACAGATTCCATAGTGCTTTAGAACGGGGAAGCACAAACAGGTGACAGAATAAATAATAAAACAGACGGCCCTGCCCGTAGGATAACTGTCCTGCTAATGCAGCACTTTATACAAGTGTTCAGCCAGACATGACATCCCGTGGGCTTACAATCTAAGGGACTAAAGCAAGTGAAACAAAAGGGAACAGGGGGAGTGTGGAGATAATTACCAGATAGAATATAGCAGACACTGCATAATGATAGACCAAGAGCTTGGGCATGATGAGGTTAAATTGTGTGAGGATTGAAGCAGCTGAGAAAAGTAGGCTATATTATTAGGATAGGGGCTGGGTGGGAGGGTGGATGGGGTGGGTGGGAGGATGGATGGGGTGGATGGATGGGGTGGGTGGATGGGGTGGGTGGATGGGGCAGGCGGGTGGGACCGCAGAGGGAAAAATGGTGGTGAAGAGTGACTGTGGATGAAGCAAAAACAGAGTTTAGAGGGTAGGTCGCCATTTGGTCATGTAAAGTATTTACCAGCAGGAGGAGCAGAGCAGACTGAGAATCAGGAGGTGATTGACAGTCTTCCCGGCAGAAGGAAGTCCTCCACTTTGGAAGGCTATTGCATCTTGCAGGGACACCCAAGGGGGAATGTAGGGGTGAGGTGTAGGGGGACGATGACCCCATGCACAGATTTGATCTATAAAGTTAAAGTGGTCATTATAGCTAAAGTGTCTCTTTAAAAAATAATCGAATTAAAACGCATGTCTTCATCAATAGTTCTAAATATAATAGTAATAAGTAATATGTAACGACTGTAACAATTCAATGTTCTTGAACCCAGGACATACTTGAAAATGAGAGAAATCTCAATGTATCTTTCCTGGTAAAATCCTTTTATAAATAAATAACTAAATCTGTATTTTAAGCAAACTGTATAGTATGTGGTGTTGGTTACGTAGGCATGGATTGCAAGTTTCGTGGGTTAGGGCTCTGGCTGTTTGTAAACTCATCCTTTGAGTAGCTTTTGTGAATTATCAGCGATTTGACAACCCAGATTAGTAATAAAAGCCTTTCATCAGAATTATTATTGAAAAGTGAAACCTCGGGAGGGAGGAAACGGGAAGACACAAGGGAACCACACTCCAATCAGAATACGCAACTTTTCCTCACCAGCCTGATTAACGAGTCTCTTCCACATTTCATCGTCAGCCCCTCATTAACGAGGCAAGCGATGTAATTTTACACGGGCCCTTGACCGCTTCTCCTGAGTGATTGATGCAATAATGACTGCTTGTGTCTCCTCCACGGGCAGTAAATCTGCAGCGCTCGATGCAGACTTCAAGCAAGAGTGTGGCTAATGCAACGAAAGGAGATCTCATGCGCATCTCCACCACGCTACGTCCGCTGCTGCGGAATGCAAACACCCAGCATGGCCAGTAAGACCTAATCGGATGGACGAAAGGCATTGGTTTTGTTTTAGACTTTCACTGTACATCTTGGGCTAACCAAGAGCTTTTTGTTCCTTGGACTAGAAAGAAGTGATAGCTTGTCTGATGCTGACATAAGTTAAAATGTGGGTGTCTTGAGTGATCAATAAACATGTCAACAAGTAGTTTTTTCATATGAGAATCTAAGCTTCAATTGAGGTAGTCTATTAACTATAGTTGATTGGTTTTAAGTTATTGAATGGGTTTTAGGGGGAGGGGTTGGAATTTGTGAACCTATGAGATGCAATGCATAACCACATAGGGGGTGGGAGGACAGGGATCTGCGATTGTCCCAAATGGGATCACCACCCAATGCTATTTTAAATTTTAAGTACACACGGGCAAGAGCAGGTGCCACCACGAACCAGGTTTGGGCAATCCCTCAGGAATCACAAGAATCATGTAAGAAACGGGCACTCCGATCCTCTTAATGGCAGACTTTCAGGGTTATTCAAAGAGAGCCGATCTGGCCCCGAAATGTAACCAGACACTGAAATTCAGCGAACGGCACCATTTCCTGGCCATTCAGCTATTCAGAGAGCAGGCAGTTTGCCAAATGTTGGCGAATTGCCTGCACGTACGGTGCCTGGTCGAGGGCAGTGAATTCCCCATAGAGAAGCAATGCTTCGTCTATTCAGAAAACACCGAACAGCAGGGAAAAGTTGCCGAAATGCCCTGCAGTTCGGTGGTTTCTTTTCACAGGTTTATTCAGGAGAATCCCAGCTTCAATGTTAAAAATAATCATTTTAATCCAATATCTAATAAACCGTTTATTATTTTATTCTGCAGTAAAAAGTCTCTTTTTTTTTTTAGGATCTTTCAGGCAATTTTTGCAAAAAAAAAATCAGTCAGTTTTTTTTAAATCGTTTTTTCTTTTTCTGGCGGCTGCTCTGCGCTGTGATCGCCAGCTAGTCGGGTTTCCCCGACGTGTTCGGCGTGGTTAATCCAGCTGTTTTCTGCAGGTTTCGGTGAGTGTTCAGTGTGTTTGCGGCAAATTTTCCCTGCACTACGGGGGCTCTGCGGTGCTTGCTGAATACACTGCAGGGTTGGCGAACTAGGATTGCTGAATCGCACTGAAGTGCAGGGAACGAAAAGTCACCGAACGTGCAGTGACTTTTCGAATCTCTTTGAATAACCCTGATAATGTAGATGTACGTAGCAACGTTTCAGATTAATATCCTTTAAATCGTGTCAATGAAAGGATTGGAGTGACCATTCCGTATAGGATTCTTAGGGATCTGAAATTGGGTTGGCCCTCTGACAAAAGGACCAGCTGAGAGCTATGAACTGCTTGCTCTTTTATTCCCAATTATCATTATTTTGACACTTTGACAATTTGTATCACATTCGTTCCATTCTATATTACTTGTTGGAGTCAAGCGACTTATCTTGATCCGACTCTCAACCTACTGTTGCAAATCATGGAAAACACCAAATTCTTTACCTGTTTTAATGCAAATATGTCACTAACTCTTGATTTTGAATTAAAAGGCAATCAAGCACCCCAAAAATTAACATGCAGAAGGAGGATCTTTATTTAGGGCTGAATAAAGATCCTGCTACTGCTTACTAATTCTTGGAAACGGCAATCAAGCACAACCTTTCTTTGAACTTATTGTGGGGTCGGCTACCCTGGCAATTGTAGCACCCACATTTTGTTCAGGTTTGTGGATCCAGTTTTTTTCTTCTGTAGGCGCACTGTGCCCCTTCCTTTCTGGACAACCCAGTTTTGAGTTGATTTTAGGCTTGTTTACCGAGGTGTTTATTTCTTACGATGTTCAACCAACCACATCCAAGTATGGCTCCAAGACCAGCTGTCATTGAAATTTGACATTGTTAATGTTGTTGACATTCTAATTAAAACTTGTACATAGTGATCATTTTCTGTATCACTTTAGAATATAAAATAGTGATAGAATCTGACACAAATAGACATACTTGAAAACGAGAGAAATCTCAATGTATCCTTCCTGGTAAAATCCTTTATAAATAAATAAATTCCAAAACTTGTGAATCTGGGACCAAATTTTGGAATTCCAAAACCAAGAGTTGAGGTAGGTGTAGAAATGATTTCTAACTTACACGTCACAGCCCCGTGATAAAGCTCTGTTATTATTTAATGACAAGCAAGGTTGCGTGGTTCTGTGTTATTTTCACCATAAGTAAACCACCGGTGACCTTGCAATGATAGCAATAAACCACACTCAGTCACAATTGGTCTGGAACACAACCAAATAGGGTACAAGTCAGCCGTATGCCAACTGAGACTTTCTGTCGACTCTTACACTGATTGGGTATTTGCTGGTCTGAGGCCAACTTAAACGGAACACTTCCACCAAAAAATGAATTGACCTTATTGTGTTTGTTTTATGTTGCTGATATCTTACATGTGTTTGTTTTTCTCTTGTTTGTTTATTTAAGAAAATATTTTACTGTATATGTGTCACTGGTGCATCCATTTGGTGATATTTTGTATTGTAATCCGCTCCCTCCACAATGTTTACATCACTTGCTCCTCACTGTGTGGCTTTGGCCATAGAATGGAGTCTATTGGTCAATCACTGATTCAAATCCTTGTATTGTGTGGGATGTATTCAAAGGACAACACCGGGGGGGGGGGTAGATTAGAAGTCTTTTCAGCTCACTGTTTCATCTCGTTCAGCTGCCATCTCTTGTCACGAGTTGCCTGGAGAACATAATGCACCCCCTGCTGCCTTAGCTAAACATTGCCTCCTACAACTCATTAAGTGTTAAACACTGTATAAGATACAATGCAAAACTGTATCTCATGCACCTACTGAGGAAGTGATATCTCTCGCGAAACGCGTTTGAGTGTATGTCTGCCCATTCGTTTCATTTTTCATTTTTCATTTCATTTTTTTCTTTTAATAAAGTAGTCTTTTTAATTTAACCCATCGCATCCTGGTTTGTACGGAGCGGAAAGGGACATTGGCGGCTGCGTGGGAGATCCGGTGCCCCCTACAATATCACCGGTTGCAAATTACATCTAGTGTCTGATTCTAGACACCGGAGAATGTGACTGTATTCTTTCTATTTTCTACAATTTTTCATGTACCTTAAAATGCTACACCATGGTACCTCTCTGTTTTATTTGAGGCACACATGAGTATATGGCGAGAGGAATTTAAAAAGAAATAGAAGGGACCTCTGTTGACGGAAGCACCGACTCCACCTGATATCAACCCCTTTAATGTATAAGATACAGCACAGCCACAAAGTAAAAGTTTTGCACAGATTTTGGTAAATGCTGCATCATGGGAAAAAATATACAAAATAAAAAGAAGAAATAAAAATCCTAACTTTATTATTCCTTTCTACATTCAGTTACTTCAAAGGAAAAGAACAGCAGGGTGTGTTTTATGTGTAACGCACAAGGAATCTAATTACAGCTTATGTAAGGGGTAGTGTCCCTTTAAGGGGATGTTAAAACCTTTTACAGGGCTTAAAACACAAACTTCCTTGGGGGCACGGAGATCAAAATGACATGTTGCATTGAAGTAAGGGTTGCCATTTGTATGGCGGAATATCTTTTAAAGGTTTATTCTCCTATTATCTTACATGCCTAGATACTAATTTACCAAAGGAGTTTCTGTTGTTGGTTTATGAACCTTCTTCTTTCCTCTATTTTGACTCTAACGAGCCTTAATTATTTAGTCTGGCAAACTTGTGTTTAAGCCAGCCTGCCCCCAAAACCAGGTTTATGAGCGTTCTCTAGAGCTGAAAATCCCCGTCAAAAAATACCTTTCATATGTTGGGCTTTCTCTCGGAGCTCCCAAGGGCCCAATTAGGTATTCCTGTGCTATTTGATTACACATCATTTCTCTTTTATCCCCTTTTTCATAGACTACTTAGGATGGAATGGGAGCAATGAGAAGACTGTTCCTTTAATGAGGTAATATGCGTGAAATGTAACAAAGGGACACTCTCTCAGCTGGATCCGTCAGAGTTCTTTTACAACGTTAATTCACCAAGAAATTGCTTTTCTTTTTAAAGTCACACTAAATTCTGTTTCTTAATCAGAGCAGAAAGGGAAAAAAAGTTACGGACATCTTTAAATATGATGATATGGTCATTGTGATGACCCCCCCCCCCGGAAGGAAGACCTCCTTATATTTGGCTTCAAGGTGCCAATACCACATAGTGCGTAGCTGGTATTTTATCAGTTGTGTGAAAGCCACGACTTCTTCGTCGTGTACTTGTGGTGCGAAGGAACCAATTCTGCAGCTTCTGAAAAAAATACTAATTGAGACTGTAGACAGATGGAAAGTCAGATGAACGCACCTGTTTATTTCTTAGATGTTCTTTGATTCCAAAAGAAAATATCATCTGGTGAAATCTGAAATTCCTAATAGATAAATACGATTATTATTTATTCGACCCTCATTATTTACTGAGTGATTGCAAAATTTACTATTGAATATTTATCATTTCCAACTTGCTATTGCATGACATATCCTATACACAAATGCTCTTCATAGATTCTACACGTTCTTCACAAGAAACTTTATGACCCAGGTGGCGGCTGGTAACTCGTAGCTTAGAATATATGCACATTCCCTGGCCTAGTTTCCAAGTGATGTGTAAACTACACCAGAGCCATTAAAGTCTATCAGGGTTATTCAAAGAGAATCGAAAAGCCACCGCACGTTCGGTGACTTTTCGTTCTCTTCAATTCGGTGTGATTTGGCGATTCCATTTTGGCGACCCTGCGGTGTATTCAGCAAGCACCACAGGGCCGTCGTAATGCAGGGAAAAGCCGCCGCAAACCCGCCGAACACTCACAGCAAAACCCAGGCGAATGCACACCGAAACCGGCAAAAACATCTGGATTAACCCCACCGAACACACCGGAGAAACCCGAGCAGGAGCCGATCAGAGCGCAGAGCAGCCGCCGGAAAAACCCGACACCGCAGACGAATGTAGTGAAAAAAAATAAAAAACAGGACGCTTGAAAGAAACTACAGAACGAAAATGTCTGAAATTTACATATGAGATCCAGGGAATGATAATAAAAAGGGCTGTCACAGAAAAAAGAAAAAAAGATTTTTAAAAAAATGGATTTTTTTTGCAAAAAATCCTGAAAAATGCCTAAAAGATCCTAAAAAAAATCTAAAAATAAAGCGACTTTTTAGGCTAGGGTCAAACGAAAGCATTTTTACACGCAAACGTAAAAAAGTGCGTCCGAACGAATTGACATATTTTTTCACGGAGTGCGCGAAAACGGTCATACGATGCGCATTTTTCGTGCGTGATTTTTTTTCAGATCGTCAATAAAACTCTTTTTGCGTCTGGACGTTATGTTGGCTGGACATTAGCAGCGTCTGACATCTTCTAATCACGCACACACGCCGCTATGCCGCAGCTGCGCACTCTGTACGTCCGTACTAGCGGTTCGGCGTTCTCGAAAAAATGCGTTCGTTTTCCACTTGCGTTGCGCGGCCGGACTTTCGTGCGACCGTACTTCGTATATTGGCCGTCATTGCCCGTCATTTGCTGCTAGTGCGGCCGTAATTATGTGCGCCAGAACGCACGTTAAAAGTGCGCTGGTCTGTCCCCAGCCTTACTGTAGAATATTATAATGAACGGTTTATTAGATATTGGATTAAAACGGGAATATTTTTAACATTGAAGCCTATGGGATTCGCCTGAATAAATCTGTCGAATTAAACCACAGAACAGCAGGACATTTCGGGAACTTTTCACTGCTGGTTTGTGTTCTCTGAACAGCCGAAGCATTGCTTCTCTATGGGGATTTCATTGCCCTCGAACAGGCACCGTATGTGCAGGCAATTCGTCAACATTTGGCGAACTGCCTGCGCTCTGGATAGCCGAATGGCCAGGAAAGGTAACCGAACGCTGAATTTCAGCGTTCGTTTACCTTTCGCCAGCAATTCGGATCTCATTGAATAACCCTGTATGTAGTTGATAAGTTAGCACATGACAAGCCCTATGGATTCCTTAACCCCTTTACTACTACAATCGACTAAACTTGATATGCAAGGCACATTCTGGTGCGCCAATATTGATTATAGTCATATATGGTATACCGCAAGAGCAATGCACAAATTTCTTTATTGCAAATTAAATTCATTTGCATTTGGTCTTCAAAAAATGCCCCATATGTTTTAGCACCAATGATGCCTGCGATACTAACACTTTTTTAAACCAGCCGGGAATGTGTCTGTGTGACATCTACCAAGCTCATCCTGCACGAAGACCAGAGCTGCAGTAACTCCTTTTGGCCAGCAGATGGTGACATCTACCCACAAAATAGGTTATTACAGAAAGGAATACATTTGGAATATTCCCATATACAATATTTCTTATTGTATAATTAATTAAAAGTGATTTTCCAAAAAACACTGGTTCCTAACCCTGGTTTTATAGAAAATCCCTTGGTACTGAATGGGGTTAATTGCTAAACATAGATTCAATCATATCTTCATTTCTGAGTGCATTGACTACGTTTCTTCCCAGTATAACAGTTGGAAGCTTGTCCATGGATACGGTATCTACTACTCTCTATGGTATGTAGTAAGCGTATTGTCGGCGAGCACAGTCAGTTGGGGTGTGCACACTTTGCTACATTTACAATTTACAAACAATAAATAACCACAGATTGTTAAATTTCATGTTCTTTATCATGAATTCGAAAAACCCAAGGAGTGAAGGCCTAAAAGGTCTAAAGCAGGAGAAGTTAACTGAGCGGAAAAGCTGTTTGCGCATCCCAAAGTATGAGATAAAACTTCAGATTAATATGATGTAAGCTCAGAGGTTCATGGATTTCCCTGAACATAGATTATCAAATAAGGCAAATCCCTCTGGCATATGGTCACTTGTAGATTCCTTCGCTGACCCACACAAGGTGTGCAGCTGGACAAGGCAGGAAGGCACAATGCTGGACTTGGACAGGTGTAAAGTCCAGGAAAGGATCTGCTATGCAATGCGGGAACCAGGCTGAGCACATAGACGTAGGGCGAGACAGGAAACAGGAAGGACACACAAAGGCTGGGCAAGACAGGCACCAGGCTGGACACACTGAGGTTGGGTAAGGCAGGAATCAGGCTGGAAACACAACGGCTGGGCAAGACAGGCACCAGGGTGGACACACTGAGGTTGGGTAAGGCAGGCACCAGGCTGGACACACTGAGGTTGGGTAAGGCAGGAATCAGGCTGGACACACTGAGGTTGGGTAAGGCAGGAATCAGGCTGGACACACTGAGGTTGGGTAAGGCAGGAATCAGGCTGGACACACTGAGGTTGGGTAAGGCAGGAATCAGGCTGGACACACTGAGGTTGGGTAAGGCAGGAATCGGGCTGGACACACTGAGGTTAGGTAAGGCAGGAATCAGGCTGGACACACTGAGGTTGGGTAAGGCAGGAATCAGGCTGGACACACTGAGGTTGGGTAAGGCAGGAATCAGGCTGGACACACTGAGGTTAGGTAAGGCAGGAATCAGGCTGGACACACTGAGGTTGGGTAAGGCAGGAATCAGGCTGGACACACTGAGGTTGGGCAAGGCAGGAACCCGGCTGGGCACACTGAGGTTGGGTAAGGTAGGAACCAGGCTGGACACACTGAGGTTGGGCAAGGCAGGAACCAGGCTGGGCACATTGAAGTTGGGCAAGTCAGAAACCAGGCTGAACACACAAATGCTGGTCTAGGCAGAAACCAATCTGGTGGAGGAGCACAGATTCCCACTCAGGACTCAACAACAGAGCACTGTCTAGCGGGAGTACCACCCTTAAACATAGAGTGTGTCAGTGCTCTGCTGGTCAGGTGGTCGGAGACAAGGTGGGCTAAAATCCTGGACTGGATGTTGTTGAGGGATGGAGCAAACAAGGGCAAGATCCGGCCTGGATTTGGTACAAAGAAGGGGCTTCCAGCATATCCCATGGGTCTCCAGGCTGGTGGCATGACAGTGTGCTTGTCCTAAGGGTTATAACCATGTGCCTTACACAGAAAATGTAGGAGTGACGACACCGCAAGTGCCTGAGTAGGTCCAAGACGTCTGCTGCTGACATCCGGACAATAAATATTAAACGATTGTGAAAATACATGTTTTTAAAATTTGAATCTAGATGTGTAAGGTTGAAAAAGCCCTTTCGGATCACACAACCCCCGTCTGACAAACAGTGTCGCATCCAATAAAGGTGTATTCCTTCACAAAATAGACATAAAAGGATAACAAACTTTATATATTTAGCGGAGATAAAAATAAAAGACAGGAGAAAAGAACATGAGATTGCCTTTAGGGTTGGTAATGAACAGTACTATATTGTGCGGCTTTGTGGGATATGTTGGCACTTCCTAAATAAAATTATTATTTATCCTATAACAAAAAATGAGTAAGAGGGGAGGATTGCCATAGGCTGATCAGTAAATAATATCGCTTAATGAACAATGAACTGGCATGGTGCGGTTATACAATGTGTCTTTGTTTCCTAACAAAGAGATTTATGTAACTATATTTTACTCTATAAATGCTCTAATGAAAGAAGCCACAAGCAAAATGATTTTAAGGGACATTTCAGCTCATGTTTCTCACTGAGAGCAGAAGCACGTCATGCCTAGTGAAGCTAAAAAAAGATTCTGATATCCCTCGTGTGGAATCCCTTCTTACATTCGTGCCATATTGTTGAAGTGAGAAGTGCCGTGGATAATAAAAGTAAATATTGCACATCAAAGGTCAGCAACATTCGCCCTCCAGAGATTTTGAAACTATAGGGGTTATTCAGAGAGGTCCGAAATTTCACCGAAATGTAACCGGACACTGAAATTCAGCGTACAATGACATTTCAGGGCCATTCGGCTATTCAGAGAGAAGACAGTTCGCCTAATGTTGGCGAATTGCCTGCACGTGTGATGCCTGTTCGACGGCAGTGAAATCCCCCATAGAGAAGCAATGCTTCGTCTATTCAAAGAACACCGAACAGCAGTGAAAGGTTGCCGAAATGCCCTGCTGTTCGGTGGTTTCATTCAGCAGGTTTATTCAGGCGAATCCCATAGGCTTCAATGTTAAAAATATTCCCGTTTTAATTCAATATCTAATAGACCATTTATTATTTTATTCTGGAGTAAAAAGTCTCTTTATTCATTGATTTTTTTTAGGATCTGTTAGGCATTTTTTCGGCAATTTTTTTTAAAATGTTTTTTCTGTTTTCTGTAACAGACAAAAGTATTATCATTCATTGGATCTTATATGTTAATTCCAGACATTTTCGCTCAGTATTTTTTTTTTGCACACAGCGCTTCAATGTTGAAACTTTCAAGCGTACTGTTTTATTTATTTTTTTACCCCGTTCATCAGCTTGACAGCTTTTTCTGGCGGCTGTTCTGTGCTGTGATCGGCGGCTCATCGGCTTTTTCCGGCATGTTCAGCGTGGTTTTTGCGGCAGTTTCTGCGGGTTTTCGGTTAGTGTTCAGTGAGTGTTTGGCGAGTGTTCGTCAGGTTTGCGGTGGGTGTTCCCAGCACTCCGCCCTGCAGTACTGTAGGGTGGGGAACTTTGATTCCCCAAAGTACAGGGAAGCGCAGGGAACAAGAGGGCACCAAAAAGGTCAGCAACATTTCGGTGTTCTCTGAATAACCCCTTATGTTTCCCATGAGTCTATGTAATTATAATGAGTGGCTGCGCATCATGGGGGATGTAGTATCAAACCTTCTGAAGAGTCTCTAGAGGGGGGCCAGGGGGCAATACCCCCCAGATTAATCCTTGCCCCCATGTGCCCCCACCAGGTATCATCATCCAGCTTCCCCCACTTCCTTGGACTGCTGTATCTCTCTCAGCGTGCATCGTACATAGTTGAGAGAGGTGTCATTGGAAAGGGCAGAGTCTGACCTTTCAATGATACTCAACAATAAAAATCATAAATAATAAAATAAAAACGTAACAATTTTTTCACATGGTTGAAATGGCTCAGCAGTGAAAGGGTTAATGGTCAGACTATATATTACATTGTGTATTACTTGCATTTTTGCCTTGGTTTAGTTGTATATTAAGGGTTAATGGGCAGGCTTCATCCCTCACAGTATACATTTCATGTTTTCCCTTGATTACTGGCATTTTAGGGGTTAATGGGTAGCCTACATGCCACACTTTATTATTTTATTGTATTTCCCTGCTTTAATGGCATTTTAGGGGTTACTATGGAAGGTAGAATTTAAAGGGTCTATTCATCTTTAGATCCTTTGCTTTTTGTCACAATTAGGGGAATCAATTTAGCCAAAAAATATGGTGAATTCCCTATTTAGCGAATAGTCACCTTAATTTGCAAAAATTGGAGTAGCTGAAGCAGTTATCGGAAAAAAACAAAAATCTGCGGCGAATAAAATATTGAATTTATGTATCAGGTTAGTAAGAGAAAGGTGTCATTGCACCATATTACTCTGGAATCTTATTTATATGTACTTATTTAGTTTTTTCAGTGGTATGATTTAGTGTGAAAATTATTAGTGCCCCCCCATATATTGTCCTAGAGTCGCCACTGCCTTCGCTATAAGTGTATGAGATGTATATGCTCATCCAAGCTCTTATTATCTCCCGCCTTGACTACTGTAACCTCCTCCTCTCTGGCTTTAAGAAATCCCAGATTCTCCCTCTGCAGTCTGTTTACAAATGCCTGTATCAGGCTCATCCGCCTCACCTCCTGCACCTCTAACACCTCGCCCCTTTGTCAATCTCTGCACTAGCTTCCTGTCTCCTATAGAATCCAATTCAAAACATTAGTACTCACATACAAAGCTCTCCATAACTGCGCCCCTGCCTACATCTCCTCCCTTATTAACGGGTACATCCCATCCCGACCACTTCACTCTGCCAATGATCTGATGCTATCAGTTCCTTGTACCCGCAACCCCAATTCTCGCCTTCAGGACTTCTCCCGTGCTGCCCCCTTCCTTTGGAATTCCCTCCCCTGCAGCATCAGACTCTCCGCATCTGTCCAGTCCTTCAAGAAGTCTCTGAAAACACATTACGTTAGAGAAGCCTATCCGCTCACTCCCTAATCCCCCTCTGGTCATTTTCTGCTGCATCTTACCACACAGCCCACATACACTCCGCTATTTCACATTCTCTATTAACCCTCACCTACTGTGTCAAATAATCTTTTTAGATTGTAAGCTCTTGAGCAGGGTCCTCTCGCCTACTGTACTGTGTGTTTAACCTGTATGTATATTTGTTGTTCGGCCTCCCATTGTACTATGGAACTTGTTAGCACTTTAAAATAACTTGTAACTAACTGTATATGAAATATTTCCCATCCCAAAGATATCTCATTATTATTATTATTATATGCAAAATATGTTGCAAATTCTGAAAGAATCCGAAATATTTCTGGTCCGACGCATTACGGATAAGGGATACTCAACATGTATTTACATATATCTATCATTAGAGAGTTATATCCTTATCTAGTGATATAACATAGTGCAGTGTCACATATAACAGTAAAATGATGAATATATTTATATATAATTATTATTTTTTGCTCACATTTCTTTACTAAAGGGGCATTTCACGTAACGCCCTTTGCAAAGAACCTCCTTGTCATTCATATGGAGACGGTATATCACGTCGCTCACGTGTGTAAATAAACTTGCTGCCTGCTGCTCATCCGTTCAAAAGGGAGATAAAAAAAATTAACCAGGAGGATCTTTTCTTACAGAAGTGGATGGACGTATTTACAAACCTCTTATGGAAAGCAAAAGAGATTGACTTGGCTGGGGAACCTCAGCCATATCCTTAATGAAAGACAAATACAGCAGATTCCCAGGATTCACTGCAGTAAACGCTGAAAATTTGCAGAAAATATATATATTTTTTATTTTGCAATTTCTGCTTTATTTGATAGCGTCACCTACGGGATTATTTGTGTTTTAGACTCGTGCATTAAGCACCAGGCCGTCCATTCCATCTGATAGTCCTATTGGTTTGCCAAGAGCAATAAAGAATACAATAGGATTTTTTTTTTCAAGCTCCATTGCTTTCACTTCTGATTGATTCCTGTGCTAAGAAGAATAAGCCTCTTGCTGACCTTGGGTCTTTGTGATATCGTCACCTTTAAGGGGGGGGGACTGCAGCCGCTTACCACTGCGATGCTTTCATTGTTTTGCCCAAGCTGTATATCCTTAGTGCATAGAATGATTATGGTTAAAGGCTTATTCTAAATATTGTTACTTTGTACTGAAAGTATATCTTGTATTCATAAAGCCACAAATACTCATCGATGCTGCGCAACAGACTGAATAACGGGGTGCTGCTAGTTGATGGACAAATATACAGGGTTATTCAAAGAGATTGGAAGAACGCAAAAACCAAGAGTTCCTCTTTCACACTTAATGACTGCACTCTCGAGGAAGCCAACAGCTACACATACCTCGGCCTAGAAACAAACCGATCTGGAAATTTCAAACCAGCCATAGAGGCCCTAAGAGACAAGGCGTGTAGAACCTTCTATGCCATCAGAAGAAAACTCTACAAACTAAAACCGCCTGTAAGAGTCTGGCTTAAAATCTTTGATAGCGTCATCGCTCCAATCCTCCTTTATGGCAGTGAAGTTTGAGGCTCCATCACCTACCCTGACCAACCCAAATGGGACACCAGCCCAACAGAAATATTCCACCTGGAATTCTGCAAGCACCTCCTCCAAGTCCATCGGAGCACCTCTAACAATGCTTGCCGGGCCGAGCTGGGCAGACTCCCCTTACTTCTTGCAGTAAAGAAGAGGGCGCTATCATACTGGGACCACCTAAACATCAGCAGCCTCAACTCATACCACCATAAAGCCCTACTGGCCAACAAGGACCACCCCAAACCATGTGGGCTGCAACAACTCATATCCACCCTGATCATCCAAAGCCCCCATGAAGGCAACCTGACAAAATATAAAATAAAGGCCCTAAGTAACGATTCCAGGGAAAACTATATCAGAGAATGGAGACATGATATAGCAAACTCCAAGAAACTCACCATTTACCAATCCTTACAGAGGGAATACAAACTGGCCCCATACCTGGAGGCACTACAAGACCCCAAGGACAGACAGATCCTGAGCCGGTATAGACTGAGCGCCCACAGCCTGGAGATCGAATCAGGGCGGCATAGACAGACCTACAAGCCCAGGGAGAATAGACTGTGCCAGCATTGTGACCAGGGGGCCCTGGAAGATGAGGTCCACTTCCTCCTACAGTGCCCCAAGTACTCAGCACTGAGGGAAACTCACTTCCAGAGACTCTCCGCTCTCATCCCGGACTTCACCTCTATAGAAGAGACGAGGAAACTCCACATCATACTGGGAGAAGAGGAGCCGGCGGTGAAAATATCTGCCCAATACGTCACAGAATGTCACAGACTGAGAGGAACATGAGAGATCCCAGACTTATAAATCCCCAACACGGACTCGCCCCCATCCCCCTTCACATTATCCCTTACCCCTGATAATGTCCATGGACTTGTCCATTCCCCCCCATATCTGTCCCACTACCCCCACTCCACCCCATATGCTTTGGCAATGCTAAAATGTATTTGGTCCTGCTAATAAAGCTTATTTTGATTTGATTTGATTTGATTTGAGATTCGAAAAGTCACCACACGTTCGGTGACTTCTCGTTCTCTTCAATTCGGTTCCTTTTGCCGATCCCATTTCGGTGACCCTGCGGTCAGCACCACAGGGTCCCCGAATTGCAGGGAAAAGCTGCCGCAAACCTGACAAAAACGAACCGCAAAACCCAGGCGAATGCACGCCGAAAACCCGCAAAAACATCTGGATTACCCTGCCGAAAACCACGGAAAAACACGAGCAGGAGCCGATCACACACAGCGAAACCCGCGGGAAAAGCTGACACCGCAGACGAAGGCAGTGAATAAATTAGGAAAACAGTTTGTATGAATGATTGAAAAGTGAAACGCTGTTTGCAAAGAAACTACTGAGCGAAAATGTCTGAAATTTACATATGAGGTCCAGGGAATGATAATAAAATGGGCTGTTACAGAAAAAATAAGTAAACTTAAAAAAATAAATAAAAATCGTACTTTTAAAAAAAAAAATTCAGAAAAATGCTTGAAATATCCTAAAAAATCTATACATAAAGAGACTTTTTACTGCAGAATTTTATAATGAACGGTTTATTAGATATTGAATTAAAACAGGAATATTCTTAACATTGAAGCCTATGAGATTCTCCTGAATAAACTTGCCGAATTAAACCACCGAATGGCAGGGCTTTAGGGGAACCTTTCACTGCTGGTTTGTGTTCTCTGAATAGCCAAAGCAGTGCTTTTTCATGGGGATTTCACTGCCCTCGAACAGGCACCGAACAGGCACCGTATGTGCAGGAAATTCGCCAGGATTTGGCGAATTGCCTGCTCTCTGGCTAGCCGAATGGCCAAGAAAGGTAACCGAACGCTGATTTTCAGCGTTCGGTTACCTTTCTCAAGCAATTCGGATCTCTTTGAATAACCCTGATAATGTTTCCATAAGAGGCAAAGCTCGAGATTTTAGTCCCGGTACTTGGGAACATGTTCTGCATCAGAAAATCAAGTCCAATGACCTTGAAACTTGAGGAAAGGAGATTTCACCTGCAGCAGAGGAAATGATTCTTTATAGTAAGAAACAAATAAATATTTTGAATTCGTTGCTTATCGTCTTCCCTGGATTTTATCTAATTTTTTTTTGGGGGTTTGGAAAATTAATTGTGTTTTTTTTTTTTTTTCCTCTCATATAATTGGGAGGCAATAAGTCTTTGTCAAGCCATATTATTTATTACATATAGAACCCCAGGATGTACTCAAGAGCCAGTGAGTGCCAGGTGCCCTGGATAAATACTTCAAACATTATTGGTTAAGACCATAATAATTGAATAATATTTTTCTTTCACATTGCATCAAAGGTTTAAGTAGGTGTGGGGTAGCTTACTATACACAGACACACATATATATATACAGTTGTGTTCAAAATTATTCAACCCCCACTGAAATTGAGTGTTTTGGCCAGTTTGACATTGATTTTGATCATTCAGTCATCTTGCTTACAATTAAATCAAAGAGGCACGTGTAGGTCAGACAAATATAACATAACATTTATAATGAAATAACCACAAATGTCTTTTCTGTGCTCACATCATTATCAGTTTTATTCAACCCCCAAGTGACATTCAATCTTAGTAATTAGTACAACATCCTTTTACAGTTATAACAGCTTTTAAACGTGAAGCATAGCTTGACACAAGTGTCTTGCAGCGATCTACGGGTATCTTCGCCCATTCGTCATGGGCAAAAGCCTCCAGTTCAGTCACATTCTTAGGCTTGCACACTGCAACTGCTTTCTTTAAGTCCCACCAGAGGTTCTCAATCGGATTTAAGTCAGGTGACTGCGATGGCCACTCCAAAATGTTCCAGCCTTTAATCTGCAACCATGCTCTAGTGGACTTGGAGGTATGCTTGGGATCATTGTCCTGTTGAAAGGTCCAACGTCTCCCAAGCCTCAGGTTTGTGACAGACAGCATCACATTGTCATCCAATATCTCCTGGTACTGAAGAGAATTCATGGTACCTTGCACACGCTGAAGCTTCCCTGTACCTGCAGAAGCAAAACAGCCCCAAAGCATGATTGACCCCCCCGCCATGCTTTACAGTAGGCAAGGTGTTCTTTTCTTCTTAGGCCTTGTTCTTCCTCCTCCAAACATAGCGTTGATCCATGGGCCCAAACAGTTCTAATTTTGTTTCATCAGTCCACAGAACACTATCCCAAAACTTCTGTGGTTTGTCCACATGACTTTTGGCATACTGCAGTCGACTTCTTATTCTTTGGAGACAGCAAGGGGGTGCGCCTGGGAGTTCTGGCATGGAGGCCTTCATTACGCATTGTGCGCCGTATTGTCTGAGCTGAAACTTCAGTACCCACATCTGACAAATCTTTTCTCAGTTCCTCAGCAGTCACACGGGGACTTTTCTCCACTCTACGCTTCAAGTAGCGCACAGCAGTCGAAGTCAGCATCTTCTTTCTGCCACGACCAGGTAGCATTTCAACAGTGCCCTTTGCCTTGAATTTGCGAATGATGCTTCCTATGGTCTCTCTTGGTATGTTTAACATCTTTGCAATCTTCTTATAGCCATTGCCCTTCCTGTGAAGAGTAATCACCTCTTCTCTTGTCTTCCTGGACCATTCTCTTGACTTCACCATGTTTGTAACCACGCCAGTAAATGTCTAGAAGGAGCTGAGTATCACAGTCATTTTAAAGCTGCCTAATTGGTGCTTATTATGCTTTATTGCTGCTCCGTGACATCCACAGGTCTTTTCAATACCTGATTGAAAACACTTGAATGAACCTCTGTTCTTCAGAGTGGTAGTCTTTAAGGGGTTGAATAATTGTGTCAATGAAGAATTCACAAAAGAAACATTTACTACTGTATTACAAAACCAATTGATGTCATTTTAGTTGCATATGGTTCTTTAAAAAGTCCTTGTAGGATTTCAGAATACAATTACAAATGTACACTAAATTCCCTAAAACCCTTTACAGCATTGGGGGTTGAATAATTTTGAACACAACTGTATATAATCTTGGGAATAAGAGCTAGCACTCTAGGGTCTTAGTAAAATAAATCATCAAACTTTATTGACGCACATTAGTAAAAGTCATTGTATCAGCTCGCAGTGTCCTGATGTCTCCTGCTTTGATTAAGACCCTCGAGTGCTAGCTCTTCTCCAGCTTGCAGGTTTTTTGCAGAGCTGGGCACTGCAAACATTGTTTGGTGTCAGTGAGTGCAGGAATTCTGCATAGAATATATATATATATCACCAGAGTATAGCAGTATGTAGCGATACCATTTTTTATTGGACTAACATTAATTTAAGGCTAGGGTCAAACGAACGCATTATTCGCAGCGACTGTCAAAAAGTGCGTCCGAACGCATTGACGTATTTTTTCACGGAATGCACGAAAACTCTCATACGATGCGCATTTTCATGCGTGATTTTTTACGGATCGTCAATAAAACACTTTTTGTATCTGGACATTATGTTCCCGGACATGAGCAGCGTCTGACGTCTCCTAATCACGCACACACGCCGCTAGCGGACGCAGCGCACTCTGTACGTCAGTACTAGCGGTTCTGCGTTCTCGAAAAAAAAACTTTCGTGCGGCCGTACATCGTATATCGCCCATCATTGTTCGTCATTTGCTGCTACTATGTAGAAGAGGATAAACGTCTCGCTGACTGCCTCAATGAATATTTTTGTTCAGTCTTTGCAGAAGAAAAGGAAGGAAAGGGACCTCAGTTAGGAGGAAACACTAACGAGACAATTACATATCAGTTTACAGAGGAGGAGGTTCTACAGCAGCTGTCTAAAGTAAAGACAAATAAGTCAATGGGGCCTGATGGGATCCACCCTAAATTATTAAAAGAGCTCAGTGATGTAATAGCAAAACCGTTAACAGATTTATTTAACCAATCCTTGCTAACGGAGTCGTCCCAGAAGACTGGAAATTAGCAAATGTTGTGCCCATTCACAAGAAGGGTAGTAGGGAGGAATCTGGGAACTATAGGCCAGTTAGTGTTACGTCAGTAGTGGGGAAATTAATGGAAACCATGTTAAAGGAAAGGATTGTTGACCATCTAAAAACACATAGATTATAGGATCAGAAACAACATGGGTTTACCTCAGGGAGATCATGCCAAACTAATCTTATTGATTTTTTTTGATTGGGTAACAAAAATAATAGACACAGGTGGTGCAGTAGACATTGCTTATTTAGATTTCGGTAAGGCTTTTGATACTGTTCCGAATAGAAGGCTTATCAATAAATTGCAATCTTTGAGCTTGGATTCCAATATTGTTGAATGGATTAGGCAGTGGCTGAGTGACAGGCAACAGAGGGTTGTGGTAAATGGAGTTTATTCGGAGCAAGGTCTTGTTACCAGTGGGGTACCTAAGGGGTCAGTACTTGGACCCATTCTATTTAATATTTTTATTAGTGATATTGCAGAAGGTATTAATGGAAAAGTATGTCTTTTTGCTGATGACACAAAGATTTGCAACAGGGTTGACGTTCCTGGAGGGATCAGACAAATGACAAATGATTTAGGTAAACTAAAAAAATGGTCGGAGCTTTGGCAATTGAGTTTTAACGTGGATAAGTGCAAGATAATGCACCTGGGACGTAAAAACCCAAGGGCTGAATATAGAATTTTTGATACAGTCCTAACCTCAACATCTGAGGAAAGGGATTTAGGGGTTATTATTTCAGAAGATCTAAGGGTAAGTAGTCAATGTAATAGAGCAGCAGGAAATGCTAGCAGAATGTTTGGTTGTGTAGGGAGAGGTATTAGCAGTAGGAAAAGGGAAGTGCTCATGCCACTGTACAGAGCACTGGTGAGACCTCACTTGGAGTACTGTGTGCAGTACTGGAGACCGTATCTCCAGAAGGATATAGACATCTTAGAGAGAGTTCAGAGAAGGGCTACTAAAATGGTGTACGGCTTGAAGGAGAAAAGTTACCAGGAAAGGCTTAATGATCTTAACATGTACAGCTTGGAAAAAAGACGAGACAGAGGAGATATGATAGAAACATTTAAATAGGTAAAGGGAATCCACAAGGTAGAGGAAGGGAGTATATTTAAAAGGAAACAAAGTAGCAAAACAAGAGGACATAGTCTTAGATTAGAGGGGCAAAGGTTTAAAAGTAACATCAGGAAGCATTATTTTACTGAGAGGGTGGTGGATACATGGAACAGTCTTCCAGTAGAAGTGGTAGAGGCCAAAACAGTAATTGAATTTAAGCAGGCATGGGATAGGCATAAGGCTATCCTAAACAAAAAATAAATCTAGGTAAAGTATCCATGTAATTGGGCAGACTAGATGGGCCGAAAGGTTCTTATCTGCCGACATTTTTCTATGTTTCTATTTTTCTATGTTTCTATACTGTGGCCTTGATTAAGTGCGCCTAAACGCACGTTAAAAATGCGTTAGTCTGACCCCAGCCTATGGCTAGGGTCAGACGAGCGCAGTATTAACGTGCGTTTAGCCGCACTTAATCACGGCCGTGCTAGCAGCAAATGACGGGCAATGATGGCCGATATACGATGTACGCAACGCAAGTGGCAAACGAATGCCTTTTTTCGAGAATGTCAAACCGCTAGTACTGACGTACAGAGTGCGCTGCGTCCGCTAGCGGCGTGTGTGCGTGATTAGGAGACATCAGACGCTGCTAATGTCCGGCCAACATAACGTCTAGACGCAAAAAGGGTTTTATTGATGATCCGTACAAAATCACGGACGAAAATGCGCATCGTATGACCGTTTTCATGCATTCCGTGAAAAAATACGTCAATGCGTTCGGACGTACTTTTTCACGGACAATGCGAAAAATGCGTTAGTCTGATCCCAGCCTAAAAGACAAGCTTTCGAGAGTATCCGCTCTCTCTCTGATTCGCTTAGTATAGCTTCTAGACCTGAGGAAGAGAGGAATACTCTCAAAAGCTTATCTTTTACATGTACCGTTAGTCCAATAAAAAAGGTATCACTACGTACTGCTATACTCGTGATTTTGGTATCTGGACTAACACGGCCTATCTAATCTACACATAAAATATATATATATACACACACACTTCTGTCATAAATATATAGGGTGTCATAAACTAGCTCTAGGTAGTTAGCACACAACATGTTTTTTGGTGGCAGCAGCAGCTGTCATGATGATCATACGTTCAGCTGAGCTGGTGGAATCCTTGGGTATCTATTTATTGCCAGGTTTGCAGTAGAGTTCTGCTCCATTGCATGTTTCAGATCAAATCAATGGCTTCTCAGTCAATAGATTCAGCGTTACCAACGCCGCTGTTTGTGAATTTCTAAAGAAAAAGGAAGTTGAAACGCTGAGACTGCACAACACGGCTGAATTAATAATGCTGCTCCGTCCTCTGCCCATTCTTTTAAATTCAGGTGGATTTATACACTCGGATTTCTTTTTTCCCCCGCATTATATTAGTGTTCCTTTAATAGAAAAGACATACAGGGTAATTCAAAGAGATTCGAAAAGTCACTGCACGTTCGGTGACTTTTCGTTCTCTTCAATTCGGTTCCTTTTGCCGATCCCATTTCGGTGACCCTGGGTGTATTCAGAAAACACCACAGGGCCCCCGAATTGCAGGGAAAGGCCGCCGCAAACCCGCCAAAAATGAACCGCAAAACCCGGTGAATGCACGCCGAAAACCCGCAAAAACATCTGGATTAACCCGCCGAAAACGCCGAAAAACCCGAGCAGGAGCCGATCACACGCAGCGAAGCCGCCGGAAAAAGCCGAGACCTCAGACAGAGTGAAGTGAATAAATTAGAAAAACAGTTTGTATGAATGTTTGAAAAGTGAAACGCTGTTTGCAAAGAAACTACTGAGCGAAAATGTCTGAAATTTACATATGAGGTCCAGGGAATGATAATAAAAAGGGCTGTTACAGAAAAAAGAAGTAAAGTTAAAAAAAAATCCAGAAAAATGCTTAAAATATCCTAAAAAATCTATACATAAAGAGACTCTTTGCTGCAGTATTTTATAATGAACGGTTTATTAGATATTGAATTAAAACGGGAATATTTTTAACATTGAAGCCTATGGGATTCTCCTGAATAAACTTGTCGAATTAAACCACGGAATGGCAGGGCATTAGGGGAACCTTTCACTGCTGGTTTGTGTTCTCTGAATAGCTGAAGCAGTGCTTTTTCATGGGGATTTCACTGCCCTCGAACAGGCACCGAACAGGCACCGTATGTGCGTATGCGCCAAATCCTGGCGAATTGCCTGCTTTCTGGATAGCCGAATGGCCAAGAAAGGTAACCTTTCGGCAGCAATTCGGATCTCTTTGAATTACCCTAACAACAGACTGGAGTTCCCCGCTATGTTAAAGAATAGTCACGTGCCCCTTTGATACTAGTGGGTTTTTTTACGCTGTCCTAAACCTCATTTAAATTGAGTATAGAAATATAAAGGGGTCCTTTTTTCCATTCGAGTGGTTCGATTTAACAACTGAGCAGACCAGCTTAAGGCTGGGGTCAGACGAGCGTGATTTCTACGGGCTGTACGTCCGTGCAGTACGGACATCGTCAGTACGGATGACGCAGTAGTGGTCACACAGTCCGTTTTTTCACTGAAGTTATTTTTTAACGGATGTAGGAGGGAAAAATAATTACAATGAAAAAACATTCTGTCCGTCAAAAATGCTGGACGTATAAATGCAGTCCGTCTGACCTCGCTCCATCACTCACACACAAAGCTATGCAGACGTTGTGGACGTGGCGCACTCCGCACGTCCGTTCTAGCAGTATTACGTTCTTGCCTAACCTGCGTCCGTTTGCCGCGGCCGTTGTGCGTCCGCAGTTCAGTGCGGACGTACTTCATGTGTCAGGCTCCAATGGACTTACTTTCATGCTATCACGGACGTACTTTTAGGCGCAATCACGGACGTGAACACTACGCTCGTCTGACCCCAGCCTAAAAGTTTCACTCCTTAAAATGAATGGCTCCTGTCTTAGTTCAGTTGAGTCGCATCCAGATCATTCAATGGTTTGTGAATGTTGGGCAGGCACACAAGTATTCCAACTTACAACCTTCCAGTGAGCCCAGCATGGTCGGGCAACTCATCAAGGCTAGGGTTGCCAGGTCGGCCATGGTTTCCTGGACACATTTTATTTACTCATGTTGATGGGCATTGTAGGAAAAATGCCACCCTGCAGCATGTATAATCCATACGCTGCAGGTAAGAACCCAGAAGGGAATCCCAGGTGAGCTGCTTTGATTTCCTACCTGCATCATATGAATCATGCATGTTGCAGGGCAGCACATTTCCAGGCACTCACCGTCTGAAAGAAATAGTTATGTGTCCAGGAAACCAGGGCCGATCTGGCAACTCTATTCATGGCAGCTTGTGTGGATGCTGATGGTTTATACAGAAGTTCGATTTATCTGATTGGATGGAGCCACTTAGGCTTAGGTATTATTTTTCCTTCTAGTCATGATAATGCAGTATTTTAGAGGTGTATGCTCAGCCTACATACTGTAGACAAAAAATTAAATTTTCTAAGTTCATGTGTCCCATCAGTAACCTCTTCACTATCGAGAGATTTACAGGTATCCGGCATCACATCACGTTCGGACCTAGGTAGTGTAGTAGGAGTCCGGCGCTGGAAAGAAAGTGAGTTTTTAGGCTAATGTCAGACGAACGCATTCTGAGCACACTGTGTGTCCGTGCACAACTGACGTACTTTCTAACTGGTGATACTGTAGACACCACACGGTCTGTTTTTTTTTGACTATGTAAAATGAAAAAAATTGATACATGATATGAAAAAACATTTTGTCTGTCAAAAATGCAGTCCGTCACTCACTACGTTCCATCACTCACACACAAAGCTACGCGGACATGGCGCACTCTGTGCGTCCGTCCTAGCGGTTTGACGTTCTTGCCTAAATTGCGTCCGGTGCCACGTGCGTTGTGCGTGCGCACTTCTGTGCAGACGTACTTCGCGTGTGCGTCTCTATTGATCATAATTTTATGCTACGACGGACGTTAAGGCTAGGGTCAGACGAGCACATTCTGTGCGGACTGTGCATCCGTGCACAACGGACGTACTTTCTGACTGACGACAAGGTAGTGGCCACACGGTCCGTTTTTGAGACTGATGGTTTTTTTGACTGATGTAGAAGGGAAAATAAATCAATATGAAATCCATTTTGTCCGTCAAAAATGCAGTCCGTCTGACTACGTCCCATCACTCACACACAAAGCTATGCGGACGTTGCGGACGCAGCGCACTCCGTTCTAGCAGTTTTACGTTCTTGCCTAACTTGTGTCCGCTTGCCGCGTCCGTTGTGCGTCCGCACTTCTGTGCGGACGTACTTCGTGTGTGGGTCTCTATTGATCATAATTGTACGCTACCACAGATGTTAAAATGTGCAGCAACACGGACGTGAACACTGCGCTCGTCTGACACGGGTCTCAAAGAATCTAAAGGGTTAAAATGCAAGAGGGTGTGGAGGGGTTAATGTTTCTCCTCCCCCTCCACTGCTGTTTTAACCCCAGAGTGTCCCTTAATGGCTTGCAGCAGATTTTTCCATTGGTGGCTTCCTCTTGGCTGGCATAGGGCTCCAGATGTGTTCATTGTTTTAGAACAGCAGTGTATTGAAGCCAAGGATAGAAATGGATCGGTCGAGTGCATAATCGGCTCAAACCAAATGCCTGCTCATGCTGTAGCTTTGCGCGGAGATTAGATATGTACGGTCACATTGTGTAGGGAGGTCTCTGGTGAATTTTTACCGAAAGCACCCATAATCGTACATCAATCGTTTCCCATCATCACCTGCAGCTGCGACCGTGGGGACTACTCTGTTTTCAGGAAAGATCATTAGGAAAGGAATGATTAACAAAACGTGTTTAATTACCAGAAAGTAGAAGGATGTGTCAGCAAGGAGACTGGAGAAAATGTTTGTGTTTTACTGTCTGCAACTGTATCAAGTCGTCATTTTCTGGCGTCACAGGAGTATCTCCATTCATATGGATGCCGCGGTGACACAAGACTCCCATAAAACCAGGAAAAAATATAAAAATGCGATTATTCCTTGACGTGTAACAGATTCACTACAATTAGAGATTAAATTAAAAAAAAAAAAAGATCAAAACAGTTACCCCATATGCCCTCTTATTGAATTTTGTCAAATGACTCTTTTACCTCATAATTTCTGGAAACACACAGGAAAGACATACAGGGTTATTCAGAGAGAATCGCACATTCGGTGACCTTTCGTTCGGGGCGATTCAGCGATTCTAGTTCGCAGACCCTGCGGTGTATTCAGCAAGCACTGCAGGCCCCCCGTACTGCAGGGAATACTCGCCGCAAACCCACAGAAACCACTGCAAAAACCACACCGAACATGCCGGAAAAACACGACTAGCCGCCGATCACAGCACAGCCTCCGGAAAAAGCCGACACGCAGACGAACGTGCTGAAACAAAATCAACAAACAGTACACTTGAAAGATTGAAAATTGAAACGCTGTTTGCAAAAAAACTACAAAATGAAAATGTCTGGAATTTACACGCAAGATCCAATGAATGATAATAAAAAGGGCTGTTAAGGAAAATAAAAAAAAACGATTTAAAAAAAAAAAAAGGAAAAAACATTTTGCCGAAAAATGCCTAAAAGATTCTAAAAAATCTATAAATAAAGAGACTCTTTACTGCAGAATAAAATAATAAACGGTTTATTAGATATTGAATTAAAACGGGAATATTTTTAACATTGAAGCCTATGGGATTCGCCTGAATAAGCCTGTCAAGTGAAACCACCAAACAGCAGGGCATTTCGGCAACTTTTCTCTGCTGTTCAGTGTTCTCTGAATAGATTAACTATTGCTTCTCCATGGGGTATTTCACTGCCCTCGAACAGGCACCGTACGTGCAGGCAATTCGCCATAATTTGGCGATCTGCCTGCTCTCTGAATAGCCGAATGGCCCCGAAATGTCCCCGTTCCCTGAAATTCAGTGTCCGGTTACATTTCGGCCACATTTTGGATCTCTCTGAATAACCCCATAGTAATTTCTTCCAATGAGCCCTAAAAAAAAATTGTATCTGTGTTTGTAGATGGACATAGAGTTGCCAGATCGGCCATGTTTTCCTGGACACATATAACTATTTCATTCAGAGGGTGAGTGTCTGGAAACGTGCTGCCCTGCAACATGCATAATTCATATGATGCAGGAAGGAAATCAAGGCAGCTCACCTGGGATTCCTTTCTGAGTTCTTACCTGCAGCGTATGGATTATACATGCCGTAGGGTGGCATTTTTCATGCACTGCCCATCAACATGAGTAAATGATATGTGTCCAGGAAAACATGGCCAACCTGGCAACCCTAGATGGACAGCTTGTGAACGGGCACTTTGTAACATTTCACAGAGCAGAATATAAAAAGCAAGTGCTGTGCTACTTAAAGTGACATTGTCATGCTCATAACAAGTTGGAATCATTTGACAGGGAATCACTTCCTTTTCATGTGTCTTGGCATTTTTTTGGTGACCTATATTATTTAAAAATGGGAGTTATCCCCTTTCGGAGTTTTGCTGTCTGTCACTTCACTTTGGCATGCCAGAGGGGGGAGATACAGCTGTGATCAGAGAGTCACCCTACAGTCTGCTCACCTGATTGTGCAAACGTCCCCCAAGAATGCCAGTTGTGCATCCAGAGGCCTGTTGAATACCTCAGCCGCTGCAAGTGCTAAGTTAGCAACTTGCCATTGAACGCCGCTCAGCAGTGCTAACCTAGCACTTGCAGCGACCCGAGGAGATGCTGAGTGTGACGTTTTAAAGATGGCCGCCGCCATGAAGCAAGTAACAATGCCGTACAGCAAGATGGCCGCCGCCTCGAAGCAAGTAATAATTCCGTACAGCAATGTTAATTTTGAGGTTTTTGTTCACCAAAGCACAAAATATTTATTTATTATTTCCCCCTGCACATAGACATATATTACAGTTCAGTTTATATATTGTTTCAGAAGTAAACATAACGTTTATTCATTAAAAACTATCATTTGTGGTGTGTGCATACAAAGCGGAATTGTGCTGACTGCTTTTATTTATCATATTTTGTCCGAGTGATCCGAAAAACAATCTGAATTTTTCATTAAGAAATCGTTGGCCATTTTGGATTCAAAATTCGCATCCAAAGGGTTCAACGACAGTGCTGCAGCAAACGGAATTGCTGCGCTGCAGCAATTCAGCAGCTGCTGAGGTATTGAACAGGCCTCAGGTGTGACAGCCCCCAGTTAGCTCCACCCACAGATGGTGGAACACGGTGGTGCCTGACATAAAATCAGGGCAGGTACAAACTGTAATATCTCATCAAGGGATAATTATCACATTGAGCTTTGAGACCATCCATCCGCTGGTGCGTTATCAGACATACAGGTCTATTCACTAAAGGTGAAACTCAGGAGAATTGGCAGGAGAAGAGAAAACTCTAGCAGGGTTATTCAGAGAGGGCTGAACTGGCCCCGAAATTGCACCGAACGGCGAATTTCCCAGGTGCAATTTCGTGACCATTCCGCTGTTCAAAACCTGCATGTCGCCAAATATTGGCAAATTGCCAGCGAAAAGTGATGCCTGTTCAACGGCAGTGAACTCCCCATAGAGATGCAATGGTTAATCTATTCTAAGAACACCAAACAGCAGAGAAATGTCAGTGAAATGCCCTGATGTTCGGTGATTTCATTCGGCAGGTTTATTCAGGTGAATCCCATAGGTTTCCATGTTAAAAATATTCCCGTTTTTAAACAATATCCATTAAACCCTTTATTCTTTTAATTTGCAGCAAAAAGTCTCTTTTATTCTTTTTTTTAGGATTTTTTCGGAAAACAAAATTCTTTCTGTAGCAGACCTTTTTATTATTATTCATAGGACAGTATATGTTAATTCCAGAGATTTCGTTATTTTTGTGTTTCAATTTTTTTTTTTTTACCCCCATTCGTCGGCTTGTTGGCCTTTTGTGGCGGCTGGTCGGTACTGTATTTGGTGGATCGTCGGCTTTTTTCAGACGTGTTTGGCCGGTTTGCAGCTGATCGTCGGGTACGTTTGGCGGGTTTTTGTGGCATTTTGGATCGATCCGATTTTTCGGATTGTATTGGCGGATTTTCAGCGATTTTTTTTCGGATCCGTTTTGCCTCTTTTCCCTGCACTTAGGGGACCCTGCGGAGAATGTGGAATTCACCGCAGGGTCGGGGAATCTTATTCCCTGAAGTGCAGTGACATTTCGGTGCTCTCTGAATAACCCCGTAGGTCAGAATAGCCGAACCAGAAAAATTCTCCCATTTATCTCACTTTCCAAATCGGCTATTTGTTCTAGATTGTTCTCTTCTCCTGCCAGTTCTCCTATAGTTTCATTTATAGTGACTAGACTGGAAAGCTCAAGTGCAATTTAAGATCCAAATCTGATTAACTGGAATTTCAAAACTGGCCAACATTCAACAGAAACACGTCCAAAACCTAAGGCTAGGGTCAGACGAACGCATTTTTCACGTTGTCCGTGAAAAAATGCGGTCGAACGAACGTACGTATTTTTTCCCGGAATACGCGATAGCGGTCATACGATGCGCCTTTTCGTCCGTGATTTTGTACGGATCATCAATAAAACACTTTTTGTGTCTGGACGTTATGTTAGCCGGACATTAGCAGCGTCTGACGTCTCCCAATCACGCAAACACGCCGCTATGCGGACGCAGCGCACTCTGTACGTCAGTAGTAGCGGTTTGACGTTCTCGAAAAAATGCGTTCGTTGGCCACTTGCGTTGCGCGGACGAACTTTCGTGCGGCCGTTCGTCGTATGTTCCCCGGCATTGGACGTCATTTGCTGCTAGCACGGCCGTGATTTCGTGCGGCTAAGGCTAGGGTCAGAGTGGGGCAGTCGGAACGCGCGTGCAGGCGCACTAAATCACGGCGGCAGTAGCAGCACATAACGGCCAATGACGGCCAATATACGCAGTACGTGCGTACAAAAGTGCGCCGTAACCACGCAACCGGCAAATGAACGCATTTTTCTCAGAACGTGAAACCGCTGCTACAGACGTACAGAGTGCGCTGCGGCCGCATGGCAGCGTGTGTGCGTGATTAGGAGACGTCAGACGCTGCTAGTGTGCGGCCTACATAACGTTCAAACAGCCGGATTTCCCTAGAATTGCGTTGGTGAGTACCTGCGACTGTGCGACTGTGGTCGTCTGACCACTTAAGCGTATTCCGTGAAAAAATGCGTGCGCACGCATCGACGTACATTTTGACGGTGGCCGCAGAAAATGCGCTCATCTGTCCCTAGCCTAAACGCACGTTAAAACTGCGCTAGTCTGACCCTAGCCTTAGGCTCGGGTCAGACGAGCGCAGTGATCACGTCCGTGTTGCCGCACATTTTAACGTCCGTCGTAGCATAAAATTATGATCAATAGAGACCCACACACGAAGTGTGAACGCACGCGGCACCAGGCGCAATTTAGGCTGGGGTCAGACGAACGCAGTGTGAACGCGCGTGCAGCTGCACTTTATTACGGCCGTATTAGCAGCAAATGACGGCCAATATACGAAGTGTGGCCGCACAAAAGTTCGGCCGCGCAACGCAAGTGGCAAAGGAACGCATTTTTTCGAGAACGTAGAGCCGCTAGTACTGACGCACAGAGTGCGCTGCGTCCACTGCGGCCGCATAACGGCGTGTGTGCGTGATTAGGAGACGTCAGACGCTGCACGTGTCCGACCAACATCACGTCCATTTGTTTTTAATAGCTCCGTCAAAAATCACGGCCGAAATTGCGCACCGTATGACCGCTATTGCGTATTCCGTGAAAAAATGCGTTCGGACGCATCAACGCACTTTTTGACGGTAGACGTGAAAAATGCGTTCGTCTGACCCTAGCCTTAGGCAAGAACGTCAAACTACTAGGACGGACGCACAGAGTGCGCCAGGTCCGCGTAGCTTTGTGTGTGAGTGATGGAACACAGTCAGACGGACAGCTTTTTTGACGTCCACCATTTTCGACGGACAAAATGTTTTTTCATATCTTGTATCAATTTTTTTCATTTTACATATTAATTTTATATCCCATCTACATCAGTCAGAAAAAAAGGACTGTGTGGGGTCTACAGAATCATCAGTCAGAAAGTACGTCAGTTGTGCACGGACGCACCGTGTGCTCAGAATGCGTTCGTCTGACATTAGCCTTAAGGCTAGGGTCAGACTGAGGCAGTGCGAACGCGCGTGCAGCCGCACTTAATCACGGCCGCACTAGCAGCAGATGCCGGGCAATGACGGCCAATATACGAAGTACGGTCGCACAAAAGTGCGGCCGCGCAACGCAAGCGGCAAACAAACGCATTTTTTCGAGAACGTGAAACCACTAGTACTGACGTACAGAGTGCGCTGCGTCCGCTAGCGGCGTGTGTGTGTGATTAGGAGACGTCAGACGCGCTAATGTCCGGCCAACATAACGTCCAGACCAAAAAGTGTTTTATTGATGATCCGTACAAAATCACGGATGAAACTGCGGCATCGTATGACCGCTATCGCGTATTCCGTGAAAAAATAAGTCCATTCGTTCGAACGCACTTTTTCACGGACAACGTGAAAAAATGCGTTCGTCTGACCCTAGCCTTAGGCAAGAACGTCAAACTACTAGGACGGACGCACAGAGTGCGCCAGGTCCGCGTAGCTTTGTGTGTGAGTGATGGAACACAGTCAGACGGACAGCTTTTTTGACGTCCACCATTTTCGACGGACAAAATGTTTTTTCATATCTTGTATCAATTTTTTTCATTTTACATATTAATTTTATATCCCATCTACATCAGTCAGAAAAAAAGGACTGTGTGGGGTCTACAGAATCATCAGTCAGAAAGTACGTCAGTTGTGCACGGACGCACCGTGTGCTCAGAATGCGTTCGTCTGACATTAGCCTTAAGGCTAGGGTCAGACTGAGGCAGTGCGAACGCGCGTGCAGCCGCACTTAATCACGCCGCACTAGCAGCAGATGCCGGGCAATGACGGCCAATATACGAAGTACGGTCGCACAAAAGTGCGGCCGCGCAACGCAAGCGGCAAACAAACGCATTTTTTCGAGAACGTGAAACCACTAGTACTGACGTACAGAGTGCGCTGCGTCCGCTAGCGGCGTGTGTGTGTGATTAGGAGACGTCAGACGCTGCTAATGTCCGGCCAACATAACGTCCAGACCCAAAAAGTGTTTTATTGATGATCCGTACAAAATCACGGATGAAACTGCGCATCGTATGACCGCTATCGCGTATTCCGTGAAAAAATAAGTCCATTCGTTCGAACGCACTTTTTCACGGACAACGTGAAAAATGCGTTAGTCTGACCCTAGCCTAATAGGGAAGGCTCTTGTGTACCTGTGTCCCCCCCCAATTTCTTTCCCCTTTCTAACAAATATATATATAGTACAAGGCATCTGCAACAATTTGAAGAAAAATAACAATATTCCTACACAATTCTCCACAAACTCAACCCTTGGTATATAGCCCCCTCAGCCCCCATTATGCCAGTCATAAAAAATAATAAAAAAAAAATTTCGGCAATTATCTGAGAATATATAAAAACTTGATACTAGCAAGGTATTCTATGAAATGGATATATATACCTGTGTCACCCTTTATGTAGCAATATGATTTCATTCAAAGCTAGAATGTTTTCATGCTAACAATAGTCAGCGGTTCAGCGAAATCCAGAAGCTGCCTGTCTGTTCGACACTGTATCTGGCTTTTCAGCTGACACAGCGTGATTTTGTTTATTGTCCATTTTTATGTCTGCCATCTGGGCTTCTATAATTTGAAGAATAGGTCATGATCTATTTCTCGTGCAGTTCTCTATCTGACCGCGGGGGCATCCGTAATAAATCTGTCTGGCTCCTAGCCGTATCGAGGTTAAATCATTTATCATTTTAAACTACTGTACTATTATTAATATATAATGAAACTATATATTGTAAATATTTATGTAGCGTCAAACGTGCATACTGCGTAGTTTTCCAAATTGGGTATTTAAAAAAAATCGCCAATTAAAGATATACAGGACTATTCAGAGAGAGGTGAATACCAGGAGGATGACTGGAGAAGTGAAAATTCTAGGTCAAAATAGCCGATTTGGAAAGTGAGCTAAATGTGAGAAGTTTTCTGGTTTGGCTACTTTGACCTAGAATTTTCACTTCTCCAGTCATTCTCCTGGTTTCCACCTCTCTCTGAATAACCCTGAATGAGGGTTTTTCAGAGAAAGGTGAAAATCAGGAGAACTGGCAGGAGAATGAACAATCTAGACCAAATAGCTGATTTGAAAAGTGAGATAAATGGGAGAATTTTTCTGGTTTGGCTATTTTGACCTAGAATTTTCACTTCTCCAGTCGTTCTCCGGAGTTTCACCTTTATTTGAATAGACCTGTTAATGACTAAAGGTGATTAGAATGAAGGGGTTAATCAGACCTGACTTTGGTGTGTAATGAAGCTGCATCACGATGAAATATACCAGATTTTTTCAGGTTTAATAGTGATTTGTTTTCATTTTTTTGTAATTCTTATTTTAGGTTGGTAATGTTTTTTATTTTGAGGTTACATTTTGTATAAGTGTGAAAATGTTGGATGCTTTCACAGAGCGCAGAATAAAAGACGGCAGATGCTGGAATGTTTCCACCTATTGTAAATTTATAAGCGCGTTACAAAAAGGCAGTGAGTGAAAAATGAGATGCGCTGAACGTGTCTCGTTTAGTTTTTCCCCTCTGTGTGTTTTCTGGTTTTGCACTCTTAATATGTATGAAGAAAAGGGGGCTTGGAACAATGTTCCCTTGGTGTTCTGAGAATGGCACCTTCCCCATGGGTCTAGGACAGTAGTTCCCAACCCTGGTCCTTAGGTACCCCTATCAGGTTACATAGTATTACATAGTATTACTTAGTTACATAGGCTGAAAAAGACATGCGTCCATCGGGTTCAGCCTCTCCCACATCACCTACTGCTGTTGATCCAAAAGAAGGCAAAAAACCCAGTCTGAAATGCTTGCCAATATGCAACATACTGGGAAAAAATTCCTTCTTGACCCCAGAATGGCAGACCGATTTCTCCTTGGTTACGTTTCTAAGGATTACCTTGGGGAAATGCAGACAAGTGGCGTAGGGAGGGGGGGATTTGTGTGTGGGCGCTTGTCGGGGGTGGACTGGAGCGTTGCTTCAGTTCGGCGCCAGTCTGGTACCGACCTGGGGCTTCGACCACAGTGGGCTGACATCTTGCATGTCAGCCCTTGCATTGGGACTGCCCCCCAGGCAGGCATCATCTCGAATACGTGTGATGATGTCATAAAGAGGGAGTCCCCCTGCTTGACAGGAGAATCTTGATTCAAGAGATGCTGGGGTCCCTTGGACCTCCGTATCTCTTGAACCGTGTAACATAGGACACATCTTGGCCTTGCCAAACATGACCAGATAATCTGTAAAAATTTAAAAGAAAATAAATAAAAAAACTATTTTTTTCAGTTTTTTCTTCTACAATAGCAACAAAAGCTTTTGATGTAGGGGATACTTTTTTGTTGTCATTGGAAAGGCCAAATCCTGGCCTTTCCAATGGTACCAAACATGACCAGATAATATAGGGGTTATTCAGAAAGCGCCGTCTGGCCCCGAAATGTCACCGAACAGGGAATTTCCCCATACGGTGCCATTTCGGGGCCATTTGGCTACTCAGAGAGCAGCAAGGACAGTGCCTGTTCGAAGGCAGTGAAATCCCCCATAGAGAAGCAATGGTTAATCTATTCAGAGAACACCGAACAGCAGTGAAAAGTTGCTGAAGTGCCCTGCTGTTTGGTGGTTGACTTTTTTCGGTGGCGTTCGGCTGCTGATCTGAGGTGTTTGGCGGTCTGTTCAACGGATCGTCGGCTGCCTTCGGTGGTTTATCGTATGTGTTCGGTGATTTTTCACCAGTATACCAAATGTGTTCGGCAGTTTATCGGATGTATTCAGTGTTTTTTTTTCAGCAGTGTATCAGACCCATTCTGTGATTTTTCATCTGCATCCGGTGGTTTGTGACTGCATTCGGCGGATTTATTCGGCGCACTTCAGTGACCCTGTGGTGAGAGTGCTGAATTCACCTCAGGGTCAGCTAATTGAGCTTGCCGAAGTGCGCCGAATGAAAGGGTGCTCTTTGAATAACCCCTCTGTTCTAGGAGGTTGCGATCTATTGACTATGCAGCGTGGATAAACCAGACAATGTGAAACAAAGAGATGGCGGGAATAATCTGTGGAGGCTGAAGTGAAGTAAACAGACAGATACAGACAGAGAATGAAATGGTATGAGTAAACAGGCAGTGGTTAAAACTCCTCATTTGTCATGCAGGAGCAAAGCTGAGTGACAAGTAAACCTAACTAACATTAATCCCCAGTGTATACCTGTATGTGCTACGCTCAGCCAATTGGATGACACTGCAGAGCTGGGGGGGGGGGGTTATGCTTAGAGGGCCCCATCTTCCATGGTGGAAATGAGGAGCAGGTTGAAACCATTGGGACTGAAGAGAATACACTTACAGGGTTATTCAGAGAGCGGTGAAAAGCAGGAGAATGACTGGAGAATGACTGGAGAATGAAAAATTCTAGGTCAAAATAGACGATTTGGAAAGTGAGATGAAAGGGAGAATTTTTCTGGTTTGGCTATTTTGACCTAGAATTTTCCATTCTCCAGTCATTCTCCTGCTTTTCACCGCTCTCTGAATAACCCTGTTAAAGTTGAGCTTTTTTTGCATGAATCAACTACACCCAAACAATGGGTGAGAAAATATTAAATATTGAGGCATTGTCTTTATTTTTTGCTTTTTATTTTAATTCATTTTTAATTTCTGTTATTTTAAGACCTTGGGCTACATTACATACTTGGTGCTAACATTAGAGCTCACCTGCGTCAGCGTTAACGTTAGCCCTGGTGGCCCTAACGCGGGCGCACGATATTACAATCCAAACGCTAACGGCTTAAATAACCCATTAGCGATTGGAATCTTGCGCTGTACTGCGCGAGGTTACTGTACGTTTGCGCTCCCTATACTTAACATGGGGAGCGCAAAGTGTTAATTAATGTTAGTATTACAATGTACTAACGCTAATTAACGTCCGGCTGTGGTTACCAGAAAGTTAACCACAGCCAGGACTTGGTGCTAACGGATTTCACTGCTGCAGGCTCCGTCAGCACCAGCAGTAACCTCCCCAATAAAATTCAGATACTCGCCTCCTATCCCGCAGCGAGAACCGCGGCTCCGACCGCTTCCTCTGACTGCCAGGAGCAGGGAGAGACTGGGGGGAAAAGTCCCCCAGTCTTCCCCCTGCAGATCACTATGCCGACCTGCCGGATCTTGCGGGGCGAAATCCGGCAGGTCATGTGACCGGCGCTGTCTGCTTCAATGGAGTCCTATGGGGCTTAGCGCCCGATAACAATGCAGGCAGCTTTTTAAGCACCTGCATTGTAATATCGTGCTAAAACAGGGGCGCAAAGGAGAAACCTGCAGGCGTAGGTTTTTCTCCCTAACGTCCCCGTTTTAGCGTGACCGTTGTAATGTGGCCCCTTTAATGTCACTGAAGTGTTCACAACACAGTGAATTTATAGCATTAATCTTCAACTAATGATTTTTTTTTCTTTTATTTTAAGCTGCATCCAAGAAGCTTTGCATTTGGTGATAAATAAACTCAGCGGCCACCTCGGCCATGCTTCGTAATCCGTAGCGTAATTTGTTCTGTGAATATACAGCAGGCCTCAGCTGCGCATAACTCAAACACGGCTAGCTCCTGTATTTATTTACACCTAAACAAGATGGCTGCCAAAAGCAAACATTTCCTGTTCATTCTGTTTTCGGAGTAAAAAAAAAAGCCTCTTATTATATTTATTGTAGATGGCACAAGGTGTATAAACCAAACTGGATTAAGGGATTTTGGCTTTAGGATTTGGATAACGTATTATAAAGTTTATCCACTCTAACCAGCTTTCTCACAGACAATAAAAGCTGGCTATGTTATTTATTGTTAATTTAAACCTTATGTACCATTTTTGTTGCTCTTTGTAATCTGTATTTTATTTCCTTTTTTATCCACGAATGTGACCGACCAAGGTTTTCAGCTGTAATGTACATGTAAAAAAGATAAAGAAAAGGACACATTGTGTAGTGATTATGGCCGCCATTTTCCTTTAGGATTCTACTTCCTAGACTGGAGAACGTTTCTGAATTGAGTGGCATGTGGCAAGAGGCGGTGACCATTCTCCTGGTGTTATATGGAACTCTTATTTTACTGTCTGTTATTGTTATATTATAGAAGTGTGTTTCATTATGTTATAATCAATTAGACTATAAAACAGTTTGGGCAATGAAGACTCCGTGAACCAAGATTATTATTGCCATTATTGTCATCATTTTTATACTAAAACCAGAGTTTGTCTCTGAAGTGTTTTGAAGGTAAAACTACCAAAACAGCAAAGGTTTGCAAAGACCAAAACAGAAGGCCAGGGCTGTCAAGCTCCAGTCCCCCCAAATGTTTATGAACTTCAACTCCTGTGATCCCTAGCCAGGCATGTAGTCATAGGGACTACAGGGAGGTTCCCGGTGGGCCGATGGCTCAGTGGGCCAGTGAGAATGCTGGTTCACCGTGCCATACACTGCCCTAAATGGGTGAGGTGAGAAATTCCTTGCAATCGACTCATTGGGGCCACCGTGGTGAGGCACACTAAGCATCCGCCTCAACTTAAGACATGGTACGCACTCAACCTCAGTGCTGCCAAGTTGTTTTACCCAATCGCTCTGCAGCAACTCCAGTATCTGTGTAGAGTGATTGGTTGAGTGATCCGATTGGTATATATACTATTTTTGTGCGTGTTTGCATAATTAAAATGGGCCGGTCTGGATGAAGTCCAGGGCTGATTTTTTTTGGCCCAGTCCAGCCCTGTCCCTGGCCATATATTGCGGTCAAAGAATTCTGAGAATTGTAGGCGATCAACAACTCTGGGGGACGGGAGTTTGACACCCCTGGTCTAATGGGTCCTGTAACAGCAACTGGGGTTGACTGGTCTCCGGCTCGAGGACCAGACCGGAAGCTGTTACAGCGTCCGTCCCTTCTCTTCAGTCAGGCAGATCCACGGCAGCTTTCCCTCCTTCACAACCCTCAGCCAGAACTTGAGGGATATATCTATAATTCTAAGTATCTCTCTCCAAACACAAGACTAGCAGGTCTATTCAAAGAAAGGTGAAACTCAGGAGAATGACTGGAGAAGTGAAAATTCTAGGTCAAAATATCCAAACCAGAAAAATTCTCCCATTTATCTCACTTTCCAAATGAGCTATTTGGTCTAGATTGTTCTCTTCTCCTGCCAGTTCTCCTGGTTTTCACCTTTCTCTGAATAACCCTGTAGAATTAAGAGGTTATTCACTAACCTCCGAATTGGACCCAATTGCACCAGATGCAGTCGGTTAATTTCACCGTTCAGTGCAATTTTGGGACAATTTGTCTATTCACTAAGCAGTTAATTCGCCAAATACTGGTGTATTGACAGCAAAATATGGTACAATTAGCCACAGTTCCCCACAATGCGGCAGCACCAAAATTGCCCCATAGACGACTATTGTGTCTTATATTCACAGAATGCCAAACTGCACCAAAATTCTGGCGACATGGCCTGATTTTCGATGTTTCAGTTCAACAGGGTTAAAGAGGTGAATACCATAGGATTGTAAAACACGTAATATCTTTAATTCAATTTTATTTTTCCAATTCGGCAGAATTCGCTGATGCCATTTCTTCTCAATTTAGCTGTTTTTGCTGGTGTCTGATAACTGCCTCGGTGACTCAAATTTCAGCAAAATACGGTGACCATTCGCTAAACAGTGAATTCACCATATTTCTGGTGAAAAGGAATTGCCGAAATGCAGTGAAATGAGCCGAAATGCAAAGCACCGAAATTGCAAGCAATTTGGAAGATGAGAATCAATTAAGGAGATACAGAAATCTGATTAGTTTACAACATACAGGATTAGCACATTATCAACAACAACTCGACATCATATCAATCTAATGACAAACAATTACACAGACACCAGGAACAATAGTTCAAAAGGATTACTAAAACAACCCAGACTCTTAAACAACCAGTTTTACGATACTAATTCGTTTAACAACATTAACCTTACATGCCCACTTATGCCCACTGTCTTTTAGTTTTGGCTTTGCCACATTGGTCTGCGGTCCCTTGGCAGAAGGCCAACATTCACACTTCTCCAACAGGCACAGAGACTGTGTATGGTGTGGGCAAGGGTGAAACGTGTGATGAGGAGGGTGACTGCACATAGATGTAGGGAGCTTCGGTTACAGGCTCTGCCAGATGAAGTTACAATCTAGAGCAGTGGTTTCCAACCGCAGTCCTCAAGTACCCCTAACAGGCCATTTTTTCAGATATGTGAAGCACAGCACAGGTGATATGATTTGCTGCTCAGTGATTGCAGGATTCAGTCTGCATTTCCCCAAGGTAAACCTGAAAGCTGGCCTGTTAGGGGTACTTGAAGACCACGGTTGGGAACCACTGATCTAGAGAGAACATTTCTTTTTAGGACTGATGTGCATTGTGCGTGCTTGTGAAGACTCTTTTAGAAGTTGTACCTTATTTTGAAGTTAGTCGATTTTTTATTTTTTTTCTTCTCATGCCAAGTGATGGAATGAGAAGAGAGCGTGGAGTTAGTGATGTGGGGAGTGATAATGAAATGGGAGTCACTGAACCATAATTCTCTGTTCTTCACCAGGCATAATCGAAATCCATAACTCAGTCTGTTCCTGCATTATCAGTGCATCAAAACTGACATCCGCGGCCCATTCGCATGACCTCATCCAGCAATGACTGCTAGGCATTCATGATTGAATAATAAAACATTATGGCGCTTATTTAGGACTGACCCTGCTCTTTACTTTGACTTGCTTGGAATTTACTTTACATTTCCCCCCCCTCTACAAATAGTAGACAAAACCAACACTACTAAGATAATCACAATTGTTATACTTTTTGTGGTTTTATGTTATTTTCTGCCTTCAATAAAACTGACACTCGATGTCATTCTTTTGTGGATTTATCTTTTAGGACATTGAGAGATATATTACTATTATGTCATCTTTTTTTTCTAATGACCTTTCACTTGAGTTGTTGACAATTTGTTTTACTCAACTTACTAAATGCTATCATAGTGTTTATCAGGGCGAGACTGCAGTGGAGGTAAGTATAGAACAGGGGTCAGCAAACTTGGCTCCCTGATGTTTTGGGAACTACATTTCCCATGTGGCTCAGTCAGCTCAAGTTTGCTGACCCCTGGAATAGAATTTGCTTTCCTATGAAAGGATTAAAGCTGCCGTTGGATCCATCGTCCCATGATATCTCATGCTCTCATGTAGATCTTTGGAGGTTCCCATTTGCAGTCCAAGATTGTGGTGTTGTGGGGTTGTTCTGAAATATAACATATGACTCAATGTGTGCCACAAAAGCTGTTCTACCAAGATTTTTTGTCAATTTGGTCAATCATATTACATGTTCTGAGACATTTGATAATTACTTTTCTTTCAACGATGTAACTAGACTTTTTAGACACATGGGTGAAGGCCAATCTGTTTACACTAGTTAATTTAAGTTGTGTAGCTTTTGTTCCATGGTCATCATTGCCAGCCTATGTTTAGACCATAGTGCCTGTTCTAAAAAAAAAAGGGAGCATGAAATAATGTACTGTAAATCTGTTGTCAACCATGTCGGTGGTACTTGACAATTATATGGTGAAGAAAGGTATATATTGAAAGACCTCGGGTGTCTTGTACAACAGGGCTCAGAATTCCAAGTCCCAAGCTACTAGCCAGGCCTTAAGAGTTACTCGCCTCTAGCTGCCCCACCTAACCCCTATCCTGCCCTGCCTGCGTCTGCATTCCCACTCGCCCTCATGTAATTTCCACTCGCCAAATGCGAGCAGGCGAGTGGAAATTTTGAGGCCTGTTGTACAGTATTAAAATCACTTAGGTTGCCAGTTATCCACCAGTTATGAAGGTCATTAGAAAGTCTACCTTTTGTGACGTGATTTTCTGACTCCCCTACAAGCTATAGATTCATTGAGGTGTCAAGTGAGGTTCTAAATGTCCATCAAATCATCCTGCAGGTGCCCACATCCCCAGCAATTAGTGTAATTAAGAACATTAGTTAGGATACCAGTTCTGTTATTAGTTCTGAAAAGTCCCTCTTGCAAAGAGCCTACATAATTTTAGTGAAAGCAATGGATGCAGCAATGTGGACGTGTGCTGATATAATCACTGGTAATTAAGTGTAAAAATAAAATGTGGATTGCTTGATGACGGGTATCCCACTTCCAGGTTATATTAGGTGGAACTAACTGTATTTGCATTTAATGTCTCCTGTACTTGTTACGACGGCTGCTTCTGTATTATCCACTAACTCCTGGCATTTGTTCTTTTCAGAGACATTAATGGATACTCGGACAGCCACAGCGGAGCTGGGCTGGACAGCCAATCCCTCATCTGGGGTGAGCGTATTTTCTTATTAGATTTTTTTCATACCTGGATATTCTCTGGCAATTTATGCACTAGAATAGTATTGCAGTCTTTAGGATTGTAATTTCAGATAATAAAAGCAAACATAAGCATTTGAAGAAAAAACGTAAGCATGGTTTACACAATTAACACAGTCATTCGCAGATTATATTAGAACTCCTCACAGTGCCTTCTACTTGCACCTCATTACATATTATATTATATTAGGTGGAATTTTTTTAACAGTGGGAAGAGTGTTTAAGGCTGGTCGTCCACTGGGTCTGTAGTCGTCCGACTAACAAGTCATCTGTAGTCGTACAACTATTCCCACAACACAGAAGAGATTCAACCCTTGTCCATTGCCTCCGACTTCCATCGGACGACTTCGAACTATTGCATCAGACTAGAGACCTCTCCCATTCGAATGGGATTTGTCGTACGAAGTCAGAAGACCTGGTACAACATACATCACAATATGGATACTGAAATGCTGGAAAAAATATATTTTATTGTGTAAGGGAGACAGGTGGGGCTAGCCCTGTTTGTTAATCGAATTTGGAGTGTAGGGGAAACATACAGGATTATTCAGAGAGAGGTGAAAACCAGAAATGCCAGGAGAATGAACACTGTAGACCAAATAGCCGATTTGGAAAGTGAGATAAATGGGAGAATTTTTCTGGTTTGGCTATTTTGACTTAGAATTTTCACTTCTCCAGTCATTCTCCTGGTATTCAGCTTTCTCTGAAGAACCCTCATACTCAGGCCCTTTTGCAGCTGTGCCATAACCCCTTATGTTGCAAGTGTATGTTTAGGTCCATGTTAACATTCAAACGTCTATTTTGATGTATTCTATGGGGTACTCTTATACATTCTGTGATTCTACTTTGATATATTCTAAGGGTACTGAATTTTTTCCACAAATAAATAATCCAATGTAATGATCAGAAATGTCCGACCTGGGTCGTCCATAGAGGCTTGCAGCGGATGACCCTAGTTGTACATAGTCGTATGACCTAGGTCATCCGTATGACTATGGACCCAGAAGATGACCAGCCAAATAGTTGGAATATGGGAGAATGTTGTTTCAAGGAGTAACTGGCACATGTGCCGCACATCTATGGAAATGTGCATGTTCAAGGTGGTGTTTTGCGTTTCAAAATCTGTGTGAACATCTTTGCCAGTGGTCAGCAACTTTGGCCCTCCAGATGTTTTGGAATGCCATTTCTTCATCACGGGGCATGTAATTAAAAACATCTATGGGGCCAAGGTTGCTGACCCATACCATTCATCAGGGTCACGGTTATCCTTTACAGAGACCCCCTAGCCTAACAGGACTTATCCCCTGGTGGTAGGTGCTCTTGGCTGGCACCTGTCAGAGCTGTGTGCACCTTCAAATACACTCCACACCTCCTGTAACTGCTGTCCAAAAGGACAACCATTGAAAAATCCTCAATCCTCAAGAGTACTGGGCATTTCCTATTATTACAATTGTAATTAGAACAGCAAGGGAGTCAGACTAGGTCCAACACTGCCTTCCCTCCTGTCAAGGTTGCTCTTCATATTTTCAACCACATACATAACATATCAAGGCATATTATGAAGGGTCCTCAAAGAAACTTGATCATTTGCCAATCCTGTTGTCTGCTGCAAATTGTAGACCGCTGTACCACACACAAGCTTCTGTAATACTGCAAAATGCCTTATTCGTTCCCCAGGTGTTCATGAACTGCTGCCTTCTTTGTTGGGCTGCATCCCTCCCTCTCTCCTTCCTGTGATTTGTTCCTTCCCTGTGTCTCTCTAGAGACTCCTTACCTCCATCTTCCGAGCACAAAATCATCCCTAGAATATATTTCCTTTAACAGTCTCTATGCCAGAAGTACGTGCTGGTAAATCCGATGCAAAGTAAGAGCTACAGGGAATACGATGTAGCCGTCCCAGCCTGTCTCTAGTACCCATTTAATACCTTTATTGCAAAGCATTGGATGGGATCACAGGTAAGATTTTAGAAGCTTCTTGTTTCCCAATGTATGTTGGGTACTGCTTCAATCACTCTAATACTCTGGACTCCTGATATCTGTCAAAAAAAGAAATAACCTTTACTAAATAGGAACATACATTCTGCATAAGCGTGAAAAAGAAATCTTAGACCCAAGTTCTGGGATTATTGCGAGATGAGATCCTGCAGAGTACGGCATCAAGAAGTCAGCCACGTTTGATATCCTGGTCAAGCCTCAGTCCTAAGTAAAATGCAGATCAAGCCCCCAGCATCTTCTAGATCTAGAAATTTGAATAGAAAGATCTAGAATTTGAAGGGTTGCTACATATGCCTGCATAGGAAAAAAAACTGAGCAAGTGATATCGGTGGTTGCCCATGCAAGCTGCAGCGTAAATGCGGATTGAGTCTCGACAAGGAGAGACCCCAGTGGCACAGGGTCATTGCTGAGGGCCCGGCTCATCACTCCCTATTTGTAATCCTGCCAGTTTACAATAGCCAGAAGGCTCAACCACAGCACATGCCAAGGTCGACTAAACTAATCTTTAGCATTGTGACTATGGAGGATTGTTTCCTGGGGTGCTCGGCCATCAACAGTGATTGGATCAGGAAACCGTAGTCCACAACAGCTTCGGTGGCAAAAATTAGTAATCACTGTCCTAGGAGACTGCAAAAGAAATTCAGTCAACTGAAAGGCTGCGAGACTTTGAAAACCTTTGTCCACTTCTCTGCATTATTACACGTGCCCGACTAGTGACACATATTTGATATATTAAGCTCTCTGGGGGCCTTGACCCGGGCAGACGTTATGAGTTATTACCGGCAGCGTACGAGCAGTCATTCCGGGTTCTGCTAGCTGTGATGCAAGCTGCCATTTCACAGATCTGCACTTCGACAGGTCAACTTCCCGACGGAATATTTCTTACGCTCCATGAAACTTTAGTGGGGTTTTTATGATGGACATTAATGCAGAAGCAAATATTCGCTTTAATGGCCCTATTGTGTGCAGAGAAACGAGGGACAGGAAAGTTAATCCAGTAAGATGAATGGATGTTGCCGAAAAGGACATCAGAATTCGCTCCTTAGCCCCTTTTCGATCCATTTGCCTGTTAACCAAACGCTGCAGTGGGTAACTGCTCCCGCCGTGACATCATCGTTTTTGCTAAAAAGTAATTCAATCGTTCTATATGACCATATCCTAATGAGCAGTAATTATCGGTAAAAGCTTAAGAACAAAAAAGCTAAACAGTCAATTTCAAGAGAAATTTTCAATTTTGGCCACAATAGGTGGAATTTTATTTTTTTGAGAAAGTATTTTACCAGGAAGGATACATTGAGATTTCTCTTGTTTTCAAGTATGTCCTGGGTGGCGAGTATGTACCGTTAGGTGTCTTGCCCAAGGACACTTACTGGAGAGGTGCTCTTGCCAGGACCAAACCCATGTCTCCACAGGCTCTCTCCAAGCAGAGCAGTGATGTTACCTCTACTCCACCCAGCTGGCACCAAATCGGTATATACTTAAGGAAAAAAGAGCTAAACAGTCAATTTCAAGAGAAATTTACAATTTTGGCCACAATAGGTGGAATTGATCTTTTCCGTCTGACTCTGGTATTCCACTATTACCATCATTATCACCATTTACAGAGAGCCAAATGTTTCCCCAGCTCTTTACGTTAACGAATGAGGAATTCAATTAACAAATTACAAACATGTAACACACAGCTCTGCTCAAATGAGCTAACAGCTTTGACCCAAAATTTACAATTATCCACCTATATATCTTCTCCTGCAATATATCATCCATCATTTATTATCACCACTCCTACATTTTATGAATTCCTTTTTGACCCGCTGATTTGCACGGTTCTGTAACTGCTATTTCATATTTTATGTTCCCTAACCCCTTCTTTTCATGAACACAGCTTGCCATTTTCTATTCAGTGCTTAATTATTCACTCCATTTTTTTCTGCAAAGTGGTGGCACTCGTCCCCCCTCGTCTCTCCTCTCTTTCGTCTATTCTTCTCTCCTTTCCTCGATCGCTCTCCATCCTATCCAACACTCCCCCCCCCTCATGCTCTCTCTCCCTTTCTTTACAGTTGAGATCTGTAATTAGGAAACATTAGCAGCCTGAAAGCAGCTTTCATACCTGAAACATCGGCAGTAAATGCACTCAGCAGTTCTCTTCCATGGCTATTAATGTCACTTTTATGAAGTAATGAAGAACAAAACACCCTTAGGCACTTTAAACCGTTGTTTTTTTAATACAACGTGATTCTTTTCACTAGCGAACAATCTCCTTGTTTTCACTCGCATTCCAAGCTTTCCAACAAACGGCGAGGTGACCCCCATTGAGTTTCCACCCCCTGCCGAGCACGGCAGTTCTGCCTTACCTTGTGCAAACTCCCAAGGACTCAAAACAATAAATAAGTGTGTATAATCCTTGTTATAGGTAGAATTTATTCATGTATATGCGTGTCTGTAACCACGACAAACCTGAAACCCTGAATCTGAACCGAAGGTTCCCCGTGCATTGTGTAATTGTTGGGTTCTCAAGCAACATTCAGTAATATAGGTGGAGGTAAATTTGATGACTTTAATTATGTACTTATTTATTTTCATAAATCATCACGTTTGCCCACCGATGATCCTCTGCCTGATGTTAAAGGAGAATTTTGGTTTTGACATATTAGTCAGGGCTGGATTTATAATTAGGCAAAGTAGGCATGTGCCTACAGGAGCCTACCACAGGGCGGCGCCTTACTGTTAAAAATGTACAATTCTTTAGACCCTATATCTCCGGAACCATAGATGCTAGAGCATCATATGATGTATCACTGGGAAGGCCAGGGTATGGCCTTTCCACCGGTATTGGTGTAAAAATAAAATAACAAAATATATTTTTTTCTTTTTAACACAGCACTATTGTTCATGTTTCAATTATAAAGTGAACAATGATGCTGCACTAACTCAAGCTTTTGTGCCTACAGGCTCCTGAGATGTTAATCCAGGCCTGCTTTTAGTGTCCCAATTTCCTTCCCACGTTGTTCAAGGCACATTGAGTCCTGATGCATTTTACCCTATGTAGGACTCTATTAACTTCTTTGCGCAAAAACGCTTGCGCAGCACGTTAATTTGTGCGCGAAGCATTACACATTAACGCGTGTTAATTAACGCTGATATTAAAATCCGAGCGCATTTTGTCATCCGTCAAAAAATAACACGTGGAAAAAAGATGCGCAATAACGCGTGCGCATTAACACTGCGCGCAGAAATCGGTGGGTGGACAGTTTTTTCACACGATTCAGCCAATCAGAATTAAGAAACACAATTGTCTCCCGTTCAGTTTTTGCGCCTGTCAAAATCAATCTGAGTATATATGCTGCAGCAATAATAAAAACACGCACAATTTCTCAATTTTATTGTTTGGGTATGAGTAGAATGTGTAATTATACTTTGCTGTGTTTTTTTTAAAGTGCTAATGTGTATTTGGTTTCAGCCAGGACGTTCAGATTTGCCTTTAACACCAGCTTTTAAAAGACGTTAAAATAATGCGCGCAAAAGTTTGCGCATAGATAGTAATAATACCATCCGCGTTCCAGCGCACAAACACATTTGCGCTCACGATGTTAAGTATAGGACACGCAACGTACATTAAGCTTGCGCAGGGTTCGTGCAGGTTCACCAGCGGTAGACGTTAACGCGCATTTTTTTGCGCGGACATTGTCATACGACGTTCTGCGCAAAGTGTTTTTCCCCTCGCGTTAATGCGTTTTTTTTGCGCACGCGTTAATGTTCGCGCGAATAAGTTAATAGAGCCCATAGACAATAAATGAGTAGGGCCCTCAGCCTTTCTTATATCGCCATATAAAACCATAGATGTGACCACAAGAAGGGCTCTATTCCAAGTGAGCCATTATAGTTAATGTGTGAGCTGTTAAGTAGAACGGTCTCACTGGTTAATATTGTTCGAGTCACTATTCCAGTCGAGCCGCAAATTTTGCATGTTGCTACGCTGTTTCGACGGACTAGTATAAATTAACGCTTTCTATACCTTGTGCAGGAAGTGTTAATACCTCTATTCCTGACAATTGAAGAGCAAGGTCACTTGTTATCTTCTCCTTGAGCTTGCATTCAAAGGGGAATACTGGCTCAGAAACCCTGGTGTGGGTAATTTTGATTTTGCAAAACCACTTTACACTTTAAAAAATATCTCAATAAATCCCTTACTTAATATAACAAAGAAACGGTACAGTGCCTCATGTCCAACGAACAACAAGTATAGCTTACACTAGGGTACAATAGGGCATCTAATTGGACCTCTGTAGGTTTTCCAGACCCAGATACCTCATGAAAAAGAATAGAAACAAATATATGGTGCAGTACTGCAGGCCTCAAAATTTCCACTCGCCTGCTTGCATTTGGCGAGTGGAAATTACATGAGGGCGAGTGGGAATGCAGAGGCATGGCTGGATAGGGGTTAGGTGGGGCAACTAGTGGCGAGTAACTCTTAAGGCCTGGCTAGTAGCTTGGGACTTGAAATTTTGAGGCCTGCAGTACTGTATGCAATTATCGTTAGGAAAAAGTGACAGTTCAGCACACTCACATGACACGGAGCTCAAAGCTCCTGATGTAGCACTTTTGGGTCATTACAGAGGCCTTCCCATCTGCCTTATCACTCCAGGTAATATATTCATATCAACCTCGGAAAAGGAAGCAGGAAAAACTCTATGGTGCAGATTATTTTATGCTGGCATGATGTGATGGCAAAATGAAAATAAGCTGGAATTCACTCACTTATTTCGGGGCCTTGACCAAGCCCTAGGTATCAGGCATGGGAGTTGTTGTAGGTGTGTGTAGGCACAACATCCTGAAAGCTCCCTTTAATTTTTCCCCAGCTAAAGCTGTGCTCTAACTCCTGGTTCTACCATGCACTGCTATGCAGCTTGCAAGCCCTTAACCCAGTGTTTCCCAAATCCCTTGCTTAACCCTGGTCCCAAGGTGTAGAAGACGGCATGATCCATTACCTCTTGATGCATGCAGAAGGAAACTCTTGTAATAGAACCGGTAAAAGGAGCCATTAAAGTTTATTGACTCGTGCTGACTTTTCACTTTTACGGCTCCTTGTTACCGGCTGAGTTGAAATTGGGGCCAAAAATGTTTTATGAACAAGAGCAAATTTGGAAGTTATAAGACCTAAAAGCTGACATAATGGGAAGACTAACTGCTGAGTTTTGTGAAAATACTTCAAACATGGTTCATTAAGATACAAAGTGCTTGTACAAGCAATATCTGCTCAGGAACCGGTGAATCCGTTCCAGTATCGAATGAACTACGTTTCCTTGACTGTGCATTCACACCCAAACCCAGCCACACTATAAACACCAAAGAGTGCTTGAAGTGCATTAATCCTAAACACTATCGGACGTAATAAGTGACTTGATTTACTCCCAAACTATTGTCAACAAGGATTTTTTGGTTTTAAGGCAATAAGAGTAGAAATAATCTGGGACGGCTTCTGTTGGTTAAGCCTGCAAAGCTTTGGTTCTACTTGAAGAACAAATGTACAGCAGTACACACATTGAAAAATAACTGCAAACTGTACAAACATGTAAATGCATCTTGGTGGTGGAAGCCTGGAGACTACTCTGTTTCAGCCCAATCATGCTCTATGAACGAGATGAAGGCAATGACAAAACCATTCACATCAGCGTGGATTGATCCTTACCTGAACTCCTTATGAAGAAACTGAAAAAAGCAACAGAAAGAGGTCACACTTAATCACCTCAAATCATTGTACAATGTCACCTGTGCTCATAAAGCTTAATGGAAGAGACTCTGTGTAGTAGTGCCCAACGCTCTGTGAATATCCTACGGCTTTCCTGGTGGCTCTCATGTGAATATCCTACAGCTTTCCTGGTGGCTCTCATGTGAATATCCTACGGCTTTCCTGGTAGCTCTCATGTGAATATCCTACGGCTTTCCTGGTGGCTCTCATGTGAATATCCTACAGCTTTCCTGGTGGCTCTCATGTGAATATCCTACGGCTTTCCTGGTAGCTCTCATGTGAATATCCTACGGCTTTCCTGGTGGCTCTCACGTGAATATCCTATGGCTTTCCTGGTGGCTCTCATGTGAATATCCTACAGCTTTCCTGGTGGCTCCCATGTGAATATCCTACGGCTTTCCTGGTGGCTGTCATGTGAATATCCTACGGCTTTCCTGGTGGCTCTCATGTGAATATCCTACGGCTTTCCTGGTGGCTTTCATGTGAATATCCTACGGCTTTCCTGGTGGCTCTCATGTGAACATTCTACGGCTTTCCTGGTGGCTCTCATGTGAATATCCTACGGCTTTCCTGGTGGCTCTCACGTGAATATCCTAAGGCTTTCCTGGTGGCTCTCATGTGAATATCCTAAGGCTTTCCTGGTGGCTCTCATGTGAATATCCTACGGCTTTCCTGGTGGCTCCCATGTGAATATCCTACGGCTTTCCTGGTGGCTCTCATGTGAATATCCTATGGCTTTCCTGGTGGCTCTCATGTGAATATCCTACGGCTTTCCTGCTGGCTCTCATGTGAATATCCTACGGCTTTCCTGGTGGCTCTCATGCGAACATTCTACGGCTTTCCTGGTGGCTCTCATGTGAATATCCTACAGCTTTCCTGGTGGCTCTCATGTGAATATCCTACGGCTTTCCTGGTGGCTCTCATGTGAATATCCTACGGCTTTCCTGTTGGCTCCCATGTGAATATCCTACGGCTTTCCTGGTGGCTCTCATGTGAATATCCTACAGCTTACCTGTTGGCTCTCATGTGAATATCCTAAGGCTTTCCTGGTGACTCTCATGTGAATATCCTAAGGCTTTCCTGGTGGCTCTCATGTGAATATCCTACGGCTTTCCTGGTGGCTCTCATGTGAATATCCTACGGCTTTCCTGGTGGCTCTCATGTGAATATCCTACGGCTTTCCCGGTGGCTCTCCTGAGAAGACCTACTCAGTTATTTAGAATTTTATTCTCCAACAAGTTGGTCTCTCCGTGTTTTTCCCCATACTATGTGTACACATATTTCTTAAAACTCCCAGTTTCCATATCAATACACCCCTCTCATGCTCGCAATAAAAATCGATGCATACATCACTGCATATAGGTGGGGTATACGGGTAGCATTTTCACCAAAGCCTCACTGGTTTAGTTTATGATTGAATTACAATCTGTACGGAGGTATTTTTCTTTCCTTTCTCATCTTTTACAGAGAAAGTGACATTAACACAAGGACCCCATGCAGAGATTAAACAAGCTTTCTGCTGCTATAGAGTAGGGCTCAGACAGAGAGGGAGAGCTTCATAATCAGGAGAACAAGACAGGGATCATTCCCTTACAGCCCGGGAGAGTAATTAGAATTAGAGTGGCATTTAGTAACACATCTAGGCTCTTGTAGGCCCCCCCCCACCAAACACACACATGGGCATACGGTTGAAAAATTAACCTTTTTTAATTGGCTGCATTTAACCACTTCAGTGCCTGAAAGAGTCTTTTTAATTCAAAGTTGTTTCTCTTTTATTCACCTTTTTCATGTTTTAGAGAAACGAACTCTTCTATTCCCCGATTTCCTGTTTTCTTTCTACTTGTCTGTTTTGTCTGGTGTCTGCTCCAGCCCACTTTCTTTAAAATCATAATTCTGCCACCCGCCAGGGTATATCCTAACAGGTGGGTAAAAATCTTAGGGCCCTATTGCAATCTTTGCGCAGACATTTGTGCCGGCGCAAAAACGCATTATCGTAAGGGGCAAGACCCTTTGCGCTGAATGTCGTATTACAATGTCAGCGCAACAAACGCGCGCGTATACGTCTACCGCGGGTGAAAAAAATGGAGAAGTTGTGTGTGCATTTATTATTGCTGCAGCATATATGCGCAGATTGACTTTGACAGGCGCAAAAATTTAACGTGAGATATTTGTGGTTCTTAATTCTGATTGGCTGAATCACGTGAAAAAAACAGTCCGCACACTGATTTCTGCACTCAACGTTGCTGCGCGCGCATTTGTGCACGTCGGTTTAACGCGCGTTATTGCTCGACGGATGAAAAATGCATGAGGATTGTAATTCCAGGGTTGATTTACACGCGTTAACGTTTAACGCTTGACGCACAAATTCACGCGTTGCGCGAGCGTTTTAACGCGAAGATTGTAATAGGACCCTTAATAAATAGATAAAATGGAAAATATGTCAATCAGGCTTGCACTGGTTTGTCTTCTGGGTCCTGGACTGCTTCGCTTCCCTCTAAATAGCTCTAAAACATGTTTTCTCAGCTTGTTTTCTTTTTTACAATATTCACTTTTTTACTACAGGTTACTGGGTGGTTGTGATTCATCGATCCATAATGTTTTATATGGTCATTCCTGTAACAGAGCTGCCAAGTCACCTGATTTAACTGTGTGATACATGGTTAGTCCTAGTCCTACCAACCACCCGACAACCCTAGGCAGTCACCCAGTTTTCGGGAGGACTACGTAAGGGAAGATGCACTACATGCACCTATTTAACCCCTTAAGGACGGGAGTAATTTTACAACTTCGGCGCTGTTTCGGAAGTAGAAGTTTGCTGAGCTCATTTTGACTGTTTTTAAGTCACGTATTATTATACCACCCAGACAAATTATATATCGTTCTTTCCGGCAGACTCGGCAGATTAATAATATATCATTATTATATGTATATGTCATGCCCTGCCAAAATGCTATAACAAAAAATGTAAAAAAAAGTAAATAAATGTGAATTTTCAATAAAATTTCAATCTTCCACAGTGTGTAAAGTGTTTTTTTTTTTTAATTTTATTATCCGAGGCTCTGCGGTCATATGTTGTGGGGTAGATTTGTTAAAAAAATTAGAACGGGGAACCCATTTTTTTTTGGGGAGAAATTGCGTGATTTTAGCTTAAACCCCTCCCAAAAAAAAATCGTTAGTGAAGCATCATTGTTCACATTAGAATTGAAATGTGAACAATAGTGCTGCATTAAAAAAAAACACAAAAAAAACACGTATTTATTTTTTTATTATTTAATTTATTATATTTTTATTATTTTTATTTTTACTTTCTTTAAACTTTTATTTTACATATAACATGGTCATGTTTGAAATGCTCTGGCCTTCCCAGAAATATCATACATGGCCCCCTAGCTGCCACCGATCAGGAGATAAAGGGGTTCAAAGAGCCCCCCTATCTCCTCTAAGGGATTTCCATAGGAAATGCAGCTAGGGGGTTCCCCGGATAACTGACATCATCGCGCATGGCGCGATGAGTCAGTTGAGCGGGGGGGTGACCCAGAGGTGGGGGCTGCCATCCAAGATGGCGGCCCCCACCGGAAATAGGCTGCGATCGGGCACAAATTAGTGCCCGGTCGCGACCTGGCAACTAAGGGGTTAATCCCCCATACATCGCTGGAAGGTCAGGCTGTGACCCTTCCAGCGATGCTGGCCACAGCCGCCTGGTCCCCGGCAATGGGGAGATAGAGGGATCCAAAGGATCCCCCCCCTCCCCTTCAGACGCTTCCCCTGCTCCGGCGGGGGGGGGACGCCTGAAACTGATGTCATCGCGCCCCCGGCGCGATGACATCAGTGCACCGGAGGAGGAAACCCTGCCGATCTGACTCCGTGGGAGTCAGATCAGCGAGGGAGCCGCCGGAGGAGGTGAGTATCTCCCAGGTGGGCTAAAAACGCAGAGGAATTACATTTACGTCCTGCGGCGCCAAAGTTCGCCTAATGCAGGGCGTAAATGTACGTCCTGCGGCGTTAAGGGGTTAATGGAGTCCTTGGTGCAATAATAATTTAAATTAGGTATTTTTTAAGACTATACACAGGTGCTAATGCAGGTCTTGTACATGAGCAGCCCTGATTGGCTGTCCACTCAGACAGCCAATAATACTGGTGCACATGTGCACCCGGATCAAGTGCATCTTTTGGCAGCATGGATGCATGAAGTGTCACAAAATGTGTCTCGAGCCAAGCCCACCATCGGCCACGCTTCCGATTTCAGACCTGTTGAACCCCGTGTACGTGCTATTGATCAGATTTTTCTGCTGTGTGTAATACTTATAGAGCCCTATTACAGCACCAGCCAATCCATCAGCACCAGCCAAGAATCCGATACTCACCTCTTATTCCGTGATGAGAACGGCAGCTCCAGCCACCTCTTCTTGCCTATAGGAGCAGGGAGAGTCTGGGGGGAAAAAGTCTCCCAGTCTCTCTCTGCAGATGTCTACGCTGACCTGTCGGATCCCGTGAGGCGAGACTGGTAGCGTCAGTCTCAATGGAGTCCTATGGACTCCATGGAGTGGATGCTCGCGGGCTGCCGCGCGCATCCTGAGGCTTAGCGCCAGGTTACGATGCAGGCTGCTTTTTTAGCGCCTGCATCGTAATATCACGCTAAAAAGGGGGGACGCTAAGAAGATACCTGCAGGCGCAGGTTTTTCTCCTTTGTGTTCCCGTTTTAGTGTTTTTAATGTAACATGGCCCGTAGTGTTTAAAGACATTAGGCTACCTTTAAATAATTTCATCTCTGCGTCCAAAGACAATTAGGACAACATCTCCAGTGAACCCAGTCCGGATTGGTAATTGAAGGCAGCCAATCAGACTGCTTCAACTATTTCTTAAAATAAGGGACCTGTTGTTCCGCTTGTGACAGCAGCTCAATTCCGCAGATAAATTGCCCTTGATAAATAAAAGTGTAAAATATGTAACAAAAAAATCCCGTGTTCAGATTGCTGGGATACTATTATATAATAAGTCAATTTTTAATGTTAACTGAGTAAGACACAAAACATATGTTCCAGTGAGTCACAAACCTGGAAATCTTATGTATTTCCAGCCCTTCCATAAAAAGCTGACATTAGTGACGGAAAAAAATATAGCTAAGTAATAAAGTTAAGTAATATTTTAAAAGAATAAAATTGGATGGTTGAAACATCCTGTCAGACATTTTAATTGCAGTTTTTATGATTTTTCTTTTTCCTCCACTGATTGATACCATAATACTAAAGCAAATATGAGAGAACTTTTTCTTCTTTCTGCGTTTGATTGCAGGCTGGTCTTGACAGAACACACAATATCTGATTTTATATTTCCCGTACTGTACTGACTGTGAGAAGCCATTTTGTACCTTCGCTTGTACTGTTTTGTAGTGACATGCCGCTCAGGAATTGATCACAGGCGGGATCAGAGACGACAGAATAGAGGACTATTTCTTTTGTCAAGTGTATTGCATGGGTGAAGATCTAAGAAACGTCATCTTTGTATCAAGGAGTTTTTGCTTCATTGTGCGAGGAACAGTTTGAAACATATACACATACAATGGTGATACTTATGCAATATTTATTACAAGTTGATTCATACAGACCTGAATCCAAATTTTTGCTACAGATCGTAAGCTAACAACAGTAAATTATTGAACGTTTAAGGAAATGTACCTCCTCTTGTGTTGGGCACCTCCCATCTTAGCACATGCACATCAACAGCAGCACTGTGAGAATAGCACTCACACAGAACAAAATGGCTTACTTTTTAGAAGAGTGTGGGGTTGGTTTCAGCAAAATTGTGTGACTTGCCACACATCATGTCAATAGCAACAATCCAGAGGTTGTTTGAGGATGGTGTAATTTCCAAAGATCTGCAGCCACCCCAGCTTTCTTACTAGACCAAACTTCTTGTTATGGGGCTATATGAAGGAAGAAGTGTATCGTATCACGTCCCGCACGATTGACACCTTAGTGGATAACATTCAGAATGAGATTCAAAACATTGATGATGCACTATTGAGACAAATTAGCAAAAACATACAGGCCACGTTGATAGCTACGTATCATAAAACATCGGTCACTTCCAGCACTTGTTGTAATGGGATGTGCTTAACATAAGAGGAGGTAGGTTTCCTGAAACTATGAATTCCTATTAATTCGGTTACGATTGATAACAACATAAAAATTGGGTTTGGGTTTGTACAAATCACCTCGTACAAAGTAAGCACAAAATACAGAGGGCAAGGCACAACAGCACCTATATTGATTAATTTAGCAATAGACACAATACCTCTCCAAAGGGGTGCTCCTATGGATCCAGAGGGCCACTCCCTGTAATAATATCCAAATTAACAAAAGGAATCCAGGCATTCCATGTGAGTTGAAACAGTAGCAGTTTTATTGGGCGAGTACAGGTGGCAACCTTTTGGCCTTATCTTTGGTCTTTGTCAAGCCTAAATACACAGTGTGTAGTGCAACAATAAATAGTATGCCCCGCTTGACGGCTGTGGCGGCAGGCCCCTCCTCCGGTCCTCCTAGGCAGCTGATGTGCAGCGTCTGTCATTGGTTGCAAGGGGATGATCTGAGTTCAGGCCATCTCGTCACAGCCAATGTCGTGCGGCAACTGGTGGGCGGGCCTGTCGTGGCCAAAAGATCTGGGACAGCATAGTACACCCTGCGGCGGTAACAGGTTAACCACAAGTCTGCGTCATTAATTAACTCACTATTCATAGAATAAGTGAAAATCAAATTAATACAAGAAAGGGATGAAAGATAGAGATTCCCCTTGTATGGAGCTATGTAGCACCATACAGGGGGAATCTCTCTCTTATCCCTTTCTTGTAGCAGTTACAAAGTGCTGCCGCCATCCCACTGTGGTTTGCTCACACGCTACAAACCGAGTCTGACCAACCTGTACCAATAAGGAGCCATTAAAGGTTTTTTTTTCTCTCACTTGTAATTTATGCAAGAGTTTCCTCTAATAGTCTGATTAAAACAGGTGTATAACATTTACATGGAGTATTTCAGGGGTTTGACCCACAACTAACACAAAACTGAGAGGTATTACAAGTAGGCTGGACCTGTACAAACTAAAGTCAGATGATACATATCCCTCAAGCCTCAGTGCTGCTGGGAATGTGTGACTAGCTCTCTGCCAGTGCTTATTCTTGATTTGTGCAGACCACAAACAAATTATCAATGCCCCTCTCTGCCCCTGGAAGATGCACAGCACCAAGAATATCAGACTACAGTTCCCCACCTCTACCATCACCTTTCTTTTCACCTCACCACTGGTAGGCTATTCTCAATTTTATTAACTCCATTTGGTGGGAGGAGGCAGATTACACAATCGTAGACTTCTTTTCTGTTTTGTTCTATCACCTTTCCCCTCCTTGTCTGCCCTGTAAGCCTGCAGCTCAATATCTTTCTTAAAGGGACACTCTACACATCCTGACCACTTTACAGCTTTGAAGTCGTCAGGATGTGTAGAGTCTCCCGCCCTCCCAGCTCCCCAGATCTGGTGAAATCGCAGAGTGAAGTGTAGAAGTTTCCTCCACCGACACAGCATCACCAGCAGCCGAGATTTTTAAATTTCCCAACTTTCCGTCACCTGATCGGTGTCTAGTGACGTCAGCACGCAGAGTGTGCCCACGTCACCCTCTCAGAGACCAATCGCTGTAGCGAGCAGTCTCAGAGAAGCAGCCGATGGAGCAGATCTGTGCATGCACGCGGCTTCGATTCATCGTTGTGCCCATTACGGTGCACAATTTGCAGTTCCTACGCTACGTAAGTGGCATAGGAGTGCAAATTGCATAGTAAAGCGTCAGGAACCTCTGGATTAGGGAGTCGATGAGCTGATGAGGAGGAGCAGCAAGCACTGGGGGACAAAAGGTAAAATGACCAAAAATAATAAATAAATAATAATTGGGCAGAGGCTGTTGGCACAATCTGCCCAATTCTTTAAGTCCAAATTTTTTTTCTATAGACCTATCTCTTTAATGTCTAGGCCACATTGTAAGACGGGTTTCAGGCCCTCCCAGGGCCGGCCCAAGACATTGTGCTTTGTGCTGCCTGGAGCGAAGGCTGAAATGCTGCCCCCCCCACCACCACCCCGTAACCCCAAAATATGCCCACGTGACACGTCCATTGTGTTATATCATGATATATATATATACAGTGGCAAGAAAAAGTATGTGAACCCTTTGGGATTACGTGGAGTTTTGCATGAATTGGTCATAAAATGTGCTCTGATCTTCATCTAAGTCACAAAAATTTGAAAAACACAGTCTGCTTTATTTATTTATTTATTTATTTATTTATAAAAGGATTTTACCAGGAAGGATACATTGAGATTTCTCTGGTTTTCAAGTATGTCCTGGGTTCAAGAACATTGAAGTGTTACAGTTACAGAAATACAAAGTAATACAATGCAAGATATTAAAAAAAACAACACAAATATATACGGATTAACAGAAAAATATGTAGGAAATATAGTCACTAGGTTACATGTTTACAGGTGCATTCTGTATTGAGGTATGTTAGTAAGGAGCTTTTGAGTGACTTAAGACTGGGGGAAGATTTGATGGTGTCTGGGAGGTTATTCCATAATTGTGGTGCTCTGTAGGAGAATGAGGACCGAGCCACTGTCTTTTTGTATTGTGGTATAGCAAGTAAGGTGCTGGTCCTGGATCGGAGGTTATAGGATGAGGGAGCTGCTGGGGGAAGCAGTCTATTCAGGTAGGGTGGCAGCTTCCCAGAGATGCTCTTAAACACCAGGCTGGAAAGGTGAAGGGTGCGTCTGGATTCCAGCGATGGCCAGTTTAGCTCTTTTAACATGTCACAATGGTGGGTCATGTAGTTACATTGTAGCGCAAAGCGGCACAATGAGTTATACAATGTAGTAAGTTTATGAAGGTGTGTTTGCGGGGCGGCTGCATACACTACATCTCCGTAATCAATAGCCGGCATAAGCATTTGCTGTACAATCTGCTTTCTTACCGCGGGACTCAGGCAGGATTTGTTTCTGTACAGGGCACCTAGTTTGGGGTAAAGTTTAGATGAGAGTTTTTCGATGTGGGGGCCAAAGGATAGATTAGGGTCCAACCACATACCTAGATATTTGAGAGAAGTGACTGTGGTCAGCGTGCCATTTGATTTTGTCCCAACACATAGATGGGGATTTTGCAATTTGTGTAGTTTAGGTGCGGTTCCAAAGAGCATCGTTACAGTTTTGTCAGTATTTAAAAAAAGTTTGTTGTTTTTGATCCACTTTTCTACCTCTGCTTAAAATAACACAAACATTATATGTTTTCATGTGTCTATTGAACATAACATGTAAACATTCACAGTGCAGGGTGGAAAAAGTATGTGAACCTTTGGACTTAATAACTGGTTGACCCTCCTTTAGGCAGCAATAACCTCAACCAAACGTTTCCTGTAGTTGCAGATCAGACCTGCACACGATCTGGAGTAATTTTGGACCACTCCTCTTCACTAAACTGTTTCAGTGTAGCAATATTCTTAGGATGTCTGGTGTGAATCGCTCTCTTAAGGTCAAACCACAGCATTTCAATTGGGTTGAGGTCAGTACTCTGACTGGGCCACTCCAGAAGGCGTATTTTGTTTAGTTGAAGCCATTCTTTTGTTGAATTACTTGTATGCTTTGGATCATTGTCCTGTTGCATCACCCATCCTCTGCGGAGCTTCAGTTGGCGGACAGATGGTCTTACGTTTTCCTGCAAAATGTCTTGATAAAACTCAGGAATTCTTTTTTCCATCAATGACAACAATCCGTCCAGGCCCTGAGGCAGCAAAGCAGCCCCAAACCATGATGCTCCCTCCGCCATGTTTTACAATGGGGATGAGGTTTTGATGTTGGTGTGCTGTGCCTTTTTTTTTCCACACATTCAGGGTAATTCAAAGAGATTCGAAAAGTCACCGCACGTTCAGTGACTTTTCGTTCTCTTCAATTCAGTTCCTTTTGCCGATCCCATTTCGGTGACCCTGCGGTGTATTCAGCAAGCACCACAGGGTCCCCGAATTGCAGGGAAAAGCTGCCGCAAACCTGACGAAAACTAAACGCAAATCCCACCGAATGCACGCCGAAAACACGCAAAAACATCTGGATTAACCATCAAAAAACCCGAGCAGGAGCCGATCACACGCAGCGAAGCAGCCGAACAGGAGCCGATCACACGCAGCCGAACAGGAGCCGATCACACGCAGCTGAAGCAGCTGAGACCGCAGATGAGGCAGTGAATAAATTAGCAAAACCGTTTGTATGAATGTGAAAAGCTGTTTGCAAAGAAATTACTGAGCGAAAATGTCTGAAATTTGCATATGAGGTCCAGGGAATGATGATAATAAAAAGGGCTGTTACAGAAAAAATAAGTAAACTTAAAAAAAAAATTAAAAAAATCTGACTTTTTAAAAAAAAAAAAATTCTGAAAAATGCTTAAAGTATCCTAAAAAATCTATAAATGAAGAGACTCTTTACTGCAGAATTTTATAATGAACGGTTTATTAGATATTGAATTAAAACGGGAATATTTTTAACATTGAAGCCTATGGGATTCTCCTGAATTAACTTGCCGAATTAAACCACCGAATGGCTGGGCATTTCGGGAACCTTTCACTGCTGGTTTTCGTTCTCTGAATAGCCGAAGCAGTGCTTTTTCATGGGGATTTCACTGCCCTCGAACAGGCACCGAACAGGCACCGTATGTGCAGGTAATTCGCCAGGATTTGGCGAATTGCCTGCTCTCTGGATAGCCGAATGGCCAGGAAAGGTAACTGAACGCTGATTTTCAGCGTCCAGTTACCTTTCTCAAGCAATTCGGATCTCTTTGGATAACCCTGATAGTGTTGTGTGTTTTTTCCAAACAACTAAATTTTGGTTTCATCTGTCCACAGAATATTTTGCCAGTAGTGCTGTGGAACATCCAGGTGCTCTTTTGCAAACTTCAAACGTGCTGCAATATTCTTTTTGGACAGCAATGGCTTCCTTCGTGGTGTCCTCCCATGTACTCCACGCCTGTTTAATGTTTTCCTTATCGTAGATGTGTCAACAAAAATGTTAGCATGTGCCAGAGATTTCTGTAAGTCTTTAGCTGACACTCTAGGATTCTTCTTTACCTCATTAAGCATTCTGCGCTGTGCTCTTGCAGTCATCTTTATAGGATGACCACGACTAGGGAGAGTAGCAACAGTGCTGAACTTTCTCCATTTGTAGACAGTCTGTCTTACCGTGGACACATGAACATCAAGGCTTTTGGAGATACTTTTGTAACCCTTTCCAGCTTCATGCAAGTCAACAATTCTTGATCGTAGGTCTTCTGAGAGCTCTTTTCTGCGAGGCATGGTTCACATCAGGCAGTGCTTCTTGAAACCAGTAAACCCAAAACTGGTGTGTGTTTTAAAAGGGCAGGACAGCTTTCAGGAACACATCCAATAATATCACACTGATTGGACTCAAGGTTGGCTCACTCCTGGCTCCAATTAGCTCTTGGAGAAGTCATTAGGCTAGGGGTTCACATACTTTTTCCACCCTGCACTGTGAATGTTTACATGTTCTGTTCAATAAAAACATGAAAACATACGTTTGTGTTGTATTATTTTAAGCAGACTGTGTTTTTCAAATTGTTGTGACTTAGATGAAGATCAGAGCACATTTTATGACCAATACATGCAAAACTCCACGTAATCCCAAAGGGTTCAGATACTTTTTCTTGCCACTGTAGGTATATATATTGCCAGCTCAGTGCTCACATGAGTATATATTGCCCCCAGCTCACTTGGGTATATATTGTAATTGCCCCCAGCTCTCATGGGTATATAGTAGACGTGCCCCCAGCTCACATGGGTGTATATATTATTGCTTGCTCACTTGGGGGGTATATATTTTATTGATTTGCCAGCTCACTTGGGGGGTATCTAATATTATTGATTTGCCAGCTCACTTGGGGGGTATCTATATTATTGATTTGTTAGTTGCCAGCTCACTTGGGGGGTATATATATATTATTGATTTGCTAGTTGCCAGCTCACTTGGGGGGTATAATCAATTGATTGTGGTATTAGGCTGGGGTCAGACCAGTGCACTTTTAACGTGCGTTCTGGCGCACTTAATCACGGCCGCATTAGCAGCAAATGACGGGCAATGACAGCCAATATACGAAGTACGGTCGCACGAAAGTCCGGCTGCGCAACGCAAGTGGAAAATGAACGCATTTTTTCGAGAACGCTGAACCGCTAGTACTGACGTACAGAGTGCGCTGCGCCCGCTAGCGGTGTGTGTGTGTGATTTGGAGACGTCAGACCCTGCTCGTGTCCGGCCAACATAACGTCCAGACGCAAAAAGTTTCCTGGTTTGGATCCGTAAAACATCACGCATGAAAATGCGCATCGTATGACCGTTTTCGCCTATTCCGTGAAACAATACGTCAATGCGTTCGGACGCACTTTTTTACGTTCGCGTGTAAAAATGCTTTCGTTTGTCCCGAGCCTTAGTGTTACAATAAAAGAATACAGTAGATTGACAGGTTTCTCAACGCCTTTGGTAGTTATGAATGCAATTATATGTTTATGTATGGTTATAAAAATGTCACTTCTATCTGGAGTTTCTGCTCTAAAATAAACACATCCTTGATGGACTAGATGCACCAAATCACCATCGAACATTGTAAGAAAAGTTTTTGTGGCGCTGAACGCACTTTTTAATTAATCTATTGTTGGTTATTGACAGGAGCCTGCATTTAATCTGCTTTATTGTTGGCTCAACGAGAGCGCTCTTCCGCCTTTGCCTCTCCCCGCGCACCTTATCCTCTTCTCGTCTGCTGTTTATTTCATTATCTGAACAATAACATTGCCTTTTAAGATCGGGTTTTAATTAGTAGCCGCGGTGGCTTCCTCCCCGGAGTTTGCGGAGTGCAAATTTCTAAAGTACTGTGAAGTGCTATCCAGCCAAATTAATCTTTGTGATTAATATCACTTACCTTTGTGGCGCAAGAGAAGCAGAAATGCAGATAATGAGCGAGGCAGCGCATAAGATGTTGCTAAGTGGGGGATCTGCTTTATGCAAAAAATATTGTCCTCCGTAGACAGGTTCCGCTTGTATGGTGTGATGTTGTAAGAACGAATTCTCGGTGGGGATGTAATGCCGAACGTGGAGCACGTCTACAGGAACACAGACAGAAGGTAGAATTTAACTGCAGATTTCAGCAGTCTGTTCTTTTCCTTATCACTTTGGAAACCTTGCCATATGATTCTACACTTTCCATATTTAGGATGTGCTACCAGCTGTCCCCTTCCTTTCTTTTTTATATAGCTATCAATCCATTGATTAATACTTTAGTCCCCTGGCACTTTTTCTATCCCTGAAAATGCACTCATCGTCATGACCGAAGACACCAGACAGCCACCCATAGTTCATTGGATTATGTTAAAGGACAATACTCTAAAAGGGTTATTCAAAGAGATCCGAATGGCTGCCGAATGGTAACTGAACGCTGAAAATCAGCATTCGGTTACCTTTCTTGGCCATTCGGCTATCCAGAGAGCAGGCAGTTCGCCAAATGTTGGCGAATTGCCTGCACATACGGTGCCTGTTCGGTGCCTGTTCGAGGGCAGTGAAATCCCCATAGAGAAGCAATGCTTCGTCTATTCAGAGAACAAAAACCAGCAGTGACAAGTTGCCGAAAGGCCCTGCCATTCGGGTGCTTCATTCGACAGGTTTATTCAGGAGAATCCCATAGGCTTCAATGTTAAAAATATTCCCGTTTTAATTCAATATCTAATAAACTGTTCATTATAATATTCTGCAGTAAAAAGTATCTTTATTCATAGATTTTTTTTAGAATCTTTTAAGCATTTTTCGGGTTTTTTTTGCAAAAAAAAATGTCAGAATTTTTTTTTCCGTTTTTTTATTTTTTCTGTAACAGCCCTTTTTATTATCATTCATTGGATTTTATATGTAAATTTTAGACATTTTCGCTCAGTAGTTTCTTTGCAAACAGCGTTTCACTTTTCAAACATTCAAGCGTACTGTTTTTTTTTTTTTTTCACTCCATTCGTCTGCGGTGTCGGCTTTTTCCGGCGACTGCTCTGCGCTCTGATCGGCTCCTACTCGGGTTTCTCTGTCGTCTTCGGCGGGGTTAATCCAGATGTTTTTACCAGTTTCGGTGTGCATTCGCCTGGGTTTTGCGGTGAGCGTTCGGCAGGTTTTCGGCAGCTTTTCCCTGCACTACGATGAACCATGAACCATGTACAGTGGCAAGAGAAAATATGTGAACCCTCTGGGATTACATGGAGTTTTGCATGAATTGGTCATAAAATGTGCTCTGATCTTCATCTAAATCACAACAATTTGAAAAACACAGTCTGCTTAAAATAATACAACACAAACATTATATGTTTTCATGTTTTTATTGAACAGAACATGTAAACATTCACAGTGCAGGGTGGAAAAAGTATGTGAACCTTTGGACTTATAGTTGGTTGACCCCTTTGGCAGCAATCAAACTCACCAAACATTTCCTGTAGTGTGCAGATCAGACCTGCACAACGATCTGGAGTCATTTTGGACCACTCCTCTTCACAAAATCTTTCAGTGTAGCAATATTCTTGGGATGTCTGGTGTGAATCGCTCTCTTAAGGTCATGCCACAGCATTTCAATCGGGTTGAGGTCAGGACTCTGACTGGGCCACTCCAGAAGGCGTATTTTGTTTTGTTGAAGCCATTCTTTTGTTGAATTACTTGTATGCTTTGGGTCATTGTCCTGTTGCATCACCCATACTCTGCAGAGCTTCAGTTGGCGGACAGATGGTCTTACGTTTTCCAAAATGTCATGATAAACTCTGGAATTCATTTTTCCATCAATGACAACAATCCGTCCAGGCCCTGAGGCAGCAAAGCCGCCCCAAACTATGATGCTCCCTCATGTTTTACAGTGGGGATGAGGTTTTGATGTTGGTGTGCTGTGCCTTTTTTTCTCCACACATAGTGTTGTGTGTTTTTTCCAAACAACTCAATTTTGGTTTCATCTGTCCACAGAATATTTTGCCAGTAGTGCTGTGGAACATCCAGGTGCTCTTATGAAAACTTCAAACGTGCTGCAATATTCTTTTTTGACAGCAATGGCTTCCTCCGTGGTGTCCTCCCATGTACTCCATTCTTGTTTAATGTTTTCATTATTGTAGATGGGTCAACAAAAATGTTAGCATGTGCCAGAGATGTCTGTAAGTCTTTAGCTGACACTCTAGGATTCTTCTTTACCTCATTAAGAATTCTGCGCTGTGCTCTTGCAGCCATTTTTACAGGACGACCACGCCTAGGGAGAGCAGCAACAGGGCTGAACTTTCTCCATTTGTAGACAGTCTGCCTTACCGTGGACACATGAACATCAAGGCTTTTGGAGATACTTTTGTAACCCTTTCCAGCTTCATGCAAGTCAAAAATTCTTGATCGTAGGTCTTCTGAGAGCTCTTTTCTGCGAGGCATGGTTCACATCAGGCAGGGCTTCTTGAAACCAATAAAACCAAAACTGGTGTGTGTTTTAAAAGGGCAGGACAGCTTTCAGCAACACATCCAATAATATCACACTGATTGGACTCAAGGTTGGCTCACTCCTGGCTCCAATTAGCTCTTGGAGAAGTCATTAGGCTAGGGGTTCACATACTTTTTCCACTCTGCACTGTGAATGTTTACATGTTATGTTCAATAAAATCAGGAAAACATATAATGTTTGTGTTGTATTATTTTAAGCAGATTGTGTTTTTCAAATTGTTGTGACTCAGATGAAGATCAGATCACATTTTATGACCAATTCATGCAAAACTCCACCTAATCCCAAAGGGTTCACATACTTTTTCTTGCCACTGTATATCTTTTGATTTATAAGAAAGGAAAACACTGGCACTGCCAATTATTCTGCTTTTAGGAAGTTTGACATGTGAAAAGAGCCTGTTCAGTTCAGGCTTGTTTCACGCAGTGCGCACGACATCATGCCTGTTCAAGTTGTAGAGTCGTGTAGTACATTTTTTAACCCTGTCTGCTTAAAGAGACACTACCACCAAAAATGAAATGTCCTTATTGTGTTTATTTTATGTTGCTGATATCTTACATGTGCTTTGTTCTTCTCCTATATGTTTTAACCCCTTAGTGACCGGGCAGTTTTACATACGAATTGTCCATACAGATTATCCATACGAAAGTGCCCGCTGCTGTTTTTACGTTTATGTGCTGTTTGTGTTTAGGTCAAATTTTCCTCGTTTATGAAACCCACACATTTTATACACCGTTTTTCTCGCCATTAAATGGACTTTCTAAAAATACCATTATTTTATTTCCATCATATCCTATAAATAACAAAAAAAAACACACTTTTTCAGAATTTAGTCCCCAAAATCTACAACCGCCATAAAAGACCCCTGCTAAATAGTTTTGAAATTTTGTCCTGAGATTAGAAATACCCAATTTTTACAAGTTTTTGATTTTTAACCCTTTCACTGCTGAACCATTTCACCTCTTAATTGCTGAGCTCATTTTGACAGTTTTATGCTCATCATGTGTAAATGCCAATTGAAGTCCTATTTTTTTTTTTTTTAAACCCCCAGACAATTTTTTTTAAAAAAACTTTTTTTTTGTTACATCAAACCTAGTCATTTTGAGTTTGGGAGATAGGGGGATCCTTTGGATCCCCCTATCTCCCCTTGGCAGTTAGGGGATTAACGGGTCCACTGACGTCATCGCATAAATGGCAACAATGTCAGTGGGTGGGGGGTGACCCACTACTTTCTTCTAAATATGTGAAACTAAAAGAGCGTGCATTAATTCATAGTTGTTGTCTTTCTGTCGCTGCATATAATATACAATAATACTGACTGATTCGTAAAATATGTTAATTTTATGATGGTTCTTCCATATTACACGTCTACAATTGACTTTCAAGTGTCTGGTCCACGTGACGTTGCTGTGTGTGGAATTGAGTTCTAGACTGTGGATAAAGTACTGTACATGTTGTCCTGTCTTACGTGCACAATGTTGCCTTTGCTGACTGTGGAGGTCCTCGATGTCCATACAACCAGTGCTCATTCAAGTTGAGGTCAAAACAATCCGAAATAGCTATACTAACTCTTTAAGTGCAATGATGCCCGTAACATCATGTGACGTTACATATTAAAACAATATACAGGTCTTGAATGAAATATGGGAATATTAACATTTGACTGTTTTCGTTTTTCTTGCAGTGGGAAGAAGTGAGTGGATACGATGAAAATCTCAACACAATCCGTACATATCAAGTGTGCAATGTGTTTGAGCCCAACCAGAACAACTGGCTCCTCACGACCTTTATCCCAAGGCGTGGGGCCCATCGTGTTTACGTGGAGATGCGGTTCACTGTCCGAGACTGTAGTAGCCTTCCAAATGTGCCAGGCTCATGTAAGGAGACCTTCAATTTGTACTACTACGAAACAGACTCCAATGTTGTTCACAAGAACTCTGCCTTCTGGAACGAATCTCCTTACCTTAAGGTAGACACCATAGCTGCAGACGAGAGTTTCTCTCAAGTAGATTTTGGTGGAAGACTCATGAAGGTCAACACCGAAGTACGAAGCTTTGGTCCGCTGACTCGCAGTGGCTTCTATTTGGCCTTCCAGGATTATGGAGCCTGCATGTCCCTTCTTTCCGTTCGGGTCTTCTTCAAGAAGTGTCCAAGTGTGGTTCAGAATTTTGCAGTCTTCCCGGAAACAATGACTGGGGCAGAGAGCACCTCTCTTGTTATTGCTCGGGGAATCTGCATCCCTAATGCGGAGGAAGTAGACGTGCCAATTAAACTTTACTGCAATGGGGATGGGGAGTGGATGGTTCCCATCGGGAGGTGCACATGCAAACCAGGATATGAACCAGAAAATCATACCATCTGCAAGGGTGAGCACTGAAATTTACCATTTCCCTCATTGTTTATTGTGCAGAAAACTATTTTGTCACCAGAGGTCATAGAGATCACTTGTTTGATTTTTCCTAGTAAACAGAAGATCATTTAATTAAATATTCCTTCATTTCTACTTATGACCACACACTTTATGGAGATTATGCTGTAAAAACCCTGTCATTTACCCAGTGTTCCTGTGCTTTTCTAAAAACCATGCAAAGACATATAGGGCATTCTCCCTTAAAACCGGGACGCTAAAGGAAATTTTAGCTTTCGCCAATTTTCCCTTTGCGTCCTGGTTTCCCCAGCAGATCGTGGGGCAGGCGCCGAGTACGTCAGCCTGTCCCTTAGAGATTGCTAAACTCGGAGATGCTGGGGGCAGCGCTACAGCGTCATCCCCAGCATCCTTTCCATGGCATCCATAGGACACCATGGAGGATTGTGCTGCCGGGTCACATGACTGGCATGATCTCGCCTCTCGCGAGATCCTGCTGGTCAGTGGAGTGATAGTGGAGGGAGACAGGGGACTTTCTTCCCCCAGTCTCCCTCTGCTCCTGGGGGCCAGAAGCAGCGGATCGGTCTCTCACTGTGGAATGAGAGGTGAGGATGTGATTGTTGGGGAGTTTTTAGCTGAAGGTAACGGATTCTGCAGCACCGTAATCCGTTACCTCTGAGCTGATGGTAACTCGTTCGTTAGCGCCAGCTCTTAGTAACTAGCGTCAGGACCGACTGATCGTGACCGCTAGTTAATCTGAGCTTGCACTTTGCGCTCCCCATGTTAGATATAGGGAGCGCATAGTACAGTAAACTCGCGCTACAAATGAACGGTAACGTTTTTTTTTAATCCCATTACCGATTTGAAGGCGATCTGGGAGCAGCACTGTGACCTCCTTTAAGCTAGCCCTGAAGCTAATGTTAGCTTGAAGGAGGTGATAAAGCCCATTATGTGGGCCATGTATGTAAATGCCAGGGGATGCTTGTCCGTATTAGGGCTTGCATGGGTCCCAGCTATAATGTGTACTATGATATAGAGAAAGGAAGAAAAAACGCATTAGGATTCTAAGATACAATACAGAAATGGTCCAGGCACTCCACAAAGGCATTTTATAGTGACAGTTTTATTAGAAAACCAGCAACGTTTCGGCCAAGAGATTGGCCTTTCTCATGTTCGTGGCATGCTCTGGGTCTCATCGGCACCCGATATCAAAACCGCCTTTTCTGATTGATCACTAGTGGGCATTTTACCTTTTTGTTACTATTAATATATTATTTTAAGAGGCAGTTCTAGAAGATAATAAATACTTTATAGAGTGAGCGGCGCAGTATAAAATGCTAAGCGCAATATTACATTCTTAACGCTAATGGAAGCGCACAGGTATGTGAACGTTAAGTGTCTGTAGTGTTGGCCACCATTATTAGCCACTCATATAACATTCTGAATGCTAGCGGGTTAAAAAACCCATGGGGAGCACAAAGAGTTAATTAGTGTTAGGATTATAAAATCCTAACGCTAATTGCTCAATGCTGCGGTTAACTGAAGAGTTAAACACAGCTCGGAGTTGGTGCTAATTGATTCCGCTTCTGCGAAACCAGCTGAAAAATCAGATACTCACTACTCATCTCGCGGTGAGAACTGCGGCCCGATCCACCTCTTCAGGCTGGCGAGAGCAGAGTCAGACTGAGAAAAAATCCCCAGTCTCCCTCTGCAATCACTGCTGGATCTCGCAAGAGGTGAGATCCTGCAGATCATGTGACTCGGCAGGTGAAGGTTTAGAGTATTTCCTGTTGGTCCGCTTGTAGGTTCATATGCCGTGATAATGCCCATTGTCATCTATAGCAGTCAGTGGAGGCACATTAAAGCTCTTTATAGGCAGGACTCGAGCAAGGATTGTAGAAAATACAGGCCAAGGACCAGGGGTCTACAGGGTTATTCAGAGAGAGGTGAAAACCAGGAGAATTGGCAGGAGAATGAACATTCTAGATCAAATAGCCGATTTGGAAAGTGAGATAAATGGGAGAATTTATCTGGTTTTGCTATTTTGACCTAGAATTTTCACTTCTCCAGTCATTCTCCTGGTTTTCACCTCTCTCTGAATAACCCTCATAAAAACTAAGGAAGGGAAGAATTCTGCTCCCCAAATAAACATTGACTTGTCACACTTAACCTACTACCACCTCACACTCAAATATGATATTATCCTTTAATATAATGATAAGTTGCGTTTTAGGGAATCATAATGAAATAAATATATTTCTAGTGACTTATTTAGGAAACATATGATTGAAACCTAATAAAAGCTAGTAACTGCTCAGGAGAAAAAAGGGAATTCTGTTCCTCCTTAAAAAATAGTGGAGTAACTGCCTTCCCAACAGTTTCTGCTCAACTTGACCCCTACCTATGACCCATTATCCCTCATTTCCTTCCTCTGTACACAAATAATGCGTTACATATCCATACCTATCAACTATTTCACTTATACCCGGAAGGATACATTGAGATTTCTCTCGTTTTCAAGTATGTCCTGGGTGGCCAGTATGTACCGTTAGGTGTCTTGCCCAAGGACACTTACTGGAGATGTGCTCTTGCCGGGATTCAAACCTGTGTCTCCACAGTCTCTCTCCACGGTTATAGAGCAGTGATGTTACCTCTACTCCACCCAGTGAGTCTTCATGTTCACTTGCATTGACCAATGAGAACAAAAAAATTATACATAATGCTACGATTTAGAAATTCAAGTTTCAAGTGCCGAAAAATAAATAATAGATAGCAGAACTGTAATATACAGCATGTGTGGAGGGATAATCACCCCAAGGTCTCCAGTCATGGTTAACCTCTTGAGATCAGAAGGAACCCCCCCGCCACACACACATACACACACACACACACACACACACACACACACACACACACACACACACACACACACACACACACACACACACACACACACACACACACACACACACTTTCCCATCTTTTCTCGTCTGTCATCCTGCCTGCCGCAGTGTGAATTCAGCATAATGCAAAGTGGTATTTTATTTTGGTGTTAAATGCACCCCGGCCTTTTGGGAAAAAACAGTCAATTACTCATTCAGAGGATTAAAGAGTAGCATAAAATGGTGAGAAAGCATTTAGACAAGGTCAATACAACAGCTTCCCGGCTCTAATGGAAGACAGCCCAAACCCATCATTTCTAAGCAGCGCTGTATGGAAACGTCTTTGTGTTTTTTCTCAATGGAATGATTTCTGGGGGGTCTGGTTGTGGTTTTATTGCTTAGAATTGTTCACCTTCTGCCTGCGTTCCGGAGGGTCCTCCCGATGCGCTCAATGAGGAAAAGAGCGACTTTCTGACCTTAATTGAAACCGTGAAACTGCTGCTAATTGTCTTTATACAGATTTATAGAATTGCGAGTGCATGTGTGTTCTTTTTTGTGATCATTTGTAGTCTCTCCGTGATTCCTGCTTTCTAATCCCTATTCACCCTCACTTTATATAACCTCCTAATGACAGTACGAAACAAAACATAGCACCCAAATGACCAGCATCCACATAAACCATCCCTGTTTCAGAAGTGATTCCACCTCACTTTACAATATATCTCGCTTGTACAAAGTGACAAATCTATAGACTGCATGCACACAGGTGTAATTATTGTCTGTGGTTTACATATTACGGCAGGCATGTATCACCCAGATATTCTTGGTTGTGCAGATCGGGGTGCATTTTGGCTTGATGGTGCCCGAGGCGCTTTAAATTCTGCTGCCCCACCCTTCCTAATATCATAAAAGTGTAAACATAACATCAAGACAAATATCCATGATACGTTGGTGCTTTTTATGCCAATAAAAGTGTAATTTAGAATAAAGAGAAAGAGATTTTTAATAATATTTTGTTATTTTCTAGAGATTCATTTCTGGGAGTTTTATAGCTTTAACGCTATTTTATACATAGCTGACCTCTAAGGCCGGTGTCAGACGAGCGTACTTGATAGCGGAAGGAACATCTGTGAGAGTGGACGTTCCTTTCACTCTGATGCCTGTGTGGCCACCTCGCTGAGCGTAGTGGAGGATCGCGCTTTGTAGCCTCTTCGAGCGCGCGTCATGGTTTTTCGATGGGGCGGGTTTCAGCACGTCCAGTGTAGTGTGCGCAATTAGTGCACACGCTACACCGTGTGGCCCTCTCCTTCGAGCCGTCAGCAAGCTCCAATGGACGCAGGGAGGAGGGATCACACAGACACACTCAGTGCGCTAGTGTGACCGCAGCCTTAAAGAAAGGGCATTATGAAAAAATGTTGCCCCACCACCACTAATTTGTTGATTAGTCGACTGATGCAAGAATACATCTTTGGGAGGGGCACATTTAGCAGCGTTGTCTAAGCCCCGGTGGGATTTATTCCTGGTGGTCCAGTGCCTTGGCACAATAAAAGGAGTACATTTTGTGATGGGATTAAGGGATTCATATACACCTCTCACAATGCTGACCAATGGATCTGAAGGGGGGGAATCAATCTCAACATAAACAATGCCCTCACATGGAGACTGATGTTCATCAGTATGTGACCCCCAAGGCTGTTGGTCTCAGACCTATCTGAGCCCCTTTCGTTTATCCCTGAGGGTGGCCCTGGTGATCACAAGAGGGCAGATGTAATTTATGATGTAGATTTATACTATGTTCACTTGCCACCCAGTGCATTTCTCAAAAATGATTGGGAAATGAAGTATTGAAGTAACCAGACCTTTGGGTAAAGGGACACTCTAGGCACTGTGACCACTTATTGTAAACTGAGTGTCCTCAGCCCTCTCCACCTTGGTCTCAGAGGGCTAATTCAGTAGGGATGGATTATGTGGTGGGGGTCAAGAGGGATTAATATTTTACCACACTATTCCCATTTCTTGTTTTAATCCTAGAGTGTCCCTTTAAATATACATCAAATTAATATGGCTGCTTACATTTGGGAAGTGACTGAACATGTATTGGTCTCTGGCCGGAATGACTGCTTATTGGTAAGCTCTGAAAACATGGCAGGAAAGGTACAATAAAGAGCAAAATTCCTCTTTGTCACCATTTCCTGGTTGAGATTGAATATTTAGGTTACTTATTTTTTGGTGTATTTAGTTACTATAGTAGAGTAACGTAACGCATTCTGCTTTGTATTTTATTTAATTACTTGTAACTTGCACATCATTCCGATGTCTGTATTGTACGGACAGATATAATATTTATTAATGTGTGTATTAATATTCTAGTTTCCATTGCGTTGTGTCAGGTTGTCGAGGACTGGTTAGGTCTGTGGACCGCAGTAGGAAATGTATGATACTGAGTGAGGTCATGTAGTCCTCAGTCCCCAAATGTGCACATTAGAAGTGGTGATCTTGGCCCAGCATAACTAGGCAAGATATCTAACGCCTGGATAATGGCTGTAAAGTGAGAAGAGGCTCCACACTCCCCTCCGCCCCTCCAAATAAGATGAATTTCAGTCTCCGGCAGAAGGAATTGAACTCAGCAGGTTTACAGGCACTCGATGCTGAAAACAACACGACATGATCAATTTAATAAGAGTAAACATTGCAGTAGGTTCTGTCATGCGCGTTCCATGATGTCCGACTGAAGCCTAGTGGAGCGAGCTGCATATCAAGTGCTCTTAATGGCGGCACCAAGGGGGAGGTTATTAAAAATTGATTTGCTCTGGAATGATGTCGGTAGGTAAGCAACAGGTCTCAGAACTGAGAAATATAGTTGTGAATGCTACAGTTGGCTGGAGCTATGTAAGATTGCCACACTTAGAGAACCATGTCAAAGGGCCAAGGATCAGTCAACATCTTAATATAATATAACGATTTTAGGTCAATAGTAGTATCCCGATTGTACAATCACTCTGACAATGTCTGTCATCCTACTATAACTTCCATCTCTTTTAAGATCCTTCTTTATCACAAAGATCATATAACACAGTCATCAGATCTTGTTTCCAAAACAAACCATAATATTGTAACTATCTTCTGGGCCAAGTAGATGAATGCATACGATTTATTCACAGTTTCCCAGCAGGTCTCCTCTGTGTGTCTGGAACCCAGAGAACTGCAATCATTGTGTATGTATAGTTTGATCATAGAGGTTTTGAAACTCCTATAAGAGTTTTCCTATGAAAAACAATTGCAACTATATGGCAATCTACACAAAACACCCAGAGTGTTTAATGCATGAAACCGAGGAAAAGATGGGCCTCTGCACCAAATAGTATGTTGGACAAAACATAGACTAAGAGTTTGGCTACTAATCAGATGTTCAATTTAACAAAATGTTCTCATTTTAGATCTCAATCCACCACAAACAGTAGACTGCTGTCATCACTTTGGTTATTTTGCCATAATATGGCAAAATTGGCTGAATTTTGAATGGTCCTCGATATGATGGGGATAGTAGACATTTCTGTCTCTCTAATTTAAAGGAATGTGGTCTGTCATTCAGCAAGATTTAACTAGAACAATTGTGACTGTCTAATGTGTCCTCAGTTTTTGAATTATGGAGAGTCAGACCCTAGCTGCTGGATAACAAGACTCACGTCCAAGTTGCTTGCTAAGGGAAGGCATTCTTTGACTCCTTACTCTGTGGTTATCAGAAGGGAGGCTAAAGCAAAAGAGGCCTCTGTGGCCTGGCCAGGCACTTTTTGTCAACTGATGGTGTTCCAAGATAGAGCTAGATGTGTAGTCACATTTCACTTCCTGCAGGCTCCATTCATGGATTTCCCTCTGTAATTTTTATATCCTCTTATATCTGTTACCAGGTATATCTCATACAACCAATGTCCATCCACTGATGGGATATATCAGTCTCATGTTTAAGGTGGAATGGGTGGGATGGTGCCAAGTAGAGGAGCTACAGTAGTTGGTTTTCAACTTATTTGTATGCGTACCTAGAGGGATATCCACTATACCCTCTTGACCAGGCCTTCCAAGGCTGAAACGATTGTCGTGATTTGTTGCATCTCTTGTGCAGAGAGGACTTCCTTGGCATTTCCACCCTAGCCATCTTTTGATACGGTGACAGCAGTCTGATTTGCATATGGAATAGGCTTCTCTGTAATGGCACCATCAAGCTAAAACCTTTTCAGACCTGAGGAAGGACCCACCATTGGACAGGCTACTTGTGTGTTGCCTGATCTCAGGATCTTTACAAGCCTTGCATTGTTGCTTATTCACAGGGCCCTCACAAACCTTATTTTTGTACAGGCATTGACCTTGGCAATATGTTTTTCCATATGCGTACTATATTGGAAACATGCATATTACATAAATATGTCCTAAGGTTCTGCAAACCAGGATTTGTTAGGTAATATATCATGAAGATTGAGTTTACCGCTCTGAAACCCGTTGAGTTTTATTTCTATATATTATTTATGGTTTTGAGTCCTGACAATAATATTACGTGTTAGGTTAATAGTTACAAAGCATGGCTTGCAGTTCATTTTGGATTTACGTAGAGTTTTGATGACCCTGCTCACTCCTGCTTTACTAGCTCCTCTCAAATGTGACTGCAGTACAGCTGACATGGCAGAGGATGACGTGAGTCAAGTACAAAGTGTTGATGCACAAGGTCTGATGATGATGCATCACGGCAGGTTATTGATTGAATACTGGTAACCGCTAACTTTAACACTTAGCCATGGAATACATTTCATAGCACATTAACTTTGACACTTATCCATGTTATGCATTTCATAGCACATAGCTGGAGCATAGCATTAGGGGATCCCTCCTTAATAACATATATGAAGTAGTAAAGCATTTTCCATCCTTCCCCCATTCCCAAGAGAAATGCTGTCTCCTTCCACTAGCAGAACTTTACAATGATGTCTTTTCTGTTAAGGGTATTATTAACCTTACATAGTTATACAGGCTGAAAAAGATGGGCGTCCATCGACTTCAGCCGTTCACACATTAACTACTGCTGTTGATCCAAAAGAAGCAAAAAAGCCCGGTCTGAAACTCTCACCAATATGCAACATACTAGGTAAAAAAATCCTTCTTGACTCCAGATGGAGGTCAGATGTTTCCTTGGATCAAGCAGCTTTTACTCACATTAAAAATTATAACCCTTAATATTATGTTTTTGCAGTTGCTGTTTATAAGTCATCCAGTTGCTGTTTATAAGTCTGTACAGACTCTGACCCAACCACCTCAACAGGCAACCTATAAAGAATAGATTATTTTAGTGTCATCCAGACCCAGCATGGATCATGGGAAGCTAAGATTTCAAAAGGACTCATCAAATGAAAAAAAGTGGTTTTGACACATAAAAACTGCTTACTCTTGTTGCTGACATTTTGGTGCAACTGATTAACATACGTTCCAATAATGACACTCCTTTTCATTTTAAAATTAGGGTTAGCATTTGGTTAGGGTTAGTTGTTGTGTTTGTTTTGTAGTTAGGGTTAACAAACCCCAATTAACAAACCCCAATCAACAGATTCTGCTCCATTTTTGCATAATTTTTAGGCAACAGAATCTGTTGACTAAACAAGAAGCGAAAACACAGCACAAAAGCAGGCGTTTTTTTCGTATTGCTCAAATTCATGCTACGTTTTAAAATCTGTGGCATTTTTATCGCGGCATTTCTATCCGAGTTGGCAATTTGCAGATAGGATGCCCCCCAGTATTCTTCAGCCCAAGGAATGGTTTCATCATATTAACTGTTTCCCTTCTTGGTAGTTTACCTTTACTAGTTTCCATTTGGCCTAGGACTTTTTCTGCCAGGAGTTCGTCTTGGACTGCACACAGAGAATTCATTAAAAAAACATACAGGATTATTCAAAGAGATACGAATTTCTGGCGAAAGGTAACCGAACAGTGAAATTCAGCGTACGGTTACCTTTCCTGGCCATTCGGCTATCCAGAGAGCAGGCAGTTCACCAAATGTTGGGGAATTGCCTGCACATACAGTGCCTGTTTGAGGGCAGTGAAATCCCCATAGAGAAGCAATGCTTTGTCTATTCAGAGAACACAAACCAGCAGTGAAAAGTTGCCGAAATGCCCTGCCATTCGGTCGCTTCATTCGATTCAGGCGAATCCCATAGGCTTCAATGTTAAAAATATTCCAGTTTTAATTCAATATCTAATAAACCGTTGATTATAATATTCTGCAGTAAAAAGTCTCTATATATTTAGATTGTTTGGGATCTTTTAGGTATTTTTCGAGATTTTTTTGCAAGATTTTTTTCCGTTTTTTTAAATCGTTTTTTCTTTTTTTCTGTAACAGCCCTTTTTATTATCATTCGTTGGACCTTATATTTAAATTTCAGACATTTTCACTCAGTAGTTTCTTTGCAAACAGCGTTTCACTTTTCAAACATTCAAGCGTACTGTTTTTTTTTCCCACTCCATTCGTCTGCGGTGTCGAGTTTTTCCGGCGGCTGCTCTGCGCTCTGATTGCCTCCTGCTCGGGTTTCTCCGGCGTGTTCGGCGGGGTTAATCCAGATGTTTTTGCGGGTGTCGGTGTGCATTCGCCGGGTTTTGCGATGAGTGTTCGGCAGGTTTGCGGCGGCTTTTCCCTGCATTACGACGGCCTTGTGGTGTTTGCTGAATACACCGCTGGGTCGCCGAAATGAGATTGGCGAATCCCACCGAATTGAAGAGAACGAAAAGTCACCCAACGTGCGGTGACTTTTCGATTCTCTTTGAATAACCCTGATAAATTTTCATTATGCCTCTAGAAAGATGAACCCACAGAGGATATTTTATTCTTTTTTTTAAAGGACACCTCTATGAGGGCAAAATAAACCAGAAGCCAATTTCTCCTTGCATTTTGATAAATAAACTTGTTGGCAATCCTTAACGGCCTCTTTAGATCCAGGGTAACCTAGCTGTATAAACAAGTTCATTGTTTCACCTTACTCTATAGATACTCTGTGTATATGCATAGGAAGCAGTGATAAAATTGCTGGAAGAACCACAAATATTCTAGATATCATTAACGTGGAATTGCATTATTATAGGCAGACGGCTGCAGGAAATGAAGCGAATTTAGCCATTGAAAGCCATCCATCTGGGTAGTGGGTTGTTTTATCATGTTTCCCAAGAGCTTTTCTTCTCGCTTTCATCATTTTGCCAGAGGCTAGAAGGCTGCACCTTGGTCCCACCCTGAGCCAGAGATTTCTGAGAAAATTAAGCATTGTGGAGAAACAAAACTGGAAATTACACATGGCAGAGGAACAATCGGGAACAGAAACAAATGTAAATTAGTGATGTAAATGTTTTAATGAGCGTACTGTCCGTGCATAGCATCGTTTAATAGTGCGCTGGCACAGAGGTTTGAAGCTTATTGGTTTTAGAAATCCTGATGTTCTGCAGCATATGCTTCAGCAGGGCTGGACTGGAACAAAAAATCAGCCCTGGAGGTCATCGAGACCGGCCCACTTAAATTATGCAAACACGGAAAAAAATAGTATATAAACCAACCGGATCGCTCATCCAATCACTCTACAGATACTGGAGTTGCTGCAGAGTGATTGGGTATAGCAACGCAGCGGCACTGAGGTTGAGCGCACACAATGACTTAAGGTGAGGCAGATGCGCAGCAGGTCTCACCGGCAAGGTGGCCCCAATTTGAGACTGCGTCTGTTTTACAGACGGTGAGGAAGTTCTCATCTCACCGTCTGTTCTCACCACACCCATTAAGGACAGTGCGAGCTACGCCATGAACCCGCATTCACACTGGCCCACTGAGCCATCGGCCCACCGGCAATCTCCCTGTAGTCCCTATGTCCAATACATGCCTGTACTTCAGTAAGGGATAGACACCAGCCAATGGTTATCACTGCCCTAGTGAGGCAGATTAACTGAGGGCAGATATCTTGACAGGCAGCAGGAAAAAGCAGATCTGTAGCAACTACACCTGTAGCTAATTTGACCCATGCCACATAGATTGCTGACATTTCTCATTAGGACCCAGGGCATCAAGTGAAGCGGGGAACTGGATGGTAAAAAAAACAAAGAACCTTTGTATTTCATTATGGTGTTATGTGACTGATAACTCGGTGAGCTAGTCTGTTTAGTTACAATGATCTCTGCTCAGTTACTCTTCTGGTTTAGCAATTCAAAGGTAAGAGTACCCCGTCTATAATCCTTGTATGAAGTGAAGACCCTGTTTATAACTCAAGTGGCTCTCTCAACAGTGGACTTTTCACACGAGGTACTGTATATGTGACACAACCTTTGGGCTAATGTCAGACGAACGCATTCTGAGCACACTGTGCGTCCGTGCACAACTGACGTACTTTCTGACTGATGATTCTGTAGACACCACACTGTCCTCTTTTTTTGACTGATGTAGATGGGAAATAAAATGTAATATGTAAAATGAAAAAAATTTATACATGATATGAAAAAACATTTTGTCCGTCAAAAATGATGGACGTCAAAAAAGCTGTCCGTCTGACTGCGTTCCATCACTCACACACAAAGCTATGCGGACGTGGCGCACTCTGTGCGTCCGTCTTAGCGGTTTGACGTTCTTGCCTAAATTGCGTCCGGTGCCACGTGCGTTGTGCATCCGCACGTCTGTACTTCGTGTGTGGGTCTCTATTGATCATGATTTTATGCTACGACGGACGTTAAAATGTGCGGCAACAAGGACGTGATCACTGCGTTCGTCTGACACGGGCCTTACTGGTCAATGCAGAATTTGGTTACCAAGACTGATCCTCACGCAGTATTTGTCGCCTCATTCTCAAAGAATATATGTTCTGCTATATCTATGAAGGAGTATGGATGGAAGGAGTAAATTGCTTTTAAGCCCTTACTGCTCAAACAAAATTAATAAAGCCACACCAAGGATGTAATAATCACATAGCTGGTGCGATTAGTTAACAACCACAATGTAAATGTTGGTCCAGCTGCTAATTTGGCAACAAATATCCATATTTTGTTAACTCTTCTGCTAAGTATATCCAATAGTTTTCATGTGAGACCACTCATTTTTCTGTAAATAAGTTTGCGACATTAAATATATGGAGACATTCACTAATGTAGTCAGTTTTAGGAATCGACCAGGAAAGTAAATATTATACATTTTAGCCAAATTACATGGATAATTCACACAGTGCTGGTGTTCACCATTGTTGTAGTCAATGCTGTTGCAACTATGGTGAGCAGCGGCTATCCAGAGGAAGATAATCTAACAATGGCGGGCGAAGTTGCTATAAGTAACATTGAATCATCATTTTGCAACTCCAGTGGATATAATGTGGCAAATTTAAAGTCTTGATCTTGATAGACCACCATACAAACTACGGTGACAACACGATTAGACAACTTTGATTGAAACACAAGTGGGAAGTACAATGAAATATACTCTAAAATGCTATGGCAGAAACTACGATGGGAACCCCCCTGAAACATACACTGAGATCTATGATGAAGAACATCTACAGAAACCACGGTGGAAAGATCAGTGTGGAGAACTATGATGGATAGTGACTAACCTGTTATGAGGTCCACTCTTCTGGCCTAAAACCTGAAATCTCTGAATAATTTCCAACATTTCGCTGTTGAATTGATAACATTTCCCTTTCAGAGACAAGTTCCTTTTAAAAATTTTCAATTATGACAGTGGTGTGGCTGAATTCAATTTTCTGAATGACCTCAATGCGGCAAAGATTGGGATGGCATACATGAGATTGCGCGCACATTCCTCTGTAAGGCGTTACACAGAGAAGGAGTTAATGAAAAAAATACTGATTGAAAACACTGTATCACTCATTCTGGGACTAATCAGACTTCTCGCTACACTGGCCAATTAAGCCAAGACATGAAAGAGTTGCCGACTCCTTTTGAAGTTCGATATTTCTCGCCTTTCTTGATGTAGCAGCTGCTATCAGACAGGCTTTGTGCTTCGCTTCTTCGTCTTCTTTTTTTTTTTTAAGAGATATTTTCTTCTTTCTCCTTAAATTTTTAAACAAACTTGAAAACAGATGCTTAGTATGCACAGCCTACCGCTGCGTGAGACTGGAAGACACCGATACCTTACAGCGTACAGACAGATGGGAAAGTGCAAACATGCCAAAAGTAAACCCACTTCTCTGTCGATAGTCACTGGTTAATGGGACGGTGTTCAAGGTATTTGGGGTTCAATATGAATTCCATTCAATTCCCAAACCTGTCTGTCCTGATTTTCCTTCTCATTTGATCTGCTCAGTCAATCCTTATAGCAGGGCTCAAAATTTCAAGTCCCAAGCTACTAACCAGGCCTTAAGAGTTAATCGCCAGTCGCCACTAATTGCCCCACCTAACCCCTATCCTGCCCTGCCTGCCTCTGCATTTCCACTCGCCCTCATGTAATTTCCACTCGCCAAATGCAAGCAGGCGAGTGGAAATTTTGGGGCTTGCTTATAGTTTTCATGTCTCTTCTACGTTTTAATAGTGTCTTTCCATTCCTTTTTTCCATCCATGGGCCCTATTCCAAGGTTGCCTATGACTTTATAGGTAATGTTATACACAACATCTCCAGTTGTTATCTTATTCTTATTGTCTGGAAGAGCCATTCCGCTTTTGGCACAAGCTTTGACTGCGCCTTGGCCATAGAATGTCCCTACTGTAAAACCCCTTACCTCTCGGAGCACGGTGGAGAGGGTGCTGCTTCCTCTTGTCAAGAACCGAGTGAGACTGGGAACAAATAGTTTCTAGTCTCTCTCTGCGTTCATCCGTGGCTCCTTTGCAATCTTGTGAGTGTGAGCTTGTGCATGGCTAGTACAGAGCCTACAGCTGAGGCATGCAGGGCTCCTTGGAGTCCTGTGGATTCCAGGAGCTGATACATACAGGGTTATTCAGAGAGAGGTGAAAACCAGGAGAATGACTGGAGAAGTGAAAATTCTAGGTCAAAATAGCCAAACCAGGAAAATTCTCCCATTTAGCTAGCTTTCTAAATCAGCTATTTTGACCTAGACTTTTCACTTCTCCAGTCATTCTCCTGGTTTTCACTTCTCTCTGAATAACCCTGATACTGTGGCGCACAGTGCCGCATCAAGTATCTGTTTGCGTCTCTGCTTCCTTCCATGGCCAGGCACAAATAAAATGCTTATTCAGGACTAGGCAAGCTAAAAGGTAGATGTAAGTAAAATCTTTTTACCGTCTCCGTTTCTGCGAACAGTGGAATAGAGCCTCTGCTCAGGACAGTTTTGTCTGGAAAATAAGTTACTTTTTAGTGATATGTGAATGCTAGGCCACTACTGGCTTAAAGTTATAAAATCCCACTGTCTGCTCTTCACATTTTCTGATTTGGAGATTACCCTTAAAATTAACTTTTTGAATGTTTCTTGCCAATGAAACTAGGGCTGTAACTAACGATCATTCTCATAATCGATTAGTTGGCCAATTTATTATTTTGATTAATCGATTCATCGGATAAAAAAAAATGTGTTTACTTAAAAGGAATGTTGTGTAAGAAAATAAATAACCACAACCCCTCCCTCTTTTTTCATAAGTAATTTGCGTAGTGTACGTAACTTTCATACGTACATATGCAAATTGCGTATCTTGTGTAATTTTCACACAAGATATGCGAGTGTTTGGTCAGAGGGATGGATTGATGCTGCATGCGCAGCTTAAACCCATGTTTGCTTTTCAAATGAACGCGGCTACAAGCACTTGGTCATAGATGAAGTCAGCATGAAATGGGGTTAATAAGCTAAAGGTGTCAGGGGAGACTCTACGTCTCCCTTTTAAATAATTTCGTGAAAAAACTGAGTGTGAGTTGGAAGGGAGTGACTTTGCTCAAGTGACTTGACCTGAGTGTGAGAGGGAGTGCGTATGGACGAAAGTGAGTTTGGGGAAAGGGACCAGACCAAAGGGAGGGAATGGCAGTTCCTGACCAAAGAGGGTGGGGCGGTGGCACAGGACTCCAGCTTCAAGTAAGGATAAAACACAGGCATACCGCGCCTTCACCCAGTGGCAGTATCCTATTGTTTGTGTTATAGTTCTGCTACTGTTGTAAATGGAATAAAAACAAACTGGTTGTGTCTGACATAACCCCAGAAGTAAATCATACAGAGTAAAGCAGCTGCGCGTCTTCTCCAATTAGCTCTGAAGCTGAGGTTATTTACGTTTAACTCAGTCTGACTCTAAACAGTGTGTGCTGTACTCAGGACGATTAATCAACACCGATTAATCGATAATGGAAATAGTTGACAACTATTTTAATCATAGATTAGTTGTCGATTAATCGATTAGTTGTTTCAGCCCTAAATGAAACATAAGGGGTCCATTCACAAAGCACCAAAATTGGAGCAGTTTCGGTGCTTTGCGTTTTGGCCCATTTCAGTGACTTGCGTCAATAACCACCGAACTGGCATCGACGAATTCCACCAAACTGGAAAAAAAAGGTAGTCTCCTATTCTCCTAATAGGAGCTTAAATCAATAAATTGTAGTATACATGTGTTTAAAAAATAATAAAAAAGTCTTAAAAAAACATTGTGCTAAAAATGCAAAAAGTACTAAAGGGTCTTTTAAAAAATAAAAAGGGTTTATGCAAAAAAAAAGAAAGAATAAACGGTCTTTAAAAGAAAAATTCCAAAAGATTTTTTTTACATTGAAACCTATGGGATTCGCCTGTTTAAACCTGTCAATTCGAAACACTGAAAATCATGCAGTCTTCCATGGGGCAATTTCGGTGCGACCAAACGCCACCGTATTGTGGCATATTGCAAGGTATTTCAGTGCCAATTCAACGGTATTTGGCGAATTGACAGTTTACTGAATAGACAAATTGCCCCGAAATTGATCCGAACGATGCAATTCGGAGGTTAGTGAATAATCCCTTAAGTGAATAAGACACGTCAGCAGAAGAACAGATCAGAGAAGACGACCTTCCTATAATCTAGAAATGTTTGTGCGAATGAATCGGTATGTATGTATAACTGCAGACTTCATTTGCATCATTATATGTCCTCCCAGAGTTCCTTGCTGCATACGGGGAATCTCTGAATTGCCGGGATGTGTAAATGTCTTCTACAATTATAAACTTTATCATACTTATATAATGTGTGTATCTTTATAAGCATGTGTGTGTTAGTGCGTATGTGTATGCCGTGCATATATAATATATATGAATATATGTATGTATTTGTGTAGGCACATACACGGGCCTGATTGAATGTTGCTTCCTTCTTGTTTGCTTTATTTATCTAGACGTTCATAACTGGTCTTTTTTCGTAGCATGCTGAATGGGAATTAGCTTCTCTTACGTCTGCACTTTGTTACATAAACCTGTTATTTAAGGTTTGAGGCTTTTCACAAACAGATCACAGACACCTTGGAAAGGCTGGCGAGTGGGGAAATTGCTGGCGATAATGGCAGCGTGTGTGATTAGCTGAAAGGTTCATGGGGGGGGCTTCTTCCCAGCAGGCAGCTCTCTGTGAATCACTGATGTGCTGTGTGAACATGTGTTAATGCACAGGCAGGAGAAAGAGCCGCAGAGATCAACAAGTCCCCACGAGCCTTACTCCCCCCTCTAATGCTCATTCGCTGCTATTACTCCAGGATTCTTCTCTATCTGTCTGTCTCTCTTCCTCTGTCTGTCTGTCATTCCCTGTGTTTGCCAAAGACAGGCAACCTGTATCACAAGCCAAAGGCTTACAATGTAGTCCCTTACAGCTGATACCAACATTCTCTTTGTTTTCCATGAGCTATTGTTCTTTGTTGTGTGTTCAGCTTGGCCTTTTCTTGCTCATTCTCCCGGAAAGGCTGCCGACAGACAAATAGGCTAAGGGACGGATCATTTAAGTTACAAAACTGAGGATTCTTTTATTTTATGGTGAAATCTTTTATTATTATTATTTGGAATTCTCCGTATGAAGATAACACCTTGGAACGATAATATTTAAAAAGTAGGATCTTTTTCCTGCCAAAAAAAACCTCACACGAGTTTACAGACATAAATTCATCCAACTGATGATCCAAGCTAATTATTGGATTACGTCTAAATAGATTTTTATTTATCTTTCTTCAATTTTGTTCAGAATGAGTAATGATGACAACCCAATAAATTATAAACCTTTTAAAAAACACCTTTACCTTTATGTACTTTTATATCACCATATATCCAATTTTTTTTCCCATGGCTTATTTATTAAGGGCCCTATTACAATCTTCGCGCTTACATTTGCGCCCGCGCAAAAAACACATTAACGCGAGGGGCAAAACCCTTTGCGCAGAACGTCGTATTACAATCTCAGCGCAACAAACGCGCGTATACGTCTACCGCGGGTGAACCTGCGCGAACGCTGCAAGAGCTTACTGTACTTTGCGCGTCCTATACTTAACATTGTGAGCGCAAATGCGTTTGTGCGCTGGTCGCGGATGGTATTACAATCTATGCGCAGTTTTTAATGCACAGTCTTTGCGTGCATAATTTTAGCAACTCCTAAAAGCTGGTGTTAATGGCAAATTCTATCAACCTGGCCGAAACCAAATACACCAGCCCAAAAATTAAAAAACTGCTGCAAAGTATAGTTACACATTCTACTCATACCAAACCAATAAAATGGAGAAGTTGTGCGTTTTTTTTTATTGATACAGCATATATGCGCAGATTGACTTTGACAGGCGCAAAAAACTTAACGTGAGACAATTGTGTTTCTTAATGCTGAATCGCGTGATAAAACCGTCCGCACACTGATTTCTGCACGCAACGTTGCTGTGCTCGTGTTTTTGCGCGTCCGTTTTACGCGCATTATTTTTTACAGATGAAAAAATGCGCGAGGATTGTAATACCAGCGTTGTTTTACGTGCGTTAACTTTTAACACTTCGCGCAAAAATTCACACGTTCTGAGTGCGTTTTTTGCGTGAAGAATGCAATAGAGCCCTAAATGAGGTGTTATGGAGGCTCGAATCCGCTATTTCAGAATCCGCAATTGCTGGATTATTAGATAAACTCATATCTCTATTGATCTTAAATTCGCTCATCCCTAATTAATGTTATTCTGGTTTTATTTTTTAAAATGGGAATTTTTTAAACCTGTCCCTTTACGGCAACTGTTTATAGCGAATAGCTAATTTTTCCTTATCTGTCTTTGTGAATTCTTTATATGATTTAATCATACCCCCAATGCACCAGTCCTGTCCCTCCATCATAACTGTATCCAATAACGTAAGGAAAGGCCAACGTGACAATTCCTGACCCCAACACGCGGTACAAAACACAGCCTAACTGCTGGCCCGTAGAATGGCTGGTAAAATCTGACAGAGACAGAAAAATACTAAAGTCAAATACCAGAAGGGGTAGTTGTAAAGGAGTGAGTCGTACAAACCAAATATGGGACACCAGAGAGCAGAGATGTCAAAAGGGAAAGGTCAGCACACAGAATAGGCAATACAGTAATAAAACGCACTCACACGCAATGGGAACCCCAACAGAGCACAGTGCAAAATGTGAGGTTATATAACATAAGACATATCTCCATTGGTTGGCGTCAGATCAGACTGGCAAAAAGTCCAAGAATGGTGCAGACACGATGATGCCGCCAACAGCGTGCTCAAAAATGACAGTGTCATGTGTACAAGAACCCAATGCGGCCAAGTACCGGCTGGGTGGACTAGAGGTAACATCACTGCTCTGCGTGGAGAGAGCCTGTGGAGTCATGGGTTCGATCCCGGCAAGAGCACCTCTCCAGTAAGTGTCCTTGGGCAAGACACCTAACGGTACATACTCGCCACCCAGGACATACTTGAAAAAGAGAGAGATCTCAATGTATCCTTCCTTGTAAAATCCTTTCTCAAAAAAAAAAAGTGGCCAGCACCAAATTTACTGGCAGAGATGGTAGCGAGTAGAAAGGAGGCCACATCAGAACGAGACCGTAAGCCTTGTTTGGATGTTTTGCTAATGTGAACTATAGTATGCATAATTTGGTGGGCATCTAGGCATCTAGCCAATCTGAATCACTCACTCACCTGAGGGGTGTAGAGCAACAAATATGAATCTCAACCCCCTGTTAGATTTTAATAAATCATGAGCCTGGAGAATGGAAGTCTCTGACTTAAATTTAAAAAGGAAAAAAGCATATTTGTCCCATGTGCTCAAAATCCTCTTCAATACACCAAATAATGGGGATTTTTGGTTACCAAAAACAGCCATTAGTAGTGTAAGCCCACCAGCCAGCACCAAGGCAAATCTCTATGGTGGATCCTAACCTAGTCACAGTGTGAAAAACTATAAGTGAAAAATATATTTTTTCTCTGTTAAGTATTGGGGGCTGACTGCTTGTGTTGTGTAGCCCATCCCCAGATTAATGGGAGCTGAGCACACAGCATCTTGTTTTTGTTTTATGACGTTCTCTAACAGTCAGCCCAGTCTGACTGTTTTCTCGTCCTGGCCACTTTTTTGGGTTATGCTGAGTGTAGATAAATATATTCCTGGAGCTTGTCTCTGGGCTGAGAAGACCAGAGATCTGTTGGTGGTCTTTGGGTTGTGGCTCATTGGCTTCATGTTAGCATTATATGTCTTATTTCAACGTTTTTAAAGTAGCACTGGTAAGTTGGTGCTCCAAAAGAGTTTGGCACTTTTTATGCATTTATTTAAGAGGCAGTCTTCTCAGCATTGTACTTTTTTGTATCCTTTTATACACATATTTGTTTCACTCTGATTTTTTTCCACTTGATAGTTTTTCCTTGTGACTAGGTTAGGACCCACCAAGGAGATTTGCCTTGGAGCTTGCTGCTGGGCTTACACTACTAATGTCCATTATTGGTAACCAAAAATCTATATTACAGTATGTAGACTATTCAAGAGGATTTTGAGCATGTGTGACTAATATGATTATCTTCTTGAAGAATTGGGGGCTGACTGCTACTGTTGTGTAGCCCCTTTTTGATTGATGGCAATGAGCACACAACATCTTGCTTCTGTCGTATATTTAGGCACCAGTGGAATACGAAACAAATGACACATACCAATATAAACTGATTAAATGGAAGTACAGATTGAGCATACAATAATCCCGAATGCTCCAAAATCCAAAATCTTCTTGAAGGCCGACATGACACCACATGTGGAAAATTCCACACCTGACCTCATGTGACAGGGGTAAAAAATGACTAAATATATTGAATAAAATTCCCTTCAGTCTAGTCTATTGTTTATATTTGGGTCCCATCACCAAGATGTCTCGTTATTATTTGCAAATATTCCAAGATCTAAATTAAATCAGAAATCCATAACACTTCGGATCACAACCATTTCAGATCGAGGATACTCATCCTGTATGTTTATGATCTAATGTGTCAGCCTGATTTTCTGATTTGATCGACTCACAAAAAAGGAGGAAGGAGACTGGAAATACTGAGATACAGCACTCCCTGTACGAATGGTGTAGAAGTCAGTGTTTCTCAAACCTGTCCTCGGGGACCCTCAACCAGGCCAGATTTTGCAGATAACCTTGAGGAAATGCAGACTGAATCTTGCAATCACGGAGCAGGAAATCATATCACCTGTGCTGGGCTTCAGCTATCTGGAAAACCTGGCCTATTAGGGGGCCTGAGGACAGGGTTGGGAAACACTGGTGTAGATGATCCTTATTTAAATGCCCTCACCAGTTGAGACCCAGAAGAACTGAGGTCAAGTGGTGATTTGTAGATCTCTGGAGCTGTGATTTAGCAACTCTATGCCTGATTTGGTTGTTGGAGACTTGTTGATTTTATTGACTATGTAATGGTACAGGGAGGCTCTGCTAATCTTCTTGGGAGTTGAAGGGATTAATTCTATATGTGCTGCAAAGATTTTATAAAAAAATGGTATTCTTACCACTACCACGTCATGGGTTAACTGTGCAATAGCTATTGATAGATCAAATGGAAAAAACCCCAAACAAACAAAAACCTAAGTGCAGATCATCTTGTCAGAGTCAAAGGTGATGTTGACTTTATTCATTTTCATCCATTCAGCGCTGCGGTCTGCCTTCATTCACTCAGAAATTGAATTATTTATTGATTTTTTTTTCTTCTTCTTCTTTCCCCGCTACCTCTACTCTAGATCAAAGTAATTGCTCTTTGTTCATTATCCCTCTCTCCTCCCATGGATCTGCAGCCTTTCTTTCATTTTTTTTCGGTCTTATTATACACCCTCCAGTTTATTTCCTTTGCTATGTTCCAATCTACCCTCCATTGCTTGGTTACAAATCTCCTACGTAGGATTAGTAATGTTCAACCATTATCATCTGAACCTCCTGCTCTAAAAACCTCTGGCCTTCTGTGATCTCTCGTCATTTATGCCTTCTGTAGCTTGGCTTATCCCTGGTATTCCGCATCTGCCCCCAACATGGAGTCTATTTCAAAGCTTCCCTCATCCCTTTGTAATGTAAATAAGTAGTATGTTGTGTCTATTCTAGTGGAAATGGAGATGCGACCCCCAAGGTGGGCTCATAAGGGCTGGATAGCCCGGGTAGACGGCTCTGGAGATGAATTGTTGACTACTTTGATGTACGAGTAGCACATAAATAAATGAATAATCATATTAATACAATCAGCCTCATTCTTTTATGAATATATGAACAGTTTTAAAATAAAATTATTCCGTTGGAAGGGATTCAGAATCTTAGATGAATTCTTTAGGACTTTGCTCTCAAGATGGACTTTTTCTGAAGATTCATGGACATCAACTGTGCATTGTACATTATATATATTTTATATTCTAACACTGTGTACATTAATAATAGAAAAATAATCACCGAGTAACTGGGTTTATCACCACTCGCGCCTTGCTCTTCTGAAAGAAAGCATTGCCTTTGAAGCCATGGTGGGACTTTCTACCCAACCAGAAGGATCTACCTTCGTTGGTGAGGCTTTGTATTGAATGGTCAAGAGTACATACCTCTTCCCTCCAAAGACTTGAGGAAAATAGCTTAGAAACATGGAGTCTTTATGTCCAGTCTTGTGTAAATGTATTTTGTATTATTCTTACTGAGTTCCTGTAGTTCACACTATACATTTTTTTTGTTTCTTCATAATAAAGAGGTTATTCAGAGAGCACCGAAAGGTCTCCGACATTTCGGTGCATTCTCGTTCCCTGCAGTTCCCTGCTCTTCGGGGAATCAAAGTTCCCCACCCTCTGGTGAATTCAGCATTCACCGCAGGGTCCCCTGAATACCTGTCAAAAACCTGTTGAAAAACTGCTGAAATCCCACCGAAAACCCACCGGAACCACCACAAAATACACGCAGAACACGTCGGAAAAAGCCAACGAGCCATCAAACACAGCGCAGACCAGCCACCGGAAAAAGTCGACAAGCTGACGAACTGTGTAAAAAAAAAAAAAAAAGATTTGAAAGTGTCAAAATTGAAACGCTGTTTTCAAAAAAAAACTACTCAATGAAAATGCCTGGAATTTACATGTAAGGTTCTATGAATGATAATAAAACGTTATCTTACAGAAAAAAGAAAAACTGCTTTTAAAGAATCCCCAAAAATGCCTAAAAGATCCTAAAAAAATCTACAAATAAAGAGACTATTTACTGCAGATTAAAATAATAAATGGTTTACTAGATATTGAATAAAAAGAAAAAGCTTTAACATTGCAGCCAATGGGATTCGTCTGAATAAACCTGCCGAATGAAACCACCGAACAGCAGTGCATTTTGGCAACTTTTCACTGCTGTTCAGTGTTCTCTGAATAGATTAACCATTGCTTCTCTATGGGGATTACTCTGCCTTCGAACACACCTTATTTGCTGGCAGTTCGCCAAAACTTGGCAAACTGCGTGCTCTCTGAATAGCCAAATGGCCCCGGAACAGTGGCGTAGCATGGGGGGGCAGGGGGGCCGTGGCCACGGGCGCAGTTTTGTTAGGGGCGCATAATTTCTTTTGAAATTATGTGCCCCTAAAACTTGTGGCCCGGACTGACCCGCCTGGCCCTTGGGCGCCGCCCAAGGGCCCGCGGGTTGAGGGGACCCAGATGCCGGGCAGCGAGAGTGCCTGCCGGCTGCCCGGTCCTGAACAGTGAGTCGAGTCCGTCCTGTTGATTGAAGGGGAGACGGCTGCGTGCAGGCGCAGGTCACGTGGTCCGTCTAATCAGGTGGTACTGAGTCTCTGTACCACCTGACTGGCCGGACCGCGTGACCTGCACACGCACGCAGCCGCCTCCCCTTCAATCAACAGGACGGACTCGACTCACTGTTCAGGACCGGGCAGCCGGCAGGCACTCCCGCTGCCCGGGAGCTGGGGCAATATCCAGGTGACAGCTGGGGCATATCCATGAGCTGGGGCAAATCCATGTGCTGGGGAATATCCATGAGCTGGGGGGCAAATCCATGAGCTGGGGCAAATCCATACGCTGGGGGGCAAATCCATGAGCTGGGGCAAATCCATGTGCTGGGGCATATCCATGTGCTGGGGCAAATCCATGAGCTGGGGCAAATCCATGTGCTGGGGAATATCCATGAGCTGGGGGGCAAATCCATGAGCTGGGGCATATCCATGTGCAGGGGGGCAAATCCATGTGCTGGGGGGCAAATCCATGTGCTGGGGCAAATCCATGTGCTGGGGGGCAAATCCATGTGTGAGCTGGGGCAAATCCATGTGTGAGCTGGGGCAATATCCATGTGAGAGCTGGGGCAATATCGATAACGTGTTCACAGGTTGGGGGGGGGGCGCACAATTCTTGGCTGGCCCCGGGCGCTGACAACCCACGCTACGCCACTGCCCCGGAATGTCACCGTACGGGGAAATTCACTGTTCGGTGACATTTCGGGGCCAGATCGTCTCTTTCTGAATAGCCCCTATAGTGTTGAAACTTTATTATTTTTCTTCCGAGTTATTTTCCCTCTTCTCAAACAAAGTCAGACGTAGATCATTACTTTTGTCTACCGCGTTTGAGTTTACGTTTATTGCAGTTACGTTGACTTTGTTAAGCTGCAGAAAAATGCTGTCGCTTTGAACCATCTCCGTAGCCGCCCCATCAGACTCCGCCAATACAAATACTCCCTCAGGCAGTCACCTGGACAACTACATGGTCCCTAAATCTCCTTTATATCACATTTACCTCACACAATATCATTTTTTTATTTTTTTTACCTCAGAGAAACTTAATAGACGTTTTTGCCTATGCCTGGATCCACTCCAACAATTTAGCATGAATCATCGCAATTAAAAATATTAAACTTGGGAGAGGTTAATCTCTAATTTGAATTAAGCCGCTAATATTATTATGTCCACTAACTGCAGCGCACGTTTATTATATTCATTAAATAAAGATCTCTTTCCTTTCTCCTCCTCTGCCGTATCAGCTAAATAGCTCCTAGAATTGATGAGTTGCGGAAGATAATAGGCGAATGTTGTGCAGGAACATTTTCTATGCTTCAGAATACCTGGCGTTTCGGTTCTAGCTCAGTATTCTGATGATCCAAAATGGTTATATGGGCTGTTTGTACAGCTAATAAAATGAATAAATCAAATTTTAGGACTAACATCATTGATTTATTAATAACACCTTGATATTACCTATAACCTTCTCGATATAGGGCTCGATTTATTTCTTTTGCCAATTATTAAAAAAAGAATATTGTCTGCGAGCATTTAATTGACTGATTCAATGGAAAAATATCGGATTCGATATTCGGAAAATGTGGCTTGTCTGAAAAATAGTGCGTCGGTAAAGCAACCAGAAAAGTTTGTTTTGGGCTAGCACCATACAGATTTGTGCATTTTAAACATGTCTCTAGATCATTGGTTCCCAACCGCGGTCCTCATGTACCCCCAACAGGCCAGGTTTTAAGGGTCACCTTAGGGAAATGCAGACTGAATCCTGCAATCACTGAGCAGCAAATCATATCACCTCACCTGTGCTGTGCTTCACATATCCGAAAAACCTGGCCTCTCAGGGGGACCTGAGGACCGCGGTTGGGAACCACTGGTCTAGATAATTACAGAAAAAATGGCGTCACGCCTGTACTCGCGAGTGCCTGCAACAACCAGCAGTAACAACCCAGTTCATGTATAAAACATAACAAGAAAAGAAGGGAACTGGGTTGTTACTCCTGGTTGTTGCAGCTGCTCTGAGTATGGGAGCGACGCCATTTTTTATGTATGTATGTGTAGCGCTGTGTTAAAATCTTGCTGCTGGCAGTACCTATTTTTGGCCACAAGATGGAGACAATCGCGATTAGAGACACTGGACATTGGGACTACATTTCCCGGCGTGCTTTGCAAAAAGACAGGAAGTGGGTGGGACCCAACGGACTTACATCCTGAACCTCGTGGAGAATGCGCCAGAGCGCGCCAGGGAACGAGAGAGAGCAGACGCAGTGCCATACATCGCGAGAGGGCCTAGGCCAGAGCGCAAGTGAGACCTGTCAGTTCTTTTACCGGGTCATTCAGCCTAAGGAGAAGGAGCCCTCCAAGTTCCAGAGTTGCTGCAGATTGAACCAACCGAAGACCTCGAGTAAGGAGTCACCGCGAGTTGATCGGGTACAGAGAGCAGGCGGTGAGCTGGGAAAAGTCGTGGACAAGCTACGGGAAGTCAGACAACGGATCCGGCCGCTAGTATCCCCAGTCAAAATCGAGCGGAGAGACGTCCTGGGTCAGCGGAGTCTAAAGCAACCGGTGGATGGGTGAGAGGCCTCCAAGGCCGTTTGTAATAAAAAGAACACGCTGCTGTTTTCTCTTTAAAGTCCACAGGGCCCCAACTTGACTAGTCGAAGACATTCCTTAAGTAAATTCACTGGCCAGTTGAACAGTACCCGGGTACCATACACACATACACACCTTTTACATTCCGGGACTTAACCTGTGCAGGACTCATTCTGTTACGAATCGGAACGGGGGTTAAAGATACGTTCCGAATTATATTTTTCTCTTTTCCGCTGCGCGTTTACCGTAATACGAAGAGATTGTATTTTTTGGGTTTCGCTACGTGTCCCTTTTTACCGAGCTATCAGTCAATTGCATTTCTTTTCTGTTCGGTTGCGAATATTTTATTTTTCCGAAATACGAAGCCTCGTGTTTCGTTTCTTTTCCGCTACGCGTTTTACCGCGATACGAAATTACTGTAATAATATCTGTGAATACCGTGTTTCAACGTCTGCCTACTATTTTAGTAAACTATTTAAATGATAAAAACCCACAACGGTGTTGGAGTATATTTATTCCCTAGTGCGGGGAGACTGACCCGTGGTTCATTTTCAGCGGCTCCTCCGGGAGTGAGCGCTACATATGTATATTATGTTGAAACACCAGTTAAGTCATTTTTGCTGCTGTTCCGTTTTCCATGTTTTTGTTTTCAACCCCAAATGGGAAGTGACTGGTGTGTGTATAAATAAAACCCACCATTTTTCTGCCTTTTCTTAGCTGAAAAGCAGCAAGAGAGCATGCAGCTGCTCAGAGGAGCAGCTTTTGGTTACATTGGTTAGGGACTCACTCTACAAAGAGGTGCCTTGATGGGGCGATTAAGCTTACGCATCAATGGCCATTAGAGCAAACTAAAACCTCTAACTGTGTTTTGTTGCACATGGAATCATATAGAAACGAGAATCTTTTTTTTCCTGTTATGTCTCCACATAATGTCTGAAGATTAAAAAAGATTCCTTATTCCTTATTCCCTCTGTTTCCGAGCCTAAAAAATACAAAATACTTTTATCACTACCTTTTAGCATTTGTAGGGCACTATCAGCTGCCCCTCGCTAAAACAGGGATGCTAAGGGGAAACATTAGCGCTTGCTAATCTCCCCTTAGCGTCTCCGTTTCACCAGTGGATCAAGGGGCAGGTGCTGAGTCCTGCCCCAGCTGCCGATCACTCTGCGGGATGAGAAGTGAGTATTTTTGGGGGGATTTACAGCAGCAGCGGAATCAGTTGGCACCAGCTCTAAGCTGTCGCAAACATTTTTTTCGTTAGCGACAGCTGTGAGTGACTAGCGTTAGGACTTTAAGATCCTAGTTCCTCTCTGCTTACTCTTTGCGCTCCCCATGTTAAGTTTAAGGACCGCAAACTACAGTAAACTCGCACTTAAAAGCGCTAATACCGATTTGCTAACTGTTTTTTTAACCCTTTAGTGATTGGGAGGTGATACGAGCGTAACGCTAATGCTCATTTATGTGAGCGCTAGCTTTAGCTTTAAGGCGGTGATAGAGCCCGTAATCTTTTCGGAAAATGGTATGTACCGATAAATTCGTATTGAATCGCTAAAGCCGATATTTGCATCAAAAAGTATAGCCGCTTAAGAAAATATTTGATCAATCTTTTTTAATTGGGATTCAATATCTTGTAAACCATCATGTGAATCCCCTGATCCGAAATATGGCCAAAAAACAGCAAAAAAAGGACTCGCTTTCAGCTACTGGGCCGAATTAAATGGAGCCCATAGTTACGATTTAATTGCCATTAGTAACCAAGGTCTAACAGCTTAACTTTAAGCCATATCACGGGCTTACTGTACTTTTGCATATCCTGTAATTTGGACGGAAAGTATAAAACGTCTTGTGCTGTGAATAAATGTAGGAATACGAGTGATTAGAAGCCAATGTTTTATTCAAAAGAAAAATGGAACAAATCTGGAATTACTTACTGCTATATAAAACCTCGCTATGCAGTGCTAGCAGTAAGGGAAAAATAAGGAAAGCGATGGGGGAAAGACGTTTCTAATTTTACCAGATGTATAGCTGCCTGTAAATTGTCATTCTTACAGAGAAATGAGTATAATCCAGAAGATCTATCTACCACGTCCTGAGCACAATGATTGTTCACGGATGTTTAGCAATCAAGTTATGAATGAGTCTCCGGAACAAATGGAGATCTCTTAAATGACTCAGATGACCTGATGACACTTGTTATGACCTGTATCGTTTAACCCTCTTAAGGGCGCGTAAGGGTTGGCTTTCGCCAGCGAGACGTATGTGCGGGCTGCTGATTTCGGCCCGCCCTGGCAGCCGATGCGCAGCACATCATTGGTTGCAGTGGGACAGCTTGAGTTCAAGGCATCCCACTGCAGCCAATGATGCGTGTCACACGTCGGCTGTGGGAGGGGCCGCGCCGGACCATTGAAGACAGTGGGGCGTACCTATACCCCTGAGTCTTCAAAGCCCTCCCGCCGCCAGGTTAGCATAGAACGTCCTGCGGCGGGAAAGGGTTAATATAAAAAGGTAATACACCATCAAGGTCTGTACATATCCAAACCAGATCCTGTGCCCTTAGCCAGTATGGTGCAGAGGAAAATGAATCCATGAACCCATAGTGAGAACGAAATTCCTGGTGCACACAGCTTTAATCCCTTCACTAAGAAGATGAAGTAAACTCGATCTTCACAGCACCTAGTGGGGCCCCTGATTTGGTCTAATTCTGGAGCAATGCAGAGGAATTAAATTTATTGCAAACAAAATTCATTTGCTTATGGGTCCAGAATGCTCTCCGATCACTTTAGCACCTTGGGCAAGACAACGAGGTGGCAAAACATTTTGAATCCTTTTTTTTTTCTTCTTCGAGTGAAAACGGAGCCCAAGTCTATATAGAAATGTAGTAGAACTTTTTGGGCAGGAGATAGCGCCATCTGCCTGTCAAATAGTGCAAACAGTTAAAAAATGTGCTTTTAGGATTTGCAGGCATATTTTCACTGTATGGCTACTGCAAATTTCTTTTCCATAAAGTCATTGGGCCCTGGCAGTGGTTTTATGGAAAACAACTTGTTATTGAATGGGGTTAACAATGGGTGTTTGTATTCTGCACATGCATATATGTGTAATGCGCAGATACCGGGTGTGCAGGTTTTGAGCCCGATGTGTAGTGATACACACACGGGGCCCTATTAAGATGTTGGTGTTAAAACGCAGGCGCAAAGGAGGAAAAACTGCGCCCGCAGTTTTCCCCCTTGCACCTGCTTTTTAACGCCACATCACAATGCAGGTGCAAAATATGCTGCCTGCATTGTTTGCGGGCGGTATAATGCTAGATGCGCGCGTCAGCACTAAGCGCTCGCGAGATCCGGCCGGTCAGCGTAGGGATCCGCAGGGAGAGACTGGGGGGACTTTTTCCCCCAGTCTTTCCCTGCTCCCGCCGGCCGGAGGAGGCAGACAGAGCTACGGTCCTCGCCGCGGGACAGTGGGTGAGTATCTGTTCTTTTTTTTTTATTTTTGAGGCTGGTGTTAATGGATTCTGCAGAATCCGTTAACACCAAGTCCTGGCTCTGGTTAACTTTTCGCTAACCAGAGCCAGGCGTTAATCAGCACTGGGACTTTGTAATCCAGCGCTGATTAACACTTTGCGCTCCCCATGTTACGTATAGGGAGCACAAAGTACTGTCACCTCGTGCAGAGAAGCGCAAGGTACCAAACGCAAACGGGTTTTTTAACCCGTTTGCGTTTGGATTGTAATATGCGGTAAATGCTGCTGCTAACGGTAGTGCTCGCGCAGGTGAGCGCTATTGTTAGCGTTAAGAGTGTAATAGAGCCCACAGTATGGAAGGGTGGAGGTAGAATGCAGGATGGAGACAAACCAACAGGCTGAGGATGATGGGCTGGACAGAGAGGATTGACCAGACATTGATAGGAATATACTGGGGCTTGTAGGTAACGTAGTCACAAGAAACTTGGAAAGGCAGGATGCTGGGGACAGACTGGGGCAGCAGGGAAATAACAGGTTAAGGGAGCAGCAACATGAAGGTCTAGTCTGAGTGAGCTAGAGGGCCACAATGCTGAAGCACTGAGGGGCATTCATGAGGCAAAGCATAAGGTGAAAAATATCAGTGCTGGCCTGAGTGATCGCCAAAGCAAACGTCTAATAATGAAGAGCATTAATCAACACTTTCCTTCATCTGCGACTCTTTTATTTTTAAGTATATAGTCTTTATAATTTCTGTAAAGTTTGATTCAATTAACTGTTCATTATTCTTCTGTGTAAGCGGATCGCAGAGGGGCTCTAATATTTCTCACGAGAAGACATGACCTTTCGATATTGAGTCAGAGAGCCCTAGAGTTAAGAACAATAAACATTTGGCAGAAAAAAGCAGATCTAGAAAAGAGAAGTGGAGTGGGGAGGGGAGGAGGTGTGTTTTTTTTTTTTTTTTACATTTTAATTAAGATTTCCATTAACTGCTGTCATAATTTCACAAGGCAGTCGTCCAAGAATAAAAAACATTTTTTTTTATTTTTTTTTTACCAATTTCAGATGAGCTCAATGAACTTTTAATGGAGGTTTTTAATTACCAATTATGGGCAGAAAAGCAGTCGGGTTTTAGCAGATGTCCTCGTGTAGGATGTTTAACACTTTCCCTGCATTGGCAGTCTTTCCCTGGCACATGTGGAAGTCAAGTGATGTCTCTATCCGTCCTTGCTGTGTCCTCCTTATTAAGGCAATTGTCTTAAAATTCACAATCGCTTGTTTTGACTGACTTTGAGGCTTAGTAGTATTTCATTCATGGTGTAACGGAAATCTTTATGAAATTCTGATTATATTTGCAGATTTCCTCCATAATCTGTCCTGTAGTTTATATTCCATCCACTAATAATGAATTTGTGCTATTCATTACTTTATTCTGTCATGCAGTCTGCAGCATATATTGCCTTCTTCATTGATTTAATTACATAACATACTTGAAATGCAGCCCTTGAAGTATACAGTATAAATTATTTCCCTATTAGTACTGCCCGCAGTATACACTGCTTTTCCATTACTGCAGTCCTGCAGTATCTATTGTTTTACAGTAATACACTCCTGCAGTATCTATTGTTTTACAGTAATACACTCCAGCAGTATCTATTGTTTTACAGTAATTCACTCCAGCAGTATCTATTGTTTTACAGTAATACACTCCTGCAGTATCTATTGTTTTACAGTAATACACTCCTGCAGTATCTATTGTTTTACAGTAATACACTCCTGCAATATCTATTGTTTTACAGTAATACACTCCTGCAGTATCTATTGTTTTACAGTAATACACTCCTGCAGTATCTATTGTTTTACAGTAATACACTCCAGCAGTATCTATTGTTTTACAGTAATACACTCCTGCAGTATCTATTGTTTTACAGTAATACACTCCTGCAATATCTATTGTTTTACAGTAATACACTCCAGCAGTATCTATTGTTTTACAGTAATACACTCCTGCAGTATCTATTATTTTACAGTAATACACTCCTGCAGTATCTATTGTTTTACAGTAATACACTCCTGCAGTATCTATTGTTTTACAGTAATACAGTCTTGCAGTATATATTATTTTACAGTAATACAGTCCTGCAGTATATATTATTTCTAGGGAATGCAATCCTGCAGTATAGATTGTTTTTCCAGAAATACAGTCCAACAGGATACATTGTTTGCCACGTAATGCAATCCTGTAGCAAACATTGTTTTCCAGGTAATGCAGTCCTGCAGTATACTTTGTTTCCCTTATAATGTAGTCCTGCAGTATGCATTGTTTTCCCAGTAATGCAGCCCTGTGCTATGAATTGTTTCCCAGTAATGCAGCCCCGTGGTATCAATTGTTACCCAGTAATGCAGCCCTGTGGTATGCATTGTTTTCCCACTAATGTAGTCCTGTGGTATGCATTATTTTTCCAGTAATGCAGCCCTGTGGTATGCATTGTTTTCCCACTAATGCAGCCCTGTGGTATGCATTGTTTTCCCAGAAATGCAGCCCTGTGGTATGCATTGTTTTCCCAGAAATGCAGCCCTGTGGTATGGTATGCATTGTTTTCCCAGTAATACAGCCCTGTGTTATGGTATTAATTGTTTTCCCGGTAATACAGCCCTGTGGTGTGCATTGTTTTCCCACTAATGCAGCCCTATGGTATGCATTGTTTTCCCACTAATGCAGCCCTGTGGTATGGTATGCATTGCTTTTCTGGTAATACAGCCCTGTGGTATGCATTGTTTCCCCGTAATACAGCACTGTGGTATGCATTGTTTCCCCAGTAATGCAGCCCTGTGGTATGCATTATTTTCCCAGTAATGCAGCCCTGTGGTATGCATTGTTTTCCCAGAAATGCAGCCCCGTGGTATGCATTGTTTTTCCAGTAATGCAGCCCTGTGGTATGCATTGTTTTCCCAGTAATACAGCAATGTGGTATGGTATGCATTGTTTCCCCAGTAATGCAGCCCTGTGGTATGAAATGGTTGCTGAATGGCTCGTCCACAGGCAGCACAATCCGGTCACTGCTTTTCTTCCTGGTGCTCAAGGCTGACTCTGCTCCTGTCCTTTGGTCATGGGCACCTGAGAAGCACCTCTGAGGTAACACGTGTCTCAATATTGTGTGTGTCGCATGTGAGACTGTCTTAGGCTGGGGTCAGATGAGCATACTATGTGCGCCCTTACTGACATGCCTTTTGACGTCCGTTGCAGCGTTGTGACTCTTCGGGGCCAGCCACACATTGTAGCACGCGCACGAATTGTGCGCGTTACAGCATACGTGTTATGGTCGTCCTGAAAGCCTCCCCGTCAAAGCGCTACGATACGTGTTTGACAGGGCTGCAAAGCGCGTTCCTCCATAGGAGGGGGATCGAGCCTTGCAGCGCTAAGCACACTGACTGCACTCAGCCAGGTGGCCAGATGGGCATCAGAGTGTAAGGAATGTCCACTCTCACGGACGTTCCTTCCGCTCTGAAAAATGCTCGTCTGACCCCGGCCTAAAGGCACTTTAATAAAGAGGTATATGTGAGGTTCCCCTTCCCTCATAGTCTCACCTGGCACCTGCAAGAAATCCTGCGCTGTGAGAATGTAATCATTGCCCATTATACAAATAGATATACGCACACCATATGCATTGTAATGTCCACAAGGGAGCAGTCAGAGAGCACCAAGCTTAATTGTTTGCTCATCAACCTCGCATTAATCGTGAAGAACACGTCTCTATAGCACCTGGCTGAGCATCGCCTCCTACTTATTACACTGCCATGAGCTGGCTGCAGTCGCCCGGCGGGAGGAACATAGAAAAGTGCATTACTCAGGGCTGAATAACAGACGTTACATAGAGCAGCCCGATCCGCCGCTCTACCTCCTGCATTCCTGGAGTACGCGTGTTATTGTTTTTTATTTAAATAATGAAGACCCCCTAATTAATCACAGAATGGGTGACCCTGCTGTGCTCATGAAACATTACTGAAGTGTTGTCATTCTGATCCCGTGCTTTGTCGAAACCCTCTTAGGACTTCTACAGCAAAGCCATTAGGGGTTTTCTCTTAAAACCCTTCCGACCTTGCATTAGCGCTCCATTAACGGTCCCCGGCCGAGCTGCGGGGTCACCTGGATGAACGGACATTGATGTACAAGCGCTGCCCACTCTCCTTCTGCTCCTCCGGCATGTCGAGCTGTGCGCATTAATCACGCCGAGCATTAATGAATTATTGACCCGATGGGTTATTGAGTCCCACTGTTACCACATTGAAATGTTAAATAGGTGACAGGCAGATGGAGAGGCAGGCGACCGAGAGAGGGACACGGCTCCTGCTCGGGGATAGCGGTCCTCTGGGTCTGCTTCCACGAGGAGGTCAGTGCACGCGTTAAAGATGTCAGCGATGTAACCGCCTTAACCAAATACCATGCGTGTGATCTTATTAAACGCTGAAATTTAATGAATGCAAGAAAGCGGCGATTAACATCTGATCACAAAAATGTGTGTAAAGAAATGTTACAACTAAAAACGAAATTAGAATATATACAGTATATGTAAATGTACAAATAGTAAAATGTTGAATGTCACATCTTTGACGTGATATTTGCTGTAATTTTCATTATCCTCAGACAGAATTTGAACGACGGGCTCAGCTTAAAACTGAAAAGGCTCTTTTATGCATTTACCTTCTGGAATTTAAAGGGATACACTATTGAAAGTAGAGTATCCTATTTTTGCCCTAAAATAACTGGGCAGATGCTGCTAACAGCCCCTGCTCAATTATTATTATTATTTTTTTTTTTTTTGTATTTTGAGGTGTTTTTACTCACCTTTTCTCCCTCGCCAAGCGCAGCTCCTCTTCGGCTCAAGGACTCCCGAACCCGGAGGTCACTGAAGCTTTTCTGTGCAATCTGTGCTCCTAGCATCGTGCATAGAGTAGTAAACGCAAACCGCGGAAAGATACTGAACTTGTGCACTTTACGTCTACAAGATCCATCGGCTGCCTCTCTGAGAACGATCGCTACAGCGATTGGCCTTAGAATGGGTGGCGTTGGCCCGTTGTCTGCTTTCTGACATCACTAGTGACCGATCTGGTGACAGGCAGCCGAAAAATTCACAAATCCGGCTCTTGTTGACGCTTGGTGGGCTGGTGGAAAGTCCTCCACTTCACCCAGCGTTTTCACCATATTGGGGGGAAATGGGGGGGGGCACTCCCCGGCACTCCCCACATCCTGACCATTTTTAAAACTATAAAGTGGTCAGGATGAGTAGCGTGTCCTTTTTAATTCTCTTTCATGACTTTCACTTTTAAGCAGTATAAGAGCAAGCCATAATTGCCACCTATCAATCCACCCACTCCATGTGTCATTCTGTCCACCCATGTTGTCTTCATGCCACAAGAATGATCTGCAGCAGCATTTTCTATTTAAAGTGAACCTAACAGTGGAGTGACATTGCATTGGTCATGAAGATCCCTTGCATGCCAGAAATACGCGGCTCCAGTACGGGTGCCACCATCTTCACCCTTGATAGGTGGAGCTCTAAGAGGGCCGTCACACAGAGCTACGTAATTGGCTGGCCTTCATTGGTGAGGTTGGCGCACTGACTGATAAGCTGGCCTGCCAACTGCTGGGTGGGGGACTGTCCTGTAGGATGGCCCTTCTGCTTTAAGGTTGTCACGCACCCTGGTGACATGCAACCAAAAATGAAGGACAGCTTTATTTATTTTTTATTTTTCTTTTAATCGGGAATTACCCAATTTTTCCCCAATAAAAATACTAACACACACATATGGAGCGATTCCCCGTCAAGCGAGCGTGACACTTGTTGGCCATTGCAGCTGCACGTGCTGGTGGCTTCACATTCTATATGGAATCAGAGCTCCTAGTTAGATAAGTGCGTAATAATATGCGGGGCTGATGACAAGGCAGACCTGACTTCGCCGGCAGTGTGATTAGATTAGTAAATGTGATCAATTCAGCAAGCTCTCCAACACTTTATATTTGCTGAGCTTGAATAATGACGCCGGATTGAAGGGTCAGATCAATGGGAATTCAACACAACGGCAGAAATATATTTCTTTTCTCCTCAATGAAGTGGTGGTAATGGGGAATAAAGCAGGAGACAATGATTCAGGATGTTCTCTCCATTATATCCTCATCCCATCCTTGATCTCTCTCTACGGCTAGCTATAAAACAGGACTCCGGTCCCTCCTGTAGTCCATCAGTCATTCTTTTATTCTCTATCTTCAATTCTTCCACTGTCCATCCATCCATCCATCCATCATTTTTACCCCAGTTGCAGACACCCTTTTGCTAGCTCTCATTTACTGTACATATTTACACTACCAAACGTATGAACGTTATTTTCTACAAGTACTTTGAGTTCATTTGTAGAAATCCCACCATTTCCAGCACGATTATAAGGAGTCGTGAAGAGTCGCAGTGGCTGTGCTGGCTCCGGCAGTTTCAGCTTGATACGGGGTCAGGCCAGACAAAGGATTCAGACAATAGGAGCAGCGCTTTAAAGCAGGTGTAAGCAAACAGCCCGCAGTAGTGCGCCTCCGTCAGATAACGCCCGGTTAACAATCCATCAGATGCTGCTGAAATATTAATGCAGTATCTATTTATGATGTTAAGCCGGGCCAGCGGAGTGTGCAGCCTTGCAGAAAGCATCGTTTGGATTGGAAAAAGCAAGGACAGAGCTTATTAGGAATAAATCATCGTGCCGTAGGTTTGGGGAGGGACTCTGCACCCATGCAATATCCCATTAAGCTTGTTAATTGGCGTCCTAGTGCCAGGAAGAGCTTGCAGTGTGATGGAGAGGAGACGTGAAGGAGAGAGCATCTGGCCAACGCTGACATGAGATCGGGTACCATATGCAAGCTGCCAGCTGATGAGATGGTCCTTGTATCCCTCACTGCCCCCTGCTCTCTCGTTTGATCCCAATAGATCTGTCAGTCCATCCAAGAGAATTAACACACTGCATGTGATGAAATAGAACAACACACCCGTCCATGGGGAATGTGTCCCATGAAGTCCTCAACGTGAGGAATCCCTCGCACAGGAGTATTTTAATAAAGATATGAATTTTATCAAAGAATGAGTCAGACGACATCCTGTAAGTCAGAGCTTTAGCCAGCAGGTGACTCTCTATCTGATCAAAAATCATGCAGCAAATAGATTAGAAGCTGTTTGTGCATTATAGGAGCTTTAGTCCGAAAAGAACTGGAGAATTCCATTACTTCCTACCTGTCACTCATGTAGAGAATTTACGCTCTTGCCGTCCTGGAGCAGACATCACATATAGGGTTTCTTAAAAGTAATGCTTTTATGTCTAATCAAAATATAGACTTAAATGTTGACTTTATTCATCAAATGAAGAATTGGTGGGTAATGAAAATTTTATGGAAATATATATATATTTTTAATTGGAGGATGGAGGTTTGAGAATGACCTAATTGTAAAGAATGTGAAGATGGACCATTGGCTGCTCTGATACATACTATATAACGCAATATATCCAGTTATGCCCACATATGCCAGGCAGGGGAACTCTGCTCCATTATGTTCTTTTGTCGATTTCTTCTTTTCCTTATTCCCTCTATCTGGATCTTCCGGTCAATGATGACATTGTAGAGTATGCAAAGTGACCACCTGCAGCTTCAGTAATTAACTTTATCTTGACAGTATCCATGAAATTAAAGGAAGACTCTATAAAAATTTAACGACCCCTCTTTTTTCCTCCATTAATAATTGTGCAGATGCCGCTGACAATAATTTTACTATTTCAGTTGGGTTAAGATATTTACCTTTTGGCCAGCGGTGCTGCGTTCTCCCTTCCCTTATGCTCCACAGCTTCCAAGTGTGGAAGTCCCAGGAGACTTTTGTGTGCAAACGGTACATTCGCCACTTGCACTAAAAGAACCAATCAACTGGATGCTTCAATTGAGCCAAATCTGCATGCTCGGAGTTCAGCCGCATCTGCATTGGAGCTGTATAGAGGACCATATATCCGCATATATGAACATGCTGACATCATCGATCCCCGTATTGGTCCCAGGCAGGTCGGTTATTCGAAATCTTGTTTTCTGAATGGTAGCTGTGTGGGTGGAGGAAACACTACTTCACACACTTCTGAGAGCTGAACCAGAGGGGGAAGAGAGAACAGGAAAGGTGAGAGGGACATGCTCGTCTCACTCTGACCACCTAAAAAAAGTTGATTGGTCACAGTGAGTAGTGTCCGTTATCTTACTGTAAGAAGAGCGCACAGCATTGCATATCAGGGTAGCAACATTTAGACGTTGAACTGGCTAGTACAAGGTTGATGTGTCACCTAAATTCTCCTAGAATAAGTTATATACCTAAGGGTCAGGTAGCCAAGAGCTCCTAGGATTTTATCTTTGGATCCAGACTACATGGATTATTCTACACAGATGTCCAAACAATACTGTATTTGGCCCTGTAACAGATCTCCATATTCCGTCTGGGTCACCTCTGTTAATACCGCTCCCTTGCCAGGCCCCCGATCTCCTACCTGCAGTCGTTCGTGCCTTTCTCCAGCCCTTAGCTGTAGCTTAAGGACAGGTACACCGAAAGCGCAGTGATAGCATTGCCCAGAAATGAGGCAGCAAGAAGATCTTGAGGTTAGAACAGTCAGACGAAACTCGGCTTTTAATGTGCTAAATATATACAGTGCGAGGCCGGACCTAGAGGCCAATGGAAAATCCATTTTACTGCAATTCATCAGGAATCCCTACCCTGGCATATTGCTGCACTTCATCAGGAATCCCTACCCTGGCATATTGCTGCACTTCATCAGGAATCCCTACCTGGCGTTTTGGTGTCTGGGACATATTTAGATAGTGACAGATAATGGAATGAACTCTGGTCACCAAGATGCGTTGTACAACATACCAACAGAACTGATCAATAGGACAATATCAGATTGTGGGGATAAACAGAGAATTCAGATTATACAGTATCTGAAAATAGGGCAGTGTTTGCCAAACAAGAGACAAAGACCAGTCCAACCTTTAACAGATGTAAACATATTTTAGTTCAGGGTAGTTAGAAAGGGCTACAAAGACCCACACAGTAATCCTATTAGCAGATAGTAAAAGGTAAACATAGACAATAATGATAATAACAATAACAGTATTCATCCATAACACAGACGACACCAACACAAACACCCTCAACCTAGAATTGTAGGTGCAAGGCGACTTCAACATAGGAGAGGGCCGGGAAACAATATAGAACCATACCTGCACCTCACAAATGCATTTCTAGGTCCATGGACCCCAAGTTCAAAGTGCCTCTCGTCATAGGCCACTCAAACCTTGTGCTTGGCTCTTACATTTTCTGGCTGGCTATTGAGTCTGATTCGATTTTTTCAGACACTGTGGCAAATGGATGTATTGAAATACACGTTCTGAACATTATGTTCAATGTAACCAAAAAAAATAAAAAATCTGTTGAAGTGAATGGGCTTAACATGAAGCGTGATCAGAACTCCCTAAGATTGTGCATCTAAGCAATCGTGCTAGCCTGGTACAAAGGCAAACCTTGAACCATGCGCTGCTTGGCGTGCGCCATTCAATCTGTATTGTGCCATTTCAATAAAAGGCTTTTTTTAATGGAAGAAAACAATAAATTGCATAGAATACAGTTATGTGTATATCAAGTACTAAATGATTCGTGACAAGGGGCTTCTTTTCATCTTTGGAGGACGATGATTAGAAAAAAGGATTGATGAATAAAATAAAAGGATAATTCTAACGAATTTGTGACCCGTTGTAACTATATGAGGGATGAGCGTAATGTGCCTTTCATTCCTGTAATCTTTATTGTGTTTGCAGATTGCGCGCCACTTCAATGTGTGTCACTGCAATTTGCTGTCTTCATTATATTCATGTTTTTTAAAGTGTATTTGTATATATTGGGGTGTAATATATATATATTACTGCATATGTGTGTGTCTACTGTCAATGAGAATGTGTGCATATACATTATGTGGATATACATTAGAGATGTGCATGGCAGAAGAATTAGTTTCGGATTGATCTGTTATGTTTTTAGTTCATTTCGGTGCATTCGTTATGTTACCGCTATTCATATTTCAGACCGATTCATTATTTTGGGAGATACGTAATTTGTATTTCAGGCTGCTTCGTATTTCGGGAGATTTGTATAATTCGTAATACCAACAGATTTGTATTTCAGGGGATTAGTATACATTATATTTCGGATTGATTCGTATTTCGTTTTATTTAGTTATTTCGTTTTAATTAGTTATTTCGGAATGCGAAATGGATTCATTTAATTACTTAGATTAGGGTAAAAAAAAAAAAAAACATACATAATCCCCCTGTCCTTGGTGCTGAAATATATTTCAGCACCAAGGAGAGCAGCATTAGTACTACATTGAAAATACTAAAAATAAAATACAGCCTGTACCAAAATAAAAATACACCCGGCACTACGATACCAAAATAAAATACAGCCGGTACTACAATAAAAATACCAGCTGGTTTCCTCACCATGAATAGCAGCTCTGCGGGGTTCTTAGCCTCGAGGGGCTGCTGTCCTGGGTGCTGAATAGGTTTCATCACCATAGACAGCCCCCACGGAACGCAGCCAAACTGAGGGAAAGAAAAAAAACTAAAGGAAAAAAAAACACGTTTTAAAATAAATTAGGAATCCAAAAATTTCACCAAAAAAATCACGAAAAATGTCTAAAAAATTAGTAAATAAAAAGACTTTGTGCTGCAAGTGAAAAGAGTAAAAGGTTGAATAAATATTTAATAAGACCAGGGAATATTTTTTACATTGAAACCTATGGGATTCACCTTTGAAACTGTCGAATGAACCTCCAAAAATCAGGGCATTTCAGTGACATTTCAGTGCTATTTGGAGTTCTCTGAATAGATTAACCATTACTTGTCTATGGGGAATTTCACTGCCGCCGAATCTCACCGAACAGCACCATGGCGCTGTCCATGGCCTACAACAGATTCAGCACCACGGCCAATGGACAAGGACGTGGTGCCGAGTCTAAGTGAAATGGTATAATGAATTGATCTGTAAAAACAAAATCAGTTTGTTTTATACGGTTTTGTTTTCATTCTGTTTTGGTCTGAATTGATTCGTTATCAGATCATTTCGCAAGGAAGCAATTCCTATTTCGAAGCACTTCCGAAATACGAATTGGTAAATTTCATCCGAATTTTGATTCTGACCGAAACGAAACGCACATCTCTAATATACATATGTGTGTATATGCAGTGCTTTGTCAGGGAAAACTGGGGTACTCACCATGAAGCGTCATAAAGTGTCAGGTAGTGAGCAGCCAATGAAAAGATGCTGTACGCTTGCATGAACTAATAAATAGAGAGGGCACGCCACCGTGCAGTCAATGTATAGAGTCAGGGCCAGGCCATGACATTGTGTTGCCTGGATCCAAAGATCAAATGCTGCGGACACCCACAATCTATTCCCACCAATACACATGCACGTTTATCACAGAGCTCCACAGTCATATAACTCAGAGAAATGTGCTATTGTGTATGAGCGTATCATAGAGCTCCACAGCAATAAAACTCACAGTAATGTGCAGTGTGTATGAGCGTATCACAGAGCTCCACGGTGCAGCATCATTGTTCACTTTATAATTGATAAGTGAACAATAGTGCTGCATTATAGGGAAAAAAATGAAAACAGGAATATATCTATTTTTTTTTTTACATGAAACCTGGTCTGTGTATGTATGTACGTCTACTTTATTTGTGTATATGTTTGCTCTGTATATATCTGTGGATATATATGTATATACTGTATATATATACAGTATATACTGTGTGTGTGTGAATGCTGTATATTGCTATGAAATAACTCTTTTCCAGTGGAGTTTGCAGTTTGTACAAGAATGATATACATGTCCATCGTCCCATGAAGGTCTGCGTGTGTCTGTTGGTCCTTCAGGTTAGACAGAATCGAAGATAATAAGCATGTCCTGGAATAAGCAGGGGGAGAGTTCTCCATGTTGCCTGAAGAGCTAGCAATCAGCATTTTCTCGACTGCATGACAGGAAGGATAGACCATGCGGCTTCTGCCTATATATCAAAACAACAGCTTCATTGTCGTCGCCTTGCTCCCACACTCCAATCAAGAGGCCCAGAGGTCGAGATGAGATGTGCTTATTCAGTAGATATGTACATACGGGAATTGATTTACAGGCAGGTGAGATGCTGGAAGCGTGGGCTGAGATTTATGGCTGCGGGGACTCTCCAAGCTTCGCAGAGGGAGGGGTGGCAAGGCCCCTGGCCTGAGATCCCGCAGTACCTTATGATCTGATGCTCTTTTCTTCTCTTCTTGGATATCATGAGTCCTCACTGTAAAGCCTTGTTTCTTCGTCACCTTCCTCATTCTCTTCCTCTCCATCCTTTTGTTTGCTTGCAGACGGTTTCTGGATTTGGATTTGTTTCGAATAATCCGGTGCACCTAATGCTTGTCCAGCCGGTAATTGTAAAACGTGACGTTTCGGGGCTACACTGGAGAAGTTAGAGGGCAAATTGCTGTTTGTGCTTCACTAGGCCTAAATGAAAGTATTTTTTTTCTGAGTCGGTTCATGTGATACCGTGGTACCTAACCAGTTTATGATATCCCGTGGTATGTCCGCGAGTCCCGAGATCTGCAGTAGTAAAGTATTGCTCCCATGTATGTCTGTCCTCTCTTCAAATTGTGTTTTTGCTGCACCACTTAATATCTCCCAGAAAAAAAAGCAAACGTTCTCTCCTTTCTCGCAATGCAGCTAGGCCTCAGGTGACTCGATCGGACTTGAAAGGCAAGTGACATTGTAAGCAAGATAGTGAAGAAAAAAAAAGCCTCCAAGCCCTGCAACCTTTTCAGATGTCAGCCAGGGGGATAGAAAACAAGATGAAGTGTCATTGTGCCTTCCTGCAGGGCGCTGATCATACACACGTGTTACTTTGTGGCAGAAGCCAGGAACTCCCCTCTGTGCTCAGAGGATGCAGATTTATCTGAAAAAATCTTTGTGTTTATACAAAGGGAAATGTAGACAAGGTAGCATGTGCCGACCGGAATACACAACATCAGCTGCTGTGGCTACGAATGATGCATTGCTGACCCTCAGCCTCCTGAGCATCGCGAGCGGTCTGATTCATAATAGAGCCAATCTGCATTTATTTATAATAATAATTAACAAGGGAAACACTGTCCTTTTCCCAGGCTATATTTTTGTCTATTTAGTTCTATCCGACTGTCTTGCAGTCTATTATCTTTATGGGTTTTTTGGGAAAACAAAGAGAGGACCCCAGAAGCCGTGTTTATTGGACGTACAAAGAAAGGACAATGTTGATGACACTAGGGTATCCATCAACAAACTTGGGGTTCCTTACTGAACCTGTAGACAGACACCTCCTTCCCCCAGCTTCCAATTTCAGCAGACTATTTTAAAATGAAACATTTTGCCTCCTCTTCTGCTTCTCTTACTTTAAAGAGCGTGAGTAAAATCTCTGGTGATCCAGCAAGGTGATAAAATGTGTTCCCTGGTAGGAGAGTGTTCGGTCTGCACCACCCTACCTTATTATTATTATTATTAATCTTTATTTATAAAGCGCCAGCATATTCCGCAGCGCTGTACAATGGGCACTGTATAGATAAGGTTACAATACATTGAACAATATTTTGACAAACCAGTACAGGAGGAAACGAGGGCCCTATTCCCATGGGAACTCACAATCTAGAAGGGTTTGGGGTGGAAACAGGAGGAGAGGACTGCAAGGTGAGAGGGATGGACTGCAAGGTGAGAGTGATGGACTGCTAGGTGAGAGTGATGGACTGCAAGGTGAGAGTGATGGACTGCAAGGTGAGAGTGACGGACTGCAAGGTGAGAGTGACGGACTACAAGGTGAGAGTGATGGACTGGTTGTGTCAGTGAGTCGGGTGGTAGGCTTCTCTAAATAGGAATGTCTTAAGGGAGCGTTTGAAGGAAGAGAAACTAGGGGAACGTCTGACAGTACAAGGTTGAGCGTTCCAGAGAATGGGGGCTGCGCGTGAGAAATCCTGCAGTCTATCATGGGAAGAGGTGATGCGGAGAGAAGCTAGGCGCAGACAATGCTGAACGCTCCCTCGGTGATGAGTCGGAGTGCTCTTACAAGCCTCAGATGCTGCGGCCCACTGAGAAATTTGTTGGTGTCTTGGTGGGCCAGTCCTGGGTGGTATGGAGGGTCCTGTACACCCGTGGCACATACACAAATGGCCCATGCATTTTGTCCAGCTCTGGAGCCACAGGGACCTGAACATAGCATGGGCTGTCACCCCCTTGATGGTAACTCTGGCCATCACCGAAGCCTTCCTCAAGTCCTGCCAGCACCTTAGTCATTCCTTCCATGGAACAGTGAAGCTGTAACTGGATTCCAGCACAGAAGACTCTAGGGGGTAGGCAAAAGAAATAGGAACTGGAAAACAGACATGATTTTGAGAATACAGCAGCCATAAACCTACAATTTTATGATAACTGGCACTTACATGAAAATGTCACACTGAAATGCATAGTATTGTGATTTAACATTAAATATGATTATATATATTTGTTGCCATATCTTACCATTAATAAATGGAAGGATGACTCGAGATGGGACTCGGCAGCAGATGAAGCGGCACCTTGTGCTCTTTAAGTCTCATCTATATTTACCCTTTTTATTCTTTCCTTTTTTTTTCCAACTATATCCCTCTGAGAGTTTGCAGTGAGAGCAGAGCCAGACAGTGTGAGAGCTGCTGTCTGCGTTGAGAATTACAAAGACCTGGGGGACACAGAGAATGATAGACACCGAGAGTTGCAAGCTAGGGCTTCATGAAACCCAGAGACAGCACGAGAGCGCTTGGGGGACTTGGAGCTTAGCAAGGTGTGACGCCAGGTACAGAGACAAAAATGAAGCATATAAATGAGGGTTTATTTGCTAAACAGCATAGTGTGGCAAGCACTTTATCTTAAATGGTCATAGCGTGCTGAGTGCTTCCACGTTGACCGTGACTGCATTCCCAAGCAGACAGCTTTACTTCAAAGACTAAGTGGGAGAGCCTTCCGAGGTACTGACTGACACTGGACAGGATGCGTGGTGCACCCTCACTGCCTCATATAAATGGTAAATAAACATCGTACAAGCAGCTGCTGCTTCTCTGTCAGAGTCCGTGTATTGCCTTTTAGTGGATCACTTAACACGCAGGGGTCAAGTCCAACAATATTAAGCGTGGGGCCTCGTCAGTAGTACTCGGCTCCATCTTGCCATAATTCCTCACTGAGATTTGAAATTGATAATAAAACAATAGTCAGGCTGGGATTTATGGAATCCTTCTGTTAATGATTATCGTAATATCATGTTTACTATCAGGGTTATTCAAAGAGAATCGAAAAGCCACCGCACGTTCGGTGACTTTTCGTTCTCTTCAATTCGGTGCGATTTGGCGATCCCATGTCGGCAACCCTGCGGTGTATTCAGCAAGCACCACAGGGCAGCTGTAAAGTAGGGAAAAGTCGCCGCAAACCCGCCGAAAACTCACCGCAAAACGAGGGCGAACGCACACCGAAACCTGCAAAAACATCTGGATTAACCCCGCCGAACACACCGGAGAAACCCCAGCAGGAGTCGATCACAGCGCAGAGCAGCTGCCAGAAAAACCAGACACCGCAGATGAATGGAGTGAAAAAAAAAACCAGTTTGCTTGAATGTTTGAAAAGTGAAATGCTGTTTGCAAAGAAACTATTAAGCGAAAATGCCTGAAATTTACTTCTAAGATCCAATGAATGATAATAAAAAGGGCTGTTACAGAAAAAAGAAAAAACGATTTAAAAAAAAAAACGGAAAAAAGATGTTTGCAAAAAAAATCCCAAAAAAAGCCTAAAAGGTCCTAAAAAATCTATGAATAAAGAGACCTTTTACTGCAGAATATTATAATCAACGGTTTATTAGATGTTGAGTTAAAACGGGAATATTTTTAACATTGAAGCCTATGGGATTCTCATGAATAATCCTGTCGAATTAAACCACCAAATGGCAGGGCATTTCGGCAACTTTTCACTGCTGGTTTTTGATCTCTGAATAGACTGAGCATTGCTTCTCTATGGGGATTTCACAGCCCTCGAACAGGCACCGAACAGGCACCGTATGTGCAGGCAATTCACCAACATTTGACGAATTGACTGCTCTCTGGATAGCAAGAAAGGTAACCGAACGCTGATTTACAGCGTTCAGTTCCCTTTCGACAGCCATTCGGATCTCTTTGAATAACCCTGTATGTCTTCTAATTAAAAATTTCACTGAAACCTAGAAATCTAATAAGAACAAATGGCAAAACCCTATATCGCTGTCACGTTACGGTACCGGAATGGCAAGGGCCTGCGGTGATATGAAGCCAGGGATGAGTGGAAAATGATGAGTTTCTGGGAACAGGTAGGAGCAGAGGGTTAGGGCACATAGAGGGCTGGTGATGGTGGATGCACAGTACTAATCGGAACTATGGAATCTTGGACAAGCTGGATACAGAGGAATTGAAACAGAAGATCTAGGAAACACAGCATGGCAGGTTTTCAGCTAATGCAGCAGAGCTGCAACCTGTAGCAGGGACGTGCAGTCAGTGGAGGCAGGGGAGGCAGAGCCGCACCTGCCATTAAGTGATAAGTTAATAAACTAAAAACAAACTCACCTGCTCCCCGCTGTCAGCTCCATCCTCGGCCTCTGCAGGCATTAGTTTTCCCAGCCTACGCAATTTGCATAGCAGGACGTTTCCCCGCTGCACTAATTGCGTAAACTGCTCAAGATGTGTGCAGCACACGTCAGAGACAAGTGCTGCCTATTTCCTGGTCACTGCTCATTAGTGCCGCACAGACTGACAGGCACTGATAGAGCTTTGGAAAAGCTTGCACCAATGGGAAAGCACCATTGGTACAAGCCATTCCCAACAAACACATGCATTAGAGGACTGCCTCTGATTGACAGGAAGGGGCACATCTAGCAGTTAGACATACCCCTTCCTGTCAATGATAGGCCAGGCAGCCCTCCAATACAGGCTGTGAAAAGATTGCATGATGGACAACCCCTGACTGGCTGCATGGGGAGCTGCAGTCCAGGAGCCTGGCACAGGGGTGCCCTGCTCTGCCACTCAGATCTGCATCAGCTGGGGATGCACATTTATACCCCAGTCTGGTTATTGTCTGCTAACTGGGGCTGGAAGAATGCACAGCACATCTGCCCCCCAGAGGGGATCTGAGGGGGTGCAGCAGCCTCCCCCTCTGCCAGGTGCCCATGCTGGAATAAGAGCTGACACTGAGAAGGAGGACATAGGTTTGACTTTGCATGGGCACAGGGTTCTGCATCTGCAGCAGGAGATAGTCTGGAGCAGACCCTTCTATCTCCTGTCTCATAGCAATGATGGTGCTGGCAAGTGGAGCTTTCCTCTTACATGGTCCAGAAAGTCAAGCAGCAGCAGGAAGCCCTCTTTGCCCAGCTGCAAGATAAGTGACCTCACTGGGGGAGAGAGGGTTAATGATGGGAAGGGAGAGGCCATGGCTTTCCTCTGTGCTGATTTCCTGATGTTCAGATAGTGCTTAGCTGCCAATCTGTATGATGTATTGTACCTCTAGCCAGGCTGCCTGGGGAGGGACAGGACAGGCGGGGGACTCAGCAGATGCAAAGTTGCCAGCAAGACTCAGAACTCATCTTCTACCAGGGCTGTCAGATCACAGCGTGTGCTTCATGGGTCACTGGCTTTGGGCTGGGGTGTCAGATCTCCATTTTGCTCCCCGGTCAGTGCCTGAAAGTGCTGCCCTGCAGTGTGCAGAAGTCAGGTTGGGTCAGTTTTCCAGTTGGGTCTGTGGCTTGCTTTCCCTTCAGTACAATATGAATGACGCAAAATGTGTAGGTGCTGTAAGCAGGGCCGGACTGGGAATAAAAAGCAGCCCTGGAAAAATTTTTTTAGACCAGCCCTATATTGTGATAAGTGCGAACGAAAAGAATACGTATCAGAGCTGCACAGCAATAAAACTCACGCTTGACATACTGCATATTACTGTGTGTTTTATTGCTGTGGAGCTTTGTAATATGCTCATACACACTGCACATTACTTTGAACTGTATTGCTGTGGAGCTCAGTGATACAGTAATGTGCAGTGTGTATGAGCATATCACAGAGCTGCACAGCAATAAAACGCACTCATACACCTCGCATATTACTGTGTTTTATTGCTGTGTAGCTCTGATATGCACATACGCAATGCACATTGCTCTGAGTTTTATTGATGTGAAACTTTGTGATACGCTCACACACACCGCATAATACTGTGAGCTTTATTACTGTGGAGCTCTGATACATTCATTCACAGTGCACATTACTGTGAGATTTATTGCTGTGGAGCTCTGTGATACACACCGCATATTACTGTATCACAGAGCTCCAGAGCAATAAAACCTGCAGTAATGTGCAGTGTGTGTGACCGTATCATATCGCAGAAATATGCGACGTGTATAAGCGTATCACATGTAGACAAGCATTTTTTGTAGGGGTTTGCAGGCAGTATATATAATGCCTGTGTATATACAGTCTGCCAGGCTAATTAATAACATCTATATTAAATGCCTGCAAAACCTTTACAATTAGATTACATTTACATACATACGTACAACATATAACTAATGGGCCTAACACACCAACAACAACTGTACTGTGAGTGACCAGGTAGTGGCCAGGGACTGACAACTAATGGGGCCCCCTTGTTCCCTCTCCCCCCCAGCAAATCAATTGCATCATTTCCCCCCTCTCCCCCCCAGTAAATCATTGCATCATTTCCTCCTCTCCCCCCCAGTAAATCATTGCATCATTTCCCCCTCTCCCCCCCAGTAAATCATTGCATCATTTCCCCCCTCTCCCCCCCAGTAAATCATTGCATCATTTCCCCCCTCTCCCCCCCAGTAAATCATTGCATCATTTCCCCCCTCTCCCCCCCAGTAAATCATTGCATCATTTCCCCCCTCTCCCCCCAGTAAATCATTGCATCATTTCCCCCCTCTCCCCCCCAGTAAATCATTGCATCATTTCCCCCCTCTCCCCCCAGTAAATCATTGCATCATTTCCCCCCTCTCCCCCCCCAGTAAATCATTGCATCATTTCCCCCCTCTCCCCCCCAGTAAATCAATTGCATTTCCCTCCATCCCCTCCTCCCCCGGGTCACTCTGCTCACCGGCATTCACTGTGCAGAGCAATCTTCTGTGGACTCAGCAGACAGGATGGAGTCCACCCAGCCTCCCTTCCGCCGCCATGTGCCCTGTGCATTACGTGAGGGGCGGAGCCAATGCAATGTGCCTGCTGAAGATTACAGTGTGGGAAGCAGGCACATTGCAGCACCGCCGCTGGGCCATGGCTGCCCGGAGTTGAGGGAAATCAGTGGGGGAGGGGCCCACTGTGCCACCAACCCCGACGGGTCAGTCTGCCCCTGCTGCTGGCCTGGCCTCACAGTCACCACTGGTGACTCACCAGTGACTCAAGGGGACTCGTTCTGCGCAATAAGTTCACGTAGGTGAGGGGGGCGGCGCCAATGCAGCGTGAGTGCCATTCCCAGCCTTGTGAAGGCACGCACGCTGCAGCGGCCCTCAGCCAGGCCCCTCCTCACTCCCTCCGAGAGATATGCCAACACACTGTTTTACCCACAAGACGGCGGCTAGGCAGTGAGTAATCCGCGGGCTGGCCCGGCTGCTGCTGCCCGCTACCAGCCCGCGGTTTCTCAAAGAGATGATGCTGGTCATGTTGCATCTATTTAAAACTAAAAAACGGCCCAAAGATTGCAGCAGCCTACCAGGATTCCTCCCGCCATCCCGGTAGGCCAGTCCGGCCCTGGCTGTAAGGAAACCTAATGGATGTGGCCAGGCTCCTCTTAATAATACTTTGTTATAGGGGCAGCATATAGAGAGTGTGTGTGTGTGTGTTCTTACAGTGCCAGTCTCTTTACACACACCCTTTCTTTCACATGCTGTGTGTATGTATATTTATATCTCCAATCTGTGTGTGTGTGAGTTTTGTCAGGGGCAAGCGTTGGGTTAACCTTTTATGAGCCTGAAATACTGAAAAGAGTGTAAACTATAGTGAGCCAGCACAATGATTCAATAATACTATCAGGGTTATTCAGAGAGAGGTGAAAACCTTGAGAATTGGCAGGAGAATGAACAGCCAATTTGGAAAGTGAGATACATGAATTTTCCATTCTCCAGTCATTCTTCTGATTTTCACCGCTCTCTGAATAACCCTGATACATGGATATTCAGAAAGAGGTGAAAACCTTGAGAATGACTGGAGAAGTGAAAATTCTAGGTCAAAATAGTCAAACCAGAAAAATTCTCCCATTTATCTCACTTTCCAAATTGGCTATTTGGTCTAGATTGTTCAATTGGCTATTTGGTCTAGAATCAGTGTTTCTCAACTCGTATCCTCAGGAGCAGTGGCGTAGCGTGGGTTGTCAGCACCCGGGGCCAGCCAAGAATTGTGCGCCCCCCCCCAACCTGTGGACACGTTATCGATATTGCCCCAGCTCACACATGAATATTGCCCCAGCCAGCTCACACATGGATATTGCCCCAGCTCTCCCATGGATATGCCGCAGCTCACACATGGATATTGCCCCAGCTCACACATGGATATTGCCCCAGCTCTCACATGGATATTGCCCCAGCCAGCTCTCACATGAATATTGCCCCAGCTCACACATGAATATTGCCCCAGCTCACACATGGATTTGCCCCAGCTCACACATGGATATTGCCCCAGCTCACACATGGATATGCCCCCAGCTCACACATGAATATTGCCCCAGCTCACACATGAATATTGCCCCAGCTCACACATGGATATGCCGCAGCTCACACATGGATATTGCCCCAGTCAGCTCTCACATGGATATTGCCCCAGCTCACACATGAATATTGCCCCAGCTCACACATGAATATTGCCCCAGCTCACACACGGATATTGCCCCAGCTCACACATGGATTTGCCCCAGCTCATGGATTTGCCCCAGTTCTCACATGGATTTGCCCCAGCTCATGGATTTGCCTCCAGCTCATGGATTTGCCCCAGTTCTCACATGGATTTGCCCCCAGCTCATGGATTTGCCCCCAGCTCATGGATTTACCCCAGCTCATGGATTTGCCCCAGTTCTCACATGGATTTGCCCCAGCTCATGGATTTGCCCCAGCTCATGGATTTGCCCCCAGCTCATGGATTTGCCCCCAGCTCATGGATTTGCCCCCAGCTCATGGATTTGCCCCAGCTCTCACCTGGATATTGCCCCAGCGGCAGCCAGCTCTCACATGGATATTGCCCCAGCTCCGGATCCAGCAGGGGTTGAGGGGGCCCAGATGCCGGGCAGCAGGAGTGCCTGCCCAGTCCTGAACAGCGTGTGAGTCCGTCCGTGTTGAAGGGGAGGTGGCTACGTGCGTGCGCAGGTCACGCGGTCCGGCCAGTTAGGTGGTACAGAGACTCAGTACCACCTGATTAGCTGGACCACGTGACCGCCTGCACGCAGCCACATCCCCTTCAACACGGATGGACTCACTGTTCAGGACCGGGCAGGCACTCCTGCTGCCCGGCATCTGCATCCCCTCAACCCGCGGGCCCTTGGGTGGCGCCCGAGGGCCCGGCGGGTCAGTCCGGGCCTCAAGTTTTAGGGGCGCAAATTTCTTTTGAAATTATGCGCCCCTAACAAAACTGCGCCCGGGACCACGGCCCCCCCAGCCCCCCCCCCCACGCTACGCCACTGCTCAGGAGCCACTAACGGCCTGGTTTGCCAGATATCTGAAGCACAGCACAGGTGATATGATTTGCTGCTCAGTGATTGCAGTCTGCATTTCCCCAAGGTGATCCTTAAAATCTGGCCTGTAGTGGGTCCTGAGGACTGGAGTTGAGGAACCCTGGTCTAGATTGTTCATTCTCCTGCCAATTCTCAAGGATTTCACCTCTCTCTGAATAACACTGATAGTATTATTGAATCATTGTGCTGGCTCACTATAGCTTACACTCTCTTCAGTATTTCAGGCTCATAAAAGGTTAAGCTATAGTGAGCCAGCACAATGAGTCAATAATACTATCAGGGTTATTCAGAGAGAGGTAAAAACCTTGAGAATTGGCAGGAGAATGAACAGCCAATTTGGAAAGTGAGATAAATGGGAGAATTTTTCTGGTTTGACTATTTTGACCTATAATTCAATTCTCCACTCATTCTCAAGGTTTTCACCTCTTTCTGAATAGCCCTGTATCAGGGTTATTCAGAGAGCGATGAAAAGCAGGAGAATGACTGGAGAATGGAAAATTCTAGGTCAAAATAGCAGATTTGGAAATGGAGATGAATGGGAGAATTTATTCTGGTTTGGCTATTCTGACCTAGAATTTTCACTTCTCCAGTCATTCTCCTGCTTTTCACCTCTCTCTCTGAATTACCCTGTATGAAAACAAGTCTAGGTGCAAGGACCCAGGACTGTGGATTCTTCCTTTAAGAAGTCTTTGCCAATGCAATTTAGAAGGCATATTGTTAAATAATTGTTCTGTATAAAGGAGCGAGAGGTCTGTGGGAACAGAATCGGCTTCCAGTCAGTCCTTACTCGCAGTGTCTGTCCTTCTGATGTACTAAATGCCTGAAGCCTCCTCTTTGGGAGCTAGAAGGTTTTCTGGCTGTTTTGCATTTGTATATCTGGCTCTGATACTAGCCAGTGCCTCACCAGCCACTGACCTCACCGCACGTCACTGACCTGTAGGTCCTTTCTCTCAGAGCATCAGACAATACTGAAGTAAGAAGTGGAAGGGGGCGTGGCACTTTATTTCAGGTGAATGTCACATGACCTGTGGTGTGTGTTTTTAACTGGGAGTGGGCTTTTCACCAGTGCTGGTTCAGAGGAGCATTGTAGGAAAAATGACACCAAGGCATACTTCATGGGGGTAAGTGCAGTGGTGTATTTTGGCCTAGGCCGACTAGGCCCAGGCCTAGGGCGGCACTATCCAGGGGGCGGCGGCCCGCACTTTTTTTTTTTTTTTACTTTTGCAAAGTATTTTACCATGAAGGATACATTGAGATTTCACTAATTTTCAAGTATGTCCTGGGTAGGCAAGGCCTAGGTTTTTACTTTCCAGGGGGCAGCAAAAAACCTCATCACTAAATAGGTTACTCACAGAGCACCGAAATGACGCCAACATTTTGGTGTTCTGTAGTTCCCTGCACTTAGGAGAATAAAATTTCCCCACCCTGCAGTGAATTCACCATTCACCGCAGGGTCCCCAAAGTGCATGGAGTCGGCCGCTGAATGCTGCCACCGCAAACCCATGGCCTGCTGTTTTCAAAAGAACTACTGAACGAAAATGTCTGGAATTTACATATAAGATCCTATGATTGATAATAAAAAGTTCTGTTACAGAAAAAAGAAAAACCGCTATTAAAAAAAGGGGGGGAAATTTTGCCCAAAAAAATCTGAAAAATGACTAAAAGGTACTAAAAAAAAAAATCAATAAATAAAGACTTTTTACTGCAGATTAAAATAATAAATGGTTTATTAGATATTGCATAAAAACGGGAATATTTTTAACATTGAAACCTATGGGGTTCGCCTGAATAAACCTGCTGATTGAAACCACCGAACATCAGGGCATTTCACTGCCATTTCTCTGAGTCTCAGTACCACATGACTGGCTGAACCACGTGAAACGCACGCACGCAGCTGCCCGCCATTTCGTTAACACAGACTCTATTCTGGACTGAACACCCACCGGGAAGGGAATCAAAGCTACAGTGCACCCTCTGGCAGTGGCACCCCACTGCTGACCAGATGGCTCCACAGCATAATTGCTGTGTGCTCATATACACTCGGTTTGCTGGGAGTTTTATTGCAGTGGATTCTGATGCACTCATACACACCGCACATTGCATTGCTGTGAGTTTTGTTGCTGTGAATTCTGATGCACTCAAACACACCGCACATTGCATTGCTGGGAGTTTTATTGCAGTGGATTCTGATGCACTCATACACACCGCACATTGCATTGCTGGGAGTTTTATTGCTGTGGATTCTGTGATACACACTGCATATTACTGTGAGTTTTATTGCCCTGGAGCTCTGGGATACGCTCATACACACTGCACATTACTGTGAGTTTTATTGCTGTGCAGTTCTGTGATATGCTCATACACAGTGCACATTTCTGTGGGTTTTATTGCTGTGCAGTTCTGTGATATGCTCATACACAGTGCCCATTTCTGTGGGTTTTATTGCTGTGCAGCTCTGTGATACTCTCATATGCAGTGCAAGTTTCTGTGGATTTTATTGTTCAACCAATTAGAGCGGCTGTGATCCAGTATACTTGACATGCGTGGTTGTTCTTTGTAAAAATGCTTGAATTTAAACATTTCATAATTTTCTTTATCTCATTAGATACATTTGAAATGGTATATAAAACATACAAGTAGGCACTTGGTATCCACTTTTACTATAAAGAGAGGAAAAGGCGGAGCTCTAAGAGGAAAAGGTGGAGCTTTAAGATGAAGGGTGGGTATTAACTAGGAAGAGGTGTGCCCTTGACAGGAAGGGGTGCCTCAAATTTAAATTGGGGGGTGCACGAGTTTAGTCAGGCCTAGGGCAGCACAAAACCTAAATACACCACTGGGTAAGTGCCTTCTTGCGGCGAGGGCAGCGTGGGGCATGACAATCACAGAGTGCTCCAAGTAGGAAGTGCTTAATTAGTGATACAGTGCTGCTCCATAAATAAGTGCGGTGTCACAGTTAATCTAAGGCTTTATAGTGCAAGGGCCAAATAGGAACTCCATTCCCCTGCAAAAAACGTGGAGGAACTACATTCCCACATGTTCCTCCTCGACTTGCCCCTGTTAACGCACAAAAATATATGTAGTTTGGGTTGACTAAATCAAGTGCATAACAGGCATCAAGAACATACAATAGCACCTATATAAAGATTTTCTGCAGTTCTTTTTTTTAAAAAAAAGATACTTTCACTTATTTTTGCACTTCAAATCACTTTTAGGCATATTAAACTTCTGTACTGGTATTTTTAGACTCCACTGAACTTCTTATGTCCACATTTTAAATACTAGACACAATCTTTGTTTGAACACTGGGGTGTATATGAAACTCTAGTAAATTAGCCATCGGAATATTAAAAAAAAAATAGTACATATGAACTGTATTTGGTACATTATTTTCTAAAAATTCAATATATATTTGTGTTTTTACCCTGTGCATTATTTGTTAGACCACGTTGTCTCTTCCATTAGCAAAGTGCATGCACTTATGAGTAACATGAGTAACATGAAGAATGAACTAAAATCAAACTTTCAAGCTCTGATAAAAATATGTTTCAAGCACTCTCAATAACATTTATTGTCTGATACCGATAACGCTTCAGTAATGTTTTCACTCTTTATTTATGTGGGTTTCTTAACCTGATGAGTGGAGATACTCCAGTGTCTTTGTATTGTCTGAGAAGTGTGTCCCCTCCTCTTACAGGTGATTATTCCCAAGGAAAAAGCCATCAATTACTCCACAGGAAATGTCTAAACAGACAGGAATAATTGAACAAATGTTGACACAAAAGGAAGATTGCTGTATACCTATTTGATTTAAACAGTATAGTGAAGAAAATATTCTCATATCACTAAACAGTTTTTACTGTCTTATTAACCCCTTCACTACTGATATCGAGATATCTCAGGCTTCAAAAGCACCATCTGGTGCCCCACTGCCCTGATATCGAGATATCTATATATGCTTATCTGCAGCCCAAAAGCAAATGAAATTTGTTTTCTGCAAACGTATTTTGTTTGCTTCCTGGCTACAGAAGGTGCCCCAAAGTTTTAGCCCTGTGGCATAATGCCCAAAGAGCTAAAACTGTAAAATCAACTGCTCAAGGCTCTGAAATATCAGGCTTTCAGAAGCTGTCAGCAGCCGATGCAGGGAGAAATAGAAGAAACTAGACCAGTCGCTGAAACGGCTGTAACTCAGTTTGACAGTAGATGGCGCCATCTACCGGCCAAAATAGGTTATTTACAGTAAGAAATACAATGGGTATAAGCTCAAATATTTCTTACTTTATATTTAATTAAAAATGATTTTACAAAAAACGCTGGTTCCTGACAATGTTTTTTTTTAAAACGACTTGGTAGTGAAGGGGTTAAGTAATATTGGGACCACCACACTTGCAACAGGTGTGAGCTGAAGGGATGAGAATCACTCCTGCTGTTGACCTTTTAGGTCCCTCTGCAGATAAGAGAATCTCTATAATAAAAGTATATGGGTCACATTACATTCTTGACGCTAATGTTAACGCTCACTTGCGTGAGCATTAACGTTAGCTGCGGTGTTTACCGCATATTACGATTCAAATGCAAACGGGTTAAGTAACCCTTTTGCGTTTGCTATCTTGCGCTTTTCAGCGCGAGTTTACTGTACTTTGCGTTCCCCATGTTAAGTATAAGGAGCGCAAAGTGTTAATCAGCGCTGGATTACAAAGTCCCAGCGCTGACTACCATCCAGCTCTGCTTAGCGGAAAGTTAACCAAAGCCAGGACTTGGTGTTAACGGATTTCGCTTCTACAGAATCCGTTAACACCAGCCTTAAAAATTAAAAAACAGAATCCTATATTAACCTCCTATCCCGCGGCGAGGACCGTAGATCTGTCTGCCTCCGTCGTCCGGCAGGAGCAGGGAAAGACTGGGGAAAAAAGTCCCCCAAGTCTCTCCCTGCGTATCACTACGTGGACCGGCCGGATCTTGCGAGGCGAGATCCGGCTGGTCATGTGATCGGCAAGGGGAGAAACTCAATGGAGTCCTATGGACTCCATCGAGTGGATGCTCGCGGCTGCGCTCAGCGCTGCCACGAGCATCCCGTCCCGTAGCGCGCGGTAACAATGCAGGCAGCATTTTTTGCGCCTGCATTGTAATCTAGTGTTAAAACGCGGGCACAAGGGGGAAAACTGCGGGCAGTTTTTCCTCCCTTGCGCCCGCGTTTTAACGCTAGAATCGTAATGTAGTCCTATGTGTCCCAAAACACTGAGCAATGCAAAGCAGGAAAGAATGGTAACAACAGTACATAATGTGACTGCTCATTTTGCATGTAATATGAGGGTTATCAGCAAGCAAGACTTCCCCGTGATTTGTACACAGTGCACTCTCATGTCATATTTTATCTTTCGAGTCTCCATTCATAATAGCTGAACTATGGCACAAGAACGCGATGCTCCTCTTACTGTGCCACAGGCATAACCCCAATCATTGCTACTGACATGAATGCCCTTTGAATATATTACACTATGAAAATAGATACCTTATCTGAAGAACTTGAGACATATCAGTTTTCACAAGGTAGGACAATTTGATGTGTCTTTATGATAATGCTAAAACAATTCTTAATTTTGCTTCTTTGATTTTCCTCAGAGACTGAATTCTCTAAAGTTGTCATGACTAACCTTGGTTTCAAAACTACGTTTCCCATGACGCCCTGCAGATTGACTATTAGAATTACCTGGGTTGTTAAAGTTAGTCTTTAGGGATTTCGATTTTTTTTTCTGTGTGACTTAATCCCACTCCCACTGACTGACTTATCCCATTGAATGCTTCTCAACTGCAAACCCTTGCCAGGTAGGGGATTGATACATGGAGAAAAGATACTTTATCCTTGCTTACTTTACATTGAGCGACTCTACGTTTCACCAGAGGAGAGAGACAGATAATGTTTATTCACCTCAGTGATTTTACCCGTGATTACAAGTTAGGATCCCTCTAACGGCTCGAACATGTGAAGTGTTTTTTTTTCTACCTCAGTGCCACAGTTGGGTGCTTCTTCGTTTTTTGGAAATCAAGGCTTTGAATCTCTTCCCAGTTGGGTGTTTTCCAAAACCCTCTAATTGGCCGATTTCCCAGTCAAGACTCAAGTGGCTTTTCCCATTTGTAGGCGAGTGCCTCCCTGTGCATTAGCTGGGAGCCTTCCAGTTCAAAAAGCATTAACATAATTCTATAATGATACCATACAATAAAGCGTGTTCATACAGGCGAGAAGAGACAGGCACGCTAACTTGGGATCTAGATATACGTAGCCTTATTCTATGAATCTATGTCGTAAACCAGCATTTGCAAAGGGTGAGAACTATTTTGTGCACTCTAAGATTCTTCACAATCCCAGCATAGCATCTCTATATACAGGGTTATTCAGAGAAAAGTGAAAACCAGGAGAACTGGCCGGAGAAGAGAACAATCTAGACCAAATTGCTCCCTCGCTGACCTCCGCAATCGCATTCTCCTCCGACGATCGCGGCGTTTTGCTTCCTGGTTCCCTCCTCGCGAGAATGGAACCAGGAAGTAGTATGTCTCTCCCCCTGTCCTTTCAAAAGTCAGTGACTGTTTATCTGGCATCTCCTCCTGGATGGCCTCCCACCACCTAAAGATCAACATGTCAAAGACTGAACTCCTACTTATTCCTCCCTCCAATGCCTCCCCACCTCCTGACTTCTCTATCACGGTGGAGGGTATCACCATTTCCCCATCAAACCAAGTTCGCTGTCTTGGAGTTACACTTGACTCTGCTCTTTCCTTCATCCCCCACATCAAGTCTCTTTCCTCGTCCTGCCGATACCAACTGCGTAATATTTCCCGAATTCGGCCATTTCTTACCGCTGTCACCACAAAACAACTCATACACGCCCTGGTAATCTCCCGACTCGACTATTGCAATAATCTCTTATCTGGCCTCCCTCTGTCCCGCCTCTCCCCCCTACAATCCATCCTGAACGCCTCCGCCAGGCTAATTCACCTCACCCGCCGCTCTGTCTCTGCCGCTCCCCTCTGCGAGTCCCTTCACTGGCTCCCCATCCACTGCAGAATTAAGTTCAAAATCCTTATCCTTACCTACAAAACCCTCACTAACTCAGCTCCCCACTACCTGTCCTCACTAATCACCAAATACACCCCGGCCCGCTCCCTAAGGTCAAACAGTGACCTGCGACTAGCTTCTCCCCGCATCACCTCTTCCCATGATAGACTGCAGGATTTCTCACGCGCAGCCCCCACTCTCTGGAACGCTCTCCCTCGTACTGTCAGACTTTCCCCTAACTTCTCTTCCTTCAGACGCTCCCTTAAAACGTTCCTATTTAGGGAAGCCTACCACCCAACTCACTGACGCAACCATCAATCACTCTCACCTTACAGTCCTCTCCTCCTGTTTCCAACCCCAACCCTCCTAGATTGTGAGTTCCTACGGGAATAGGGCCCTCATCTCCTCCTGTACTGTTTGTCAAATGTTGTTCAATGTATTGTAACCCTGTCTATACTGTGCTTATTGTACAGCGCTGCGGAATATGCTGGCGCTTTATAAATAAAGAATAATAATAATAATAATGTCATGATCGCCGGAGGAGAATGCGGGGACAGCGAGGGAGCGCAGGGACAGGTATGTATCCAACGGCAGCCCAAGTGTGGCTCAAGGTTACCGCTTTCAGCAATGAAATTAACCCCTAGCCATACTCGAATACCGCTAGGGGGCTGAAAAAATTGTTATGATTCTGACATAAAATATGTCAGAATCGGCATGCTAGGGAGGTTAATGATTTCACGGTGAAAGTGCGATGATAAAATATAAATTACTGCTAGGCAGTGCCTGGTTAAAGCAGAGTGGTCACATCAAGACAAAGGTTTAAGAGATTGTCAAGGAACACTTCAAACAAAAACTTATATTTTTCAATCCAATTTTTGATTCATCCTCTTACTTTTCCAACATGTTTTATTTACGCGACACCTGAAATTACTTGTTTCTTCTGGTCCCATGATATTTTCCCATTCATTTAAATTCAAGTGACAGACTTCCCGGAGTTAAAAACTTTTTTTAATTAAATTTTTGTTTTTGGAGACCTGAGGCTAAATTACAATCTTCACGCAAACGTTAACGCTCACTTGCTTGAGCATTAACGTTTGCTACGGTGTTTATCGCATATTACAATCCAAACGCAAACGGGTTAAGTAACCCGTTTGCGTTTGGTACCTTGTGCTTTTCAGCGCGAGGTTACTGTACTTTGCGCTCCCTATGCTTAACATGGGGAGCGCAAAGTGTTAATCAGCGTTAGTATTATAATCTGATTAACATCCGGCTGTGGTTAGCAAAAAGTTAACCAGAGCCAGGACTTGGTGTTAACGGATTCCGCTTCTGCAGAATCCGTTAACACCATTCAAAAAAATAAAAAACAAAAAAATTAATCGCATACTCACCTCCTCGTCACGCGGCGAGGACCGCGGCTCCGTCCGCCTCGAACAGGGAAAGACTGGGGGGAAAAAGTCCCCCCAGTCTCTCCCTGCACATCACTACGCCGACCGGCCAGATCTCGCGAGGCGAGATCCGGCTGGTCATGTGACCGGCAAGGGGAAACTCAATGGACTCCATCGAGTGGATGCTCGCGGATGTGCTCAGCGCTGCCGCGAGCATCCTGGGGGTTAACGCGCGATAACAATGCAGGCAGCATTTATTGCGCCTGCATTGTAATCCAGCATTAAAACGAGGGCGCAAGGGGGAAAACTGCAGGCACAGTTTTTCCTCCCTTGCGCCCGCGCTTTAACGCTTGGATTGTAATATAGCCCCTGGTCATTAAACCAAACATTGGTGAGTCACAATATCCAAAAATTTTGGAAGCTGTGGTTAGTTCCACCAACAAGGACAGGAGTTTAGCTAGAAGACAAATAGATTCAACAGATGATGGAATTACTCAAAGGATAAGGAGTCTATCAGAGTCAAGTGCTTAAAGTGAACCTGTCATTGACAAGTTAAAATGTGGGAGATTTCATTCCCAGGAAAATTGAAAAGGCATTTGACTCTCCACTGTCATGACGATGTGTCGACATTTGATTGTTTTGGCAGTCAGTGATCGGCTGCAGTGAGCAGCAGGAATGATCAAGGCAGGCTCTCCTTTTTTCATCTGTCTCTGTGCGCTGGCGTTGAGGCCAGCTCAGACCCCTGTGCCAATAGTTTCACTGGCAAGAACAAAGGGGTAGTTATATTGATAGGGAATTCCTCAAGATCTATAGATTTTGAAGCTTTCTGGCTATCATAACGAAAAAGACAACATTTAAAGCTTCATTAAACGATATGAGGTTATGCGAAATGTGGCAGATTCTCTTTAAGCCTGGCCATCCACTGGATCCGTAGTCGGATGACCGACTTGGTTTTCCACCTACCGACAATGCCGTCGGCCGATGAGAGTCATCCATTGGAAGGGCCTGTGGACAACCCAGGTCTACCAATGTACAGGACCCCGAAGGAAAAAAATAAACCTGCTGCAGGGAGGAAAAAAAACCTGTCCTGGGTGCTGAAATGGGGTTGCAACTCCATGGACAGTCCCGTAGAACGCAGCTGAAGGTGAAAAAATATAAAAAACATTGCCAAAGGCTGCAGAGAGGGAATAAACCCCTTGTCCCTGGTGCTGGAACAGCTGTCAGCACTGAGGACAGCAACGCTGAATGCAGCTTGTCTGTAGAAAAAAAAGGTTGCTGTCAGCGACAGGAAAAAAAAGCCTCGTCTTTTTTAAAAAATAATGGGAACCCAAAATTTTTCCTAAAACATCCAGAAAATTACCTAAACAATCAGTAACTAAAAAGGCTTTTTGCTACGTATGAAAAAAATAAACATTTGAATAAAAAATGAATGAGATGGAAAATATTTTTTTACATTGAATCCTATGGGCTGTCGAACTGTATCACTTCTCTATTTCCCCACGGTGGTTTAATTATACAATTCATCTTTTTCATGTAAATTATACCAGATCATCCGGCATTGTCCGATAAATCCCATTGTAATGGGAAAAATTGCTAATCTGTTGTAGTTGGAAAAAAATTGCCTGAAATCGTCCGTTGGTGGTCGACTGCAGTGGAAGAGAGCTGATTCACCTGCATGTTGTGGGATCGGTTGGATGGGGACCCAGTGGAAGGCCAGCCTAATTCCTGGAGTACACTTCGTTCTCCAGCAGCGGAATATTATGAGTAGGGATGAGCCAAACACGCCCGAGTTCGGTTCGTATTCGAACCCGAACTTTCCAAATGTTCGAATCCGAACCCGAACTCGAACTCAATACAAGTCAATGGGGCTGAAAATTCGGTTTTTAGAGTGCCCTCCAAGAGGGCATATATGTTAGATATTTGCCATAAAAGGTGTATGGGGGTCCGGGTAGTGCCCTGGGGGACAGGAAACAAGGACAAAAAGTAAAAAAAAAACGTTTTTAAAGGGACAGTGAGTTTTCCATGAAATAAGGGTTAAAAATAAAAATGAAAAATTCCTTCAAATATCGTGCCTAGGAGGTCCCCATAACCTGCCCGTGAAGTGGCGGATTTCTACGATGTATAGAAACACTTAAAAACAAAAAAATACATTTCAAATTACGGTAAATGCTTTTCCTTTAATCTATCCATAAACAACTGGTTGGGGCGGCAGCCTGTATGAAAAGAGGAAACATTTTCGGACACGCAGAAAACGTTTAGTGATTTTCTTGGCTAAATTATTGTGAAACTTATGCAGGCTTTGGATGAAAGTAACAATAGGTGCTTTAAGGCTGGGGTCAGACTAGCGCGCTTTTAACGTGCGTTTAGGCGCACTTAATCTTGGCCGCACTAGCAGCAAATGACACGCAATGACGGCCAATATACGAAGTCCGGCCGCACGAAAGTCCGGCTGCGCAACGCAAGTGGAAAATGAACGCATTTTTTCGAGAACGCTGAACCGCTAGTACTGACGTACAGAATGTGCTGCGTCCGCATAGCGGCGTGTGTGCGTGATTAGGAGACGTCAGACGCTGCTCATGTCCGGCCAACATAACGTCCAGACACCCAAAGTTTCCTGGTTTGGATCCGTAAAAAATCACGCACAAAAATGAGCATCGTATGACCGTTTAAGCGCTTTCCGTGAAAAAACACCTCAATGCGTTCGGACGCACTTTTTGATGTTCGCTGCGAAAAATGCATTCGTTTGACCCTAGCCTAAAATTGGGCCTTTAGCGTTGGCAACAGTGCCGTAACACAGTCTCACCCCTCTGAGGATATGAATCTGATACAGGCGTCAGTGGCAATGCAGCCAAATATTGTGCCTTTGGTGCCAGGCCAGCAAGTGCCATCATACAGTAACCCCTCTGTGGTATTGTGGAAGAGTGCAGGGGTGGACCATGCGGTCAGGGCCGGTGCTAGACTATTTTGCGCCCTAGGCAAGACCAGCTACTTTCACCCCCCCGAAAAAAAAAACGACACAACATGAAACTGCTAAATTTCTTTTTACTTAAGAATAAAGTTTGAAAAGCACCAATAATAAAGGTAAAATAAATATAAATAAACTGTATTAAGCTATTTTAAATTAACTCTATTAAACAAATTAAAATTAACTGTATTGAACAAATATAAATTAACAAAAAAAAAAGAGTTGTTACGTAAGTTTAAATTTCAGACACATCAAAATTTCACTTTGCGTGCCTTATCCTTTGCAAATTTTCATTATGCGTATATATATTACCCAGGCCAATCCCGTGGTGGAGATAGGGGGTTCATTTGAACCCCGATATCTCCAGGCATCTAGTGGGTCACGGAGAGTGTCAATCGAAAGGCCTGAGCATGGCCTTTCGAATGATACCCAACATGACCAGGTATAAAGTAAAAAAAATAAAAAATAAAATAAAAACATGTATTTTTTTTTGTGTGTTATTTTTATTAATGCAGCAATATTGTTCACATTGCAATTATAATGTGAACGATGATGCACTAATGATTTTTTTCTATGGGGTGCGTTTGCTATAAATCACGTCATTCCCCCCACAAAATGTAACAAGTCCCCATTTCTAATTTTTGTACAAGCGCACCCCATAGAAAACATAACCGCAAACGCTCATGTGCTAAAATGTGAAAAAAAACAACACTTTACACACTGCAGATGATTAAAAATTCAATTTTTACTGAATTTTTTTCATAATATACAGCCAGGACAGGACGTATACATATAAAAATGGTATATTATGAATCTGCGTAGTCTGCCGGAAAGAACGATATCTAACATGTCGGTCATTTAACAAAATGTGGCTTCAAAATCGCGTTTAAACATGATGAGCAAAAGCGGTAAAAATGAGCTGAGCACACAGCGGTGAAATGCAGCATATTGGAAGTTTTAGGAGGGAAATTAACACTTCTCAAATCTCAATCAGAAGCAGACACCACCCCACCCCCTCAGTATAGTCTACAATGTATCAAATTGATTAGACCAGACTAAAAACACCTGTTATGTCGTTTGAAAAACACAGGTCATTTAGAGTTGAGAATCTTTACACGTACACATTAGTTTTTAATTCAATATCTAACAAACCGTTGCTTATAATATTCTGCAGTAAAAATTCTCTTTTTTTTATAGATTTTTTTAGTATTTTTTTTAAACATTTTCTATACTTTTTTCAAAATTTCTTTTTTTTGCGAACTCGAACCGAACACACCCAAAAAGTTCGAAGTTCGCGAACTTTCGAACGACCAAAGTTCGGTTCGAACTCGAACTGATCGAACCGAACAGCTCATCCCTAATTATGAGCAATATGAAGTATGTAAACAAAAAAATCTTTACAAATGAAAGCAGCTTACTTACACACGAGCACTATAAATAGGATATACTTTGATGTTATGATGCCGATATGAAAATTAGATGGAGAAATGTAACTGCCAGTTGACTTTAGATCTGGGGACGTTCAAGTCTCAGGAGCCCAATATTATTCAAATATATTAAAGAACAACTGGATCCAAACACCTACAGTAGCTTCATAATGAAATATCCAGAGTTATCATTGATAGTGCGTCGTGTGGATTCAAGATTGATATCCATTGCAATAACCTCAGCATCTACATGCATAAGAACCGCAATCTCCTTCCATTGGTGCTTCTTCGGATTTCGTAGGTCGCTGAACCATGTATCAACAGGTTCAAACGATTTCTTAGGGAAATGTGCCAGCAAGTGTAGGAAAACCTTAAGTAATCATAGCTCTGTTTGCGCAGTATTTGTTGGTAATACAAAACAAAATCTATGTCTCATGAACTCTTACATCTATTGAGTGTCCATTTTTATTTGTTTTGGCTCACAGAAGAAGAGCTTTTGGTAGTGAAGAGAAGCAGGATTTCAGAGCCAGTTCATGGATTGTTGGGAAGGACTAACATAAGGTTTAGTTTATTTAGACTTTTTGCTCTAAAAATGACAGAAATAAACAAGTCATCTGCCAGAATAGGATACAGATATAGATTTTTGCCAAGAATATATGACTCCATCACGACAACGTATAACCCATTTTACTCTCATCTTCTGTTTTGTGGTGCTTTGGACTAAATTATGGTAGGCTATCGTACAGAGTGTATTTTCATCCTTGCGTTTGGATCAATAATAAAGGGTAAAGAGGTTATCTTCACAGGAGAACGTTCTGCACAGCGTGTCAAGAAATCAACACTTGAATTACTTTTGGTTGCAAGAAGCTGTCAGCAAGGACATCGTGATTCATCATGTTATTGATTACTTATGGAGTATGATTGGCTGCATACTATGAGACCTGTCTAAATAAAAAATGGTGATAAATATATTTTTATTTAATACCACTTACTGGCTATAGGTCAGAGAAGAGTCAGTAGGAGGTGTTAGAAAAAGATTATTCACGATGCCTGATGCTTTACGTTAAACCATACCTTGCGTTTTCACAGTCCATACATTGCTCTTCTCACTTGGACAAGGAGTGGGTGGGAAAATATGAAAAAAGGTAGGAGTTAATAGAAAAGTCATAACAGGTAGTGCCTATAGTGAAAATACAGGGCATAATTACATTAAGTGGCTTAGTATTTATATAGTGTCACTGTCGACATATTCGGCAGCACTTTACAAATGGGAAGATACAAACAAAAGACTGATAAAAGGGGAAAAGATGGTCTTGCTTTTGTAACAATCTTCCAGATGGCCAATGAGCTTAAAAATCTAAAGGTCATAAAGAAAGATGAAATGAAAGGGAGCAGATCATGTGAGAACTGGATGGCCAGAGAAGGCATGACAGGGCTGTTTTAACTGCATGGACTTCGCATAATTTAATATGGTGTGTGGAGGAGAGAAAACGTCTGAAGGCGGACAGCATAAAAGTAAACCAAGGATTGAGCAGTACAAAAATATTGCCTGGAGTGGATGGATTTGATAAAATCGGAGGATGGATTAGTACTGGTGATAGGGCATGCAGAGGTTTTTAGATTTAGTCAGATCTGAGGACAGATTTTAGTTGATGGGAGTTGCAGTTGCTGTGAGTAGTGGAGGGATTATCTATATAACACATGCAGTATCAGAGATTCTAAGGAATGGACACATGGCACAATGGAACAGCTATATGAAGGACAGGGCATTAGTCATATTAAAGTGAAGGTGTTATAAGAACGCAAATTAGAAGGAATTTTAATGAGCAGGCTATGCAGGATAGCATGCTTTAAATAACAAAGAGGATATACAGAGAAAGATAACTTGTTATATGGAATTATTGCACCGGATACTGGCGGTGTTTTATATTTTCAAAGTATAGAAAAACACCAGGACTAATTAGGAGCAGTTTAATGAAATGGGCCACAGAAAACCCTTATGGAGACTTGTGAATTTTTATTAATAGAGGTTATATAGTTCACTAGCTTGAAGCATAGAACATTAAACCAGTATAAATCTTTTATAAGTGTCTCTTGTTATTTATTTTTTCTTGCTGGAGGATTGTAAACCTCATAATCGGCAGAATTTTTTTATGGCTTTGTTTCAAGGAGTACATTTGTTTCACACTTACATGAAGGTTTAAAAACTTCTCTGTATCAGAGAATTTAATATAATATAATATAATTTAATATAATATATTCAAGCCCTTCCTCTTTCAGCCAATACACTGTTCCTATTGAGGTTAGTGGGAAGTGGGAAACATATTGTAACCTGACTATGATTTAAACACCCCACAACAGTAGATTCGTGGACCTCATACCATTTTTGGTACCAGGATTTTGCGTGAATTATTTATTTGCAAAGTATTTTACCAGGAAGGATACATTGAGATTGCTCTCATTTTCAAATATGTCCTGGGTTCAAGAACATTGAAATTTCACAGTCGTTACAGAAATACAAAGTAATAAATGCAAGATATTAAAAAACACAACACAAATATACAGATTAACACAGAAAATAAATATGTAAGTAAAATAGTCACTTTGTTACATGTTTACAGGTGCATTCCATATTGAGGTATGTTAATAGGGAGCTCTTGAGTGACTTAAGACTGGGGGAAGATTTGATGGCGTCTGGGAGGTTATTCCATATTTGCGGTGCTCTGTAGGAAAAATGAGGATTGAGTCACTTTCTTTTTGTATTGTGGTATTGCAAATAAGGTGCAGTTCCTGGATCGGAGGTTATTGGATGAGAGAACTGCTGGGGGAAGCAGGCTATTCAGGTAGGATGGTAGCTTCCCTGAAAATCAACACCAGGTTGGAAAGGTGAAGAGTGCATCTAGATTCCAGTGACGGGCAGTTTAGCTCTTTTAACATGTCACAATTGTGGGTCATGTAGTTACATTGTAGTGCAAAGCGGCAGAATGAGTTATACAATGTAGTAAGTTTCTGGAGGTGTGTTTTCGGGGCCGCTGCATACACTACATCTCCATATTCAATAGCCGGCATAAGCATTTGTTGTACAATCTGCTTTCTTACCGCGGGGCTCAGGCAGGATTTGTTTCTGTACAGGGCACCTAGTTTGGGGTAAAGTTTAGATGAGAGTTTTTCGATGTGGGGGCCAAAGGATAGATTTGGGTCCAACCACATACCTAGATATTTGAGAGAAGTGACTGTGGTCAGCGTGTCATTTGATCTTGTCCTGACACATAGATGGGGATTTTGCAATTTATGTAGTTTAGGTTTTGTACCAAAGAGCATCGTTACAGTTTTGTCAGTATTTAAAAAAAGTTTGTTGTGTTTGATCCACTTTTCTACCTCTGTGAATTGTTCTTGTAGCACGGCCTCCAGCTGCGGGAGATTTGGTTTGCTGGTATAGATTACGGTGTCATCTGCGTACATCTGTACAGTTGAGGCTTTGCAGATATTGGGCAGATAATTTATGAATATCGTGCATAGCAGGGGGCCGAGTATCGAGCCTTGGGGTGCTCCGCATGTGACTGGGAGGGGGAGGGAGGAGCTGCCAGAAATGGGCTCATGTTGCGATTGGTTGGATACATCCGATTAACACCAGGTTAGTGTGTGATCGCTAATACCAGAGTTTTTAAGTTTTTGTAATAGGATGCCATGGTCTACTGTGTCAAAGGCCTTGGCAAAATCAAGGAAGATGGCTCCAGTTAGGTTTCCTTGTTCCATGCCAGCTTGGGTATCAGTGCAAACTTTTAAAAGGGCGGTTGTAGTTGAGTGATTTGGACGAAAGCCAGATTGATCGGGGGTTAAATAGTTTGAAGATTGATGAAAATCACGTAATTGCGTGTACTTGCATTTTTCCCAAATTTTTGACATTACAGGGAGCAATGATATCAGACGGTACTTGGATATCAAAGTACTGTCACCACTTTTATGGATAGGTACCACTCTTGCAATCTTGAATGAAGATTAATTTATAAAATCATGCCAAAGATGATATAAGTGTTGAATATGAAGAGATATCATGTATGGATCATAATACAGGGTATCCATAAAGTCTCTTAACAATTTCAAAAATTTATTACAAAGGCAAATGAAAAGACAAATAACTGATTTTTTTTTAACTCATTTAATACACTTCTATATGGGCACCATTAGTTGCACGAAGCACATCAAGACGGTACTCAATTTCTTGCCATGTTCATAAAACTTCATAAACTTACTACACTGTATAACTCATTTTGCCACTGTGTGCTACAATGTAACTACATGACCCACCATTGTGACAAGTTAAAAGAGCTGAACTGTCCGTCGCTGGAATCTAGACGCACCCTTCACCTTTTCCACCTGGGGTTTATGAGCTTTTCTGAGAAGCTACCACCCTACCTGAATAGGCTGCTTCCCCCAGCAGTTCCCTCATCCTATAACCTCCGATCCAGGACCTGCACCTTACTTATAACACCATAATACAAAGAGAAAGAGTCTCAATCCTCATTTTCCTACAGAGCATCGCAATTATGGAATAACCTCCCAGACGCCATCAAATCTTCCCCCAGTCTAAAGTCCCTTAGGAGATCTCTATTAATATACTTTGATACAGAATGCACCTGTAAACATGTAACATAGTGACTATATTACTTACATATTTATTCTCTGTTAATCTGTATATTTGTGTTTTGTTTTTAATATCTTGCATTTTATTACTTTGTATTTCTGTAACGACTGTAACAATTCAATGTTCTTGAACCCAGGACATACTTGAAAACGAGAGAAATCTCAATATATCCTTCCTGGTAAAGTACTTGAAATAGATAAAATAAATAAATGTTCGCTGTAGCATACCCTCATCAATGGTGGCAATGTATGGCATCATTGATCCTCTGCTTTAGATGAATGTATGGTGTGGGATCATGTGCAATCGTATAATTGGTCCGTTTTTCTTCGGCGAGACATCAATTACTGCAAATGTTTACCTTGACCTTTTGACTGAATACGTGGCACCACAACTACATGACCTTCAACCAACCATCATTTTCCAGCAAGATGGTGCACCACCACATTGGGAACTGCATGTTCGTGGGTTCCTAAATGAAACCTTTCCAGACCGGTGGCTTGGAAGTGGTGGCCCAATTCCCTGGCCACCTCGTTCACATGATATCTCTCCCCTTGACTTCTATTTATGGGGTTATGTAAAGATATTGTGTATGGGACAAAGGTACGGGACATCACTAATCTAAAGCAGAGGATCACTGATGCCATTGCCACCATTGATGAGGGTATGCTACAGCGAACCTGGCAAGAAATCGAGTACCATCTTGATGTGCTTCGTGCAACTAATGGTGCCCTTATAGAGGTGTATTAAATGAGGCAATAAAAAGCTTCAATATATACGTCTCATTTTGTAATAATTTTCACTAATCTGTATTTTCATTTGCCTTTGTAATACATTTTTGAAATTGTAAAGAGACTTTATGGACACCCTGTATAATGTATAAAGCACGGATCTCAGACTCCCCCCAGATGTTGATTGCCTACAATTCCCTGAATTCTTTGAATGCAATAAATGGCCAGAGAATCATTGGAGGTGTAATTCAGAAACACCTGGGGGACAGAGTTTGAGACCCTGGAGTAAGGCGTCATTTCTTATATTTCATTAAAATGGTCACGTTGTGTAAAAAAAAATATTTTCCAGACCCACCTTGAATAGGTATCAGTTTAACAGTTTCCTCAAGTGGGGGCCCTGCCACTTTGATAATGACAACTTAAAGCATTTTATGGGATTAGTTACAGTTGTGTTCAAAATTATTCAACCCCCACTGAAATTGAGTGTTTTGGCCAGTTTGACATTGATTTTGATCATTCAGTCATCTTGCTTACAATTAAATCAAAGAGGCACGTGTAGGTCAGACAAATATAACATAACATTTATAATGAAATAACCACAAATGTCTTTTCTGTACTCACATCATTATCAGTTTTATTCAACCCCCAAGTGACATTCAATCTTAGTACTTAGTACAACATCCTTTTACAGTTATAACAGCTTTTAAATGTGAAGCATAGCTTGATACAAGTGTTTTGCAGTGATCTACGGGTATCTTCGCCCATTCGTCATGGGCAAAAGCCTCCAGTTCAGTCACATTCTTAGGCTTGCGCACTGCAACTGCTTTCTTTAAGTCCCACCAGAGGTTCTCAATCGGATTTAAGTCAGGTGACTGCGATGGCCACTCCAAAATGTTCCAGCCTTTAATCTGCAACCATGCTCTAGTGGACTTGGAGGTATGCTTGGGATCATTGTCCTGTTGAAAGGTCCAACGTCTCCCAAGCCTCAGGTTTGTGACGGACTGCATCACATTGTCATCCAATATCTCCTGGTACTGAAAAGAATTCATGGTACCTTGCACACGCTGAAGCTTCCCTGTACCTGCAGAAGCAAAACAGCCCCAAAGCATGATTGACCCCCGCCATGCTTCACAGTAGGCAAGGTGTTCTTTTCTTCATAGGCCTTGTTCTTCCTCCTCCAAACATAGCGTTGATCCATGGGCCCAAACAGTTCTAATTTTGTTTCATCAGTCCACAGAACACTATCCCAGAACTTCTGTGGTTTGTCCACATGACTTTTGGCATACTGCAGTCGACTCTTCTTATTCTTTGGAGACAGCAAGGGGGTGCGCCTGGGAGTTCTGGCATGGAGGCCTTCATTACGCAGTGTGCGCCGTATTGTCTGAGCTGAAACTTCAGTACCCACATCTGACAAATCTTTTCTCAGTTCCTCAGCAGTCACACGGGGACTTTTCTCCACTCTGCGCTTCAGGTAGCGCACAGCAGTCAAAGTCAGCATCTTCTTTCTGCCATGACCAGGTAGCGTTTCAACAGTGCCCTTTGCCTTGAATTTGCGAATGATGCTTCCTATGGTCTCTCTTGGTATGTTTAACATCTTTGCAATCTTCTTAAAGCCATTGCCCTTGTGAAGAGTAAGCAGCTCTTCTCTTGTCTTCCTGGACCATTCTCTTGACTTCACCATGTTTGTAACCACACCAGTAAATGTCTAGAAGGAGCTGAGTATCAGTCATTTTAAAGCTGCCTAATTGGTGCTTATTATGCTTTATTGCTGCTCCGTGACATCCACAGGTGTTTTCAATACCTGATTGAAAACACTTGAATGAACCTCTGTTCTTCAGAGTGGTAGTCTTTAAGGGGTTGAATAATTGTGTCAATGAAGAATTCACAAAAGAAACATTTACTACTGTATTACAAAACCAATTGATGTCATTTTAGTTGCATATGGTTCTTTAAAAAGTCCTTGTAGGATTTCATTCTGAATACAATTACAAATGTACACTAAATTCCCTAAAACCCTTTACAGCATTGGGGGTTGAATAATTTTTAACACAACTGTACATTGATAGGTAGAAATCAACTATTATGCAGTATAATAGCAAGACGTCAATTATATGAGAAAATGATAATGAAGATAGTTACAAATGAGGCGGAAAGGGCATGACCAGTGATTTTCAACCTTTCCACCTTGCAGCACACTGACCAAGGGCAAAAAAATATCAAGGCACACCAGCTGTTTTCAAGTATATATTTTAGGATGTAACATACAAATATTCTTATGTTAAATTTATTCTTAAAATTCTATACAATGATACATCTCCCCTTTGTGCCATTGCTCCATTACAGCTACATTTTATCACTGTTCTGTTACTCACACAACTCATTCTGCCATCTTCCCCTGACACAAACGAGGACCATTCGTGTGGCAATGGAGGAAACCACTCGGCTGGATTCTGAATTCAAATCAATCCAAGAGCCAATCCCAAACTAATAAATGTGTCACAATGACTAGACTAGTCTCCTCAATCCGACGTGATCAGAAAGGTATAGAGTAATAATAATAAATGGGACACCACTAACAAGGTCTTGTTACCAGTGGGGTACCTCAGGGGTCAGTACTTGGACCCATTCTATTTAATATTTTTATTAGTTATATTGCAGAAGGTATTAATGGAAAAGTATGTCTTTTTGCTGATGACACAAAGATTTGCAACAGGGTTGACGTTCCTGGAGGGATCAGCCAAATGACAAATGATTTAGGTAAACTAAAAAAATGGTCGGAGCTGTGGCAATTGAGTTTTAATGTGGATAAGTGCAAGATAATGCACCTGGGGCGTAAAAACCCAAGGGCTGAATATAGAATATTTGATACAGTCCTAACCTCAACATCTGAGGGTTGGGATTTAGGGGTTATTATTTCAGAGGATCTAAGGGTTAGTAGTCAATGTAATAGAGCAGCAGGAAATGCTGGCAGAATGCTTGGTTGTGTAGGGAGAGGTATTAGCAGTAGGAAAAGGGAAGTGCTCATGCCACTGTACAGAGCATTGGTGAGACCTCACATGGAGTACTGTGCAGTACTGGAGACCGTATCTCCAGAAGGATATAGACATCTTAGAGAGAGTTCAGAGAAGGGCTACTAAAATGGTGTACGGCTTGAAGGAGAAAAGTTACCAGGAAAGGCTTAATGATCTTAACATGTACAGCTTGGAAAAAAGACGAGACAGAGGAGATATGATAGAAACATTTAAATACGTAAAGGGAATCCACAAGGTAGAGGAAGGGAGTATATTTAAAAGAAAACAAAATAGCAAAACAAGAGGACATAGTCTTAGATTAGAGGGGCAAAGGGTTAAAAGTAACATCAGGAAGCATTATTTTACTGAGAGGGTGGTGGATACATGGAACAGTCTTCCAGTAGAAGTGGTAGAGGCCAAAACAGTAATTGAATTTAACCAGGCATGGGATAGACATAAGGCTACTTAGACATACTTTTCCAGTAAACAAAAGATAAATCCAGGTAAAGTATCCATGTAATTGGGCAGACTAGATGGGCCGAAAGGTTCTTATCTGCCGACATTTTTCTATGTTTCTATGTTTAAATGGAAAAATAGAAATGGACAATCATAGCATAACACTGCGGGTTAATGTGGCAGTTCAGGCCCCTTCAAGAAATGCATTGTTTAAAACGGCCCAATGGAGTTTTAACCTCGCTCCTGCTGCTGTGGACATCACAATGAATCGATGATTGAACCGCCAAGCTATTAGCTGGGAACTGCAGATTGAGAAAGGAGAGGAAGCCATGGAACAACCAGAGTAGTAGATGAGAGTAAACCCTGCATTTATACTACGTGCCTGTATTTATTATACATCTTGTGAGTGCATTTCTTGAAGGGGTCTTAACTGCCACATTAACCTGCAGTGTTATGCTATGATTGTCCATTTCTATTTTTCCATTTAGTGGCTTCCCATTTATTATTATTACTCTATACCTTTCTGATCACGTCGGATTGAGGAGATGTGGGGGAACCCCTAAAGATACGTATTGTATCAATATTTGCCAATAGGTGCAGGTTTGCACGCTTTTTGTTGTTGGCGACATACAGAGCCTGTGATATTGCTCCTAAAAACAAAGTTCAGTCCGTGTTTGCAAATTCTAGACTCTCTGTGGACATTTCCAGATAAAGGTCCAGGTAGTGGCGCTCATTGGAAACAGTTCTAGCACATTTGGACTGGGAAAGTGAGGCTGAAGGAGAAATACAAGAACCATAGAGGGAAGTATCATGCTTCTGCAAGAGAGATCTCATAGCAGATACACCTGTCTGTATCATTTGTCTCTTATTTGCTTAATTGAATATTGTGTTGTGTAACCAGCTCTAAGATGCACCAGGAATCAAGAACCCCTGGGATTCTCCCCATTTTTAAGAGGGGGTTAGTTAAACAAGTGATAACCTTGGTTCTTCTGAGAATATACTACAAAGTGGGCCAAGTGACGTCCCCAGATATGAGCAGCATTATTCAGGAGGCTGGTCATTTCTCAGGTTGGGTTTGGTATACAGCACCTTAGAGACTTGCCGACTTGCATGTGTGTGGAGACGATGGGCAACAAATGGTGGAAATATTGATTGTACTTAAGTCTTAATTAAATTAGAGTTTGTATGGAGGGAAACCAGCACAGGATATTCATTTGGTTAAACAGAATAATGGATAGGATCCTGTTCCACGGATCCTATCACCGAACGCTAACTCAGTAAAATATGTCAATCATTTTTTATCGCAATCAACTAAGAATTTTTAACAAACCTTTAGTTATTTATTTCTTCATAAAGCTGTTTGAAAAATGAAAAGCACACAGCATATTTTTCCTCCATACATCTTCCTATTTTAAAAACAAACTGGGTTTAGTATTAAAAAAAATATATATTGGGTTTATAATTCTTCCATGTTTTTGGTTAGCTAAAGTTAATTATTTATAAAGTATTTTACCAGGAAGGATACATTGAGATTTCGCTCGTTTCCAAGTATGTCCTGACCACTAGTGCTGTTGCTCGTCCTCAGGACTCTCACAAACCCCCCTTTCTCTCACTACATATATGTCCTTGGGTTCAAGACTATTGAATTGTTACAGTTGCTACAGAAATACAAAGTAATGAAATACAAGATATTAAAACTAGGGATGTGCATGGCTGAAAAATTTGTTTAGTTTAGTTTCGTTTGGTTACGTTTTTAACCACTTTACTGCGGAGGACGCACTCAGCGCGTCCACCCGCAGTATCGTTCCTTGCGGAGGATGCGCTGAGCGCGTCCTCCCTTTGGGGCCAGCTTTCGGCCAGGGTCCGGCCGATCGCTGGCCCCCCCGGTGCGGGCTGACATCCTTGATGTCAGCCCAGCAGCCGGAACCGCCGCCGGAGTAATTAGGTGTCATCGCGGGGCGCGATGACACCTAATTCAGGCGCCCCCCCCCGCATGTGCGGAGGAGGCGCCTGAAAGGGAGGGGGGAGGTCCTTCGGACCTCTCTCCCTCCCGATCGGCGGCGTGCAGGGGGTTAACCCAGGCACCGTTTGGAAGGGCACAGCCTGCCCTTCCAAATGGTACCTGGCATTAACCCCATGGGGGCCGGATCACGAATCGGCGCTGAAAAGTGCCGGTTCGTGATCCTTTCCCGGAGCTGCCCGACATCTTGGATGTCGGCCAAGCTTCCGGGAATGCCCCCTGAGGACTGGCTATGCACGATGATGCCAGTCCTGGAGTTAACCCCTAACTGCCACCAATGGTGGAGATAGGGGGTTCATTGGAACCCCCTATCTCCCGATCCATGGCAGTTAGGGGTTAATGTTTGGTATTGTTGTATCAGCCAGAGCATGGCCGTTCCAACAATACCAAACATGAGTATGAAAAAAGTTTTAAAAAAATAAATAAAATAAATAAATATTTAAAAAAAATTATAATTTTTTTTTTCTTTTTTAGGTTCATTAATGCAGCAATATTGTTCCCATTTCAATTATAATGTGAACAATAATGCTGCACTAACGATTTTTGTATGCGGTGCGTTTGTTAAAAATCGCGTAATTTTCCCCAAACAAAAATGTAACGAGACCCCATCTCTAATTTTTTTAACAAGCGCACCCCATACAAAATATAACCACAATTGCTCGCATGTTAAAATGTGAAAAAAAAACACTTTACACATTGTAAATTATTGAAAATTCATATTTTATTGCATTTTTTGTTATAATATACAGACAGGTCATGACGTATACATATAATAATGACATATTATGAATCTACCGAGTCTGACGGAAAGAACGATATATAATATGTCTGGGTCATATACTAAAATAAGCCTTCAAAACGCGGTTAAACATGATGAGCGAAAGCGGTAAAAATGAGCTCAGCACAGAGGCGGGAAATGCCTCAGCAGCGAAAGGGTTAAATAATCTAGTTTTCAGAATTTCATAACTAATTTTGTTTCATGTTTTGTTTTGGATCGATTTGAAATTCATATATCAATTCGATAGTTGATATCAATTTGAGTTTTGGATCACTAAAGAAAACCCCAATTAATCAAATTTTGCTGTTAAAAGAAAAGCTAGGGTTAAATATTAAGCTGTCTCGCAGATTTAGTATTTGAGTCAAATTAAACAGTGAAACAAAATTATTTGTTTCATAAAGTCCTTTGCTGACTATTACTTGTATTTTAAATTAAGATCAATTCGATAGTTGATATCAATTCGATAGTTCATTTCAAATTCGATAGTTGATATACCGTTTCGTTTCAAATTCGTATCATATCGTATCGTTTCGTTATTCGGAAGTACTTACGAACTACGAATTATCAAATTTCGTTACAAATTCCGGATTTTTCCCAAATGAATGCACATCTCTAATTAAAACAACAACACAAATATACAGATTAACACAGAACATAAATATGTAGGAAATAGATTCACTATCAGGGTAATTCAAAGAGATCCGAATTACTTGAGAAAGGTAACCGAACGCTGATTTTCAGCGCTCGGTTACCTTTCTTGGCCATTCGGCTATCCAGAGAGCAGGCAATTCGCCAAATCCTGGCGAATTGCCTGCACATACGGTGCCTGTTCGGTGCCTGTTCGAGGGCAGTGAAAACCCCATGAAAAAGCACTGCTTCGGCTATTCAGAGAACACAAACCAGCAGTGAAAGGTTCCCGAATTGCCCTGCCATTCGGTGGTTTAATTCGGCAGATTTATTCAGGCGAATCCCATAGGCTTCAATGTTAAAAATATTCCCGTTTTAATTCAATATCTAATAAACCGTTCATTATAAAATTCTGCAGTGAAGAGTCTCTTTATTGTGGATTTTTTAGGATATTTTAAGCATTTTTATGGATTTTTTTTTAAAAAAGTCTTTTTTTTTAAGTTTACTTCTTTTTTCTGTAACAGCCCTTTTTATTATCATTCCCTGGACGTTATATGTAAATTTCAGACATTTTAGATCAGTAGTTTCTTTGCAAACAGCGTTTCACTTTTCAAACATTCAAGTGAAGTGTTTTGCTAATTTATTCACTGCCTTCGTCTGCGATGTCGGCTTTTTCCGGCGGCTTCTCTGCGTGTGATCGGCTCCTGCTCTAGTTTTTCCGGCGGCTTCGGCGGGTTAATCCAGATGTTTTTGCGGGTTTTCGGTGTGTATTAGCCGAGTTTTCGGCAGGTTTTCAACAGCTTTTCCCTGCACTTCGACATTCCTGTGGTGCTTGCTGAATACACCGCAGGGTCGCCGAAATGGGAAAGCCGATTCGCACCGAATTGAAGAGAACGAAAAGTCACAGAACAATCTCTTTGAATAACTCTGTATGTTACATGTTCACAGGTGCATTCTGTATTGAGGTATGTTAATAGGGAGCTCTTGAGTGACTTTAGACTGGGGGAAGATTTGATGGTGTCTGGGAGGTTATTCGATAATTGCGATGCTCTGTAGGAAAATGAGGATCGAGACACTTTCTTTTTGTATTGTGGTATTGTAGTTAACATTGTCAATTTTATTATTATTATTACTATTATTATTATTAATAATACATCTTATATATAAAACATAATTTCTCTTTAATAGCGCTGAAGAATAATCAATTCTTAACCCAAATTATACCTCGACTTTGATAATCCCACTTTTGCTCTGCCATTATTTCTTACTATCCTTTCATCTATTTGTTGTTCAGTTTCCATCGTCCACTTTATTAATATTCTGGTCTCCTTTTACACTGTTTTACTGTTGCTCCATCAGCACCATTATGCAAATGACTGGTTGATAGCCCTTTAATTGTGTGTGTTTTGTGCGGAGGGACGGGGAGTGCTTCATTCACTGTTCCAAATTGCTATCTCAGATCCACAATCAAGTGTAATTCAGAGGCAATCGCTGGTATCCAACCCCATCTCTCGCATCTTCTAATTATTAATGCAGATTTTTATCTGTTTATGTCTGTAGAGGCCCACCGATTACCGCAGCAGATTTTTCATTTTCTCTTGCAAACGACGGCTAAATTTCCGCTCTTTGCATTCTCCTCTGCGGTCACTATAAAAGATAACAGAAATTTTAATAAGGCCATAATCTCATCATAAAAAATGTAAGGCAAAGCTCCTGGTTTCCTTAAAGTCGACCGTTACATTCTGTAAAATGTGCAGATAATAAGCTCCCCATAAACTAAGGCTGGAGTCAGACGAACGCAGTGCAAACGTGCGTTTAGCCGCACTTTATTACGGCCGTGGTAGCAGCAAATGACGTCCAACGCAGGCCCACACACGAAGTACGACCGCACGAAAGTTCGGCCGCGTAACGCAAGCGGCAAACAAACGCATGTTCGCAAGAATGTCGAACCGCTAGGACTGACGTACAGAGTTCGTTGCGTCCGCATAGCGGCGTGTGTGCGTTATTAGGAGACGTCAGACGCTGCTCATGTCCGGCCAACATAGCGTCCAGACACCCAAAGTTTCCTGGTTTGGTTCCGTAAAAAATCACGGCCGAAATTGTGCATCGTATGACCACTATCGCGTCTTCCGTGGAAAAATGCGTTCGGACGCATCAACGCACTTTTTGACGGTAGACGTGAAAAATGCGTTCGAAAAGGTAGCCTTTAGGCGCATGGGGTGTGTGAGTCAGCTAGTTTGCTGATAATTATGGCCAAACAGTAAACACAGATATGATGGCTGATAATTCCCTGTAATAAAAAGATTTAAATTTTCTTTTTTTGCTTATTAATCAGGGCATAAACAATCAATTGTTTGTAAGTCCTTCTTTATAGTCCCCCAAATTTTAATAGAGTCTTCTTCTTTAGCCGGCTCAGCGAGGCTTTAGAATTCTCTATGGGATATACAAAGAAAAGAGGACCATTGCGCAGCATATATCACTGGTTGCCCCTATTTGTCCCCTAGGGGGTACTTACAGGATTCAGAGCCTGTGTCCTGGCTCTGAGGGGGTCTCACTTGCAGGGTATTTTTTGTAGCAACCCTTTGCCCTCCAAAATAAAATGTAAAATTGGAGTAAAAGCACTATTATGTGCTACTAAAACGCGTTTCGCCGAATAATTCGGCTTCACTGATGAAGTCTAATTATTCGGCGAAACGTGTTAAGTATATGCCCCAACTGAAAGTGTGAGGGATCTCTTCACAAACACAGAACTATAACAAGGTTAGGCAAACTTGGCTACTGTAGCAGAGAGGCATTTAATTGCTTCTGGTTTGGTTTTTCCTTAAAAGGCCCTTGACTTAATTGCCATTTGCTGGACAGTAAAGTTGTCATGGCAGAATGACAGAGTGGCAGAGTATGTTCACTTAACATTCAGCACAATGTGGCTGCTACGTCATAGATCAACTCCCTTCCCACACAGCAAATTGCGAAATGACAGCACCACAGAAGAACCGTACCTGCTGGGTTGAGCCAAGCAACAAGAGCCGGTAACGTCCAAACACGCGTAACCCTATCACAACTGCCGGTCCGTAGAATGACTGGGGAAATTTAACTACTAGACAAGCAGCCACTAAAAGAGAGGTAAGATAACAAGCCAACGTGAAAAGGAGGCAGTCATAATACACCAAAGTCAATCCGAAAGAGGATGATCATACAAGCCAAGGTCAGAAACAGAGAGAGTACTGGTACCGGCCAGAGAAATATACAGGGTTATTCAAAGAGAATCGAAAAGCCACCGCACGTTTGGTGACTTTTCGTTCTCTTCAATTCGGTTCCTTTTGCCGATCCCATTTTGGCGACCCTGCGGTGTATTCAGCAAGCACCACAGGGTCCCCGAATTGCAGGGAAAAGCTGCCGCAAACCCGCCAAAAACTAACCGCAAAACCTGGCGAATGCACACCGAAAACCCGCAAAAACATCTGGTTTAACCCTGCCGAAAACGCCAGAAAAACCCGAGCAGGAGTCGATCACACGCAGTGCAGCCGCTGGAAAAAGCCGACACCGCAGACGAATGCAGTGAATAAATTTAAAAAAATAGTTCAGTTGAATGTTTGCAAAGGAACTACTAATCAAAAATGTCTGAAATTTACATATGAGGTCCAAGGAATGATAATAAATAGGGCTGTTACAGAAAAAATAAGTAACGTTAAAAAAAAAAAAATACCGAAAAATACTTAACATATCCTAAAGAATCTATACATAAAGAAACTCTTTACTGCAGAATATTATAATCAACGGTTAGTTAGATATTGGATTAAAATGGGAATATTTTTAACATTGAAGCCTATGGGATTCGCCTGAATAAACCTGCCGAATTAAACCACCGAATGGCAGGGCATTAGGGGAACCTTTCACTGCTGGTTTGTGCTCTCTGAATAGCCGAAACAGAGCTTTTTTATGGGGATTCACTGCCCTCGAACAGGCACTGAACAGGCCAGGATTTGGCGAATTGCCTGCTCTCTGGATAGCCGAATGGCCAAGAAAGGTAACCGAACGCTGAATTTCAGCATTCGGTTCCCTTTCGGGAGCCATTCGGATCTCTTTGAATAACCCTGATAGACTCCAGGATAATAGAGCAGTCAATAATGGATAGCCAAAGTCATGCACAAAAATGTACACATGCTCTGAAGTATACAAAATCATGTCAGGGATCTGCACAAAGTGTGAGTTAAGGCTAAGGCTAGGGTCAGACTAACGCATTTTTCGCGTTGTCCGTGAAAAAGTGCGTTCGAACGAATGGACGTATTTTTTCACGGAATACGCGTTAGCGGTCATACAATGCGCATTTTCGTCCGTGATTTTGTATGGATCATTAATAAAACACTTTTGCGTCTGGACGTTATGTTGGCCGGACATTAGCAGCGTCTGACATCTTCTAATCACGCACACACGCCGCTAGTGGACGCAGCGCACTCTGTACGTCAGTACTAGCGGTATCACGTTCTCGAAAAAATGCGTTTGTTTGCCACTTGCGTTGCGCAGACGAACTTTTGTGCGGCCGTTCTTCGTATGCTGCCCGGCATTGGACGTCATTTGCTGCTAGCACGGCCGTGATTTAGTGCTGCTAAACGCACGTTAATACTGCGTTAGTCTGACCCTAGCCTAAATAGCTGTAGCTGTGACATCATTGGCTGGGGTCTAATTGGAGCACCAGGACATCCGGAATCGATGTGAATGCATTGATGCTGCACCGCACATGGCTTCAACCGAAAATGACACGTGGCATCAAAGCTATATGGAAAAGACTGGGTCGAGCAGCCCGCATCAAAATTACAGGCATTCTTGCGAGCAAGAAGAAGGCAGCGACAAACCAAGGGCCTGAAGCCCCTGAATGACGGCGCCGTGTAGGTAATGTGACACAGTCGAATATGCAAACATATATTCTGCATATTTATGCTCTCTATTAAGTTGTGATAGATGCATTACTGCCTGTTCTCTGGACTCTTTTACTTTTTTACGCGGTGGGGAGCCCGCGCGCCACAAAGCGCTGTCAAGATCCTCTCCAACCTGATGACCATATTCGTGGTCATTTTCTGCTTATTAATAAACAGCAGCAGGAGATCACCGTGTTTCCTGCTGAGTGAGATCACTTGTTTATACGTTTTATAAAACCTGCAGCTGTCCCCTGTACACAGGAAAAGCCATTGTCGTTCACGTAACATAACGGCACAGACGCTCCTGAGCCCGGCGGAAAAGTAAGCAACTCCTGGCATTTCAATTGCTCTGGACTACAACTGTGGTCATGCTTAGGCTAAAATACAGCGAAAAGTATCGTTCGCCTGTTTTGCCTAATTTTCTTTTGGGAGAACCTCCTTTTTCTTAGGACACCGAAGAGTCCTTAACATCTATATCATTAGCAATAGGCTTTGAGGCAGGGTGGTCTGGTCTGGTTTTCAGGTTTGACAGCAAGTGGTCCAGGTCTCCAAAGCATCTCTTTGTATTGACGGTTATGATAAGTAATGTACAAAGATGACTTTTACTTGGAAAAATGTCAATAGCAATTACCAAGGCAGACCAAATTATTGTTGGAGAGCATGTAGTGTGTTGAGAGAGAATGTGGCCGAATTTGTCTCGAGAAAGGCATAGCTCTGACAAAAGCACCAAGATGAGCATACAAATATAGGGCCTTATTCCATTCCTGGTGCTAACATGGAGACGGTAGGCAGGAAAACCTGTTCTTTCAGATTTATCCTTGCCATCTCCATGTTAACTTCTATTCTGGGGAAGTTGCTATCTCAGCACCTCACTCTGGAACGTAGAGCTAACCTCCCTGATACCCGGACTCCATGGAGGCGTTCACTTCTGAGCCTTGAGCTCTGCGAGACCTCGCTCTCGTGAGATCACGCAGCGCCACAGAGTGATCGCGGAGAAAGACTAGGAGCTATTCGGTTCCAGTCTCACGCTGCTCCCGGAGAGAAGAAGCTGCGAATGGAATAGAGCCCACAGTATTTTTTGTTTTAATAATTTTATATATATATATTTTCTGCCTTCCTGGCTGACATCAGTTTAATTTGAAGTACAGGGCAGACTGTTATTGGAGGGGGCATGTAATATGGTGTTGTTTTTACATTAGTGCAATGAACACCCTGAGGTTGAACAATTTGCAATTTCAAGGCTCACAAAAGAAATGCCAATGCCTAAGTATGATAGACCGACTTCATATCTTTCCATGGGAGATAATTATGCTCTTTCCAAAGAAGGACCACACATGGAAGATATGAACTTTTATGTGCTACACGGCCATGTCTAAAATATCTATCCTGCGGTAGATGGCTATCTGGTTTTACCAAACGGCAATCGATTTTGACTGTAGACTGGTCTTCATAAAGCCTGATGATGTCTGGCCTGAGGACGTCACACTGCATCAAAAAGTAGATTAAATCCAGTAATGCTTGACCATCACTCTTCTTTAGCTGATATGCTATTGGGGATTTGGTGGAGTCTTTGGTCTGGAAGAACCCTACCAGTAAATGCTCCATCTGTACTTGATCAAACCTTAACACCTTAAGGACCAATGACGGAACTGTTCCATCATAAATGCATTGACTTTAAAGACCCTTGGTCCTTCAGGGGTTAAAGGGACACTAGGGACTGTAACTAGATTACTTGTGCATTACAAATAAAACCATCTTATAAAACACATGCCACTGTGTTTTTTTTTTTCTTCTTTGAAGTAATTGCATGTAAAAAGTAAAAATAAAATTAAGTGTTATATCTCCGGGTTTCGATGTCTGGATTTTTCCCATGATGCATCATTACCCAAAGCTTTGGTTTGTGGCTCTTGTTTATTTAATCTACAGTATCTACCAGTTAGTGAGGTGGAGGAGTGAATGTTTAGATAAGGAGACAGGAGGGTATTGTTCTCCAGGCTACCTGGGATAAGAGCTGGCAGCTGAATGAGATCTGACAGGGAGTTTAAGACTTCTAATCTACCCCCTGGCGATGTCCTTTGAATACATCCCACACAATACAATGATGAGAGTCGGCTGCCTGACCCATAGACTCTGGCCAAAACCACAAAGTGAGGACCAAGTGAGGTAAAGGTGCTGTGGGGGGGGGCAGTTTAGAACACAAAGATCAAAAATGGATGCAACCAGTGACACACATAAGTAATATATTTTTTAACTAAACATACGCGAGAAAAACAAAGCACATGTAAGATCAGCAACATAAAATAAACACAATAAGGACAATTCATTTTTTGGTGGTAGTGGTCCTTTAAATATGTGACTACCGGTAAATTTCATTTTGGCGACTCTATCTTCCTCGTATTACCATGACCATCCGGTGAATAGTGAATTCACTGTACTGTCAACAGAATGGAAACCCTTTAGTGAATATCTAAGACAAGCACATATTACGTCATAAAACATGAAAACGAAAAAACAAAATTCCACTCACCAAATGTCAACATTTAGCTCATAATCTACCTGTTTATTGTTATTATATGATGTACCGGCTGGGTGGCGTAGAGGTAACATCACTGCTCTATGACCGTGGAGACTGTAGACACACAGGTTCAAATCCCGGCAAGAGCACCTCTCCAGTAGTGCCCTTGGGCAAGACACCTAACGGTACATACTCACCACCCAGGACATACTTAAACAACAGAAATCTCAATGTATCCTTCCTGGTAAAATACTTTCTCAAAAAATTATTATTATTTTTTTTATACAAGTTGTGTGTCACATCCTGGTAAAATTCAGTATTCAGAATCCTTTTTTGGTGGCTGATGTCCCTGAGACGTGTGACTTTTGGTGACCACTTAAAGTAATCAATTCCAGTTTTCCCTTGTGCCTGGACGCTTTATCGCTTCTATCTCAAGAAGTGGCTCCGGATATTATGTAACCCATCTGATTGTTAATGGGGGAATGTATTGTACTGTTTGCCAATTTACATGAACCCTTCCATTGCCCAACGTTGTCTTCACGCATTGTGTTCAGTGGACTTTTTCGACACGGAAGCAAATGTGGCAGGCTGGCTGACATACGTGGGCTGACATACGTGGGCTTCCCTTGTCGTACGAAGTTTGGATTTAGACGATCAAAATATATAATATCGATGGTGTAGGTGCAAAAGGCGCATTCGTGTTTCTGGCATATGGATGACAGATTGCCCGGTCTCCAGCTCTCATCCATCTATATATTATTTATGTAAGTTGTATGACTTGAAGTGTAAGTAACGGCAGAGTCAGAAGGCATTAGTGCTTATAGATTGAATAATAGAAGATTGTGTAACCGAGCACGGCACCGCTCTCCTATGAAAGCGTTTTTCATCTCCAATATATCACTCATACCACCACTGCGGATCTAGAATGAATCGCTATGTTCATTCAGCGTGCTTCTAATGGATTCGACATTATATGTTTCTGTAATCCTTCTATAACCAGTTTGACTTTATAAGGGAAGAAACGTCATTTGAATTAGTCACTTGTCAAAGGCATTAGCCAAGAGTGTCGATTGATCATTTTATTGCTTTTTAATAATGAATGTATGGGTCTTCGTGGTCACAAGAGATGATACAGTATACACACATGGTATATATTTCATATTACCTACATGTGAACATCAAAGGGCACTAAACCAACACATCCCCAAATAGTAGTAGATATATGTGGAGGCTTCAGTAGTCTTTTGATGTAGATAACCCTCAAAAGGGAGAACCCGTTCTTGAAAGAAGCCTTGTCTATATCTCCAAAAATAGGAATGACAATATGATCCAAGTAAAAAAGATCTTTAATTTTTTTAAAACAATATATCAAAGGCATTTGATATATTGTTTTAAAAAAATCCCCAAATAAAAGATCCCCAAATGAAAAGCTCCGTCTCTGTCACTCCTCTCTGCGAGTCCCTTCACTGGCTCTCCATCCACTGCAGAATTAAATTCAAAATCCTTACCTTGACCTACAAAACTCTCACTAACTCAGCTCCCCACTACCTGTCCTCACTAATCACCAAATACACCCCAGCACGCTCCCTAAGGTCAAACATTGACCTGCTCCTAGCTTCTCCCCACATCACCTCTTCCCATGATAGACTGCAGGATTTCTCACGCACAGCCCCCACCCGCTGGACGCTTTCCCTCGTACTCTCAGACTTTCCCCTATTTTCCCCTCCTTTAAGGCGTTAATATTGAGGCAAGCCTACCACCCAAATCACTAATACACCTCACTGCCCCAACCAGTCCATCACGCTCACCTTGCAGTCCATCACGCTCACCTTGCAGTCCATCACGCCCACCTTGCAGTCCATCACGCCCACCTTGCAGTCCATCATTCTCACCTTGCAGTCCATCATTCTCACCTTGCAGTCCATCACTCTCACCTTGCAGTCCTCTCCTCCTGTTTCCACCCCGACCCTTCTAGATTGTAAGTTTCCAAGGGAATAGGGCCCTCGTTTCCTCCTGTACTGGTTTATCAAAATGTTGTTCAGTCTCAGCATATTGTAACCCTGTCTATATTGTGCCCAAAGTTCAGTGGAATATGCTGGCGCTATATAAATAAAGAATAATAATCATAAAAGCTAAGGTGGACTCCCTCATCTTACCGTCTACTGGGTCAGCAACCTTGGCCCTCCAGTTTTTTGGGAGCTACATCTTCCATGATAATCAGCCACTCATCAGATTGGCATAGCCTCATGGGAAATGTAGTTTTCTATAACATCTGGAGGGCCAAGATTGCTGGCTCCTGATCTACATATTCATATTTTGAACATTTTCTTATTCTCATTGTTATGTCATGTCCCTTGTTTTCCTTACATATAAACCACCGACATTATAAGCTCCTTTTTGCCAGGGTCCTCTACAATTCTGATTTCTGTCTTCATAAATGACCTTGTTTCTTCTGTTATTGAATCTATCAGGGTTATTCAGAGAGAGGTGAAAACCAGGAGAATGACTGGAGAAGTGAAAATTCTAGGTCAAAATATTCTCCCATTTATCTCACTTTCCAAATCGTCTGTTTGGTCTGGATTGTTCATTCTCATGGCAATTCTCCAGGTTTTTACCTCTCTCTGAATAACCCTGTATGTAAAAGGTAATACTTTGAATTTGGGTTTTTACCAGTTGCTCAATGAATAAACGCTCAGATACATTGTAAAATCAGTCTAAATGGTCGGAGAGAAAGTGGGAACCAGTCAGATCTGGCCAGATGAGTGACGGCTAACTATAGTGCTCCACATGCATCAACGGTACGTTTTCCTAGATGACTGAGCATCATGAGAAACACAGTTCGGAAATGGTGAAGGTATAACATCGTATCTGTCTATGGCTCTGAGGACACAAAGATAAATTAATCCATTTCACTCTGTGCATTTTTATTCGTCACCATATGTGGCCTCCTCTGGTCCTCGGAGAGCGAGCTCGGCTGATTGCTGACGTGCGAGGTGCTACCGTGATGGGGTTAAGTGGAGTGGTTTTGTGTTTCTGATTAGGATAAAGCAGAGAGACTTCTGTGTCAGGATATGAGTCTCCTTGAGGTAGTCAGGAGAAAAAGGAAATTAATAGAAGCTGGAGGGATAACCACTTTTTTGTGCAATTTCCTTTCAGTGATATGGTCTCTCTAATCTTTATTGAAGACCTTTAACCTGTCAATCACCACCCTCCTCTAGACGCTAACTGGCGATGATCAGAAAGAATTGATTGCAGTGTTTGGGAGTGGAGACCGCTCTTGTCTTTTATTTTGGGGTTTTACATTTCCTATTTACTTAATAATTGCTGCATCTTCCAGAGAAAAAATAAGCACTCAGGCTGACGTCTGTCGTATTCTGTACACGGAGACCTGTTGCTAATTGCAAATCAGTCTGCTGACCTCTGAATGGCCCGTGCGTCGTCACACACTTCTCTCCTCACCTTCATCTATATGCTTCCCATCACAGATATATGCAAATCGTGATCTCTGCAGCACGGAGTGGCTCCTGTTATAAAAAACAACATATCTTATTATCGATAATTGCATAAGGGAGTAACTAGCTGTTTATTGTTGTTGCAACCACGACACATTTTGGGCGATTCAGCTAAGGGAACTCAAAGAACGACTGGGGAAGTTTTGTTGATGAAACATCGCCTGCCAATCTTTAAATTCGATCTGGATCACCGAAGTTTATCATGGTTGCAACACCACTAAACAACGACAGTTTGTGCATAACTCCTATAACGCCAACATTTCCATTTCCGGTTAATGTAACAAAATGGAAAACAACTTTAGGCTGGCCGTCCACTGGAACCGTTTTCGTGCAATGGTGCGATCATCCGATATCGTCCGTCGTCGTACATCCTATCCCGTAACATGAATGTGAATGGAACCATCGTCCACTGCGGCAGTTGTCCGACGGTCAACTTCTGGAGACCACAGCAGATGGGCGATCTCACCTAGCAGGCTGGGAGTTCAGAACGATTAGGCAAGATGGACATTGATAAACTCAATAGGGGAGTTAAAAAAAAAAAACCATCATATTGTTTTTGCTGTTTTTTTAACTCCCATTGAAAATAAATGATGCGGACATGATGCAAGTTTACCAAAACACCTTTTGTGCATGGTGGGACTAGCTGTGTAACATGGTGGGACTAGCAGTGCTGCTGCACAAAGGGGTTTATTCACTAAGCACTGACATGCCTCCCGAAGGGCACTGAATCTTGAATTTCCCCATACGGTGCAATTTTGTTGCCGTTTGTACTGTAAAATGATGGCGAAATATGGTGCAGTTTGCTGTAGATCGCTGCACTTCGGCAATCTGCAGCGGCAGAGACAACGAATATCAGAGAGCAGTACTGCACTGAAGTGTTGGCGTCATGCTCTGATTTAGGGGATAGCATTTGACAGGTTTACAGACAAAGCGCATTATTAGTAAAAATAATAGTAACAAAAAAAAAGGACTGCACTGGTTCCAAAAGCAGAATGAACTTTTTTTTGGATGTAAAACCAGTTCATTCTGGTTTTGGCAACCATGTACTCCACCTCTGATTTTGATCTGGATCGTCTGTGGTCGCACTACAGATCGCACGCAGTGGACGACCCCTAGTCTGACCCGGTCGGACGACCGACGGTCTGACGGTCTGACGAAATCGTCGGTCGTTCAAAAATGGTTCCAGTGGACGGCCAGCCTTAGATAACCGCCGTAAAATGCAAACAATGCCCTGCTCAGCCAACGCCATCAAGGAAGATACATAGCTTATATCACTTATTTCCAAGGCAATGTAAATGTTGTGAGTACCAAACTCCTATATCTGTATCTTGGTTACAGAGTAAGGTGTCTTGGTGTTTTTACCGCTGTTTCTGCTCTACCATTCATGGAATATTAATCTTTATCCTCTTCTTATCTTGGGCTATTTGTTTCGGAACCTGATGTACTGAATTCCATATTAGGCTAATGTCAGACGAACGCAGTCTGAGCACGCTCTGCGTGTGTGCATAACGGACGGACGTACTGACGGAAGATACTGTAGACATCACACGGTCCGTTTTTTTAATGGATGTAGATAAAGAGGGAAATATGGGAATCAAATTTAATTAAAATTAAATGACAGGTACAGTCAGCCAGACCAAAAAACATTCTGAGCGTCAACGTGATGGACGTCGCAAATGCCCTGCATCTGACGTCATGTCATCACGCACACAGGCCGTTACGCGGACGTGGCGCACTCTGGGCATCCATCGGATCGCTTTTACATCGAGGCCTAAATGGCGTCCGTTGCCACCTACATGGTGCGTGTGCACTTCGGTGCTCACGTACTGCGTGTGTTGGTCTCTATTGATCACAAATCAATTATACGACGGACGTTAAACTGTGCGGCGACATGGACATGATGACTGCGTCGTCTGACGCTAGCCTTAGACCATTTGTTTGAATCTTGGCACTCGGTGAGATTCTGGTTCTGTGATGTTCTTGCTTAAAACCTGTTGTTCTTCTTGCTCTTGGTTACTTGGTTATCCTAGATCAAGTGGTTCCCAACCATTATCAGGCCAGATTTTAAGGATTACTTTGGGGAAATTCAGACTGATTCCTGCAATCACTGAGCAGCAAATCATATCACCTGTGCTGTGCTTCACATATCTGTAAACCTGGCCTGTTAGGGGTACTTGAGGACCAGGGTTGGGAATCACTGCTCTACAGGACACGGTTCCAGCCTATAGATAACGGGCTATACCTAACTAAGGCTCTGGTAAACAAGGCTTCAATGGATCTGGTTTACGAGAGCCTGTGGCTAAATGTAAACAGTATAGTCATGGTGAAGAGCCCTTTGAAGAAGCTCTACAGAGGTGGAAGAAGCTGGCATAACTGAAAACTCATGTTTCTTCTATTACGGGTTATGCTGCTAACCAGTTTAGTGTTTTTTTTTGTTAAATTTAGGGCTGCAACTAACGATTATTCTCATCGATTAGTTGGCCGATTATTATTTTGATTAATCAATTCATCGGAAAAAAAAAAATTGAAAAAATGTGTTTACTTAAAAGGAATGTTACGTAAAAAAATAAATAGCCACAACCCCTCCCCCTTTTTACATAAGCAATTTGTGTAGTGTACATAACGTTCGTATGTACATATGTAAATTGCGTATCTTCTGTACTTTTCACACAAGGTATGCGAGTGCTTGGTCAGAGGGATGGGTTGATGCTGCATGCACAGCTTAAGCCCATGTTTGCTTTCTCAAATGAAAGCTGCTACAAGCACTTGGTCATAGATGATGATGTCAGCATGAAAGCGTGGTTAATAAGCTAAAGTGCTCAGGGTGTGTAAGGTGTCCCTTTTAAATAACTTTGCAAACAAACTGAGTGGGAGGAGGGACTGGAGGTGGAAGGGAGTGACTTTGCTCAAGTGACTTGACCTGAGTGTGGGTGAAAGAGCTGTATGCCTGTGTTTTATCCTTACTTGAAGCTGGAGTCCTGTGCCACCACCCCACCCTCCCTGCCACACCCTCTTTGGTCTGGAGTTGCCATTCCCTCCCTTTGCTCTGGTCCCTTTCCCCAAACTCACTCCCACACTCAGATCTGGCCTTTTGTCCATACCCACTTCCTCTCACAGTATCCTATTGTTTGTGTTCTAGTTCTGCTACTGTTGTAATCGGAATAAAAACAAACTGGTTGTGTCTGACCTAACCGTACAACTAAATCATATGGATTAAAGCAGTAAAGCAGCGGCACATCTCCTCCAATCAGCACCGAAGCTGAGGTTATTTACGTTTAACTCAGTCTGACTCTAAACAGTGTGTGCTGTACACAGGACGATTAATCGACACCGATTATCGATAATGGAAATAGTTGACAACTATTTTAATCGTCGATTAATCGATTAGTTGTTTCAGCCCTACTTAAATTCTTTCTATTATACACATCTTGAAATTCTTTACTACAGTACGTTGCTTGATGTAGTTATATACAGCAAACAAATAGATCAATATTTCATGTATTGGATTTAAAATGTTTATTATGTAACCTGAAAAGCTCGAAAGGAATGGTACATAAAATGGAATTATGCAAGGACTGCACAGATCATTGGAAAAAAGGTGTCATATTCAAAGCTGCCTTCCTTAAAAAGAAACAGATAAAACAATGTATGTGTGTATATACTACGGGCCCTATTACATTCTTCACGCAAAAATGCACGCGCAACGCGTGAATTTTTGCACGAAGCATTAAACGTTACCGCGCATAAATCACCGCTGGTATTACAATCCTCGCGTATTTTTTCATCTATCAAAAAATAACGTGCGTAAAACGGACGCACATAATTCGCTCGCTGAAATCAGTGTGCAGACCGTTTTTTTCACGCGATTTAGCCAATCAGAATTAAGAACCACAATTGTCTCACGTTACATTTTTGCACACGTCAAAGTTAATCTGCGCATATATGCTGCATCAATAAAAAAAACACGCACAACTTCTCCATTTTATTGGTTTGGTATGAGTAGAATGTGTAACTATACTTTGCTGCGTATTTTTTTTTGGGCTGGTGTATTTGGTTTCGGCCAGATTGATAGAATTTTAACACCAGCTTTTAGGAGTTGCTAAAATTATGTGCGCAAAGGCTGTGCGTTACAAACTGCGCATAGATTGTAATACCATCCGCGTACCAGCGCACAAACGCATTTGCGCTCACAATGTTAAGTATAGGACGCGCAAAGCACAGTAAGCTCGCGCAGCGTTCACACAGGTTCTCCCGCGGTAGACGCATACGCGCGTTTGTTGCGCTGACATTGTAATACGACATTCAGTGCAAAGGGTTTTGTCCCTCGCGTTAATGCGTTTTTGCGCACGCGCTGACGTTTACACGAAGATTGTAATAGGGCCCTACATCTTTAGTACCATTATACAGGAAAGTGTGTGTATCGCTCTGTCTTTTCATATATCGTAGCATGACTGAAATTGATGGATTCAACAGGTGCTATTCTCTTTTCTTTATGTCTTAGGATGTCATCACCTTGTCATTATAAAGTGGAGGTCATTGAAAGTAAACAGTTACCGTTGCGTTGAGCCCCGATGTTATATCACCGTCCAGCTGTGATGGAAGATCCTTCATTTGTCCCCGTGTGTTGACATAGTCATGTTTCTTGTAAATGTCACACCTGCCAGTGCTCAGCCTCCAGAATCACTATATAGATCTGTTGGTCCTGCATGCCTCCAAGCCTCGTGCATAGATATAATGATTCTGGGTAACTCCGGGGATTAGGATATAGATTCGCTTGAACTTTGTGTGTCACTAGGGTAGATGTGTGCATGTGTCGAGACACTGTGTACCCTCAGGATTAATGTGTAAATGTTAGAATTTAGTGCTTTTAAGTTTAGTAAATAACACCGACGCGGTGCATCTTCTTGAGGATTTAAGGGCTGATGACGAATTGCAGTGGCAGTAAACATTTAGGCCAAAATATTCAAGTTGAAGTGATAACAGAACTGGGAAATAATCATTGTCTTATTTTGTCTAAAATTTGAATTTCCTTCACAGCAGGGATTTTTGACAGCTTGACGGGCGAGGTGCTGCCATGATGGGGTTAAGCAGAGTGGTTTTGTGTTTCTGATAAGGATAAAGCTTAAGTCTTAAAGGGATATTCTACCCACCATGACCACTATAGGGGTTATTAAGAGAGAGCCGATCTGGCCCCGAAGTGTCACCAAACAGGGAATTTCCTGTACAGTGACATTTCGGGGACATTTTGCTATTCAGAGAGCAGGCAGTTCGCCAAATTTTGGCAAACTGCCAGCAAGTACAGTGCCTGTTCGGCAGTGAAATCCCCCAGAGAGAAGCAATGGTTAATCTATTCAGAGAACACCGAACAGCAGTGAAAAGTTGTCAAAATCCCTGCTGTTCGGTTTTTCATTCAGCAAGTTTATTCAGGCAAATCCCATAGGCTTCAATTTTAAAAATATCCCCATTTTAATCCAATATATAATAAACCGTTTATTAATTTAATCTGGAGTAAAAAGTATTTTATTTATAGATTATTTTTTTTTAGGATCTTTTAAGCATTTTTTGGGATTTTTCGTCAATTGGTTTCCGTTTTTTTTTTGTTTTTTTTAAAACCAGTTTTTCTTTTTTCTGTAACAGCCTTTTTTATTATCATTCATAGGATGTTTATATGTAAATTTCAGGCATTTTCGTTCAGTCGTTTTTTTGCAAACAGCATTTCAATCTTGACACTTTCAAGCGTATTTATTTATTTATTTATTTTTACCCCATTCGTCAGCTTGTCGTCTTTTTCCGGCGGATGGTCTGCGGCTGGTTTGCGGTGGGTTTTCCCTGCACTCCTGGGACCCTGCGATGAATGTTGAATTCACCACAGGGTGGGAAATTTGATTCCCCAAGTGCAGGGAAGTGCAGGGAACGAGAGAGTGACGTTTCGATGCTCTCTGAATAACCCTATGAGCCATGCAAAGCAGGAAAGAATAGTAACAACGGTATAGAATGTGACTGCTCATTTAGCATGTAATATAAGGGTTATCAGCAAGCAAGACTTCACCGTGATTTGTACACAGTGCACTCTCATGTTGGCGACATTTCGGTGAATAACCCCCTATAACTTTTTAAAGTGGCCAGGGTGTGTTTAGTATCCTCCCCTCTCCCAGGTCCTATGGACTCCATGGAGGGGATGCTCGCGGCCGCGCTTAGCACTGTCTCGAGCATCCTGAGGCTTAGTGCCGCAATACGGTGCAGGCTGCTGGTTTAGCGCCTGCACTGGAATATCACGCTAAAACAGGGACGCTAAGGAGAAACCTGCAGGCACAGGTTTTTCTCCTTAGCGTCCCCGTTTTAGCATTAAGATCATAATATGGCCCTTCGAATTTGGAAATTTTGTCCATTGTTCATTATTTCGCTCTGATCATCTCATCCATCTGTGCATGGCTCTTGTAAAGATATTACAATATATTATTCAAAGGGTCGCATATTCTAAAGTTAGTTGGTGGCAGCAACTATAGTAATTACTAAAACTTAAAGTGTGAGCAATTTAGGTTTTTAACATTAAGACAAATTTATTTTTCGGTAGACATGGGCTGTGGTTCCAGTAATTTAATTTCAATCACTGGAAGAGAAGGACATTATCGGTGGAAGGTGTAGCATATCTTTAGCTAGACATAGATAGGGTCCAAGATGGCAATTAGAGAGTCATACTTTCTAGATCTGAAGATTCAGCAGACCAATTTGCATTGATACCTGCTGTCAGAATCGACATTTCCAAAGTGTAACCACTCTTTGCACTGATCACATGCATTTAAAAGTGAATATTGTTCTTTTTTTATGTCAGGTTTCTGCTTCTTCGATTTTGGAACATTTTGTCCCTTCTTCCATCCCACCCATCTGTCCATGACTCTATCCTTCTGCTCTCCCACCATCCACCTTCTTGTCGTTTCTGGAAGTCGAAAGACTATTCTCAGGAAGAAAAACACGAGATACGTTGCAGGCAGTGAAAGAGTTATAAAGTTTACCCCGAGCTCCGTATTTACAAAGCAGAGATAAGCCATGTTCTTATGGTGCCTGTGTTGACCGAGCCCTTAGAGTGGAAATCAATATAAACACAAAGCAAACATATCATGTGTTCAGTCTGTCTGATGAACCTGACTTCGATTTTGATACAGTCACAGAGTGGAGTCTGTGGGCAGGCTGCTCAGACATGTAGAAGTGCCGTCACATCATGTCGACTTTCACTGACCTTCAGGCTGTTGTCTTTTGAGGCATGAGTTGTGGTCAGGATGGCTGGGGAGAGGTTCCAGACATAGGCTGCAAAGACGACATCATGAATCGAATGGTTACGTAGCCCTCATAAACTGTCTGCTCCGATATATAACCCATCCAGATGCCGGTGTAATATTGCATTTGTTTAGATCCTTTCCATTTCCATCCAACCGCTAATTTAAGCATCATCTACCTGGCAGATAGACACCCTACAAATAGGTAGTTGGGCATTTCTAGCATTTGCGGCAGGGCAGTCAAAGGGAAGGGATCATGCAGACTACAAAATGATTGCATGCAATATTATATAAATTAAACAATAAATTATAATCTAGCACAGTGGTTTCCAACTGTGGTCCTCAAGTTCGCCTAACAGGCCAGGTTTTAAGGATCACCTTGGGAAAATGCAGACTGAGTCCTGCAATCACTGAGCAGCAAATCATATCACCTGTGCTGTGCTTCAGATATCTGGAAAACCTGACCTGTTAGGGGCACATGAGGACCGTGGTTGGGAACCAGTGATCTAGCATATGACAACGGTGTCTGTAAAGCCTATACATGGAAGTTATCCATTTTATTTGGGCTTCACTACTTTCAGAAATCTCTGGTGTACATTCATCATCTTTTTCTCATGTGCAAACTGGGTGCCGGACAAAATCCCTACAGCCAGGTTCCCTAATGCCAACATCCAGATGGCCAACTTCCAAACAGAACAATTGCCGGATATCCCAACTTCCCTACACAGCCAACTTCCAGACATCCATAATCCCAGTGGCTAACCCTAATACTAACACCCTAACTCTAGGTTTCGGGGTTTAGGGCTAGGGTTAGGGGGAGTTAGGGCTAGGTTTAGGGGGTTAGGGTTAGGTGTAGGGGGTTAGGGGTAGGGCTAGGCGTAGGGGGTTATGGTTAGGGCTAGATTTAGGGGGGGTTAGGGTTAGGTTTAGGGGGTTTGGGTAAGGGGTAAGTTTAGGGGGGTTAGGGCTAGGTTTAGGGGTTTAGGGTTAGGGCTAGGTTTAGGGGGGTTAGGGAGTAGGGTTAGGGTTAGTGTTAGCCGCTGGGATTTTGGATGTCTGGAAATTGGCCATCAGGGAGTTGTCTGTGTAGGGAAATTGGCCGTGTAGGGAAATTGGCCGTGTAGGGAAGTTGGCCGTCAGGTGGTTGTCTGTGTAGGGAAGTTGGCCATCGGGATTTTGGCATTAGGGAACCTGGTTGTAGGGATTTCGACCCAAACCCGTGCAAACTATGTTTGAACATTGCATGTAAATTACTCAATTTATATATATGAAAGGTTAAATCATACAATGTGGGTTCTCGGCCAAAGAAGAATTTCGACTGAATTGATCATTTTAAGGCAGGTTTTCGGTGGGTGTTCGACGGGATTGCTACGGTTTTCCCTGCTCTCCGGGGACCATGCGGTGAATGCTGAATATACCGAAGGGTGGGGAACTTTGATTTCCCCGAAGTGCGGGTAATGAGAGAGCACGGAAATGTCGAATAACCCCTTATGTTAGTGCTTTCTTAGTCTTCAACTGAGTTTTACTTGAAAAAGCAATCCGTCAATGGTTTAGAAATCTGCGCATACTGTGTCTGTTAATTATTATTATTTATTTTTGTCTTACTTTGTTTTGTGATAAAACATGGGAAAATAAAACGGCGAAAATGACACACAAAAGTTAAGATGGAAACAAAAGCCTTGCATGTACCTCTTCAGATAATCTTACAATCTACAGATTAGAAGGAAAGAATCATTTCCGCAATTACATTTCATTTTTTAAAAATTTTATTTGATTCCTAAAAGATTATTATTGTACTTATTTTGGTGACGCCATCAATTTCTCACTTATCGGGTTGCATTAATTTCACCAAGCTTCTCCTATAAGGGTCTTGCTTAAGAGCAGACTCGCCACACAGTATGAAAGAATGATGGAGATGTTACACTAGACTGCAGTAAGGTGCTAACGTGCTTCTTTATTCTGTTTTTCAGCTTGTCCGGCTGCCATGTTTAAAGCTAATCAAGGCATGGGGATATGCTCGCAGTGTCCAGCTAACAGTCGTTCCACCGGAGAGGCTTCCCCTATCTGCACATGCCGCAATGGCTACTATCGAGCTGATTTTGACCCTCCAGAGGCTATGTGTACAAGTATGTATCCATGTTTTTATATATTTTTTGGTATTTTTGTTTTTGCAATCTTAATGCGATCTATCAATAAGCTGTAATCAATCATTACAGAGGAGCATATATGTGGCCACAACTCTGTGAAATAAGAGAATATTTTCCTCGAATTCAGGAGAATGTGTCCTCTGTCGATGCTTTAATTGCAGGTCTCTGACGCAGACTCTCAACCATAGACCTGACCATCAAATGTGGAATATAGCAGCTCTATTTCCAGTGGAGCACCATTTTGTATTGACATTTTTTTTTGTGGTACAGCACAACCAAGGGACACATTCCCCACATTGGTCTGGCACGAGAAAGCCCTCATACCTTCTGTGTGAGCTTTTGTTTACTTTTTAGTTTGCAATAAAATATCTATAGTTATTAGTCTGCTTACTATTACAAAATAGGTATCAGCACCAATCACCGCGGGATCGTGGAGGGAATAAATGTGAATTTATACGTACACTTCTGGTAGATGATATGGCGGTGTATATACGCTTAAATGAAAAAATAACATTTCATGGTGCAGTATATCAAAACACAGTAATTAGACAGTTACGGTCTATGTATATACCACTCACATTCTCTAGAGCCCAACACCGGCTCTAGGTAGGTCAGGCCTCTGGGTATTTTTCTTCAATATTTTTCTCAGGCACCCAATAACCTTTGTGCCGTCTGTACACGGCACCGAATTTGCCACCGAATTGCAGCGAATGGTAAATTTAACCGTACGGTGCAATTTCGTGGCAGGTCATCTATTCACTAAACTGTCAATACGCCAAATACTGTCGAATTGACAGCGGAATACGGTGCAGTTCGCCGCAGTTCCGTGATCTTCGGCGGCAGCGACATTGTCCCATAGAGAAGTATTGGTTCATCTATTCACAGAATGCTGAGTTATACAGAGGTGTCAACAAAATGCCCTGATTTTTGGTGTTTCAGTTCGACTGGTTTAACCCCTGAAGGACCAATGATGTAACTGTTCCATCATAAATGTCCTTGGTCCTTCAGGGGTTAAACAGGCAAATATCATAGGATTCAATGTAAATAAAAGTAATATTCGTTTCTAATTTTTTAAAAAAAATATTTATTCTATTCATTTTCAGCAAAAAGCCTTTTCATTTTTATAAACACCTTTTTGAAATTTCTGTATTTTTTTAGACAACATTTTTGTTTCCCAATTTTTTCAATTTTTTTCAATTCAGGTAACTGACCTTTTTCATTAGTTTTTAAAACACCATTTTTATTATTTACAAAATTTTATTGCATTTTTATTGGTTTAAACACCTTGTAGGAGAATGCCTTTTTTTTGTTTTTTTGCAGTTTGGTGGAATTCGTCAAGGCCACTTCAGTGCTTTTCGGTGCTCTTCGGTGACGTTCCTCAACTTTTTCGTGAGGCTTCGTTGACTCCATCTTCAGCGCACCATGGCGACCATCCAGTAGTGAATAGGCAAAATTGAATTGCCGATGTGCACTGAACTGCATTTAAGTAAATAGACTTAAACTGCATTTAAGTGAATAGGCTGCGGTCATACGAGCGCACTGAGTGCGTCCATGTGACCACACTTCCATGCGTCCATCACACCTTTGTGAAGGCTGGATGGGGAGGGCCACATGGGGTATCGTGCGCACGAATTGCACGCACTACGACTTGATTTCAGCCTCCCCATCAAAAATCTACGACGGATGCAGACGGGGCTAAAAAGCGCGATCCCCCACAGGAGGATCAAGCTTTGCAGTGCTGAGCATACTAACTGCGCTGAGCATGGTGGCCACATGGGTGCATGAGTGGAAGGAACGTCCACTCTCTCGGACATTCCTTCCGCTCTGAAAAACACTCGTGTGACCGCAGCCTTAAGGTTCTATGTCAAGCTGTAGCGTGAGAATGTCTTGTTTCTGGCAGTTGTTAAGCAATCCAGCGATCTTGCTGAATGAAATACATTTATAAACGTCCTGACAGTCTCCCCTAAGACCTCATTTTATTGCAACCAGCAATTATAAGCGAGAAGGATTTACACATTAGCCATCTCACATCGCACTACGGCCACCTCTCCTGCTTACGTCTCCAAAGGTTACACTGCCGCCTTCATGTAATATTAATGATATTATTATTACTCTGGGTGGTGAGGGAGTGCATCTTAACTCTGATAGTGCGGGGCACGCTATTCTAAGTGGTTAAGAGACTCCTGGCAAAGCAAAACGCTTATTTACAAATCCAAAATAATGTCAGAGGGGCTGGGTGTGAATCACTAAGCGACAACTGCCATTTAGACTTCATTCACCTCCTAAACGATAGCAATTCACTGTATCTGACAAAAACTCCCAGGACAAGAGGTCAGAGGCCATAGAGCTAAAATTGGAAACCCGATGATTTATACTTAACTTTTTTTATTTTGTTACAGGCCTTTCAGCCATAAAATGAGCTACATTGTGCCTTCAATTCTGCTGCCAATCTAATCTACACTTACTACCACCAAAATACTGTTATGGATCAGACTTAAACAGTCTCTTGTTCGTATGCCTGCTGCTGCCAAATGGTGTTGGAGAAGTCAATTTGAGTGCGCACTGAAAGAAAGGGACACAGACTCGCTCGCTTGTCTATGTAGTCTTTCTTGGACAAAGCCAAGTGACCTCTCTCTTTAGTCATAGGATTGATACATGCTTTTATGCCAGTAGGTGCGGAAGCAGGGGTGTTAACTAATATTTTATTTAACATCAGCAATAAAATTGCAAACGCATTATGGATTAGATCATAGAAACGAAAGTCAAATATCAGCTGTTTCCAAATGTCAATTTATTTTGCGTTGTTGACAAACGTCAGCCGTTTTCTCCATCATGGGTATGTGGGCGAAGTCCTGTTTCAGATACAGCGTGTTTCAGGATGCAGGATGTCCCACGCCCTGCTCCTGGTACCGAAATAGGGATCCTCATGACTTGTGGTTAAGCTATTCTGTTGAAACAGCGGAGTTACGCAAGATACATTTTGATTCTCTCTGAAAAGACAGTTTTATTAATTCAGCTCTTAAAGACATATTAACTAATTAAATGAGCATTTTTCTAAGTCTTTGAATATTATTAAAGCAGATACATATTCTTGTCCATAACAATACCACCAACATTACAAGTAAGGTATAAATTATCCGTAAGACACAAAAGGAACACGTTTTTAAGTGGTAAAAACCAACTGCAGGGGTCGGCCTTATTTCAGGCTATCTCTCTGCAGCCATTGGCACGCGGCGCGCACCAGCTGCAGGAAAGGGCCCGCGGCGGCCCATTGAAGACAGCAGGCTGTACCTGTACACCCTGCGTCTTCAAGGCCCACCCACCGCAAGGACGGCATACCATGTCCCGCGATGGCAAAGGGTTAATTTCAGTTCCGGCGCTGAATTTCACAGTGAACTTTGACTATCCCAGGAAGCAAAATTCAACAACAGCAGGTGAACCTGATGCATTTAATGGTGAACAACAGAATAATCATTATTCTTCTGTAAAATGAGTTAACTCTGGGTAATCTTGATTCAGTTTTGACCTTCCATTGTTTGCGAACACCAGTGAATATACTGTGATGGTAAGACGGTCAACAGAAGCAGTAAACAATATCAACTGAGACTATGGTGGCAACCACCATGCCATTTATGCTAAATAACTGTAGCAGAAACTACGATTGAAACACCACTGAAAACTACACTGAGAACAACTTTGAAAGAAACTATGGTGGAAAGGATGAGAAAAAATATGATGGCTCTTCGCTAAAGTGGGAATTCACCATATTTCCCCCGAAGTTTGCTGAACTAAATCCACCATTCTCTCAGTGGAAGAACGATGACTAGTGAATAACTCCTTGTGTTAAGCATTTTGTTAGGAGTACATTTCATGGAAATGCAGCCTGGTCTTCCCTAAGATCATTCAAGCCTATCACCTTTGTGGTGGTCCAATACATCCATGGAGACCCCTGAGCTTCGAACTTTATTTCAAGTTTTAGTTACTTTTAAAAACAGGTTAGTGGGAGGACTAGATGTTCCTTTCAGGTGGCTACCAGATTATTGCATGTGTTTCTCTTACATATTTTTCTTTATTTATTTCATCCAGTTTGGTGCAAGGCTGTTTGATGTTCTAGACCAGTGGTTCCCAACCGCCGTCCTCAAGTTCCCCTAACAGGCCAAGTTTTGAGCATTGCCTTGGGGAAATGCAGACTGAACCTTGCAATCACTGAGCAGCAAATTATATCACCTGTGCTGTGCTTCAGCTATCTGGAAAACATGACCTGTTGGGGGTACTCGAGGACCGCGATTGGGAACCACTGTTCTAGACTAACAAGTTCTAATAGGCTATTTTGAGGTTCTTTGACCCATGGTAACTTAGGGTATTAAACCTAAACCTCTCCCACAACGTGTCAGATGCCTGGACTTATGCTAGGGGATCTTCTCTTCATGAGACACCATATCTTGATTGCTTTGAGCTCTAAAATACCTGTTATCACTATCCTTCAATTCTTACAAGAGTTCCTATCACAATTTCTGATAATGAAAGTATGCTGCACCTTTACCTTCACCTACACAGTCCATAGGATCCCACCCAGGAGTGCTATTTCAATAAATAACCCTGCTTGTTATGTTCTGTCACAGGCTGCATTACTATGCTTTCTCTTCCAAACCCTACATCAGCATGAATTTTTTTTTACCTCCATTGTGTAATTATAACCAAACACAGATTCAGCAGGTTATTTAACCACCCTTCCCGGATGATTGAAGACGTGAAGAGAAACGTTACACGTTCAGCTCTCATATCTCGATGCAATCTCTAATAACGTGCTGAAGCCGACAATATGCTAAGTGGCTTCCAATCCATCGGTCCTGTAGGCAGTCAATGTCTTGAGCCTCGTGTAGACTTGGCGACGTGCATCCTGGAGTCAGGCTGAGCCTTCACGTGTCACTGAATGGCATGGAGCACAGGAGTCGGTCGTTCTACCCACGTTTGAAAGACACATCAAGCTCTCTCAAGAGGAGAGAAAGATATATGAAATGCTAACGTGCACGGCCTCTCAATCGGCGGGATGCGGCTCTCTATAAAATGGTAACTGTGGAAACGGATTCAAGAGTGGCTTGCAAAGTGGTTGTCATAACGTGATTAAGTGACATGGTACTCCAGTGACACAGCTGAGACGATTAACTCTTTCCAGTCCTTTCTGGTTGAGCAGGAGAGGACTATCCATATACCTGTAGTTACCATATCGAAAGCAATCCTATGGATTTTTGGCAACTCATGACATTTTGAAATTTTTCATCGCCAAGACATGTTTGTCGTTTTACAAGCTGTAGCTCTAATATCCGAATGTCAGGCACTGCCGAGTTATCTAGTTGTATTTGTAGGCCTTGGTTTGCTCCATACATGAGACTGGTGCCTCCTTTGTATAACTGTGACTCTGTTATCAGTGGCAACAAAGAAAAAAGTTATTTTCTATGCATATTTAGTAATATGTGCGAAATGATAGAGCTATCTTTTCCTTTACAAAGGTCCATTTCATAAAAACCTGTACTTATGCAATGCCAAAGCTGCACTGGATTTGGAGACCAAAAATCCACTGATTTTGTAGGAAGTGACACTTAAGAGAGAATTCAGCCCTGGGCTTTCTGTAATCTCTGGATTTCTGTAAGATTTCTGGTTTCATCTTAAAAATACAACTGTGTGTACACAGGACATCTGGAAAACAATTAGGAAGGGAAATGTCTTTGAAACTCAAGACGTGTTATAAACATCAGGATTATTGGGTCCTTTCCTATGGTCAAAAAGGATATATTTAATGGTTCACAAGAATAGAGTAGTCAGTTTCTCCATGCAACGGGCATCAGAGCTGTTGGATACATTTGTACTTTATAACATAAGCGTAACAAAGAATCAAAACTAAGGAAACATATATCAATGGGGAAGGAACACAAGGGCACCATATGTTTGCCATAACTATGTTAGGGCATACCTGTTGTGACCTTGTCTTCTTCCCCCATTTCTATATGGTCCTTTAATTTTGGTTCCATGTTACACTGGGCAGTGCTAGGTCTGGTGGTTCTTACTGTTAACTCTCTGCTTGATCCACACCAGTCCAGCTTTCTTTCCCAGCACTCAAATGAAACTGCTCTGACCAAGGTGACTAATGATTTAGTTCCTGCCAAAATCAAAAGTCACTTTTCCCTCCTTATTCTCATTGACCTTTCTGCTGCATTTGACACTGTTGACCACCCTCTTCTGCTCCTCACGCTGCGTCAACTTGGCTTCGGTGACACCACTCTCTCCTGGTTCTCTTCCTATCTCTCTGTTCGCTCCTTCAGTGTCTCCTCTGTTGATGCCTCTTCTCCCCAACTCATTTGGAGTACCTCAAGGCTCTGTTCTACTACTCTGTCCCCTACTCTTCTCAATTTATACCAGCCTCTTTGCAACCTCATCTCTTCCAATGGATTCCAATATCATCTCTATGCTGACCACGCCCACATCTACCTTTCCTCTCTCGACCTCTCTCCTCCCTTGCTGAACCGCGTCACTGCCTGCCTGTCAGCTGTGTCCGACTGGATGACTACCGTTTCCTAAAGCTTAACCTCTCTAAAACTGAACTTCTTGTCTTCCCTCCCTCTAAAACCAACATTTCTGCACCCATTTCCCTTCAGGTGAAGGGTGCCACTATTACTTCTACCTCACAGGCCCGGTGCCTTGGTGTCCTCTTAGACTCTGATATCTCTTTCACTCCCCACATTCAATCGCTAACCAAATACTGCTGCTTCCACTTAAAAAACATTGATTACACGCGTCCATCCCTGTCTTAATCACGACTCTGCTAAAATGCTCTTATTATCTTCCACCTTAACTAGTGTAACCACCTTCTCACTGCCTTAAGAGGTCCCAAATTCTCCCTCTGTAGTCTGTTATGAATGCCTGTGCCAGGCTCATCCACTTCACCTCCCGCACCTGTCACATCTCGCCCCTTTGTCAATCTCTATACTGGCTCCCTGCTTCCTTTAGAATCAAATTCAAACTATTGGTGCTCACTTACAAAAGCTCTCCATAACCGCGCCGCTGCCTTCATCTCCTCCCTTATTAACAGGTACATCCCATCCGAACCACTTCGCTCTGCCAATGAATATGATCTGAGGTTATAGTCTCCTTGGACCCCCACCCCAAACTTTCACCTTCAGGATTTCTCCCGAGCTGTCCCCTTTCTGTGGAACGCCCTGCCCCGCAACATTAGACTCTCCCCGTCTCTCCAGTCCTTAAAGAAGTCTCTGAAAACACATTACTGTAGAGATACTTATCATCTCACTCCCTAATCCCCCTCTGTTAATTTATTACTCCATCTTCCCACCCAGCCCACATGCACCCCGCTACTTCATGTTTTCTATTTACCCTCAGCTAGTGTGTCACCCATCTCCTCTTAGATTGTAAGTTCTTGAGCAGGGTCCTCTCTCCTACTGTTCTGTGTGTTTAACTTGTATGTACATTTGTTATTCGGCCTCCCATCAGTGCTACGGAACTTGTTAGCACTTTATAAAAATTTGGAACTGTAACTGGTGACCTGGATTTAGGTCAACAGGAGGATAGGAGGTGTCCCGACTACGGATGGTTCTGGTTTACCAGTTTTCTGGTGACTTCTAATTATTCTTCATTATAAGATAGGAATGACTGTAAAAAAAGAACTTGTATTGAAATATAATCAAATGAAAATCCATAGTAGTTTATTGCTCGTAGGAATTTTGTGTATAATGTGCAATGTAACCTTTTGTAGCGTCATTGATCCCAGTCGTTCAATATTTGGAATAGCTTACAGTCTATTTTACACATGGATGAATAGGTTTTCTGTGTTAACTTATAATAATTTCACTTGTAGACAGCTCCTTGATTCTCACATTTTACACTTGCGCCAGCGCTCCATACTTGTTATTTTCAGTGGCCATGTTCCCTAGCTTCTGTATGTCCTTAATAAGTGCCCGATCTATATGTTTTTGACATTATGGCTGTCCCTCCAATACCAAATCGCAAACCTGTGTGATGCTGTCTATGTTTTGTTTATATCTCTCCATTGTTCTCCCCAGGTGTTCCTTCTGGTCCTCGTAACGTCATTTCCATAGTCAATGAGACGTCCATCACCTTGGAGTGGCACCCACCTCGTGAAACGGGAGGCAGAGATGACGTCACCTACAACATCATCTGTAAAAAGTGCAGGTCTGACCGTCGCAGCTGCTCCAGGTGTGATGATAACGTGGACTTTGTCCCACGGCAGATGGGCTTGACTGATACCCGTGTCTTCATTAGCAATTTATGGGCCCACACCCCTTACACATTTGAGATCCAGTCTGTCAATGGCGTCACCAACAAAAGCCCTTTCCCACCTCAACACGTTTCGGTCAACATCACCACCAACCAAGCAGGTGAGTTAATCTCTTCCTGGTGTATGTCAACCTTACTGTCCAAACAAGTCAACTCATTGCCTCTCACTGAATGAACCGTGGTTTCGTTATTTATCTAGTTTTTCTGAATTAACTTGTATATGAGTCAATTTAAAGTAAAATATAATTCTTAGATGTCTGATTACCTGTTCCATGTGACAAAACCAGTAACAACAAGTATTTTAATATGGAAGTGCAATAAGAGTTGAGTTATTGGCATTATTATTTTCCCTTTTGTCTATTTTCTATTAAGTGTTTGATGGCCCTGTGTTTGCGGATGTTGTATTCCAAGGCCTTATTAATCACGGGCCCCTTATCTGTGACATGAATCTGTTCTCCCATCCCTCATGCCTCTGCTCGGATCCATTTCACGTCTCCTCAGTCATGTGTTTCGTGCCAACATTTGTACATATTGCCTTGCCTCTGTCATTTCTTCATATTTTTCTTTGTGTCACATACTTAACTAGTTTCAATATCCATTAATGCACATGCATTCATCACAGCGATTCAAAGCACCGTGGCGCACATTTATCTCATTTTACAGCACGCAGCCACTTCACAATCGCTTTCCTCATCGCTCATCCCTCATATACAATTGTTCATTAACCTGCTCTGCTTCTGCCTGCGTTCGTTTGCATCTTATTTACGTCGGCCATCTTGTTCTGTTTAGGTTTTTATTTTCGTACACCTCTGTATGCTTCACAAAAGTCACTTCACCATGGGAACACGCAAATAATAACAAAGAGTGCACCCCTAGACTGATAAATGGATTATGTGGCAGTTGTTTGCGAATCTGAACCTTTTTCGTGACGCACATTGTTTTGTAATCCATTTGTTTTCAAACCCACAAGTTTATACAACCTGACACTAGACTTCCTGTTATAGCAGATGAGAAAAAGTCAGTTTCTTTGACGACCTTTTAACATCCGCAGTTATTTTTTTCCAGCTCAAATTAATCTAAGCGGTTGGGATGTTTCAAGGCTCGTACTCTAGTCCAGGCTCGGGCCTGTTTATGTTTTAACTGGAATGGGGGGAAATGGAAATGGCAAAGATTTATCTGATACTAGTAGTAAGGCCGAGGTTCTGTCACAGGAAGCAACTCCAGACTGTAAATGTAAAGTAGTGGTACTTAGTAGTAATGCCGGCATGTGGAGCCTCCTGGATCCTCGATGCATTATCCATGCTAATCACGCTACAGTGCCAGAGCTATGAAGCCTGCAATTAACAAAACAGCAATCAAGTTAAGTGCTTAATTTCAGGAAATTAACATCCTCCTCCAAAAGGATGGGAATAGAAAACAAAAAAGGCGGATTAGAGGAACGCTGGATAAACACAAGAAGCGGCAGCTTTCTGCCTTCTGCGTGCACTCATGTGGGAGAACGGGTTTCGGGGAGGTAAACAGAGATGGCCTCACAAATGAAGCATTATGCAAAGCAGAGCTGGATGGGGCTGGCGGCTGGGAGATAAGGCTTGCGCGATTAGCAAAGTTATTCCAGTAGAGTTAATTACTTAATTCGGTGCAATTTCATAACAGATAACATGTGTTCCATGTAGTAGTTAAAAAGACTGATCTGAGGTTTTTTGGGGAAGAAAAATAGACGCTGGCTTGGCTAGCTGGTTCCCCGACGAATATGGAGATGTGACATGTTACCGGATGAAAGCAGGTGGATTGTCTGACTGTATAAACAGGCAGCCATTTTCTTTCTGTAAATCACTTCAAAGGAGTACGCTTATTTTTCCCTTAACCAAGCTATAGTACTTGTAATTACCCCTTCTGATCTGTCAGTGTGGATGCGGCCATATTACAACTCAATCACAATTTTCAAACCGCCTATTACTGTAAAACAACTTAACAGGGATCATTCAATGTCAGAAATCAATCTGATCCTGTGATTTGAGAGTAACTCTCAGCATTCCAATTTATCCAAACATGATGTTGTTCTTTGATCTCTCAGATAGGTATATCGTTAAATTGCTATATGATAGTCCATAGACTGTTTTAGAGGACAGAGCCACTTCAAACACATATTCTTGCAGTGTTCATTTGTCTCCAGGATATATTTTATCTATACTATTTCCAAATTGCATCGTGATTCTCTTCAAACCTTTGCTGAATAATAAGATGCAAAAGCTTTTTGGTAGGATACCCTGCGCTTTTAGCTTCTGTCTCTCTCTGTGAGCTGATATCAATCTCCCATCTTCCTCCACAACACCAAAACAATAGCCGAAATTCCCACCCCTTGCTGCGAACTAGGAAGATATGGCTCGCAGAGGAGTCAGGCAGCTCCTGCAGGCTACTGAAGACAAAGGATGAAGTCATTGTAGGCAGACAATTGTTTAAATTGCTAAAATGCCTATTTTTCTAGATTGGTTTTAGTTACATAGTACAGCTTACTTTTAAAAAACACTAAAATCACACTTTCCATGGTGAAATGGGAAATACAAGATGTAAACCAATGATAAGAGGCCTGATAAAGTATTGTGTGACTTGTCTCTTTGGACTCATTAAAGCAATATATCTAAAGTCTGCAGAATAAAAATTTAATTCTTAATAACTAATGGGGAGATTTGCTTGTCTTATGTAAAAGTACGGGCTCTATTACATTCTCCGCGCAAATTCGTACGCGCAGCGCATTTCTTTTTTGCGCACAGCGTTAAACGTTAACGCGCGTAAATTAACGCTGGTATTACGATCCGAGCGCATTTTTTCATACGTCCGAAAATATTGCGCATAAAAGATCCGCGCGAAAACGAGCGCAAATTAACACTGCGCGCAGAAATCGGTGGGCAGACTGTTTTTTCACGTGATTCAGCCATTCAGAATTAAGAACCACAATTATCTCCCGTTCAGTTTTTGCGCCTGCCAAAATGAATCTGAGTATATATGCTGCAGCAATAATAAAAACACGCACAACCACTCAATTTTATTGTTTGGGTATGTGTAGAATGTGTAACTATACTGTGCTGTATTTTTTTTTGGTGCTGGTGTATTTGGTTTCGGCCAGAACGTTCAGATTTGCCATTAACACCAGCTTTTCAAAGACATTAAAATTATGTGTGCAAACGTCGTTCGTAAAAGATTAAACATCGATTGTACTACCAGCCGCGTACCAGCGCATGAACGCATTTCGCTCACAATGTTAAGTATGAGATGCGAGCACGAACTTTCGCCCACGCAGGGTAACTCGCGTTAGACGTTAACAAGCATTTTGTGCACGAACATCGTAATTTGACATTCAGCGCGACAGGTTTTTCCCCTCCCTTAATGCGTTTTTGAGCACGCTCACATTTTTGCGCGAAGAATGTAATAGAGCCCTATGTGTTTTCACCTCCTTGTGGATCAACTTTCACCTTTACTTTTCTTTCTACAGCTCCGTCCACTGTCCCTATAATGCACCAGGTCAGGGCCACCATGAAGAGCATCACGCTATCATGGCCGCAGCCAGAACAACCCAATGGAATAATTCTGGATTATGAATTGCGATATTACGAGAAGGTAAGAGTTTGGTGGATCTTTGTATTCCATATTAAAGTTATGCAGCGATCAAAGATACCAAGACCCTTCAGATTGGAAATATTAGTTTACCATTTGGTATTTTTAAACCTTTTGCATTTTTAATTTTATTCTAAAGTTAAACATTTAATAATATAATAACCTAGTGATGTCCAATACTTTTATATGCCATATGCTGCCACTGAGTAGCATCATGGGGTCCGCATGCCACAACAGCTGGAGTGCTGAAGGCTGGTCATCACTACCCTTGTCAATGCGTTTAATGAGGCAATACACACTGCTTGCAAAAAAGACATTACTGTACTTCATCAACCATAACATATAACCACTGTGCAGTGCTTTGCCAAGCCATAGTATTGAATGGATTCTGAGTATGAATTTATATATTGATATGTAATGTTGTCGTTACATAAGCCTGACTTGCCTATGTTTGGATGAAGAATTAGGCCAATATTAAGTAACTCCGATGTTATATAGAGTGTAATCAACAGCAGATTGTACACACATTTCTCAAAGGCCTCCCTAGAAAATGAAAGTCTCTACCCAAGGGAGCTATAGAAAGACCTAGGAGCCAAGAAGAGATCATTACATCAGGATGTGTCTATCATGTCATTGGAGAATACATTTTAGACAGTATACATATACTCTGGGTAAGAACAAGGGAGAGGGGTTAAATATTATCTCCTCTCAACCCCTTCCTCGGCCCCAGCTCATTTTTATGCTAAATTATCCCTTAATACTTACCCTCTTTCCAGTCGTCGACTACATTCTTGGGGAAGCCCTCTGTCCAGGGTCCAACACCACAAAGTGAATGATGGAAACTGCCGCAGAACTCGCATGCATGATTCCATGATTCATGAACAAAACGAAAGAGGATTTGTACACAAAACAATATTACAGTTAATAAATAGACTGGTGTTTAAGGACTCCAGTGTGGCCCAGGACAGCAAACTCCAGTAACAGAAGGGAGCACAGGCACTTAGATCATAATGTAGCAATTTTACTGGAGGTTATCCAGAGACAACGTTTCAGCTGAATTGTCAGTTTCTGTAAAGCTGCCCAACTTGACAAAGGATGACGTTTCATCCTAAACATTGTCTTTGGGTAACCAATAAAATGCCATTCACGGCCTGAGTACCTGGTCTCCCTTCTGTTACATGATTCATGAACAGATGCTAATGTACAATTACAAGAGACTTTCAGCACAAGGATTAAAGATGGCCACTTTGAGCAAGGATACTATAAGCAGTATGAATAAAGGCTTTGGTCAATATAAAACAGAAGTAGTGTAGCGGTAACAATGTCCTTCTTGAGTATGATGAATTTCAAAAACTTTTCGTAATCCTCTTCAGGGTATCCCTCAAATGAAGAGAGAAAAAGACATCATAGTGCGACTCGTATATCACTTAGTGGAAAGGATAGATGAATAGATCTCACTCACATGAAGTGGAACCCTCCTGGTTCTGGGTCAGTCGTTTTTAGGGTCGTTCACTGGCCACCCAAGTGCCCCTCTTGGAAAGGATCGGTTCTCCTGGCGAGGATAGATATCCCGATTATCCGGAGGTTACTGGATCCAAAGAGTCCACTCGAAGGAGCCCATAGAAAACTCCAAAGAGTATAGGGTAAATGAAAACATTAAAAATGTTTTTAAATGAATAAAATATTTAATAACAAATAAAAACAAAAACCATACGCCAGGACGCGTTTCGCCAAAATAGATAATGTATCAAAAGGCTTCCTCAGCTGGCTGCTCTTTGGTCAATATGATGCCTTTTTCCTTTAAATCAGTGGTCCCAACCCTGGTCCTCGGGTACCCCTAACAGGCCAGATTTGGAAAAATACGGGCTAAATCCTGCAATCACTGAGCAGCAAATCATATCACCTGTGTTGTGCTTTGGATATCTGGCAAACCTGGCCTGTTAGTGGACCCTGAGGACCAGAGTTGGGGACCGCTGCTTTAAATGAAAAGATTTCCTCATTACGATGGGTCATCTGAGATCACCTTTCCTCATTGAGGTACACAGCTTTGCCCATTGGCACAAAAGAAATTAGAGTTATTGCATAAGAAGCATTTTGGGGTGAAAAAGTATACACAATTTAGGAAGAAGAGAGTTTGTTTGATTTTGATTATTGCATGGTTAAAACTTTGCCCTAGAATTCTTCTTTATATTCAACCCCCTCTGTATTTTATCCATGTATGTGTAGTGCTTGACGACTTTAAAAAAAACAAATGAGAAGCAGAGCTGCATGTGGACACAGAAACATAAAATGTATTCACTGTATGACCTACCTACTCTTTTATTACCAGGATCAGAATGAATTTAACTCTTCCATGTCCAGAAGTCAGACAAACACTGCGAGCATTGAAGGACTCAGGCCGGGAATTGTCTACGTAGTGCAGGTCAGGGCTCGCACCGTGGCAGGCTATGGAAAATTCAGCGGAAAGATGTGCTTCCAGACACTGACTGATGGTAAGTGGGTTGCGGATACATGTAAGTAAAGGTGGCCATGGATTATGTACAATGATCAGCCACAAAATTAAAATCACATGCCTTAAAATGTGTAGGTCCCAATTATGCAGCCAAAACAGCTCTGATGCACCAAAGTATGGATGCCACAATACCTTTAAATGTGGTATCTGGCACCTAGAGATTAGCAGCAGAACCTTTAAGTTCTACAAGGTGGCTCCTCCATGTATCGGATCTGTTGTTGACAGTAGATGGGCTAGACGTCATTTCCCACATACATCAAGGAGCTTTGGGCGCACATGATCTGGACGCCGGTTGCACTTCCGTGCTCCACTTTTGGTTGTTAGTAACTAGCGCATACCGGGAACACCCCACAAGACTTGCCTTTTAGGAGATGCTCTGACCCAATCGTCTAGCCATCACTATCTGGCCCTTGTCATTCACTCATCTTTTTGCTTGCCCAGGTTCCTGCTTCCAACACATGAAACTGAAGAAGTAACTGTACACTTGCTGCCTAATATATCCCACCCCTTGACACTGCCATTGTAATCATATAATCATTGTTATGCACTTCACCTGGCAGTGGATTTACTGTTGTAGCTGATCAAGTATGAAAACAGTGTTTTGAGATCTTTATAATGATGTTGGAAGTGTTTTTTTACTAAAACCCATTTGTTTAATCTGGGCAAATTATCTTGTATTTGCTTGGCACTAGTCCTGTCAGCTTTCCAAAGTGTCAACGATGCAACAAGGCCGTCACCGGTGCTGGCTTATTTTACGGCCTATAAAACAATACTAGAGTCATACTGGGATGGAATATATAGCAGTCTGTATAAAATAATTTGGAGTCAATCAAGTTATAATTCTATAAAACTTTTCAAGCCATTAATGCAATGTGGGAAATCACTATTCAGCCACCACCCTCAGATTGCAGGTTTGGTTGGTTACCCACCAGACATGCTTGAACGCCCTCACGATGCCGAACGTTCTCTAAAATGTTCTAAGACAAAGAACTCTGACAAGAGAACCATTAATGCACTATTTGGGCAAAATGTGTATTTTATCCAATCTTCCATTGTTACGGCTAGGGGCAGAGCGTAGAATGATTTCTTCTCTTTGATATCAGTGGGGAACGGAAGAAATGTTGGACACTTTCGAAAATTCATATTCATAATAGTGGAGAGAACTATTTAAGGCTTTCAGTGGACGGAATGTGGAAAGTATCAGGTATTCGTGTGGGGGGACAGTAATAGGGAAATTATTAAAATTTTAATCTGTATATATATATATATATATATATATATCACTTAAATAAGTACTGATTCACCCTACGGACCAAGTATCAAATTGCAACTGGTCATGCCTAGCTTCTGCTGAAGAGGGTCCAATAAACCCAAAACAGCGCTGTCCAGAGGTGGCTTTGACCAGTTGCACAAACCTGATCTCGGCTAAAAAAAGCCATCTAGCATGTCAAGGCATTGATTAAATGGTTCTGTGTGAAAACAGACCCAGGATGCAAAAAAATAGGAAATTGCAGATGTGATTTGCATGTCTTACCCAGAGTTCTGTGCTGCATATGGGAAATGTAGCACATGAGCTCTCTGATGAAGTTCTTTGAATTGCTGTGATGTGCAAATGGCCTCTGCAATAATAATATATATTACACAAAATTAAATCACAAAACAAATTTAAGAACATTCTACAACATGGCTACCAGAACTGAGGGGTGGGTGGGTGGGTCAACGGGGCCTGGCCCAAGTTACTTTTAAAATCTTAGAATTTCCCTGATTCTCAACAGCAATTCATGTGATATGTCAGACGCACATACTGACAGCGAATCTTGAAATTTTCTTATTGCCAGAGCTGTTGTGTACACGGAGTATACACAATGCTCATAAAACCATGCTGGCAGAAAAAAATGGATTACAAATCAAATAAAATGGGGCATATATCGATTGAAATGGGAATGGAGACATTAAAAGAATGAGTTGAGGCAAAAAAAAGCGGACATGATTATCATTATTGAAGAATTCATCCAGTTTAAGAGCAACCCAAGCTATTTTTTGGGAAGTTTGTGGAGTGATAAAAATGCTAATCTAGATGTTATTTACATAAATATAGTTTTTTGTTATGCTGAGTTATGTGTATTCCTAGAATACTCTACTTATGTCTTGTTTTTTTGAGAAAGGATTTTACCAGGAAGGATACATTGAGGTTTCTTTTGTTTTCAAGTATGTCCTGGGTGGCGAGTATGTACCGTTAGGTGTCACGCCCAATGACACTTACTGGAGAGGTGCTCTTGCTGGGATTTGAACCTGTGTCTCCACAGTTATAGAGCAGTGATGTTACCTCTACTCCATCCAGCCGGTATTGTTGGTCTGGCGGGTCAAGATTATAGGCCACTCGGGGGCGTGGCCAGCCGTTGATGAGAACGGACGCTCTCTGGAGGAGCTCCGTGTTACCTTATTGCTTCGGGGACCTATTGATGACTTTCTCTGGCAGCTGACTTCCCTAAAGGGACCTGAAGGGCTGGCCAACGGTACTGACTTGTCAGCCAGTTATAGTGCGTGGTCCAACTCCCTTTCGGAAGCGTGTATTACAGGAAGTGTCTGGGCTGATTGCTCCACAGTCTGAAGCAGGACTTTACCGACCTGTACTTCGGGGAGGGAATGAGGCAGATGTGCGAGAGGTTTGGAGGCTGAGTGTACAGTGTGCCACAGGCGGACATAATGTGACCGGCAGGGCTGCTGACCCTGTCTCTTGGTGAGATACGGGCTGAAGTAAACCCCTCTCTTATGGCTTTCCCTCCTCCTCGGCCTGGCTCCTTTTTTGAGATTACTCACCCCCCCCCCTCTAATGCGGACATTTCCCCTTCCCCCCGCCGAGTTTTTCCCTCTCCTCCCTTCCTTTTTCAACATCACTGATGACTCTGTTCAGGACAGTCTCTGATTACTTTATACGTCAAGACCCACTCTGCTGAATGCGGCATGGTCCCAGACTTTTGACGCTCCTCGATACTGAACGAGCTGCCCGCTGACTGTTTCTTGATTTTGCTTACAGGCCTGTTGTTTTTGTCTCCTTTTATTCTTCATTTGTTATAACCCCCCTTTTTTCAACATTTTGCTGACTTTTCATGCGACCCCCCCCCCATTTATATTGTCTGTGTCTTTCCCTTCGAAGTGCTTCTATAGATGGCTTAACATGTTTGTTTTTGTCCTTTTTGCTGACTCCCACAGTGTGCAGAGTATTCATGATGTCTTAGTGGATGCTGGGGACCTCATTCCCCCCCCCCCCTCTGGTGTTTTTTTTTTTTTTTTTGGCAGACCGGGACTCCCTTGGGGCGAGCCACTATGGCGACTTTTCCGGATAGGTCTGTCATAATTAGCCCTCAAGCCCTTGGCCGCGTGACATTTGCCCTCCATGGCCTCCTTGTCCTTGGACTCTCTGGAGTGAGCCAGGAGAGTCACGTAGATGGCCTTTGCAATATCTCCCTCCCTACCTTCCCCACCCCTTTTTATTTTCTTCTCTCCCCCTCCCAGGTCCCCACTTCTCAGCTCAGTGTCTTGCGTTACTACTCTGTACACCAGCTTTCTCTACTTGTTGATCTTGCGAGGCCATTGTTTTCTGTTACACTGGATGTTTTACACTGCTGTCTTTTCAAAATAAAAAAAAAATTTGAATTCCCAAAAAAAAGGATTATAGGCCACTCCACCGTCTTCCGCCATGTCCTGTGATCCATGCTCTGCGACAATAACTTGCTGAAAAGAAAATCCCTTTTTAGAGTCGTCATGTGCATGTAAGACACATTTAGCTGGAGTTAAACATTCTGATGAGCGCTACTCTCATGCGTAAAGCTTTGAAAGAGGGGTGACGTAATTAGAAAAGACCTCACAAATTGTTTAATAGTAATGCCCCGCTTTGGCTTGTGATCTGCATCTTTTTTGGCTTGCTTGGTTACAGAAAAAAAGAAGAAAAATAAAATCCACTGTGTGAAATGTACTTTAATGTTCCAATATCACAAATCTAAGCGCAGTGGGGGCCACCCCTGAGCAAACTATTCCCTTTTGAACAGTAAAACAAAAGCACGTGAATAGTTCTCTGCAGAACAGCATACACTTTAATACAGCATATTCACGCTTTAAGTATTCGAAACGATCGCTATAGTTTTTGTTTTATACAGTGTTACTCACGCTGTGGTTGTGGGAGAACATGGCCTCCCCTTCCCACGCAACGCATCGAGTGGCTGCACAAGCCAAATGTCTTCATGGTGCCCATACACATTGCATGCTCTTATTAAGAAACTGTTAATGGAAATGCCATAGGGTCCAGGGACACTACGTTTCACCCAAACCTTTGTCAGTGGTGGCATTTTTCCTTGTTTTCTCCTGTTTTTTTTCGTTCTCCACAAGATAATTGAATTCCACTGCATCTGTCACTGCTCGACAGATGCAAGGGTTCTCCTCTGTGAGCGGAAACATTCCACCCACGTTGGCACAGGGATCCGTGCCAGACTATTGCATGCGTAACACTGCTGGCCATCTCTCCATACCCCAGTCTGGGCACGCGGAAGAAAGCTAGAGATGCCAATGCGTACTGTGCGTCTGTGTTGTTCCAAAACACTTAACATCTTCGCTGCCAGTTCTTTGGTGGTGTGTCTTATCAAAAGCAAAATATTTCGGAGCAGAAGACCTTTGTGGGGCTAATTAGATCAATTTCTGATGGGTAAGGGAGAAAACATGACAGGGAAAGTAAATGTAATATGTTTCCTTGTCCAACTCAGACTCCTTTTTCCTGTCTGTCGTCACAACACCGATAATATTTGATCTTTGGCTCTTTCCGTTCTATCCATTTTGGTTTAATGAATGTCTCTTGTAGCTTTGAATTATGTCAGCTACAATAGCAATATTCAAATGGGTTATCTGAAGCTACCGGTCCTTATTTGTAGATAATTAGTCATTTGATCTCTTTTTGGACGTTTTCTCGTGGTCATTTGTTCCTATCAGTCGGGAAGGTCAAAGGCAAGATGACTCATCCCGGTGGAAAGTGAAATAAGAAAATAGAGGATGAGATACGTTTTTTATTTTTCTCCAAAGCACAGGAAAGGCATGCTCTTTGTACAGGAAGGGCTGGAAAGATAGTTAAATGTGCTGGATATTTTGGAGTATGTTAAGTCGTGGCCACTGTCCATTATTCCATGTTTACAGCCATCGGCAAAAAAAGCAAAAAAAAAAAAAACGCAAAACAAAACATAGAAAACAAAATCACGTACATGGAAAATGGTGGCCTACCCATTACTGCCAGATTTGTTCCTGGATATATGTGATTTCTATGTTCTAAAATGCAACACAAGACGCTGCTTCCTGCGGTATACAGAATACAGATCCTGCCGGAATAAAATCATATCACATTATAATCAAGGAACCCAATAGAATTTCTATTAACCCTTAACTGCTGAGCCATTTCACGTTTTAAAAAAAACCCACATTTTTCTTTTTATTTTATTATTATTGTTATTATTTTTTTTCTTTACATTAAACATGGTCATGTTTGGTATCAGTGGAAAGGCCATGCTCTGAAAACAGTCGGGAGATATCGGGGTTCAAACAAACCCTTATCTTTCCTTAGGAGTCAATAAGGACGTTCCCCACACGTCCTCAGCAATGAAAGGGTTAATCATAAAATATGGCTCTGTGGTTGGTGAACGGCTTGTACTGTAAATCAAAACATTACTCGTATTATTCTAATGAGTCTGCCTTTTACGGACAGGAGAGCCCTGTGCTCTTCTTTCAAGTGTTCGTTGTGTTTTTTGCAGAGCTTCCAGTGGGTTTTCAGTGGGTTTGCTACAGGTTTTCCCTGCACTCCGGGCACCCTGCGAACTTTGATAACCTGAAGTGCAGGAAAGTGCGGGGAAAGAGAGCACCAAAGTGTTCGGTGCTCTCTGAATAAACCCCAGTAGGTAATAGATGCTATTTACTAGGGATGTGCATGGCTGAAAAATTTGTTTAGTTTAGTCTCGCTTCGTTATGTTTTTAAATATATTTTGTTTTCGGAATTTCGTAACTAATTTCGTTTCGTATTTAGTTTAGTTTCAGATAGATTTGAAATTTCGAATCAATTTGCAATTTCGAATCGATTTCAAATTCGATAGTTGATACCAATTATTAAATTTTTCTTTTATGATGATGACACAGTGTAAAACGAAATAAATTTGTTATGTACCGTTTCGTTTCGAATTCGTATAGTATCGATTCGTTATTCGGAAGTACTCCGAAATACGAATTATCAAATTTCGTTCCAAATTCCGAATTTTTCCGAAACAAATGCACATCTCTACTATTTACTATCTGTAGCTACATTCTTTGAAAACACATGTGTTTACACGAGTTTGATCGTTGTTTTGTGGCATTAATTTAGCTTTTTATTGTTTTGAACTGCATTGACCATATGCTTTTTGAATTTAAATAACATTCATTCTACACAACATGTTTTTCTGTGCTGAGCCTCGCAATATTCTTTGAGAGCACAGAGGTGATGCCAGGTATAATATTCCTTATTTTATTATTTATTTGTGTACCGCAAAGTAAAGGGAAATCGCTGAAAGCGCCGAACGTAACTACTCAATGTTTCAGCTGCCTCTCGGCCGCTCTCTAGTGAAAAACATACTCTCTTCTTGCTTTTCGATACTGGTAAGTTCTTCCTTGTGCAACCTTTAAATATCCTTTTGTGATATGAAATGAGCATCTTCCTCTAAATATCCCTCTCAAAGCATAGAAAAAGAAAAATGTCTTCTGTAAAACAAATTCAATGGAGCATTACCAGGAAGCGTTTATTCTTTCAGAGCGGAGCCAGCTTTTCCAAACATTAGATTTCTAGACGTTGCACAATACTGTATTCTTTTAAGCTTTAAGAACCAAGAAGGTCGTAAAGTACAATGTGATACGTAAAAGAAAGAAAGGCTAGAAAACCTGAAGCTGTTTGTCCTTTTCAGGAACTTACTTCAGCTGTCACTTAGCAGGAAATAATACTTTCTAACAACTGTGCCGGTTAGCTTTTTATCGATAAAGTATAAAATATATGAAACATACAAAATAATAGTCATCTGCACTTAGTCATATTTCCACAATAAATAAAAGTCAGAGGTTTTTAGTTTACTTGAATGGCCTTTTAAGTCTTTTGCCCACTTGACACTTCAAGGCAAATCTCTCGAGGTGGGTCCTGACCTAATGTCACCATACGACACGACCTCCTGCTTCTTCTCAGCTCAGACACAAAATGATGGGTTTATATTCATATTATTCATACCCTCACCAATCACAGTTTCTCTTTAGGGCAAAAAGAAAAAGTGGTGGGGACAGGACCAAAAACTTTCCTGGCTGCATAATACAGAAGATAAATGCACATTAGAAACACACAGTGTTATTCAAAGAGAATCGAAAAGTCAACGCACGTTCGGTGACTTTTTGTTCTCTTCAATTCGGTGCAAATCGGCTTTCCCATTTCGGCGACCCTGCGGTGTATTCAGCAAGCGCCACAGGGCCGTCGAAGTGCAGGGAAAAGTTGCCGAAAACCCACCGAAAACCCGGCGAATTCACGCCGAAAACTCGTAAAAACATCTGGATTAACTCGAAGACGCCAGAAAAACCTGAGCAGGAGCCGATCACATGCAGTGCAGCCACCAGAAAAAGCCGACACTGCAGACGAATGAGGTGAATAAATTAGGAAAACAGTTTGCTTGAATGTTTGAAAAGTGAAACGCTGTTTGCAAAAAAACTACTGAGCGAAAATGTCTGAAATTTACATATGAGGTCCAGGGAATGATAATAAAAAGGGCTGTTACAGAAAAAATAAGTAAAGTTAAAAAGAAATACAGAAAAATGCTTAAAATATCCTAAAAAAATCTATAAATAAAGAGACTTTTTACTGCAGAATTTTATAATGAACGGTTTATTAGATATTGAATTAAAACGGAAATATTTTTAACATTGAAGCCTATGGGATCCTCCTTAATAAACCTGCCAAATGAAACCCCCGAATGGCAGGGCATTTTTGGAACCTTTCACTGCTGGTTTGTGTTCTCTAAATAGACGAAGCAGTGCTTTTTCATGGGGATTTCACTGCCCTCGAACAGGCACCGAACAGGCATCGTATGTGCAGGCAATACGCCAGGATTTGGCGTATTGACTGCTCTCTGGATAGCCGAATGGCCAGGAAAGGTAACCGAACACTGATTTTCAGCGTTTGGTTACCTTTCTCAAGCAATTCGGATCTCTTTGAATAACCCTGACAGTCTTGCCTTCTGGTCCCTTCCTGGGTGACAACATAAACCATCAGTATCCAGCCCCACGTTATGCATGAAACATACCCAAAAAACACAGTCATCCGCGCTATACTGTAGCTCCCATATATCTGTATTATGTAAAAAAAGGTTTTACTTTACTTGAATGGCCTTTTAAGTCTCAAATCCACCTGAAATTTTAAGATAAACTCTCAATGGGTTCTACAAAAGAACAAAAACGTACACGCTCTCAACAATATAAACAACTATACGTAAACGGGTCGCTAGACACGACCAACAAATATGGGGTTTTCTCTACAACCTTGCCACCTCACAACAGACACCTTCACCACCCACCAGATGGATTATTACTAGCCAAAGTGACCGTACTTACAAACATAGTGTTATGTAGCTTATTCAGCTTTGGGGTGATATTCACAAATATGCTTTCACAATATTCAAAGAGAACATACAAGGGGTTATTCAGTGTCACCGACATTTCGGTGCTCTCTCGTTTACCGCACTTCATCGAGTTCAATTAGTCGACCCTGCGGTAAATTCTGCCAAACGCATCCAATTAACTGCCACAAAACCACCAAATAGATCAGAAAATCCACCACAATACCTGCCGAAAAAAGCAGATGATTCGCCGAACAGACAGCTGAATTGATCCTCAAGCAGCTGATGACCCGCCGAACAGACTGCCGACCAGCTACCAGAAAAAGCTGCCAAGCCACCAAGCCACCAAACAGGGGTAAAAAAAACCAAACATAACTTTTGAAAAACATTTTTTAAAAAAAATAGTTCTTGAAAATGCCTGGAAATAATATATAGAAACTAAAAAGTTATAATTTTAATTTTTTTTATATTTAAGTAGGGAAAGAAAATAAAAAAATAAACCAATAAAAATAAGACACTATTAAGTCGTGGTAGAGAGTGCTAGGACACTATTAAGTTGAACTAGGAAGTGCCAAAATGAGTTGTGCCAAGTATCCCTGCACTAAAGCAGACGTTTCGGACAAAACAGTGAGAAATTGTGGACTTAATTTGCATGTCCTACCCAGAGTTCATTGCTGAACATGAGTGTAACTAATGAGCTCTACGGGTAAAGCACGCCGCTGATTAGTTTAGACATGTATGGGCTCTATTACATTCTTTACAATCGCAATTTTTTTGCGCGCAGCGTTAAACGTTAACGCGCGTAAATTAACGCTGGTATTACGATCCGAGTGCATTTTTTCATCCGTCCGAAAATATTGTGCGTAAAAAAGACGCGCAAAAAACGAGCGCGCATTAACATTGCGTGCAGAAATCGGGGGGGGGCAGACTGTTTTTTAAAGCGATTCAGCCAATCAGAATTAAGAACCACAATTGTCTCCCGTTCAGTTTTTGCGCCTGCCAAAATCAATCTGAGTATATATGCTGCAGCAATAAAAAAAACACACACAACTTCTCCATTTTATTGTTTGGGTATGTGTAGAATGTGTAACTATACTGTGCTGTATTTTTTTTTTTCGTGCTGGTGTATTTAGTTTTTGGCCAGGACGTTCAGATTTGCCATTACCACCAGCTTTTCAAAGATGTTAAAATTATGCACGCAAACACTGTCCGTTAAAATTTGTGCATAGATTGTAATACCATCCGCGTACCAGCGCACAAACAAATTTGCGCTCACAATGTTAAGTAAGGGATGTGCGCACAAACTTGCGCTCGCACAGGGTTCGCGCAGGGTCACTCGCGTTAGACATTAACGTGCATTTTCTGCGCGAACGTTGTAATATGACGTTCAGCGCAAAGGGTTTTACCCCTCGCGTTAATGCGTTTTTGCGCACGCGCAAAATTGTGCGCGTAGAGTGTAATAGAGCCCTAGATGTTTTACTTAATAATTATTCTTGCAGTTTGTATAGCGGAGGAATTTTTTGCCAGTTTTTGGTGTCCACCTTAAGTTTAATAGTAGATAAAATCTATGTACAGTATTTTCTGGTGTATAAGACTACTTTTTATACTTAAAAACATCCCCCAAAAATTGGGGGTCGTCTTATACGCGGAATATACAATACAATATGACGAGTATAGCCCAAAACCTATTTTTTAACTGGAAAATTAGGGGATCGTCTTATACACCCGGTCGTCTTCTACTCCAGAAAATACGGTATTATTTTCATTTAAAATGAATGAAAGCCACAACATATCATATGATGTAAATGAATCTATTTTGCATGATACTGCTGAGAGCCACTGATAATTTGCCTGCGTTTGCTGTGTCTTCTGTTGTATCCACTGCAGGCCTAAAGTCAGCTTATATTTTTATTAAAACGTTATAAAACTCACTGAGCAATCTTGGTTACAGAAGTGCCGTCGCACGGACATTCATCCACGTGAATGGATGGATATGCTGTTTAAACGCCGCCATGAACAGAGAAATGAAATGCTAGAATTTCTGCGGCATGTCAGCTCTATAAACATTACATATCCCATCGCCGGCACCAGATTGCGCTTTCAGGTGCCGGAGAAACGAAAAAGTTAGATGTTTTCCCATTTTGCTGCTGGCTCAGAACAACTGAAATAATATTTGTGAGTGAAGCCCTTTATTTATCTGTTTAATAGAAATGCCTATGGGTGTATGTCAGCCCTGGAATAAAGCTACTCTTCATATAAAATGTTATTACTGTTATAACAAAGAGGCTGTAGGTGGATTTTGGATATAATTTAGTTTGTGTCATTGAATGACCTCTAAATCTTCTGTGTGTGCAATCTGATGTGCTGGGGTATTGATGGCTGACCTTTGGCATTGCTGTTGTTGCAGGCTACATTTGGTTTTTGTGAAATGGAGAGTAAGACCACTGCAAAAATACAACATATAACGGAAATCAATATTATTCTAAAACTATACCAAGAAATAAAAAACCCGCAATAAGAAATAATTAACCTTATAAAATAGTTAATATATTTTACATAAAAGAAAGGTGTGCTGGAGTCGACGATTCTTGTCCCGTTAGTGGTTCCTTCTTCTGCACCCCGTGGCTCAAAAAGTGCGGTTTCCTTAGAGGGTTACCGTCCTCCGTATCCCTCAAATGACTCACATAAAGCAATATTGTATAAAATGGAGTGCAAACAAAGGAGAAGAATGTCATACTCACATTTGCTGGTGTCTTATCGATCAAACAAAAGATTTGTAGGCAGCCGGTGACTTCAGAAGGTGCACCAGATCACCTATCAGCCTCAGCCACCTCCTTGATGAATATAAGCATCCAGGATCTGGGATAGGCGTAAAATAAGGAGAATTTTATTAGTAATAAAATATACAGTATATCAAAACGCGTTTTGCATAAAAAGCTTCATCAGTTAGTGCTACTGTTGAAGCTTTTTATGCGAAACGCGTTTTGGTATGCTGTATATTTTATTACTAATAAAATTTGCCTTATTTTACGCCTATCCCAGATCCTGGATGCTTATATTCGCAAAATTTGGCGAATTGCCTGCTCTCTGACTAGTCGAATGGCCCTTAAATGGCACCGTATGCTGAATTTTGGCATCCGGTTACGCCGGTTATTCAGGGAGAGCCAGATCGACTCTCCCTGAATAACCCCTCTGATATATTTATGTATATAAAGGGTGGGTTTTAGCAAAAATATAGGATACATCTTATATTTATATGACTTACAGTACAGTAACAGATAAGATTGAACACCAATCTTTATATTCTGTGGGACCAATGGGAACTCAGTTCCCTTTGTAAAAATAGTGCAGGAACTGCATTCCCATGCATTCCCCTTGGAATTGGCCGCTGCCTCCGTACCTCCTCAGTGGGCTGCAGCATCACTGAGAGACATGCAGATTGTGCACAATATGTCCCACACAAAGCAATGCGCGACACCTCGCTGCATGTATTTCACTGGTGCTCTCGCAGCATGAGTTTCACGGCTCCCCTGCCGTATCCTCCCGACCCTCCTACTTCGGAATCCTAGCCAGATTCCGAAAACTGCAAGAACCCGAAATCTGGAATGCTCGACGTCCTGAATAATATCAGTATTCCAACCGCAGAATTCATGCTCAGACTGATTGAAATTGATTTCTCAGGAATATATTCAGAGATGGGTAGTAAAATGTTTTAAGGTAAACTTAAGTACCCGTTTGCCAGGCATTGGATGTCTTGGCGTCGATCCCCTGATCTTTAGATTAAGTCCTATACATTAAATACCATTTTGATGGTTTCACTTCATTAAAAATTAACCAAATATCAATTTAAATATACTTGTGAATGTAAACTATTTGTGTTGATCTAAAGAGGTATTCCTGTCTTCTCTCTCTCTGCTCGTTCTCTGTTGTGCTGTGAATAAGAGATACGTGCGTAGACTTGATGGCCCCTATTACATACCTAACGCTAACGGTAGCGCTCACCTGCGTGAGCACTACCGTTAGCTGCGGTATTAGCAGACTATTAAGATCCAAACGCAAACGGGTTAAAAAAACCGTTTGCGTTTGGTACCTTGCGCTTCTCAGCGCGAGGTCACTGCACTTTGTGCTCCCTATACGTAAAATGGGGAGCGCAAAGCGTTAATCAGCGCTGGATTACAATGTCCCAGCGCTGATTAACGCCTGGCTCTGGTCGGCGAAAAGTTAACCAGAGCCAGGACTTGATGTTAACTGATTCCGCTGGTGCAGAGTCCGTTAACACCAGCTTAAAAAAGTAAAAAAAAAACAACCTATACTCACCCTCTGTCCTGCGGCGAGGACTGCGGCTCTGGTCGCCTCCTCTGGCCGGCGGGAGAAGGGGAAAGACAGGGGGAAAAAGTCCCTCCTGTCTCTCCCTGCGTATCCCTACGCCGACCGGCCGGATCTCGCGATGTGAGATCCAGCCGGTCACGTGACCAGCCAATGGAGTCCTATGGACTCCAGCGAGTGGATGCTCGCGGCTGCGCTCAGCGCTGCCGCGAGCATCCTGATTTTTAACGGGCGCTACAATGCAGGCAGCATTTTTTTGCTCCTGCATTGTAATCTGGCGTTAAAAAGCGGGCACAAGGGGGAAAACTACGGGCGCAGTTTTTCCTCCCTTGCGCCCGCGTTTTATCGCCCAGATTGTAATAGAGCCCGATGTGTCTTTTCTTACTATTTTAGTTATATTTCTTTTATCTTTTTCTTTTTTTTGTTCGGTTGGTTATAGTTTCAGATTTTTAGGCTTAATCCAGATATAAAAGTATGGATTAATATCAGCTTTTATGTTGCAATGTGGCCCTGGGGGAACGTTGTCTTATCTCACCGTGCATAGATTGTATATGACTGATATGACAATAAAGTCGATTGTGAGTCTGAAAACTCAGATTATTTTGTTTTGGTTTTCTATTTTTCCAGACTCTGTAAAGGTATTGCACGCTACGGGAAAACCTTGAACTGTATGAAAAAACATACACATTTTGAAGTTGGGTACATGGGTCTCAGTATAACAAGCGTCTCCCGATTCAAATGTAGCTACATTCATCTCATGGACCGGCCCTTTGAATTCCCTTTAAATATTTTATATGTACAGCTGGGCTATGCTGGTGTGTATACAAGGAGTACAGAAACTTCCCATGGAGCAGGAGACCAAAAGCTTTCTTGATCTTTATGTTCAGCACCGATACAGACCAGGAAACTGGGGACTTCTGATTGTTTTGATTTTTGGGGTTTAAGGCCGGCGTCAGATGAACGCAGTGATCACGTCCGTGTTGCTGCACCTTTTAACGTCCGTCGTAACATAGAATCATGAGCAATAGAGACCCAAACACTGTGGCCCCTATTACATTCCTCGCACATTTGGTTTTTGCTCGCGCAAATGCGCATTTGCGCTAGGGGCAAAACCCTTTGCGCTGAACGTCGTATTACAATGTTCGCGCAAACGATGCGCGTTATCATTTAACGCGGATGGACCTGCGCGAGCGTGATGAACTGTGCACATGCTATACGTAACATTGTGAGCGCAAATGCGTTCGTGCGTTGGTACGCGGATGGTATTACAATCGATGCGCAACTTGTTCCGAACGACGTTTGCGCGCATAATTTTAACGTCTTTGAAAAGCTGTTGGTAACTGCAAATCGGAACGTTCTGGCCAAAACGAAAAACACCAGAACGAAAAAAAAAATACAGCACAGTAAAGTTACACATTCTACACATACCCAAACAATAAAATTGTGAATTTGTGTATGTTTTTATTTGCTGCAGCATGTATACTCAGATTGACTTTGACAGGCGCAAAAACTTAAGTGAGTCAATTAAGGTAAATTGATGTCAATTAAGGTTCTTAATTCTGATTGGCTGAATCCCGGAAAAAAAACTGTCCGCGCACTGATTTACGTGCGCTACGTTACTGTGCGCGTATTACTCTTCGTTTTGCGCGTCGTTTTTACGAACGTTATTTTTGGACGGATGAGAAAATGCGTTCGGATCATAATACCACCGTTAACTTTCACGCGATAATGCTTAACGCTGCGCGCAAAAAAATTGTGTTGCGCGGATGAATTTGCGCAAAAAATGTAATAGGGGCCTAAGTGCGTCCGCACCGAACTGCGCACGCACAACGCACTTGGCAAACGACGCAAGTTAGGCAAGAACGTAAAACTGCTAACACGGACGCACAGAGAGCGCCACGTACACCACGTCCGCGTAGCGTTCTGTGTGCGTGATGAGATGTCAGACACAGCGCATTTGCGACGTCCAGCACCTTGCCGTACAAAATGCCTTTTCATATCCTTTCTCACATTAATTTTGTTTCCCATATTTCCCTTTTTTTCTACATCCGTCATAAAAAACGGACTGTGTGGTGTCTACAGTATCTACCGTCAGAACGTCCGTCCGTTGTGCACGCACACAGAGTGCGCTCAGACTGCGTTCATCTGACTCTAGCCTGTATAGGTGTGGAGTCAGAACGTTTACCGTAGGGATAACTGGCCTATGATGGTTGAGTGTTCACATCAATGTTCCTTTTTATGATATTTCTTTTTTGTTTGTTCTTTTTCTTTGTGTAGTTTCTGACCTCCACCTTCTCTCTCTTTTAGAGGATTACAAATCCGAGCTGAGAGAGCAACTTCCTCTGATTGCAGGATCGGCAGCTGCCGGGGTGGTCTTTATCGTGTCTCTCGTTGCAATCTCTATTGTATGCAGCAGGTGAGTGGAGAAGGTCACCATGATTGGTGGGGAGCACCACAGGGTTCTGAATGTCGACAATCTCTGTGTTAAGAAAATAGTATGAGTTATCACCGGTTAGCCTTTTCTCTCTTTTCTCCTCCTTTTCTTCCCTTCGTTTCTCTTGTTTTTCATCTTCTCTTTTCTGGTCTACACGTTATACTGCTGTTTGAGAAGGTTCTTCCTTCCGATGGGAGCGTCTTACATATACACAAACACATACGTGCAATACAGAGAGCAAGGATCTCAAACTCTGGGCCTCCCCAGATGATAGTGAACAACTCCCTTGATTATCTGGCCATTGATCGCATTCATTGAATTCTGGGAATTATAGGCCATCAAAATCTGGGAGTCAGAGTTTGACACCCCCCGACATAGAGTATATACAGTTGTGTTCAAAATTATTCAACCCCCACTGAAATTGAGTGTTTTGGCCAGTTTGACATTGATTTTGATCATTCAATCATCTTGCTTACAATTAAATCAAAGAGGCACGTGTAGGTCAGACAAATATAACATAACATTTATAATGAAATAACCACAAATGTCTTTTCTGTGCTCACATCATTATCAGTTTTATTCAACCCCCAAGTGACATTCAATCTTAGTACTTAGTACAACATCCTTTTACAGTTATAACAGCTTTTAAACGTGAAGCATAGCTTGACACAAGTGTCTTGCAGCGATCTACGGGTATCTTCGCCCATTCGTCATGGGCAAAAGCCTCCAGTTCAGTCACATTCTTAGGCTTGCGCACTGCAACTGCTTTCTTTAAGTCCCACCAGAGGTTCTCAATCGGATTTAAGTCAGGTGACTGCGATGGCCACTCCAAAATGTTCCAGCCTTTAATCTGCAACCATGCTCTAGTGGACTTGGAGGTATGCTTGGGATCATTGTCCTGTTGAAAGGTCCAACGTCTCCCAAGCCTCAGGTTTGTGACGGACTGTATCACATTGTCATCCAATATCTCCTGGTACTGAAGAGAATTCATGGTACCTTGCACACGCTGAAGCTTCCCTGTACCTGCAGAAGCAAAACAGCCCCAAAGCATGATTGACCCCGGCCATGCTTCACAGTAGGCAAGGTGTTCTTTTCTTCATAGGCCTTGTTCTTCCTCCTCCAAACATAGCGTTGATCCATGGGCCCAAACAGTTCTAATTTTGTTTCATCAGTCCACAGAACACTATCCCAAAACTTCTGTGGTTTGTCCACATGACTTTTGGAATACTGCAGTCAACTCTTCTTATTCTTTGGAGACAGCAAGGGGGTGCGCGTGGGAGTTCTGGCATGGAGGCCTTCATTACGCAGTGTGCGCCGTATTGTCTGAGCTGAAACTTCAGTACCCACATCTGACAAATCTTTTCTCAGTTCCTCAGCAGTCACACGGGGACTTTTCTCCACTCTACGCTTCAGGTAGCGCACAGCAGTCAAAGTCAGCATCTTCTTTCTGCCACGACCAGCTAGCGTTTCAACAGTGCCCTTTGCCTTGAATTTGCGAATGATGCTTCCTATGGTCTCTCTTGGTATGTTTAACATCTTTGCAATCTTCTTATAGCCATTGCCCTTCCTGTGAAGAGTAATCACCTCTTCTCTTGTCTTCCTGGACCATTCTCTGGACTTCACCATGTTTGTAACCACACCAGTAAATGTCTAGAAGAAGCTGAGTATCACAGTCATTTTAAAGCTGCCTAATTGGTGCTTATTATGCTTTATTGCTGCTCCGTGACATCCACAGGTGCTTTCAATACCTGATTGAAAACACTTGAATGAACCTCTGTTCTTCAGAGTGGTAGTCTTTAAGGGGTTGAATAATTGTGTCAATGAAGAATTCACAAAAGAAACATTTACTACTGTATTACAAAACCAATTGATGTCATTTTAGTTGCATATGGTTCTTTAAAAAGTCCTTGTAGGATTTCATTCTGAATACAATTACAAATGTACACTAAATTCCCTAAAACCCTTTACAGCATTGGGGGTTGAATAATTTTGAACACAACTGTATCAGAGGTCAGATGCTACAAAAATGAATGGAGGAACTCCCAAATCTTTCTGTTAATCCTGCCCACCCACCCCCTGTTTCTCAGTAACCATTGTCTTTGCAAGCCCGATATTATGTTACGTTATTACATGATAATCACTATGAAACCTTGTATCTGTAGCCAATGGCTCACAATGCTCTGGCTGTGAGAGCCGTTACATTGGCAGGATGTCAAGGCCACGTGACACCTGAAAAAGCTTGTCCTCAGTGCCAAGGGAGCCTGGACTGATTGACTAAACCAAGGGTCAGCAATCTTGACCCTCCAGATGTTTTCTCCCATGATGCTCAGCCACTGATTAGGCTGACTGAGCCTTAAGGGAAACGCAGTTTCGAAACAACTGGAGGGCCAAGGTCTCCTTGAGTAAAGGCTTAAAATGAAAGGGGGAGGGGGTGGTGGTTAGGAGGATTTATTGTGTCTCTTTCTCTTTTATTCCATATAACATCTCCTTATACTTCCCCCTTTTTAATTCATAAAGTCCTTTCTATTACCTTCCCGTAATCCTTGATATAACCACTCCTTCCCTTGCCCCCTGTACTCCTTCCCTTGCCCCCTGTACTCCTTACCTTGCCTCCTGTACTCCTTCCCTTGCCCCCTGTACTCCTTACCTTGCCTCCTGTACTCCTTCCCTTGCCCCCTGTACTCCTTCCCTTGCCCCCTGTACTCCTTCCCTTGCCTCCTGTACTCCTTCCCTTGCCCCCTGTACTCCTTCCCTTGCCCCCTGTACTCCTTTCCCTTGCCCCCTGTACTCCTTCCCTTGCCCCCTGTACTCCTTACCTTGCCTCCTGTACTCCTTCCTTGCCCCCTGTACTCCTTCCCTTGCCCCCTGTACTCCTTCCCTTGCCCCCTGTAACCTTTCTCGATAAATCACTTTAATGCACCATAGGGTTTTGCCTTATAACTTCCTAAAGTTTGCAAAATGTGCCCTGCATTTTATAAGTCACCTTGTGCTCACTGAATGAAGCGCTGTCCAGCACATTAACTCACCAAATGGAACTAGGAACAGTTGTTGCCAGTGGCTACACGTAGAAACCTATTTGTTGGATTTATTTATTTCAGGAAGAGGACCTACAGCAAGGAGGCGGTGTACAGCGACAAACTGCAACACTACAGCACCGGCAGAGGTAACCGGCATGACAACACGCAAACACTCGCTGGTCTGGGGCATACATCAGGGCTGTCAAACTCTGTCCCCCTAGATGATTCTGAACTACAACTCCCATGATTCTCTGGCCATCTATTGCATTCAAAGAATTCTGGGAACTGTAGCTATTATTATTATCCTTTATTTATATAGCGCCACAAATTCCGCAGCACTTTACAAGATCTCTGTTGATACATTGGAATATCACACATGGATGATGACCTGATTCAGAGGGACCTTGTTCCCAAGGGAATTTACAATCTATGAGATGTATTTTGTGAGGTAGGCGCTTCCGTATCGTTGTCCAAAGACACTCGCTGGTGGTGTCTTCTGAGTGGGTTCGACTCTTCTTTCCTTAATTGTAGATCAGCGACCTGGGGGTTAGGTTGAACCTGCTTCTCGTAAAGTGGAGACATGCTTCTCCACAGTTGTATTGGAGGGATGTTCTGAATGGTATTTTAGATATCAACATCTGGGGGCCATGAGTTTGACAGCCCTGGTATACACACCCCCCCTTTTCCTGCTCCTATTCTCTTTTTGTTCCTTGTCCGCTCATTAGGATATTGAATGAGAGTCTCCCCCCACCCTAATAGCCAAAGGGGCAAACTGCATTCTATCCTCTCTCTTTGCTGCGAAGAAGATACTTTATTTATTCTATATCATCATTTCTTAACATTTATTCAACATTTATTACACATTCTGCACCTCACATGTTGTCTTTACACGTGTGGTGTGAAATTTATTTGGTGTAAAGCTGTCTGGTTCCTTCAAGGTCTGACACGTTCACTACCCCGAGGAGACAAATCAAACTTGCAACACGCCAAGTGTAGAACAAATACAGTAATGTTTGTATGTATCTCCATTACATCTCCATGTAATTGGGCAGACTAGATGGGCCGAAAGGTTCTTATCTGCCGACATCTTTCTATGTTTCTATGTTTCATTAATGGAAAGGGAAAAAAAGAAGAAACTGAAAAGTAAAGCAAATTGAAACAGAATATATGGATATAAGGATAATGGGCACAATGGATTTTTTTTGTTTGCTTGTGTAGAAACACAGGGGGTTATTTACAAAGCTCCACTGTTTGCCGTAGTTGCCTACAATGGTATCAATCACTTTTATTTCTACTCTGACAAACTTCGGCATTTTGAAAAAGGGAAATTCAATCAACAGTAGGAGAGGCTTCATCAGTGAATCTTCTGCTGCTGTATTTATTAATTTCCCTTTTGTGAAACGCCGAAGTTTGTCGCAGTAGAAATAACGGCTGCTTATAACTGGTGCTTATAACTAAAGAGAACACCAGCGCTTTGTGAATAACCCCCCAATATTTACAAAACTGAGAGTTTATATTTGGAATTGGAATTCTCTTATTATGTGTTTTTATGTATTGTTTGTCAGGGGGAAAAAAGGATTAGAGACTAGAAACAACAGTTTTGCATTTTTTTTTCTTTTTGCATTAAACTATCTTGACTCCTTTCAGTTCTTTTACAGGGTTATTCAAAGACTGCCGAATTGGCCCCCTGAAATTGCACCGAATGGTGAATTTCCCCAGACGGTGCAATTTCGTGGCTATTCAGCTATTCAAAAAGCTGGCGATATTTATTGGCGAATTGCCAGTGAAATATGATGATCTTAGACGGCAGTGAAAACCCCATAGAGAAGTAATGGTTGAAGAAAAACTGAATAGCACTGAAATGTCAGTGAAATTCCCTGATTTTTGGTGGTTTAATTCTACAGGTTTAATCTGGCGGATCCCATAAGTTTCAATGTAAAAATAATTCCCAATTTTTATTAAACATTTATTCAACTGTTTATTCTTTTCACTTGCAACAAAAAGTCTCTTTATTTTTTTATTTTTTAGGTAATTTTCGTGAATTTTTTTTCCGATTATTATTTAAAAAAAAAAAGGCGTTTTTTTTTTTCTGTTACAGACTTTTTTTCATTATTATTCACAGGACCTTATATATTATTTCCAGCAATCTTTGTGCGGTAGTTTTTTTGCAAACCGTTTTTAAAGGTGATGTTTTTTCTTTTGGTTTGTTTTACCCGTTCGCCGGCTTGTCAGCTTTTTCCGGCGCCTGGTTGGCGCTCTGTGTGGCTGGTTGTTGGCTTTTTTCGGCTCGATTCAGCGGTTTTGCAACGTCGTCGGATCGATTCGGTGGTTTTCGGGCGTTTTTTTGGATGCATTCGGCATCTCGTTCCCTGTGCTTCGGCGACCCTGCGGTGAATGCTGAATTCCCCGCAGGGTCGACGATTCAGATTAGCCAAAGTGCAGGGAATGACATTTCGGTGCTCTCTGAATAACCCTGTTAGTTTCTTAGGGGTTTTTATTGAGTACTTTGTTTGAAGTTTTTTTTTTTATATCATATGAAGGTGAGATATCATTTGTGTAAGTTATTTTCTGCCGTAGCTGTTTTTTTGTAGTTTATCGCAGTTTTAATTATGTCGTTGGTCCATGTCCATCTACTCAAACCCCAAGGTCACTGTGACTTCTCGCTAAAGCTACACCCTGCTCCCCAGTCTTCGTTCACAAAGGAACCACCTCACATTGTCTACTCAAGAGCCTCTTCCACTGGCTGTGACTTTGACACGTTGACATTTCTGAGACGTCTGTGCCAATGTATTAAAATCCCAGACCTGCTTGCGTTCCTCTTTATTTGTAGATGCTTTCTCTCGTCTCCTTCTGGGCCGCCACCTTGCTTTTCTTCTTTTTTTCATCACTCCTTATCAATCCCTTCTCCTCTTGCACATTACTCAGATGCTGCAGCTGCCTGTTCTCACCTTTGCTGTGGCCTCCAATCACCAGCCCCTGTCACATGTGATGAATCTTGATTTCGTGGTAGAGTTCTCCCTTCATTTATCTGCTAATAGGTTTCTTATGACACAGTAAATAATAGCCAGGCTGCGGGTTCTAGCCTGCGCCGCGCGGCCTGTCCCCAATCTGTCAGTCTCTGCGACATGTCCCGTATTCTCACAGCGCAACGGCTGGGGACTACAGAGAGAGATGTAACGGGGACCATCTGCTTGGCAGGACAAGGGCAACAAGTTATAGTCGTGTGCCAAGTGAAGCAAATGGAATATGCATTCGACGCGGGGTGCCTCTCACTTGGATTAGGAACTGTTCTTATACGCGATTATTTACAAAAATGCAACATATTCCATGGAGCTGCACAACGGGGCCAATAGAACGAACATGAATTATAACGTAGCAAGTTGAACACACGGAAACAAAAGACTCACGCCCTCTGGTAAAATGCGTTTACATATTCACTGGTGCTCAAAAGTATAGGGTCACTTAAAAATGTCCTTGTTTTTAAAAGAAAATCAGATTTTTAAATAACATCAGATTGATCAGATATACAGTGTAGACATTGCTAGTGTTGTAAATGACAGTTGTAGTTGGAAAAAGTAAATTTTTAATGGTGTGCAGAGGTCCACTATGGGCTGCCATCTGTCCTTCCATTGTACCACTGTGTCCAGTAGCAGCGTCACAAAGAAAAACCTTGTGAGACCTGAGTGGGCCCCACTGTAGAGCAGGCCACTAGTGCTGTTGCTCGTCCTCAGGATCCTCACCCCCCCCCTTTCGCTCACTACAAGTTTACAGGGTCATCCAGACGTGGGCCCCTTGCTTGATGTGCCTAGAGGGGTGTCAGCTATATCCTCCTGACAAGGCCTAACAAGGCCGAAACGATCGTCGGGGGGTTGCTGCACCTCTCGTGCAGGGATGACGTCCTTGGCAATCAGTACTGGCCACCCTCATTGGGTGAGAGCAGACTGATTTGCATATGGAGCATTCATCCCATCCCTGTAATGGCACAAGCAAGCTAAAACCTTGTGAGTGGGCACCCACCGTAGAGCAGGCCACTACTGCTGTTGCTCGTCCACAGGATCCTCGTACCCCCCCCTTTTCTCTCGCAAAGAAAAGGCCATATCTGAGACTGGCAAATAAAAAGAAAAGATTAAGGGCTCTATTCCATTCCTGCCGTTAAGATATCTAGAGCCAGGGCCGGTGCTAGACTATTTTGCTCCCTAGGTGAGACCAGTTACTTGCTCCCCCCCAAAAAAAATTGTTAACTGTTGAAATGTGGGGACACACACACGCTGAGCACGCGGGGGGGGGCCACTGCACGGACACACACACACAGTGCGGGACACACACACAATGTGCACAGGGACCACACACCGACACTCAGTGACCATCTTACCCCTCCACTGGTCAGGCCTGGGATCGGTCTGTGCCTCTTTCTTTCGCCTTTTCTTTCCTCTGCCTCTTTCTTTTCTTTCCTCTTTCTTTTCTTTCCTCTGCCTCTTTCTTTCTTTTTTCTATGCCTCTTTCTTTCTTTCTTTCTTTCTTCTATGCCTCTTTCTTTCTTTCTTTCTTTCTTGCCTCTTTCTTTCTTCTTCTATGCCTCTTTCTTTCTTTCTTTCTTTCTTCTATGCCTCTTTCTTTCATCTTTTCTTTCATCTGCCTCTTTGCTTGCTTTCTTTCTCTCTCTCTCTTCTGTGCTTTTCTCTCTTTCTTCTGTGTCTTTCTTTCTTCTGCCTCTCTTTTTCTTTAGTCTACCTCTGGTGGCACCCGCACATCATCTGGTGGCGCCTGCAAGTCACCATAAGACGCACACCATAAGGCGCCCACCCCGCTACTGGGGGTCCACAAGCCGAATATGTTAGCTATGCGACCCACCACTGCCGGCTACATGAGCTGCACAATGAGGAATGGGTACAATAATGGAACCCGGGTTTGGCCGGCTGCGCCCCTAGGCCCTGTCTGGAGCCATTATACAGATCTGCTCCAGCTCACATTCTACTGGCTGGAGTTGCTATCTGAATCTTGCCACGAGTAGAGCTTGCAGCTCGATCATAGCGCCTCCTTACTTTAAGTCAACAGTCCCTACACATTGTATAGGAGGCATTAATTTGTGCCTAGGTGGTAGGGATGTGCGTTTCGGGTTTCGGAATTTCGGAATTTTCACGAAATTTCCCGATTCGTGTTTTCGGATGCGGCCCAATTTCCGAAAATTTTTATATCCGAAAATGGCAGATCCGAAAAGTTTTCCGAGCCGAAACGAAATATTTTTGGAATTTTCGAATGGACTTGAAATGTGTCAAATCGAAATTTATTGCTTTGAAACGAGGAGAACAGACGTTCCGAAAAAACGAAAATTTTCCGAAATCACAAAAAGTCGATACAAAAAACGAGCAAAGTGACACGACAATACGAAAAATGGTTGATATTCCGAAAACATGTACAATTCCGAAAAACGAAAATTTCCGAAATCACGAAAAGTCGATACAAAAAACGAGCTAAGTGACACGAAAATACGAAAAATGGTCGATATTCCGAAAAAAAATGTACCCGAAAAACGAGTCGAACCGAACCGAATCGAAACAGAAATCGGTCGAAACGAGCCGAATCGAAAAGTTTAAACATCCGAAAAATCGAACCGAATCGAACCGAAAAAAAAATCGGTGCACAAGCCTACTAGGTGGAGAAGAATGAGGTATTCCAAGGTAGCTCGTTCTTTTCCTCGGAGCTGGTATTTCTCAAAGAAATACAGACTCCCAGAACCTGGTGTTCAATGATGTCGCTTTGTATAACACAGTAACCTATAGGCACTAAAAAGCGACCTTACTTACCCCCCGTCCCACTCTGGAGAGGGCGGCATGATACACAGTTGCCTCCCACCAAGGGCAAGTGATCCAGGGAGCAAATAGTTCTCAGTATCGCGCCGCTCTCCCTCTATGGCTCCTGCACAATCTTGCTCATTCAAGTGTGCGTAGACCCCGCGGCTGGGACGTGCTGAACTCAATGGAGTCATATGAACTCCTGGAGCTGATACCTGTGGTGCTGCTACCGGTATTATTCCGAGGCCAGCCACGGCTATAGCGGTTGGATCGGAATAGATGCAGTGAAAGGGACGGAAGCCTGTAAGGAAAATCGTCTAAGGCCAATTTTTTTCCCTTAATGCCTCCCTTTTATCATCAGATGGGGAATAGGGCCCTAAAATGTTCAAAAGAGCACAGATACTCTGTTATGGACGGCAAATCTACGGTTGAGATGTCTGGATCACAAACCAGAACATTCCTGAGCCGCAAACCAAATGAAAACGCGCTGGAGGAGAATGTGACTCCATCTATTTATTATCTAACCTTGCCAATGACTATATTTACTATTCAAACTCATTTCATCTATGTTTTCATTGAAAATAAGGAATTTTCTGAGCGGCCTTAAACTTATAACACCATTGTATTTCAAGGTAGGATTGCGATACAACAATATGTTAAAAAAAGAAATCCATTCCATCAACTCCCACCTTAATCTCCCATGATGCATTTTAAAGCAGTATTAAATTTGCTCATATTGACACGGCAAGATAAGGGCACTTCTGGTTACTTTATTTCCAAAACATTTTATGAAAAGCCCAGTGCGGCAAACTTCTCGATTATGGGGGAAAATATGTTTTTTTTAAAAACAAATATTATTTTTATTATTTTTTAAATGTGTTTTGGAAATGCATGAATGCATAAGGAATTAATGTGGGAATATTAATATCAAATCATAAAATTAAATTAAATTTTAATGTATTTGAGACGAAGTGATATGAGACTTAGAAACAAGTTCAAATTTGCCTTTTTTGGGCTATAATTCTCATTTCTGGTCCATCAGCGCTAAGGAATCTGTTGGCCCTTTATAAAAGCTTGTAACTGTAACTGGTTCTCTACCAATTTGTCCTTTAGTGAATAAGCCCCTCTAGATTCCATGGGCCCTATTAGAATCTTCGTGTTAAAACGCTTGCGCAACTTGTGAATTTGTGTGCCCAGCGTTAAACGTTAACAAGCGTAAATCAATGCTGGAATTACAATCATCGCGCATTTTTTCAACCGTCGAGCAATAACGCGCGTTAAATGGACGCGCACAAATGCTGCGCAGTAACGTTGCGCGCAGAAATCAGTGTGCGGACTGTTTGTTTCACGCTATTCAGCCAATCAGAATTAAGAACCACAATTATCTCACGTTAAGTTTTTGCGCCTGCCAAAGTCAATCTGCGCATATATGCTGCATCAATAATAAATGCACACACAACTTCTCAATTTTATTGTTTGGGTATGAGTAGAATGTGTAACTATACTTTGCTGCGCATTTTTGTTTTTTAGGCTGGTGTATTTGGTTTCGGCCAGGTTGATAGAATTTGCCGTTAACACCAGCTTTTAGGAGTTGCTAAAATTATGCGCGCAACGGCTATGCATTAATTCCTGCGCATAGATTGTGCGCTGGTACGCGGATGGTATTACAAACGCATTTGCGCTCACAATGTTAAGTATAGTACGCGCGACGTACAGTAAGCTCGCGCAGCGTTCGCGCAGGTTCACCCGCGGTAGACGTATACGTGCGTTTGTTGCGCTGACATTGTAATACGACGTTCAGCGCAAAGGGTTTTACCCCTCACGTTAATGCGTTTTTGCACCGGCGCAAACGTAGGCGCGAAGATTGTAATAGGGCCCTATCTGTTTTCTTATTCTAATGATTTGATCTTCAGTGCAACTACATAAAAATATGTTTTTCACCTAGAGTTTGATTATTGTTGATGATATCGGCAATAATCGCAAAATAAAAAATAATTGGAAAGCCCACCAGTTCACGTCACAGATGATTGCTAAAAAAAAACTGTTTTGAAGAGCAATAGATATCGTTACCTAAAACCTAGAGATTTCCTGGCAGCAACAATAGCAAAAGAACCTGTCTCAATTGAATATATTTATTTCGAAATAAGTGCATGTTATCGATAGAACAGAAGGAACGGCCTAGGATGTAGAGAACAAACCTTCCAGAGGCTCAGGAACATCAAGATAAGCCATGTGGATAATGGAAGAATGATTTAATTATGAACTGCAGATAAAAGTAGTGAAGGAGGGGGTGAAGTGATAAGAGATGGAGAGAGCAGGACACTGATTCTTGTAAAGAGAGACAATAAGTTCGGCAGAGGGCAGGTGCTGGCTGAAGTGGTGTTGAGAGGTTGGAAAGGCGAGGAGAGAGAGAAGAGTGATGGTTTCAAAGATAATGTCACTGCAAGATATACTGTTTAGGGACGTGGGATGGAAGCCAGGACCTGAACCACATAAACTGGTGACAGTCCTATGAGATAATCACTTTTTTCATATATTTGATACTAGAGTGCTTTGTTTTACTTTTCGTGCGTTTGCTGAAACTCATCTCTCTTGATGCGATGTGTGCTACAGATGTACATGGCATGTGTTGATGTTTCAATGAGTCTAGAATTTGTTTTGACATCTTTATAAGGATCTTTAGGATTGAAGAACAATGGGCCATCCTTGACCCACCCTGTCCCACCATATTTTGTTGACCTCTTTATGAGTTAGCCTGCGTTGTTAGAAAATGAACACTGTTGCTCTTGAGACATTGTAGTTCAAGCTTGTGTTTCACATGACGTTACTTTTCTCAGGCTCTCCAGGGATGAAGATCTACATTGATCCATTCACATACGAAGATCCGAACGAAGCCGTGAGAGAGTTTGCCAAGGAAATTGATGTCTCTTTTGTGAAGATCGAGGAAGTCATAGGAGCTGGTGGGTCTCGATAGAAGCGAACATACTCGATGTTATTCAAAGAGCATTAAATTGCCCACAAAATTGCACCGAACGGTGAATTACCCCGTACAGTGCAATTTCTTGGCCATTCGGCTATTCAAAAATCTGCTAGTTTGCCAACTATTGGCGAATTGCCAGCAAAATACAGTGATCTTCTGTGGCAATGAACTCCCCATGGAGAAGCAATGGTTATTCTATTCAGAGACACCGAACAGCACCGAAATGTCAGTGAAATGCCCTGATTTTCAGTTTTATTCAACAGGTTTAAACAGGTGAATCCCATATGTTTCAATGTAAAAAAAAAATCCCTGTTTGTCTTAAATATTTATTCAACCATTTATTCTTTTCATTTGCACCAAGAAGTCCCTATTTATTTTTTAGGATTTTCTAGGCATTTCTCAGGATTTTTTCAGCAAAATCTTTTCCGATATATATATATATATATATATCGGAAAAGATTTTGCTGAAAAAATATATATATATATTTTAAATGGCGTGATTTTTTTTTCTGTAACAGACCTTTTTATTATTATTCATAGGACCTCATATATTATTTCCAAGCATTTTCATGCAGTATTTTTTTTAAAACGCCCTTTGAAAGTATTAATTTTTTTTTTCTTATCCTTCGACGGCTGGTCGGCGGCTTGTCGGCTTTTTGCGGCGGCTGGTCGGCGGTCTGTTCAGTGGGTCATTTGCTTTTTTCGGATCGATTCGGTGGTTTTGCAGTGGATTGTCGGATGCATTAGATTTGGGGGTTTTGCCACTGGTTTTTGATTTGTTCCGCGGTTCGATTCGCTGCACTTTAGGGACCCTACGATGAATGCTGAATTCACCACAAAGTCACCGAAGTACGGCTAACGGGACAGCACCGAAATGTCGGTACTTTCGGTGCTCTCTGAATAACCCTGACTATGTATCATTATTGTTCTTTATGATATGCTTCCTCTTCTACCTTCAGCCATGTTTTCTGCTCTATGATTATCTTTGTTTAAATAGCATGTTATGCTTTCTTGTCCTACTGTGGTCTTGAAACATCTTTTGTGTTTCCTTCTCCTCTGCCTCTTTGTCCAATAGTATAATCAATAAATGAATTGTCAAGGTTGCAGCCTGCTTTCTGCACTTTATACAATTCTTTTATTTATAATGTCCTTTTAAGCCAGACGAAATTAACAGAGATTACGAGCTTTTGTGAAATAGCTCCATCACCGGCATGGTGGCCTCCAGTGCCTACAAAAACATATAATCCATTCACTACCAGTGATTTATAGCATACATATATTACCTTGATAAGCAGCAGGAGGGGCTTGGAGCTGCTCAGTAGAGCGGCCTTTTGGTACATTTGTTAGGTACCCACTCTAAAGAGGTGCCTTGAAGTGGCGAGTGAGTTTACGTTGCATTGGCCATTGAAACAAACAAAAACCTCATTTTTGTTGTACATGGAACACATAGAAACGAGCGCAGATGACACTCTTTTTCCTTGTTATGTTTTATATATTACCTTTGTCCACACATCTTGAATTGCTTAACTAGTTGCTTCATATATTTCTGCCTGCAGGAGAATTTGGGGAAGTGTATAAGGGCCGTCTGAAACTCCCCGGAAAGAGGGAAATCTATGTTGCCATCAAAACACTGAAGGCTGGATATTCTGAGAAACAAAGAAGGGATTTCTTGAGTGAGGCCAGCATCATGGGCCAGTTTGACCACCCAAACATCATACGTCTGGAAGGGGTGGTGACCAAAAGCCGTCCTGTTATGATTATCACAGAGTTCATGGAGAATGGAGCGCTGGATTCTTTTCTACGGGTAAATGATTTTCAGAACTGCCATTCCCTTCTAGAGTGATGGTTAATGGAATATTCTGAAGTATGTCAAAGTAAACAATGTATCAGAATTTTTTCATGTACACTTGATAATAGAATGCTTTTTCTTTTAATTTGCATTTAGGCTGGGTTCACACCTGAGCGTATCTCATATGCACGTTTTACGCGCGTTTGTTGTCGGGCGTTTTATGAGCGTTTTTGACAATTAGAAACACGAGGCGTACGCTCATTTTTTGAAGACTATGGCCGCAAACGCGCTGTAATACGCCCAAAGAAGCTCCTGTACTTCTTTGGGTGTAGGGCGTTTTACAGCGCATTCCTACACGCTGTAAAATGCCCAGGTGTGAACCATGTCCATAGGAAATAATGGGATTTCAGTGTTTGAGCGTTTTACAGCATGTAGGAATGCACTGAAAAACGCCCAGGTGTGAACCATTCCTTACTGAAACTCATTCTCTCTTCGATTAATGTGATGTGCACAACAGATGTACATGACATGTTGATGTTTCAATGCGTCTCGGATTTGTACAGTGTACATGAAAAAGTAATTTCTCTGGAGCAATCAAATTTAAGTGAGTGACACCATAGAGGTGCTGGGGTGTGGGTTGACGGGGTCAACTGAGTGGATTTGTCTTGCTCGTTCATCGTTTAGGTATCGATTTATAGGTTTTGGATGTTGCTTTTCTGTCTCATTTCAAAGAACATGACAGTTTTGATATTTTTCCTGTTTGGAAATAATAAAAGTAATGTACTGATATGGACTGCTCGTGACCACGAGTGATGCCTTTAGCAGTCCAGTTACGTGTCTTGAGTGTATCAGGTTCATTCTAAATAAAAGAGAATCACACACCAGCTTTATCCTTTAATAGCAAAAATTCTAGCTAGATTACCTAAAGTAATATACTGTATGTCAACATGAAAAGTCGAAAATGTAATAAAAGCCGATAGACAATACAACATATGTAGAATTTAAATTTAGTAAAGATTTTATACTGCGGACAAATGAATCATAATGAGGGATAATGAACCTGCTGAGGCAGGACGTCAGCATTACGTATGACTTCTAGACTATTATCGTCTGCATGACTGGCCGCCTCTTGTGGTTTTCCAGTGTTTGTCTCATTGTTTCAGTTGTTTTATTCCTTTGTGTTTGTATATGTCTCCTGGTTTTCCTATGTTGGTCCGTCTCTCAAACACTTCCTATGTAAGTAACAGAAATAAAAACCAGCACAGCTTATGATCCTGTGAAGTGTCGATTATTTGGAGCTCATATGCATAAAGGACATTCTGGCTCAAACAGAGCTGTCAGAGTTTCAATCCTCTCACTTCCTATCAGACAATCTCTGCCTATCTTTTCATTTCCTTTGTCTGTCTCTGTCTTCCTATGTATGTTCTTCAGACTGCTCTTATCTATCTCTGTCTGTTTACCTATATGTATTTGTCTGCTTGTCTTTCTCTGTCCACCTATTTATCTTGCCATATGTGTTTTTCTGTCCCTCTGTCTATCTGCATATGTCTGTTTGCCTTGCTCTGTCCTCCTATCAGTCTATCAGGGTTATCCAAAGAGATTCGAATTGCTTGAGAAAGGTAACCGAACGCTGAAAATCAGCGTTCGGTTACCTTTCCTGGCCATTCGGCTATCCAGAGAACAGGCAATTCGCCAATACTGGCGAATTGCCTGCACATACGGTGCCTGTTCGGTCCCTGTTCGAGGGCAGTGAAATCCCCATGAAAAAGCACTGCTTCGGCTATTCAGAGAACACAAACCAGCAGTGAAAGGTTCCCCTAATGCCCTGCCATTCGGTGGTTTAATTCGGCAAAATATTCAGGAGAATCCCATAGACTTCAATGTTAAAAATATTCCCGTTTTAATTCAATATCTAATAAACCGTTCATTATAAAATTCTGCAGCAAAAAGTCTCTTTATTTATAGATTTTTTAGGATACTTTAAGCATTTTTCTGAATTTTTTTAAAAAAAATAAAAAGTCCGATTTTTTTTTTTTTTTTTTCAGTTTACTTATTTTTTTTGTAACAGCCCTCTTTATTATCATTCCTGGACCTCCTGTGAAAATTTCAGACATTTCGCTCAGTAGTTTCTTTGCAAACAGCGATTCATTTTCCCAGATTCATACAAATGGTTTTCTAATTTATTCACTGCCTCCTCTACGTCACAGCTGCTTCGGCTCTGTGTGATTCGGCTCCTTTTCGGCTCCTGTTCGGCTTTTTCGAAGGTTAATCCAGATGTTTTTGCTTGTTTTCAGCGTGCATTCGGTTAGGTTTCGTCAGGTTTTCGGCAGCTTTTCCTGCAATTCGGGGACCCTGTGGTTTTTGCTGAATACACCGCAGGGTCACCGAAATGCAATCGGCAAAAGGAACCGAATTGAAGAGAACGAAAAGTCACCGAACGTGCGGTGACTTTTCGAATCTCTTTGGATAACCCTGTATGTCTTTGTATTTCCTACTTCTTTTGTACTTCCTGTGTGTGTCTGTCTCTTTCTGTCGACTTATGTGTGTTTGTGTGTTTGTATATGTATTTCTCTGTCTTCAGATGTGTCTCTGTCTTTGTATCTCTGGGTGTTTTTCTATCTGCTTATTTGTGTGTTTGTCTTTCTCTGTCTACCGGTGTATCTCTGTCTTTGTATCTCTGGATGTTTTTCTGTCTCCCTCTATCTGCTTATCTATGTGTTTGTCTTTCTTTGTCTCCCGGTGTGTCTCTGTATCTCTGGATGTTTTTCTGTCTCCCTCTATCTGCTTATCTATGTGTTTGTCTTTCTTTGTCTCCCGGTGTGTCTCTGTATCTCTGGATGTTTTTCTGTCTATCTACTTATCTGAGTGGTTGTATTTCTCTGTCTACCTGTTTGTCTCTGTCTTTGTATCTCTGGAGGTTTTTCTGACTCTCTATCTACTCATCTGTGTGTTTGTCTTTGTATCTCCTTATCTTCCTGTGTGTATGTGTGTGTCTCTGTCTACCTGTGTGTACCCATATGTTTGACCCTATGCGCTCCTCTCTTGTCTATGCCTTCCCTATACAGCCTTTGTCTGTGTTTACATCTCCAGACAGACATATTTTTCAATCTCTTAGTTGAGAGCGAGACACTAACCCATTAGTTAAGCAAATCTCAATATGTAGTTCACACAAAGAGACATTGAAAGTGCCCATTGCTTCACTTTGTAACAGCGATTTTATTTTAACGCGCTCTATAACATGTATGCATTTTAATATATTCCATTGAACGGTGCCTTTAATCCTTTCCAGGCATTCTGAATTATACTAATGTTAGATAATGCGTCAATGGTGTGTGATGCAAATAAGCTTTATAACCTACTTTGTAAAGTATGGTATTCACGCTGAGCTCAATATAGAGGCCATGTGAGGATAAGATGACAGGATAATGCTGTATTTCACACTTAGTGCTACAAATCGAGAGACTGTGCGCACATTTCCATATGCTTAAAAAATGAATTTATGTTGACGTTCATCCATACTTATTAACAGACAGCTGCCTATTTCTGAGGCCCCAACCACTCCTTCCTCTGTCCATTGAGGATTACGTCGGGAGGTTCTGCTCAAAATCATGTGCGCTACTGGTTGATAAAAGAATATTCGTTTACTGTTCAATTGTACCCTAAAAATATTCTAATATTTTCCGCATCGTGAAGTCTCTGAATTTCCAAATCAGAGGTCGCCAAACTGAATCGCAGGCGGATAAATTATTTCTGAATTTATCTGAATAAAATCGCGCAGATCCGAATATAATTGGATTTATTCAGAGGACTGAGAGTAATTGTACACACTGTGCAATCCAAATTCTTTAACCCTACCTATAAACAGGCTGAAATTATAACCCTAACCATCAAACAAGCAGAAAGAGTAACCCTAACAGTAGCCCTAACCTCATAGTAACACTAACCCTAATGATATAACTCACAGAACATGTAGCCCTACCCATAACAATAACCCTAACTCCCTCCTTAATCTTGAAAACAGAAGCAACTTTTTTGTTTGTCTTGCTATTTTGTACAGTGTACCTTTTTTTTTTTTGATAAAGTATTTTACCAGGAAGGATACATTGAGATTTCTCTCGTTTTCAAGTATGTCCTGGGTGGAAAGTATGTACTGTTAGGTGTCTTGCCCAAGGACACTTACTGGAGAGGTGCTCGTCGGGATCGAACTTGTGTCTCCACAGGCTCTCTCCACGCAGAGCAGTGATGTTACCTCTACTCCACCCAGCCGGTGTATCATAATAACATATATGCTCATCCAAATATCGGAAACTTTCTATTATATGGGACCGTTCCTATGTTTCGGAGTTTTTCAGATTCTGAAATATCATAAAGCTGAATCATCTGAATCGACTGCTTCCAATTATTTCTGAATCTTAAATTTTGACAATCTGACATATTCCTGAGGAAAGTGGATTGAAAGGTTTTGCTGTGCACATGTCTAGATATCATTATTATGGAACAGTAAAGGCCAGTCCATAGAATAGAATACATACAAATATAAACATTTCCAGTACAGATAGAATGCTAAGGTTCTCTATCCTACTGGAGGTAAATATGAAATTCTCAAACAAAACCACAGATCATTATTCTTTATATACTGAATATTACATGTGGCACTGTGAAGCCAAGACTATTTGATGCCTGTTCCCATCCATCGTGAGCTTGACTAATCATTTGACCTACAGGCTCATGGTTCAAATCTTTCAGCTCGTGTGGTCTGGTCTCCAACTTCCCAAATGACCAGTGGTTTGTAGCACTGAAGGGCTGGGAAGGGGTTCCAGAGAGCCTATTGCCTCATAGGTCACTGGCATATCTAGGCCATAGGCCGCAACCCACTCAGCCCCATTCTTCTGTTGGCTAAATGAAAGGTGAGGTTTGTAGGACTATCTATGGTGTCTGGGGAAGCTACAGCAGAGCAGAAATGTTTTAACAATACTTTTCTGGGATCCTATGACACATTTAAGATGAAGAAACCATTCCATGGCCTTTGTTTGACTTGGCTAACTTAACAAATCTATAGCTATTGGATTAAACCAATTCTAAAGGCTCTCTAGTTATTTTTGGCTTGGAAGTGACATGCTTTACGGTACAGATGTGTTATAAACGACATTTTCACATGTATAAATAATTACCTTCGATGTTCTACAGACTTATTAACCTTAGTACACTACAGGAACATCAGAGATATTGGAACCTCATCATACATTGCAATATATTCCTCTGTATACTTCACAGCGAGCTTACTAATAGTTCTCCATCTTCAATCTACTTTGTGCTATGTAGACATAGGAAATAGGAAACCCCAATGGACTGAATCCAGTAACCTATTTTCTGTAGGAGCGGAGGTACCAATTAATATCTCTATTTTTATCTGAAGGCTGAAATTAGAGTTTTTAGGTCATGTGTAGCTTGCTTTTGGCTGGTATTTTATCTTCAAAAATCAAGCTGGAGTGTCTCCAGACATAGCTTTTTTATTGATATGGGACAAACGTGTGTGTTTACAGGGGTTATACAGGGGCAAAATGGAAATAAAAAAGCAACCTTGGAAATAATAGACTACGAGTCCCCTTCTATTCCCATCTCCTGTGTCCTAGATTTATTTTTTCACCTTAGCCTTTTTATTTTATCTTTCGTCATTTGCTCTATTAGTTTATTGTCCACTAAACTTGCTATTATTATTTATTTATAGAACACCAGCGGATTCCATAGCCCTGTGCTAAGGCAAAAATCAGTACTGTCAAGTGGACAATAAATACATCTGAACAAGACCTAACATGACAAAATGGATACAGTAGGGAAAGAAACACGCAAAGAAGGTCCAGTCCCCAAGAAATATTCAATTTTGGAGCCTATATAGCCTCCATGCTATCCATTCCCTTTAGTCTGGTGGCAATAAGAAGGAACAGAGTTTTCTATCTGTCATAGGTGAGGGTAGCATTTGCCACTGGTTTCATGCTGAAGATGATACAATGAATTGTCAAGCCCCGTAGCATCCTTCCTTCTTTATGGTAGGACTAAGACTATGTAAATACTGGAAGGTCTATCTTCCCCTCTTCATGCAGACACTAGACTCTGCGTTTCTCATAAATTCTCTAAAATGTTGCATCTAATCACCTGGTTTACTATAGTGAAGCATGAATATCGTTCAGGGCTGACCCAAGACATTGTGCTGCCTGGAGCAAAGGATGAAATGCTGCCCCTCCCCACCACCACCACGCCGCCCAACCGACCGACCTGTGGGTCTCCAGGTGACAGGCCCGTCTCACTGAACAATGAAACAGGATTGCTCAGTGAGACGTGCCTGTCACCTGGAGACTGACAGGTTGTCACTCCCAGCCAGATCTGAGGAGCCCGGTGTCCCTTACCTGCCCTCCGGTCCCCTCTAAAACAATCTAACTTTCAATTCTACCGTCCAAGTTTACATTTAAATACCAGATATGGTACCTGGTCCGGTCACCTGGTTTGGTCCTGGGGGGAGGCTGGTGCCACAATCGGTCGAAAGGAGCCAGGGGGATGAGCTCAAGCTGCTCCTTTGAGTCTGCTCTCCCTCCTGGAAATGAACCTTTTTTTTTTATGCGTGCACTGGCATCTCTTGGAGATGCCCACACACATGCGGCCAGGAGTGGGAGAGCGGTGGCGAGAGACAGACTAAGGTGAAGGGGGCGGCCCGTATTTCATTCTGCAGCAGAGTCCGCCCACACGCACCTTAATCTGTTTCTCTCCACTCTTGCTCTCCCACTCCTGGCCAGCCGCTTGTGTGTGGCCGCAGTTGGTGGTCACTGCTCCGGCCTCCAAGGGATGCTGGAGTGACATTGATAAAAAATAGTGCAGCAGCTGGTCTCGGTGGCAAACATATGGCACCCCCAAAAATTTGCTGCTTGGAGCGTTTGCACTAATCCACTCCTGGCCCTGATATTGTTGCATATCTACGTCTTCAACCCACAATGGAGGTTAGTCACTTTCCAGCTTTTCCAAGGCCACAGAGGACTTCTCCAACTGGACTAGTATAGTTGTCGATGTCAAAATTTGCAACAATCCCTAATTATTACAGATAAATTGGACATGAAGGCTGTTGGCTACACTAAGTGATGCCCCTTCATTCCTGCATAACAAACCCTACATTCCATACTTTATATTTCCCGGTATGTTGCATATTTCAGACTGGGTTTTTTGCCTTCTTTTGGATCAACAGCAGTAGGTTATGTGGGAGAGGCTGAACCCGATGGACGCATGTCTTTTTTCAGCCTATATAACTATATATAACTATATAACTATATAACTATATATTCTTAATAGTAAACTGCTCGGATGGTATGAGGGGAAAGGTACATGTAAGTAAGTGATGAGTCATGAAGAAAGGTGCAACTTTTTAAAAGAAAGGAGGGATGGTATGATAAATCGTTTGTGAAAAAAAACAGGTGCATAGGATGGGGAAAAAAAAAACTGAAAACCAATGAACCTGATGTGGAGGAGCATAAAGAACTACGTGGTATTGTATGGAGTAAAGACAGTGTTACAATAACATGGGGAAATGCTGGAATGATGCATGAGTGGAATATATGCGAGGATTGCGCATGATCACTATTATAACGTTTTAGTACATCTAAAACATTTAACCCCTTAAGGACCAATGACGGAACTGTTCCGTCATAAATGCATTGGCTTGAAAAACCCTTGGTCCTTAAGGGGTAAAATATTCTGGCCATTTCTTAAGTTGCCTAGTTGCGAACGGTGTTTGTGTTGCTTTCTTAACAATATTATGTGTTCTGACGCAAATCTGACACCACAATAACAAAATTTATATTAAAAATTGAAAATTCATGAATAAAAATAAACAGCGGGTGATTCAGACTGATCACTCCGGGTTTACGGAAGAAGTGGATACAGGAGAACAAAAATCACAGCTGTAAAAGATAAGGAAAAAGAGAGAAGAAATGTAGCTTCTTGACATTTTCACAGAACATTGTTCCCATGAGTATTTTAGGATGAGAGAACGGCAGGGCTGTCGAGTAAATTACATATGCAAAATCATGTTTCGTTGTAGGGAGCTATGTATTATTCATGGTTTAACTATGATTACAGGGTTACTCAGAAGTCAGCACCCACCAAAATACACGTTCAACACTAAATGCTAGTTTCATCTCATTTTCCCTGACATTAAGCTTCTTACAGGTATCTCGCTGCTGATGTGAGAAAATAATTAATTGTACGCTCGTGTGCAGAAAGGATACATTGTGGTTTCTTCGTGGACTCTGATCTTTTGTTTTTTTGTCTTTTTTCCTTCATTTTAAAGCAAAATGACGGGCAGTTCACCGTGATCCAGCTGGTCGGGATGTTGAGAGGCATTGCGGCTGGCATGAAGTACCTCTCCGAAATGAACTACGTGCACCGTGACCTAGCAGCACGAAATATCCTGGTCAACAGCAACTTGGTCTGCAAAGTGTCAGACTTTGGGCTGTCTCGTTATCTGCAGGATGATACCTCCGACCCAACATACACCAGCTCCCTGGTAAGAACACCGGTATCGGCACGATTAAAATAATTCATAGGCAGGTTGAGTAGCCCTTATCTGACAATCTGAAATGTTACGACTTCTGAATTTTTAGGAGTGCCAGCATAGCACTAAAATTGGAAAATTCCACACTTGACCTCATGGGATGAGGATAAAATTATTAAAACTTTTATATATAATTACCTTCAGCTCTGTGTATAAGGTGTAAATAAAACATAACTGGTTTTCGTGCCTAGACTTTGTTCCATCTCCAAGATCTCTATTATTATTTGCAAACATTCCAAAATCTGAAAAATCCGAAATCCAAAACACTCCGGGCCCTCCTTCAAGTTAATGCTAGCGCACACGTTAGCGCTAGCTTAAAAGAGGTGATAGCGCTCAGCACAGATCATCTCTGATTCCCTACTCGGGTAAAAAACCTGTTAGCAAATCGGTATTTTTTTTTTTTTGTGAAAGGATTTTACCAGGAAGGATACATTGTGATTTCTCTCATTTTCAAGTATGTCCTGGGTGGCGAGTATGTACCATTAGGTGTCTTGCCCAAGGACACTTACTGGAGAGGTGCTCGCTGGGATCGAACCCATGACTCCACAGGCTCTCTCGGTGCAGAACAGTGACATTACCTCTACTCCACCCAGCCGGTATGGTATTAGCGGTTTATACCGTGAGTTTACTGTACTTTGTGCTCCCTATATTTAACATGGGGAGCACAAAGTGCAGCAGAGAGTAACTAGCGCTAGGATCACAAGGTCCTAACGCTAGTTACAAAGAGTTGTCACTAACGGAAAAGTTAACACCAGAGGCCTGTTCAGTTCCTCCACCAAAAACTTCAAACTGAACATCTCTTTATTGGATTATTTTCTCCGTGGAGGCGGCCATCTTTCCCACGTCACATTCAGCTACTCTGCAGCACCTCTCTACTTGGCTGCAAGTGCTAAGTTAGCAGTGCTGAGCGCTGAGCTGCAGCACAGCGTTCAGTGGCAAGTTGCTAACTTAGCACTTGCAGTGGCTGAGGAACTGAACGCCCCTCAGCTCTGAGCTGCTGCAGAATCAATTAGCAGCAGCTGAAAAGCCTCTAAGAAAATAAAAACTCACCTCTCATCCCGTGGTGAGAATGGCGGCCCGATCCAGTGCTTCTGGCTGCCGGGAGCAGAGGGATACTGGGGGAAAAAGTTCCCAGTCTCACTCCGCGACCACTCTGCCGACCAGCAGGATCTCATGAGATCCTGCTGGTCATGTGACCTGGCAGCAGAAGCCTCCATGGAGTCCTATGGACTCCATAGAGGGGCTGCTTGGGACAGCACTTTAGCACTGTCCCGAGCATTCACAAGCCTAGCGGCCGCTACGAGGCAGCCTGCTGGACTCAGCCCCTGCCTCGTAATCCTCTGGTGAAACTGGGATGCAAAGGGGAAATTAGTGCCCACTAAAATTTGCCCTTAGCGTCCCAGTTTTAGCTCAGGACAACCGATAGTTCCCTTTCTGTCCCCAGCATTTCTGATGAGGTGTGCTCAACCTATATGAGGATCCTTGTTATGATTGTGCCTCTGTCTTATCTCATTTTCATGCACATTTGGCTTTTTGAGGTTTTTCCTCTCTGTTAATGTAGCAATAAATCTTTTTCTTGTTATTGGAAGGAAATTATTACATTGTAAACACAATGTCTTCTTCATGACACCATTGAACCCAAACCCTTGCCTTTTAATGGCTGCAGAGGTTGCGGGATGTGAGATGATAGTACTTCTGTGCCAGCTAAAGTATATGGCGCAAAATTAAAGCCATAATTCTTCAAAGAGTAGGAAAGATGTTTTTAATAAGCTGAACCTACGAGGCCGTTGGAGGATCCAGGACACACTTTAAATTAAAGGAGCATGAAAAAAGACTTTTTGCCCCAAAGTCTCTATATGTTCCTGGGATTCCTCAACGCTCGCTTTCATCATATTTGCGTTTGATGCATCAAGTCTATTTTGACCTATATTTCGATATCCATTGATTTAATGCAATACACTAGCGGTGGCTAACCTCTGAGACTCCAACTATTGTGTATTACATGTGGCATTACCCTTAACCAGACGCGATCCTTGCCGAGTATCATACCAGATAACGGTCTCCGGCAACTGAAATGCCAAAGGTTAGACATCACTGAAACAGGCTCTTTTATCCCCCCCCCCCAATCCGATGAATAAGAAACTGATGCTCTTTGAATAACAGAACAAAGCCACTGTATCATGGTGTTCTAGGAATGGCTCGGATAATCTATTCTACAAGCATTTAGTTGGGGGGGACTGTTTAAATGAATCCCATTTGTCTGTGACTTCAGCTAACATCTGGTCAATGTTATACGATCTCTTGTTCTTCCTTTTATAATTTCTTGCTTCCCTTCCCTTACTTTTATTAAGCATTTTATCATTTCTCTTAAGTCCTATACATAATGCATGCCTTACTTCTCGGAAATGCTGATTGAATAAAGGGCTCCTCAGTTGGTTAAGTCAGAAGCTTGGGGGAATTCATTGACTGAGGGTCCAGAATGAGATTTCGAAGGCGCAGCAGCAGCTTTAAATGTGTTTTTCTTCAAGTCAGGCTTTTCGTCTGTCCTTGAAATAAACAGTAATATTAATAAAGTAACTTCCAGTCGCGGGGCAGCCACCTTCAGATTAGAGCTGCCGTAGTCTTTAGCAGAAGAGACGAGGATTGTATTATTTTGCGAAATAATGAATGCTTGAACAGTCACACTGAGCCTTCAGACCAGACCAGCGGTGAACGTTTATGCCCTTGTTGCGCGCGCATTTTTGTCCTGCAACCTTGATCAAAGAGAAGTCTGGTTTGTGGTGTTAATAGTATTTTAGCATTATTATACAGCTAGACAATTAAACATGCTGTGGCTCAGTGTTATCTATCTCTCCAAACTACCTTCCTCCAAGGAGATTTTAATACACTCCGTCTCAGTAGAGCTGCACAAGCTCGACAATCTGTTTCGGGAAACAAATGGAATTTTGGTAGACCATGGCAAGGTGTAACATATGTTACTCATTAATAAAAACAAATGGTCTGAAGGTTCCCTGTATAGATTTCCTTGCTTATTCTTTTGCCTGTTTCTTCCAGGGTGGGAAAATACCAGTGAGGTGGACAGCCCCAGAAGCCATCGCTTACCGAAAGTTCACATCGGCCAGTGATGTGTGGAGTTACGGCATTGTCATGTGGGAAGTGATGTCGTTTGGAGAGCGGCCTTATTGGGACATGTCCAACCAAGACGTAAGAGCTAAAACACTTGTATAAACACAAATCAAATCAAATCAAATCAAAATAAGCTTTATTGGCAGGACCAAATACATTTTAGCATTGCCAAAGCATATGGGGAGGAGGGGGGGTAGTGGGACATATTTATTGGGGGGAATGGGCAAGTCCATGGACATTATCAGGGGTAAGGGATAATGTGAAATGGGATGGGGGCGAGTCCGTGTTGGGAATTTAGAAGTCCAGGATCTCTCATGTTCCTCTCAGTCTGTGACATTCTGCGACGTATTGGGCAGATGTTTTCACCGCCGGCTCCTCTTCTCCCAGTATGATGTGGAGTTTCCTCGTCTCTTCTATAGAGGTGAAGTCCGGGATGAGAGCAGAGAGTCTCTGGAAGTGAGTTTCCCTCAGTGCTGAGTACTTGGGGCACTGTAGGAGGAAGTGGACCTCATCTTCCACGGCCCCCTGGTCACAATGCTGGCACAGTCTATTCTCCCTGGGCTTGTAGGTCTGTCTATGCCGCCCTGATTCGATTTCCAGGCTGTGGGCGCTCAGTCTATACCGGCTCAGGATCTGTCTGTCCTTGGGGTCTTGTAGTACCTCCAGGTATGGGGCCAGTTTGTATTCCTTCTGTAAGGATTGGTAAATGGTGAGTTTCTGAGAGTTTGCTATATCATGTCTCCATTCTCTGATATAGTTTTCCCTGGAATCGTTAATTAGGGCCTTTATTTGATATTTTGTCAGGTTGCATTCATGGGGACTTTGGATGATCAGGGTGGATATGAGTTGTTGCAGCCCACATGGTTTGGGGTGGTCCTTGTTGGCTAGTAGGGCTTTATCGTGGTATGAGTTGAGGCTACTGATATTTAGATGGTCCCAGTATGATAGCGCCTCTTCTGTACTGCAAGAACACCTGGTATGAGCCAAGTTGGCAAGTGATTCCGAGTTAGAGGGAGGTAGGCGTGTCGAAGAGAAGGGCCGTGAGATGAATTATGAGGACGAGAGCTAATCACAGGGGAAAAGGGACAATGCAGAGTAAAAAAGCTTGTGGAAATACAGACTTTGGGATGTTTGTTGTAACCAATGGCAACATCTCTTTTATATATATTCATGTGGATATACAATGTGTTTATTATTACTATTTGCAGTGTGTACCCAGGGGATATTTAACGTACTCAAAGGTAGAATAAAAATACTTTTAAAATGTCAATATTCATAACAATTAGACACAAAATATAAACGTTTTACTAGAAGTGTATACAGCAGGGGTGTCATGCCGTCCAGGTAGCCCGGCGAATGGCAGTGCCTCCCACGCTGCTCGCTGGCCGGCCGCCGAGTGAAGTATCAGGCGGTCGCAGTCACGTGGTAAGGCTGTAGGCGGGGCGCGGCGTGAGGACGCAGCATCCACCAGATTTAAAACCAAATGCCTGAATAGTGTTCATTGCCCTGACGCGGTTTTCACTCATCTCAGTGCTCATTGCGAAGCTGTTATCGTTCATTTTGGTTATTGGCTTTGGCTTGTATGACTCTCCTCTCCCGGCTACACCAGTGTTTCCCAAACCTGCCCTCAAGACTCTCCACCAGGCCAGATTTTATGGATCACCTTGGGGAAATGCAGACTGAATCTTGCAATCACTGAGCAGCAAATCATATCACCTGTGCTGTGCTTCAGATATCTGGAAAACCTGGCGTCCTGAGAACAGGTTTGGGAAACACTGCTCTACACATTCTGACCACTTAAAAGTTATAAAGTGGCCAGGTTGTGTAGGGTTCCCCCCTTTCTCTTCCCCTCTGTCCGGGGCAGATCTGGAGAAATCGCTGGGTGTTTCCTCCACTTATACCAGCGTCACCCACAGCCAGGAGTTTGAATCTCCTGGCTGCCTGTCACCAGATTGGCCACTGGGTCAGCACCCTCTGTGTGATGACATTACCCCTTCTCAGAATGCCAGCGAAAACTGACCCGCTGAGAGAGACGGCCAACGGATCGGTTCTGTGCATGCTTGTGCAGGTCCATCATTCTGCGCAGGCGCTACTGAACGTGCGTACTTAACGTATGCATGTATGTAGAGAAGCAAAATGTGCGTTTCCTACGCTATGCAATTTTAATAGGACTGCAAATCTCTCTTAATCTATTCAGAGAACACTGAACAGCACCGAAATGTCAGTGAAATGCCCTGATTTTCGGTGGTTTCATTTGACACGTTTAATCAGGCGAATCCCATGGGTAAAATAAATTCCACATTTTTATTAAATATTTATTCAACCATTTATTCTTTTCAATTGCAGCAAAAAGTCTCTTCTATTCATTCATTTAGGATTTTTTTTAGGCATTTTTCAGGATTTTTTAGGTGCAATTTTTTTCGTGATAATTTTTTTTTAATAGAGTTTTTTCTATGTAACAGACCTTTTTATTATTATTCATAGGACCTTTATATATTATTCCCAGGCATTTTCATGCAGTACTTTTTTTTTGCAAACTCCTTTTAACCCTTTCGCTGCTGAGGCTTTTCCCGCCCCTGTGCTGAGGTCATTTTTACCGGTTTTGCTCATCATGTTTAAACGTGTTTTGAAGGCTTATTTTAGTATATGACCCAGACATATTATATATCGTTATTTCCGTCAGACTCGGTAGATTCATAATATGTCATTATTATATGTATACGTTATGTCATGTCTGTATATTATAACAAAAAATGCAATAAAATATGTATTTACAATAATTTACAATGTGTAAAGTTTTTTTTTCACATTTTAACATGCGAGCAATTGCGGTTATATTTTGTATGGGGTGCGCTTGTTAAAAAAATTAGAGATGGGGGCTCGTTACTTTTTTTTTTGGGGAAAATTACACTATTTTTAACAAACGCACCGCATACAAAAATCGTTAGTGCAGCATCATTGTTCACATTATAATTGAAATGGGAACAATATTGCTGCATTAACAAACCAAAAAAAAGAAAAAAAAAGTGCTTATTTTTTTTATAATTTTTTTTTTAATTTTTTTTTATTTTTATTTTTTATTTTGTTGACAAAATTTTTCACAGTAGTGTTTGGTATCGTTGGAACGACCATGCTCTGGCCGATCCAACCATACTAAACTTTAACCCCTAGCTGCCACGGATCGGGAGATAGGGAGTTCATTGGAACTCCCTATCTCCACCGTTGGTGGCAGTTAGGGGTTAAGTCCAGGACTGGCGTCATCGTGCTACGCACGATGACGCCAGTCCTCAGGGGGAGTTCCCGGAGGCTTGGCCGACATCCAAGATGTCGGCCAGCTCCGGGAAAGGATCGCGAACCGGCGCTTTTCAGCGCCGATTCACGATCCAGTTCCCCAGGGGTTAATGCCAGGCACCATTTGGAAAAGCAGGCTGTGCCCTTCCAAATGGTGCCTGGGTTAACCCCCGCAACGCCGCCGATCGGGAGGGAGAGAGGTCCGAAGGACCTCCCCCCCTCCCTTTCAGGCGCCTCCTCCGCACATGTGGGGGGGGCGCCTGAATTAGGTGTCATCGCGCTGCTGCGCAATGACACCTAATTCCAGCGGCTGCAGTTCCGGATGCGCGGCTGACATCGAGGATGTCAGCCCGCACCGGAGGGGCCAGCGATTGGCCGGAACCCGGCCGAACGCTGACCCCAATGGGAGGACGCGCTCAGCGCGTCCTCCGCATACCAGCGGTAATGCGGAGGACGCGCTCAGCGCGTCCTCCGCATTGAAGTGGTTAAAAACTTTTTTTATCCCATTAGGCGGCTTGTACACTTTTTCCAGCGGCTGGTCAGCGCTCTGTTTGGTGGGTCGTCGGCTTTGGATGGATTAGACGGTTTTTCGGATCGATCGGTGGTTTTTCGGATTGATGCGGCGGTTTTTTGAGTCGTTCGGCCGGTCGTTTCACTGCACTTCGGGGACCCTGTGGTGAATGCTGAATTCACAGCAGGGTCAGCGAATCGAACTCGCCGAAGTGCAGGGACCAGAAGAGCACCGAAATGTCGGTGACATTTTGGTGCTCTCTATATAACCCTGTTGTATCCTTTGGGAATGAGTCCAAATGGCAGTAATAGCAAAGATGTGCTCTTCACAGCAAAAACCCAGTGACACATCTGAACTAATCTACCGGTACATGATCCTTAGCTCAATGTATCCCTCTCTGCTAACAGACCTTATCTGACCCTTGTTTGATTATTTAGTTTTTCCCAGGACATCATATTTTTTTTGAGTGAACTTTAACCACCTTGAAGACGTTCAACAGTCTTCCACGACTCTTACTCTGTCAAAAAAAGTTTTTGCTGACAATATGCATATTTTCCTCCCCTATCTATACAAGTGTTCCCCTCCATCTGCACTGACCTCCTGTCATGCCACATGGCTGCAACCATCCTGACACCCCCCTGGTGGTACATTTCCTGTACTATTCCTGCCCTGTAACCTGCATCCCGCAACCAGCACATCCAGCAATGCAACAGTTAATCACAAACACATGTGACTCAAAGAATAAAGGGCTCTGCCCCACACTACAACATTGCTGGTTCATTACAGCTCTTGTGTTCGGAGAGAGAAGTTCTGTTTACCTGCTGCTCTGCAAAAAACCTATTGATCCTGTTTATTTTTGTTTTCCTGGTTCCTGCTATTATTCCACGCTTCCCATCATTTTACAGAATCCAACCTGGTCAGTTTACTCATACGTTCATCCTCCTCCACCCCTATCAAGCTGTTTATTTGTGCTAATCTGCATCCTGGGTTCATATCCCCCACATCCCGGTGCCACCCTGGTACCTGGGCATGACACCTCCTCCATTAATATAACTCTTATTACCAGATATACGGTTGCAGTTTTACTTGATATTTTGTGCTAAAAAGACTTGAGTCTAACTTTTGTGCAACTTCTTCTCAGACAGGAGTAAAGAGAACCAATACAGCGCAGAGATTAGAAGAGTTTAGGTGAAATGGTACCCAGGAGCAGAACATGCTGTGCTCAGTCAATAAACATAAATAGATTAAAAATTGTACAGTGTCCATAAAATGAGCAAATCAATGCTACTGTGAGAACAATACGATGCAGAGCATAAAGGGTAGCAAAGCAATGTAAAATTCCATATGACCTCAGTGGGGGCACTGTGATTCCAGCACGCAGGTGGAATTTTATTGCTCATGGAACAAGATAATTCTTTTTTCTGGGCGGGAGGGTGTTTTTTTTTTTCTAATTTGAGAAACAACATCATATGTGGGATGTTATGCCTTTCTTTTTAATATATTGCAATAGATTAATATGTTTTGTGTCTGTGATTTACATTGCTGCCAATTATACATATACCTTACAAGCCTAATCTGATCCAGGGTTGCTTCAGTCGGTCAGGTCTAGGTTCAGCAAAGTTCTGTGCCCAAAAAATGGGGTCATGTGAATATACTGAATGAGCAGGTTTTTCCATCGATGGATTTTTTTCTTTCCTGATGGCACAGCGGGCATTTTCCAAGATGGCAATGCCAGGATTCTTTGAGCTCAAATTGTGGAAGAGTGGTTCAGGGAGCATGAGACATCATTTTCACACATGGATTGACCACCGCACAGTCCAGACCTTAACCCCATTGAGAAACTTTGGGATAATGTGCTGGAGAAGACTTTACTTAGCGCTGCAACTCTCCCATCATCAATACAAGATATTGGCCCCAAAAGAATGCGACTCTAGACAGAAATAAATGCCTATATACACAGGGCGTCCATAAAGTCTCTTTACAATTTCAACAATTTATTACAAAGACAAATGAAAAGACAGATAAGCGAAAATTATTACAAAATGAGACGTATATATTTAAGTGTTTTTTTGCCTCATTTAATACACCTCTATATGGGCACCATTAGTTGCACGAAGCACATCAAGACGGTACTCGATTTCTTGCCAGGTTCGCTGTAGCATACCCTCATCAATGGTGCCAATGGCATCAGTGATCCTCTGCTTTACATTAGTGATGTCCTGTATCTTTGTTCCATACACCATGGGCTCTATTACATTCTTTGCGCAAAAAAGCTCGCGCAGCTTGTTAATTTGTGCGCGAAGCGTTAAACGTTAATTAACGCTGGTATTACAATCCGAGCGCATTTTTTCATCCGTCAAAAAATAACACGCAAAAACGCGCGCGCATTAAAGTTGCGTGCAGAAATCGGTGTGCGGACTGTTTTTTTCACGCAATCAGAATTAAGAACCACAATTGTCTCCCGTTAAGTTTTTGCGCCTGTCAAAATCAAACTGAGTATAAATGCTGCATCAATAAAAAAACCACGTACAACTTCTCCATTTTATTGTTTGGGTATGTGTAGAATGTGTAACTATACTTTGCTGTATTTTATTTTGTTGGGCTGGTGTATTTGGGTTAGGCCAGGACGTTCAGATTTGCCGTTACCACCAGCTTTTAAAAGACGTTAAAATTATGCGCATAGATTGTAATACCGTCCGCGTACCAGCGCACAAACGCATTTGCGCCCACAATGTTAAGTATAGGATGCGCGCTGTACAGTAAGCTTGCGCAGGTTCACCCGCGGTAGACGTTAACGCGCATTTTTTGTGCAGACATTGCAATACGACGTTCACCGCAAAGGGTTTTGCCCCTCGCGTTAATGCGTTTTTGCGCACGCGTTAACGTTTGCGTAAAGAATGTAATAGCGCCATATCTTTAACATAACCCCATAAATTCTTATTTTATACATGAACATCTGTGATGAAGAGCCACGCAAATGTAGGCGCTCTGGCTTTGGTTGGAGTGTTGCTTAGCTAGTGGCAAATCCGAGGAATTCTGGGAACTGTACGCAATAAACATCTGGGGGGGGCAGAGTTTGAGATCCCTGCAATAGACCTACTGTCAGTGAGCACTGCATCTTAAAAAATCTAAATATCCCCCGGAAGCAGAGAGCAAGGCTTTCCTCCTCATTTGGGGAAACAGCAGAGAAGCCGTCTGTACGGTGCTGTGTTCAAACATTACAAAAATCAAAGCCTCCTCCCAAAAAAAAAATGATTGAGGGATATGGAGGTCTGACTGGTGGGTGAGCGCTGAAACGACTGCTGTTTCTGATGGATTGGGCTGAAAAAAGAAGAAAAGAATCCGCATAAAGCAAGAAAATTGGAAAGTGCAGCCAGTGCGCCGGGAAGTAATTGGACTTGAAGAAGCTTTGAACATGTGTCAGCCTGGCGGAGATGCTCCGCTTTTAAAGTAATGCAGTGAGCGGCAGATATAATGAAGGGGAGAGCAGAACAATGCTCTGAACAGTGTGCGGCTTTGATTAACCTGCCGCAGCCCTGGATCTGTGACTGCCCTCGCTCCGGCTCTCTGTAATCACCCGGGAAGGGAAAGGGGACTCATAGTCTTAGGCAGTAATTAAAGCCAGCGCACGGCGGTAGCGAGGAGCTCAGACTGGTGTACGACCCAAACACACGCAGTAGGACCCACTCGTGCCGGCTGGAGAGTAGGGTCACACAGCTATGCGATGGATTGCAATCACACGTGCCGAGCCGAACGCACATATTAATAGAACCTGGCGCGATGTGTAAATAGATGCACGTCCAGATCCACACGCGCGTCTAATCAAACAATAAAAACACTCCATTTATGAGGCTCATGAATAAACATGAACCTAGGAGTTTGAGAACAGCAGGAAAAAATAACTAATCACTTCAGGCAGTCCTGGGTCTCCTAATTTGGTTATAAATCCTCACACTCTTTTAGGATGTTGATACGAACCTAACACAAGCCGAAAATTCAGCAAAACTATTTAAAATGATATTTATTATTGTACACGGCAATATATCTACAAACCTACATAAACAACAACATTGCCATGACGCTGGATCTTTGCAAAAAGTCTCCATGCGTGTTAGAAGCTACCTGAATGCAATCTCCTACTGGTGCTTTGAGGTCTCATTTTCCATCCTCCTCCTCTTTCTGTGATTTGAAGGGCAGTATCTGTTTATGAAAAAAAAAAATCAATTATTAATGATGGGGATATTGAAATTGCAGAAGGTGAGGAACTGTTTGTCTTCCAGTGGTGAAGGTGCCCCAGACAAGATTATTAGGACATTTCCCTCTATATACCCATTTTAACTCCTTCACTACCAAGTAATTTTCCAAAAAAACATTGTCAGAAACCAGTGTTTTTTTAGTAAAATCTGTTTAAATTAATTAAACAGTAAGAAATATTTGAGCATATACCATTGCATTTCTTACTGTAAATAACCTACTTGGCCAGTAGATGGCGCCATCTACTGCCAAATTGAGTTACAGCTGTTTGAGCTGCAGTTAAGATTTTTTTTTACTTCCCTGTATCAAATGCTTAATGTCTGATGTTAGGGCATCATCAGCCGATTTTACACAGTTTTAGCTCTTCTTGGCATTATGCCTACAGGGCTAAAACTTTGGAGGCACCTTCTGCAGCCAAAAACAAATTTGTTTGCAGCACACAAATTTAACTTGCCTTTGGGCTGCAGACCTGCAGATCGAGATGTCTCGATATCGGGCACCGGATGTTGCCTTTGAAGCTTTTCACTTTTATTATGATAGTTTTAGTAAGAAAATTTTCCAGAATCAAAATCAGAAAATCCTTTTAGCTTCAGTAGAATTTCCTTGTAATCATCCATAAAAATACTAATATTTTTGGACATTTACCTGCGTCATTCCCTATAGTTTATTCTAGTGCGAAGATATCTATATTTCATTACCTGCAATGTTTTCATTTTGATGACTTGACTACCCATATGCCTTTAGAAAGGGGTCAGCAGCCTCAGCCTCCCAGATGTTTCGGAACTGCATTTCCCATGATGTTCAGCCACTGATTAGGTCTGCGTACACCTAGAGGGTTATTCAGAGAGAAGTGAAAACCAGGAGAATGACTGGAGAAGTGAAAATTCTAGGGTCAAAATAGCCAAACCAGAAAAATTCTCCCATATATCTCACTTTCCAAACTGTCTATTTGGTCTAGATTGTTCATTCTCCTGGCAATTCTCCTGGTTTTCACCTCTCTCCGAATGGGTTATTCAGAGATAGTCTGTGAAATACTTACAGGTAGACTCCAATAAATTAGTAAATTTTAAAAAAAAAGGAGTACCCTTCCACTGTGTGTACCGGTGCCCAGGGCGAATCTGTCTCTCAGCCTCATGGGCTCTGTCCTAAACCCACTCAATGACACTCTATCCTTGGCTAGACTCCACCACTGCAGACCGTGTCTCCTCAAGTCAACACCTGAGCCCCGTTCAATACCTCAGCAGCTGCTGAATTGCTGCAGCGCAGCAATTCAGTTTGCTGCAGCAGTGTCATTGAACGCTTTGGATGCGAATTTTGAATCCAAAATGGCCGACGATTTTTTAATTAAAGATTCAGATTGTTTTTTGTATCACTCGGACAAAATATGATAAAGAAAAGCAGTCAGCACAATTCCGTTTTGTATGCACACACCACTAATGATAGTTTTTATTGAATAAACGTTATGTTTACTTCTGAAGAAAAATATAAATTGAACTGTAATATATGTCTATGTGCAGGGGTAAATAATAAATAAATATTTTGTGCTTTGGTGGAACAATAACCTCAAAATTAACATTGCTGTACGGAATTGTTACTTGCTTCATGGCGGCGGCCATCTTACATAGGTCACACTCAGCTACTCGCAGCATCTCCTCGGGTCGCTGCAAGTCCTAACTTACCAGTGCTGAGCGCTGAGTGGCTGAACGGCGTTCCATGGCAAGTTGCTAACTTAGCACTTGCAGCGGCTGAGGTATTGAACGCGCCTCCGCTTACAGACCTGCTTTGAAAACCAGGAGCTCAGTCCTACTGTGATGTGCTCAGTTGCACCACATCATATCAGCAGTGTCTCCTTCTAACTCTAAACCATACAAATCTGTGCCACCGTTTCATTTAAAGGGACACTACACACCCTGACCACTTTCATTTTAAAGTGCTCAGGCTTTGTGCTGCGCCCACTCCCTCCTGCTTCCTTTGACTGGAAATGCAATTTGAAACAGAAGAGTTTCCTCCACCCACATGCTTGTCACCAGGCAGCCAGGATTTTGAATTTCCTGTCTGCTGTTCATCAGATCAGTCACTGGTGATCGTGCTAACATCACCTTCTCTCAGACCGCACTTAATAGCGAGCATCCTGAGAGACAAAGCCAGAGAATCGTTTCTGTGCATGCCCGTGCAGCTCCGATCCATCTTTCTGGATTCCTGAACTTGTGTACAGAAAGTTCCAAGCGATGTGCAAGTTGCTTACACTTCACAACGCAATTTGCGTAGGTATGCAAATTGTGTAAAGACCACTGTAGAGACTTCTGGAATTAATTAGTGCTCCTTTAACCGTGCAGGTCTATTCAATGAAAGGTGAAACTCAGGAGAATTGGCAGAAGTGAAAATTCTAAGTCAAAATAGTCAAACCAGAAAACTTCTCCCATTTATCTGACTTTCCCAATCGGCTATTTGGTCTAGATTGTTCTCTTCTCCTGCTAGTTCTCCTGAGTTTCACCTTTAGTGAATAGACCTGTTAAAAATAAAATGGAGAGAGCACACAACAAGAGCTTATGCCCCTTGACACCAAGCAGACCATATCATGGAGTCCTCTTCTAGGAGCTTCAAACATCCGAACAATGCCTTCTTAATCCAAGGCACTAGGTCCAACGAGCTCACTGCCCCAAAGCCTCCTACGGGTAACTTTTGTACATTGCCCTCTACTATTTAAGAAAATATTTGCAAAATCGTTTATTCTCCCGTAATAGTTTCCCAGCTGTTAAATAGAGTTGCTTGCTATTTACAGCACATCTAGTGATGTAGCGTGTTTTATGACCCAACCGATCACCGTTTGCACGTTTCAGGTTGTTATATTTAATTAGCTATAGCAACTTGTACGGTGTTTGTGACCCGTTGGAGTGTGTTAGAGTAACGGTGTGGATTCACAGGTCTATAAGAGCACCATGCAGTTTGTCAGGTTCAGCCAGGTTGTTATAACATCTGGATGTGGACGATCTATTGTACCTTGAACTTAACGGGAAGATTATTTTCCGAAAATAAGAACATGGGTGCAAGGTGCATTTTACTGTTACTGGAATCACATATAATGCGGGGTGTTATATTCATCCTATTAGAATCTGTTTCTGAGAGTCACTGTGCAGCAGAGGAAACCCTGTAAATAGGCAACTGCCTAACACCTCACTCAGACAAGAGCCTCACATGACTGTGTGCATGACATCCACACAAATACAATCCTCCATTCACATATGCCTACCTACCATGAAACCTTTGTTTAGATTTCACTAATTTACATTTTTTGAAAATTCCATTTCGCTTTTAGATAACATGAGGGAAACTTTAGGCTATATTACATTCTTGATGTTAACATGGAGATGGTAAGCTGGATAATGTGTGCGTTTTTCTCATACCATCTCCATGTTAACGTTGTACTCTGGGGAAGGTGCTATCTCAGCACCTTGCCCCGGGACGCAGCGCTAGCCTCCCTGATATCCGCAGTAGTGCTTCCGTGCCGCCGCAAGTATCAGCTCCTGGAGTACATAGGACTCCATGGAGGCTTGCGCTTCTGAGCCGCAAGCTCTGCGAGATCTTGCTCTTGCCAAGCAAGTCCTCTCTGCATTAGGGGTGCCGCAAACCCCATCTGAGCAATAGAAGTGTCACTTAATTAGAGCTCAGGAGAGGGGGTTCAGCTGCAGTCGTTGCAGGGACTGGACTCTTGGATATTGAATTCCACCAATCGGCAGTGGAGGGAATGTGGCCAAGCCTACCCCCAAAATACGGTGTCCTGATTTATTAATGGTTAAATGTCTTGGGGGATAAGGGTATTGTGAGGCTTGTGCTGTGTTGAGTAACAATAAAGCAGAAGATACACTGACCATGATGCGACAATGTGCTAAACCGTTGCTTTGCGTCACAACACATCGTGGCCAAAGCTGGATATTTCAACTCTGGGCACTCAGCCACACGGCCCGATGCCGACTGAGCGCGCAGAGAAGATGGGACTGTATATACTGAGCGCGTCTCGATGCTCACTGCTGCCTACATGCGCTGCTCGCCGTGATATGCTTAGGTGTCCATCTCCTATACTGAACCGAAACTGCCCTCACCAAAGTCACCAATGGCCTCCTAAATGCTAAAAACCACAGCCACTATTCTTTTCTCATCCTACTTGAGCTCTCAGCTGCTTTTGGCACTGTTGACATCCCCTCCTTCTACAGACTTTCAGCTCTCTTGGTCTCTGTGACATTGCACTCTCTTGGATTGACTCTTATCTGTCTAACAGGTCCTTCTCTGTGTCATTTGCTGGTAACTTCTCCTCTTCAATGCCTTTATCAGTTGGTGTACCTCAAGGCTCTGCTCTTCTCTATCTACTCCTCCTCCATGAGAAAAATCATTAACAGCTTTGGCTTTAATTACCACTTCTATGTTGATGATACTCAGATCTACCTCTCCACCCCTGAGTTCTCTCCTCCTGTCCTTCCCAAAGTCAGCGACTGTTTATTTGGCATTTCCCCTTGGATGGCCTCTCACCACCTAAAGATTAACATGTCGAAGACTGAGCTCCTCCTAATTCCTCCTTCTAATGACTCCCCACCTCCTGACTTCTCTATCATGGTCAATGGTATCTCTATCTCCCCATCAAGCCAGGTTTGCCATCTCGAAGTTACACTTGACTCTGATATTTCCTTCATCCCCCAAATCCAGTCCCTTTCCTCATCCTGCCGCTACCAAATATGTAATATTTCCAGAATTTGGCCATTTCTTACCGCTGACACCACAAAAGCAATATCCACGCCCTTGTAATCTCCCGATTTGCCAATTTGACTATTGTAATAATCTTCTTGCTGGCCTCCCTCTCTCCCACCTCTCCCTCTACAATCCATTCTGAATGCTTCTGCCAGGCTCATCCACCTCACCCGCCGCTCTGTCTCTGCCGCTCCTCTCTGCGAGTCCCTTCACTGGCTCCCCATCCACAACAGAATTAAATTCAAAATCCTTACCCTGACCTACAAAGCTCTCACTAACTCAGCTCCCCACTACCTGTCCTCACTAATAACCAAATACACCCCAGCACGCTCCCTAAGGTCAAACAGTGACCTGCGCCTAGCTCCTCTCTGCATCACCTCTTTCCATGATAGACTGCAGGATTTCTCACGCATAGCCCCCACCCTATGGAACGCTCTCTCTCATACCGTCAGACTTTCCCCTAGTTTCTCGTCCTTCAAACACTCCCTTAAGACATTCCTATTCAGGCAAGCCTACCACTCGACTCGCTAATACACCTCACTGCCCCAACCAGTCCATCACTCTCACCTTGCAGTCCTCTCCTCCTGTTTCCACCCCCAATACTTCTAGATTGTAAATTCCCACGGGAATAGGGCCCATGTTTCCTCCTGTACTGGTTTGTCAAAATGATGTTCAGTCTCAATGTATTGTAAACCTGTCCATTGTTCAGCGCTGCAGAATATGCAGGCGCTATATAAATAAAGAATAATAATAAAATAATAGTGTATCTTTGGCTTAACACAAATACTTGTGACCAGTCATTAGTATCAGAGCACCAGTCCAGGCTGTCTCAATTTCCTTAGAGCAGCAGCACGTGTTGGTTTTTTAGCCATATTTGAGTGTGGTTTTGGCTGTTGTTTAACGTGGCAAAGGTAATTGATGCTGCATAATGTGAGGCTGAGGTTTAGTTCCAATACTAGAGCATTAGCCATGCTTGTTAGCAAATGCATGTTAATATGTTGGCAGCATGTAACAGAAAATTAGCTTATTTGCCGTTAACTGTATTGAAGCATTAGAGCTGCTTGTTAATTGGCGTGCTTTACAGCCTTGGTATGTTGTGTTACTTACCATGGATTTTATTCCTAATTGATGCACAGTATATGTTAATTCAGTAATCTAATTGTGTCTTACAGGATCAGCGCCGCTTGGTGTGAAAGTATCAGCGCGCTGCAGTTTTAATGTTGCTGGTTGTTTTGAGTGATTTCTCTACATCTGCATAAATATACCGCTATCCTCGATGGCTTATGAGATCTCGCCTCTGAGACGCAGGGACCTTTTCATGAATACCCTGTATTAGTAAAGATATGGGCACAGTTATGGGCTAGTCACCCAAGTGATAAATGGGCAGAGAACTTACAGCATTTACTGCATTGTGGATGAAATTTGAAGGAAAAATTGGTATTTCAACACTGACCATTCCCTTGCAGATATCCATTAGTTCCTATAGTGAATATTCCTTATTTAATGGGCCCAATGGGAGAAGAGACTGAAAAGCTGACCGGGTAGTAGTCCTCGAAGAACAGTATTTAGAAACTCGGGTTTATTTCTGTTGTTTAGTGCTGTGTCTTAGAACAGTTGATCTCCTGTATTTTTGCATTTGGTAGGCTTTCTGTGAAGTGTCGGGTCAATGGGCAAAAATGATAACAATGCTAGAGGGGGAACACGCCTCATCCGGAATGCTCGGTACCCTGAGCATTCCGGTTTTCAGAATTTTGGGGAAACCTATGAGAGGAAGGTGACCGTGGCAGTGGAGCGCAATCCCCTTCCTGCTGCAGCCACCAACGTGTACACATGCTGTGAGAGGGGTTTCTCCTCGGACCTGATGCACAGTCAGCGAGACTCCGAGCAGCATGTCACACACTGAGGCTGCCCAGACATTTCCAGCGTGTGCCACTGACTGCTACAGTGCTGAGGAGCTGGGTTTCCAGAGCACCCCTAATAAGTCTATTCAATAAAAGATGAAACTCAGGAGAATCGGCCGGAGAAGTGAACAATCTAGATTTGGAAAGTGAGATAAATGGGAGAGTATTTCTGGTTTGACTATTTCGACCTAGAATTTTCATTTCTCCAGTCATTCTTCTGAGTTTAACCTTTATTGAATAGACCTGTAAATATTAAAATCCAGAAGGCTCCAAAAATTCTGGCTATCAGAGGCTTTTGGAGTTTAGGATTCCAGATAAACTCAATCTGTACTACTTCTAATAAAAATGATAATAATAATAATTTAATAAAGCTTTGGGGTCACAGTCAGATTCTGGACAGTGCACCCTTAAAATCATTGCTGCTTACAGCCAGCTAATAAAAATGTAGTGGTGGGTACTCGATCTGACCCGCCTATAAAATGTGATACAACTCAAACGTAACCGGCCCAGTCTAGCACCTTTTGTATCGCAAAATGCTCAGAATTGTATTTGAGAATGTTGTACCTGGACAGAATGATCCTGTGGCAAAATGATCTGTTTACCCGTTACGGATTCAGTCCCTTGTACAAAACTATTTGTGACGCTGCCGGTGCATCGCTGCGGATTGTGATCGGAGTGTGCACTGAAGCATCAACGATGACTCTGCTTTGCCTCTTGTTATTGCGGCGTGTCGTTTACTGCACATTAGATCACTGATACTGATTATTGGTTAACGTGCAACGATCCTGAATGTTATTTTGTGTTTAATGTACTAGGAAGCACAATCAGCCCGGATGCTCCCGTAGAGTATTCTGTGCTTTTAGTCTCTCGTCGAGCAGCAGTTAACGACAAACGAGTCATCATCTCCCCAAACAATTTGGTTTTCTAACAGAGGTTGACTATACGAGATCCCCGTTATATATTTGATAGTATAATGGTTTTGTTGGAAGAAGAGGATTTACAGGAACATGCTCCTTTTCCCAAACAGGTCATAGTTGGTGAAAAAGACCATAGAAGATCAGGTTGAGCATCCATTATTATCCGAAAAGCCTAGGACCGGAAGTGCTTTACATTTTGGATTTTTTTATTGGATTTTGGCATATTTGTATACAATAATGAATGAGATCTTGGAGATAGGATACACTCCTAACAAGAAAGGAATTTATGTTCCATAAGTTCATTTTATAACATTTTTAATAATTTCGTCACACGTGGTTAAATGAGTTATTGTCCACTTCTGATGTCATGTCAGAACGTTCTTTGGAATATATAGAATTTGGTGTTTATGGTAAGGGATCCGTAATTTGTACATGTACAAATGCAATCCGTAGAGGTTGGAAAGAATGTGCTTCATGGAATTGTAAGGATTTTATTCCCATTTTATATTTCCATAGTCGAAACCCCACAACTCAGCTGTGGTGTAGGACCCAGAACCATGGGCGTAAGGCAGGGTTTCCCAAACCTGTCCTCAGGATCCTCCACCAGGCCAGATTTTGCAGATCACCTTGGGGAAACTCAGGCCGAATCCTGCAATCACTGAGCAGCAAATCATATCATCTGTGCTGTGCTTCACATATCTGCAAACCTGGCCTGTTAGGGGGACCTGAGGACAGGTTTGGGAAATAATGGTGTAAGGGTTAATTTAACCTTTCCAGATACAACAGACCAACAGAAAGATACGGTTGTGAAAGTCATTTTTACTTACATGGCCTTTTTGTTTGTTTGTTTCCCTTCCTACATTAATATCAAACATATATATATATATATTTAATAGTTCAAGTCACCACTATTTTTGTTTTTGTTTTTCACAACTCCTTTCACTTTTCTTTTTTTTTTTATTTGTATTGGATTTTCTTTATGGAATTCATGAAATTTAGGATTATTACTTGTTTTATAGAATATTAATAAATGTTAAGTTTGTTTTTAATCTGGTAACACCTAGCTCAGGTGTACCTGGACAAATGCAATCCATAGAGGCAGTAAAGCATGGGCTTCAAGGAACTGTAAGGTTTTAATTCCCATTTTTCTTCCATAGTTAAAAGTCCATAATTTAACCGAGGTATAGGAATCTCAGCAGGGCCATACGACATTGCTAGGCAGTTATTAAACGCAGCAGTATTGCAATAAAAGCTATCGGAGTCATTCCTGGCCAGGACAGAGGACACCGAGTAATGCCGATGAATTTAGGGCACTATCGTGTGCCGCTCGCTAAATCAGGACGCCACGGGGAAAAATTAGCGATCACTAATTTCCTTTTGCATCACGGTTTCACCAGCAGATAATGGGGCAGGCGCTGAGTCCAGCAGGCTGCCTCATAGCAGCCGCTAGGCTCACGAATGCTCGGGGGCAGCTTTAACGCGCCGTCCCCAGCATCTGCTCCATGGAGTTCACTGGACTCCATGGAGGCTTCTCTTGCTGGGTCACATGACTGGCAGGATCTCGCCTTTCGTGAGATCCTGCTGGTCGGCGGAGTAATCGCGGAGGGAGGCTGAGGAAGTTTTTCCCCCAGCCTCACTCTGGTCCTGATGGCTAGAAGTAGCGGATCGAGCCGCCGTTCTCGCCGCGGGATAAGCAGTGAGTATTTGATTTTTGGGGGGTTTTTGAGCTGCAGCTAACTCATGTTACAGAAGCGGAATCAGTTAGTTACACCTCTGAGCTGGTGGTAACGTTTTCAGTTAGGGCCAGCTCATAGGATCACTTGGTCCTAACGCTAGTTACTAACGCTAGTTACTCTGTGATTACACTTTGCGCTCCCCATGTTAAGTAAAGGGAGCGCGAAGTACAATAAACACGTGCTACAAATCGCAAATTAACGAGCACTAACTGTTTTTTAGCGAATAGGAGGCGATCTGTGTGGTGCGCTATGACCTCCTTTAAGTTAGTGCTAAAGTGAGCGCTAGTGTTAGCTTGAAGGAGGTGATAGGGCCCTTAGGCTTTAAGCACATGAAGGATCATCAAACATGTTGCTTTTCATTCATTTAATTTATGTTCGCATTACAATATCTACACAGCGCATTATATAATAACAGGTCATCTCCAGCTTGGAGTGTCCAGTTAATATTGATCGTCTCTTACAAATTACGCTATTATCACTGAATGGAGCTTATCGGGGCATTTACTTTGATGTTTCTTCTTTTTTTTCCCTGATGTTGATTGTTGTTCGGGTCATGTTAGAACATTAATGCTAATTTTAGTTTAGTGTAAATCAGAGCATTAAGGCTGCTTGCTGGTTGAAATATATCAGATCATTTGGGCCCAAAGTCTTTTTTTATCTTGTTTTCCCAGTATCAGTCTTGATTGCTGTTAGCACATTAATACTGATTGTTATTTAGTATAAATGATGGCATCCTGCTGATTGTTGTTTAGAGTATGGTAAGGAATTAGTGCTAATGGTTGCTTGATGCGCATCAGAGCTTTCATTCCCACTTTCCTTTGAGCATGTGAGAAAATGACTTGTTTTGTGCGTGTTACGGCAGGATCTATCAATGTGTGGTATGGGGGACCCAAAGCAGCTCTTCCATCCAACTGAGAGCTGGCGAGAGCACAGAATGGGTGTTTGAGCAATGATTTCATTTGGGAACGTGACGGAGTTTGTCGGAAATTATTGATACTAGGGATATTTTAATACAAGCATTTATGAAGTGTCAACATTTTCCCCAGGCACTGCACAATGGCAAAACCGATATAAACCTAACAAATACGTTGGACATGTTGATCAATGGGAAAAAAGGATCCTGCTGAAGTGAGCTTACATTGTAAGAGGAGTGGGGTGACGCACTGAGATGAGGGTAAATAGCCGAGCATGAGACGTAAAGGGATGTAGGGCTTTGAGGAGATCGATCAGGAAAGGTACAATGGGGGATTATGGAGTGATCTGATGGGCTTCTCTGAAGTAATGTGCTTTTTAACAGACTTCTTGAAAGACTAGAGGCATGGGGAGAATGGCATGTTATGATGGAGGTAGTTCCATAGATAGGGGCAGCTCGGGAAAAGCCCTGAAGGCGAGCGTGAAGAAGTTCCATAGACAGGGACAAAACAACCATAACAGTAACAAATAATTTTGGCACAGGTGAGGTTACAATCTAAGAGGAATAGTTTGCGTTTGCCAGGATGTTAACTTGTAAAATGGAATATGCAACTTTGGTATTTTTTTGTTGGAAAAGGACAGAGAAGATGTGGTGCCATCTAACATTCTGTCCGAGTCTTGTAGGCTTTCAGAGAATTAGTGCTCAGCAGGGAAATGTCTGTTCTTCCCATTAGGCTTTATGCATATTTATTGAGAAGACCATCTGTCCTATGTGGATTTTTCTGCATGTAGCAATACAGTTGTGTTCAAAATTATTCAACCCCCAATGCTGTAAAGGGTTTTAGGGAATTTAGTGTACATTTGTAATTGTATTCAGAATGAAATCCTACAAGGACTTTTTAAAGAACCATATGCAACTAAAATGACATCAATTGGTTTTGTAATACAGTAGTAAATGTTTCTTTTGTGAATTCTTCATTGACACAATTATTCAACCCCTTAAAGACTACCACTCTGAAGAACAGAGGTTCATTCAAGTGTTTTCAATCAGGTATTGAAAACACCTGTGGATGTCACGGAGCAGCAATAAAGCATAATAAGCACCAATTAGGCAGCTTAAAATGACTGTGATACTCATCTCCTTCTAGACATTTACTGGTGTGGTTACAAACATGGTGAAGTCAAGAGAATGGTCCAGGAAGACAAGAGAAGAGGTAATTACTCTTCACAGGAAGGGCAATGGCTATAAGAAGATTGCAAAGATGTTAAACATACCAAGAGAGACCATAGGAAGCATCATTCGCAAATTCAAGGCAAAGGGCACTGTTGAAACGCTACCTGGTCGTGGCAGAAAGAAGATGCTGACTTCGACTGCTGTGCGCTACCTGTAGCGTAGAGTGGAGAAAAGTCCCCGTGTGACTGCTGAGGAACTGAGAAAAGATTTGTCAGATGTGGGTACTGAAGTTTCAGCTCAGACAATACGGCGCACACTGCGTAATGAAGGCCTCCATGCCAAAACTCCCAGGCGCACCCCCTTGCGGTCTCCAAAGAATAAGAAGAGTCGACTGCAGTATGCCAAAAGTCATGTGGACAAACCACAGAAGTTTTGGGATAGTGTTCTGTGGACTGATGAAACAAAATTAGAACTGTTTGGGCCCATGGATCAACGCTATGTTTGGAGGAGGAAGAACAAGGCCTATGAAGAAAAGAACACCTTGCCTACTGTGAAGCATGGCGGGGGGTCAATCATGCGTTGGGGCTGTTTTGCTTCTGCAGGTACAGGGAAGCTTCAGCGTGTGCAAGGTACCATGAATTCTCTTCAGTACCAGGAGATATTGGATGACAATGTGATGCAGTCCGTCACAAACCTGAGGCTTGGGAGACGTTGGACCTTTCAACAGGACAATGATCCCAAGCATACCTCCAAGTCCACTAGAGCATGGTTGCAGATTAAAGGCTGGAACATTTTGGAGTGGCCATCGCAGTCACCTGACTTAAATCCGATTGAGAACCTCTGGTGGGACTTAAAGAAAGCAGTTGCAGTGCGCAAGCCTAAGAATGTGACTGAACTGGAGGCTTTTGTCCATGACGAATGGGCGAAGATACCCGTAGATCGCTGCAAGACACTTGTGTCAAGCTATGCTTCACGTTTAAAAGCTGTTATACCTGTAAAAGGATGTTGTACTAAGTACTAAGATTGAATGTCACTTGGGGGTTGAATAAAACTGATAATGATGTGAGCACAGAAAAGACATTTGTGGTTATTTCATTATAAATGTTATGTTATATTTGTCTGACCTACACGTGCCTCTTTGATTTAATTGTAAGCAAGATGACTGAATGATCAAAATCAATGTCAAACTGGCCAAAACACTCAATTTCAGTGGGGGTTGAATAATTTTGAACACAACTGTATATTGTCCCCGAGTCAGGTGTATACATTAATATTAGAAATGTAAGCTCCAGTGATACCCTATACTAGATCTAAGAACCCGTGTGCTTGGGTAGCACCCATTTCTAAGCAGGCTTAGAAGAATGATGGTGAGACTGTAAAAGCTGTTGAATTCTCTGCCTGTTGAGGTGGTTGGGTCAGAGACTGTACAGACTTTTAAAAAACGACTGGATGACATCCTGCAGACAAAGAATATTAAGGATCATAATATTTAATATGTTGGTAAAAGCTTCTTGATCCAAGGAGAAATCTGACGCCATTCTGGGGTCAAGAAGGAATTTTTTCCCAGGGTGTTGCATATTGGCGAGCATTTCAGACTGGGTTTTTTGTCTTCTTTTGGATCAACAGCAGTAGGTGATGTGTGAGAGTCTGAACTCTCTCTTGATCTGAATGCATGTGCTGTGCTTGCAAGATAAAAAGGAAGAAAGGTGGACCAGGCACTATCCAGATCCTATAAGGTACTTTTATCTGGACAATACTGCAACATTTCAGCTGCAAGTACAGTCTTTATCAAGGCTACACTTGCTACCGAAACGTTGGAATGTCCAACTAAACGTGCCTTACAGCATCTGGATGAAAAGTGCCTGGTCCACCTTTCTTCCTTTTGCAACTGCAGAGGAATTGGTTACTCCTGGGCCCACTGGGCACGCTCGCTCTGTTACTTTGTTTTGGAAGTGTGTCTGTGTGTATGAAGATCTGCTGCTTTTTGATTCATAGTGACAATATTTCCTACATATTTATTTTTTGTGTTTATCTGTATATTTGTGTTTTGTTTTTAATATCTTGCATTTATTACTTTGTATTTCTGTAACACTGTAACAATTCAATGTTTTTGAACCCAGGACATACTGGAAAATGAGAGAAATCTCAACGTATCCTTCCTGGTAAAATACTTTATAAATAAATACTTACCGGATAAGGCACTGTACATCTGATGATAAACATATACCCTAATATTGCCAAAAAAAACCAAAACTTGCTTGTGTAGGAGTGCACAGCAGATTCAGGGGTCCAAGCAGACTAAGGCTAGCGTCAGTCGAACGCAGTCATCACGTCCGTGTCGCCGCACAGTTTAACGTCCGTTGTAGCATTGATTTGTGATCAATAGAGACCAACACACAAAGTAGCACGGTGCGCACGCACCACGCAGGTGAGGTGGCAACGGACACCATTTAGGCCTCAACGTAAAAGCAATACGACGGACGCCCACCAGAGTGCACACCGCATCCGCGTAGCGGCCTATGTGCGTGATGAGGCGACGTCAGACGCAGCACATTTGCGACGTCCATCATGTTGAAGCTCAAACGTTTTTGTGGTCTGGCTGACTGTATTGTACTTTTAATTTTGATTCATTTTGTTTCCCATATTTCCCTTTTTTTTCTACATCAGTCAAAAAAAGGACCGTGTGGTGTCTACAGTATCTTCCGTCAGTACGCCCATCCCTTATGCACGCACGCAGAGTGTGCTCAGACTGCGTTCGTCTGACATTAGCCTTAACTGGCAAGTAATGCGCACGCATGTAGGTCAGGAGGGAGACGTCTGCAGACTCTTCTTTTCAATGCCTGTTATGCTGAATCGATTTAGGCCCCCGGCACACGAGCGTATTTTTGCCTCATGTGCGCCCGCACTTCCCTGCGTCTGTTGGTTTTTGACAGGGAAAGCCCTCCACCGGACGTGAAAAAGGCCTCCCCGTCAAAAAGCTAAACGGACGCTGAAAGTATACAAAGCACGATTCTCCATAGGAGGATCGAGCTTTGCACGCTGAGCGCAGAGAATGGAAGGAACGCCCACTTTCACGGACGTTCCTTCCATTCTCTCAAAACGCTTGTGTGCCGGGGGCCTAAGTGCACATTTGCAAAACTTTAGACTGTCGTTACGGTGTATGGACTTACAGGCATATTTCTCATTATTCTCTTTTCAATCTAAAGGAAAACTCCTGGAGAACTTTTCCAAAATGTGATATTATCCTTCTGTTGCAGGAGTCAGCAACTAGGCCCTCCAAACATTTTGAAACTACATTTCCCATGAGGCTGAGCCAACCTATTGAGGTGCTAAGAATCAAGGGAGATGTAGTTCTGAAACATCTAGAGGGCAGAGGTTGCTCACCTGTGTCCTATTTGTAATAGTGCAAGGAGTGCTCCAGTCTCTGTTCCTGCACACAGTGTCGTCCAACTGCAGGAATTTACAAAACAAACTGTGACTACTGACCCATGTCCTGAGAGCCAGATTTCCATCTAATACAGTACTCTTTACTGTGTCCCTATCCTCCAACCCTACAGCATGTCCAAACGTTTACCTCTCTGTTATTGCAGTCTGTCTATGTATCGGTGTTTGATTGGCATTCAGGAGTTTAACTTTTTGAATTTCTGTCACTTGCAGGTCATCAATGCCATTGAGCAGGATTATCGCTTGCCACCCCCCATGGACTGTCCAGCTGCCCTACATCAGCTGATGCTGGATTGCTGGCAGAAAGATCGAAACAGCCGGCCGCGCTTTGGGGAGATCGTCAATACCCTTGACAAGATGATCCGAAACCCTGCCAGCCTCAAGACAGTGGCCACCATCCCTGCTGTGTGAGTATGCATTTAAACATATTTCTAGCCATATGGCTGCAAGTAGCTTAGAGATATATTTGAAAGTGTTTGGGGTTTGTTTGTTTTTTTTTCTCTGTTTCACTGAAGCCAAAAAAATATTAGGTACCGTGTAGTCATTTTGTCCAGATCACTGCTGGCTGGCTTGAAGGCAAATTAGGAAATCACACATGTTGGCAGTAAATTAATTATTAGCATTTTTCTCTTCTGTGGCTCTATTTATTTTATCTGTACAATGATCAATGGGGAATAAAATGCTCCTCGTGGAGTGTGGTGTCTCAAGGTACAGCTAATATGTTTCAAGCTACAAATATCGTGGATCATTTTATGCCAGCAGCATCCCTGGCACACTGCTAATTCACCTCATCCTTTATGGAAATGTCTATTTTTTTCCTACCAGAAATTCTGTATTGTGCCATTAAAGCTCTAACAAAAATAACCATAAGACTCCTCAAATAAATACTGATTGACATTTTTTATATATTAATCACAATAAAATCGCACAAAAATATATAATACATATTCCATGGAGGAGTAACCCACCTATGACCAGATTCTTGCATTTATTTGTCAGACTGGTTGATCTATACCAGTGAATGCCAACCTCTTCAACTCACATGTTTTCTAGTTTTGAAACATATGGCTTGCTAAGGTTCACCATCACTGAGCTATACGTTATATTTCGATCTTATACTATAGGGACATAAACCTATTGGGTATAAGATACAAACACATAGGTCTTCCTATACTTCTTTTAAGATAAAACTGATTTTTTTCTGGAAGTGGCAGAAATGTTTAAAAGAATATATTTATGTATTTGGTGAATATAGGACACATGGGGAAATATTTCACAGATATGTACTTAGCGTGAAAACCAATCATCTGAACTTGTATAGGATGATAATGGACAAGTTATACCACATTTAGCATGGATACCGTGTGTTATTATGAGCAACAAAGGCTCTTGATGTCAAAAGAAACCAATGGAACCGACAGCTTTGCAAAATCCTATTAACATTATTAACCTCTGTGCTAACACCTCTGTTTTTTTAACGCAGGCCTTCCCAGCCGCTGCTTGATCGTTCCATCCCTGATTTTACAGCTTTTACCTCAGTAGATGATTGGCTGAGTGCTATCAAAATGGGACAATACAGAGACAGCTTCCTGAGCTCTGGCTTCACCTCCCTGCAGCTTGTTGCCCAGATTACCACAGAGTGAGTACGGCTCGTGTTGGACCCATGCGTATACTTTGCCTGTACTAGCCATACTGATAAATAATGATTTGCCTTAGCAGCTCAGATGTCTCTCTGGTTTACACGGCACTCTGACGACCTTGTGCTAACATATGAACTGCATAAGACATGTACCAGCAAATTGTATCGGGTGCCTTCATCAGCAATTTTTGGGTAGAATATTGTAGAATAACTATGCACTAAAACAACATATAGCTAAACGTAAATTCGTTCAGCCATTAAACACTATGGTCAGTACCAAAACAACAGCAAATACCGCCATACACTGGAAAGCTGATCTCCTAAGTCAACACATTTCGTCTATTGTATACGCTTTATCAGGAGCACAAAAAGTGGAATTGGTAAAAATAAAACAAATAAAAAATAAATCATAGATGAATCCTGCCCCATGTAGTCTTTATAAATGTCCTTCCTGGACCATCATTGGTTTCCCTTAATTGGTCCAGACTCTGGTAAGTTTATGCAGGTGCTCGGTTCTGTCCTTTAACTCTACCAACACGGTGTCTCAGCTTTCCTGCATCTCACTTTGACTCATGAAATCTATATTTACTTTCAGCTTATGCTGATGCTCTTCCTCCACGACAGCAACCAATGTGAAGCAGAGGAAGTATTGCTTTTTACCTGTACTAATTTTTGTACTCCTGATGAAGTCTATACAATAGACGAAACGTGTTGAGCTGTGTTTAAATAGCAGATTTTAATTGAATAAAACCTTTTTGATACTTCTCCCTGAAACTTTAGCTTCCTTTTCATAATCAATGGCATGTTCCACCACTGCCCCACATTCAGTAAGATGTGGGATGTGGAGGAGGGGAAGGAGTCTAGAGTGGGGAAGAGTTCCAGGAGTGATTATATCTTTTAATAATCTTTATCCTGTGTGTTTTTTCCTATTTTAGTCTACCTGTGTTGTCAGATTCACTCTAGTGTGGTTCTAACTCTTTTCAGAATTTTCCTAAATTTCTATGTGTAATAAACACAATGGTAACAGACCCTCCATCAGGAGGCTTCACACTTAATATATAGTACAAGCTTGTCAAATTCGTTATTGTTGCCTATCCTTCTGCTCCATTAAATCGTGATCTGACACCGGCCAATTGGCCAGGGTTGGACTCACTTGGTTTCTTCCTAACAAAAGCCCTCCAACTGTTACTTCATCACAAAACTTTGCTTTTAACAACTTCTTGAACTAATGACCATGACATTGTAACTTTATGAAATGTTTGCATATCCGAGTCGATGAAATTCTAGTTCTCGGTGCTTTCATATTCTACGGTCTCTTGTGATAAGGGGGACCTTTACTCCCACACAGTGTGTCCAAACAAAGAGACTAATTGCCAAGAACATAAAGGCATATGTAGCTTGATTTCACCCTTATAATTATCCCATGCCTTTGACTATTAGATCAGTAATCTCTTTACAATATGCTACCATTAACATTGCGAAGGCCTAGCAATGAATCGCTATCGCAAAATAATAATTATTGTGGTATGGTATGCGGTGCTGATGCCTGATTCAGAGCCTCCTCCGCTTGAAGGCCTATAATGAATTAAAGGTGTGATTTTATAAATATAGTGTATGTATTCTAATTCTCCTAGATTATATGTTCTGCCACATAATGATTAATAATGGTCTCCTTATTCTTCCCTCTTTCTCCAGGGACCTCCTGAGAATAGGAATTACATTAGCTGGACATCAGAAAAAAATCCTGAACTGTATTCAATCCATGAGGGTCCAAATGAGCCAGTCTCCCACCTCTATAGCATGAGACACTGGGGACAGTGAGGGTCAGGGAGTCCTCGAGGGTGGGGTGGGAAGAAGAGCTTGATGAGGGGATTGGACTGGATGGTGGGAAAAGAAACTGACTCTGCATTTCAGGAGAACACATCTCCATGACCGGTTGGCCTCCCATCAACAGTGCAAGAATCACAATCCGGATATCTATTTCACAAATGGAGAAGAATGGGTCTACGTGAAAAAGCAAACCACATTCAGGGGCAGGTGACCTGCTTTCAGGTGTACTTTCCTGTGAAAATCAGTATTTTTGGAAAACTTGTCCTTGGAGTCTCGGATCATAGAAGTAAAAAAGGTGCTTAATTTGACCATAATACAACGAGCGAAGGGATTGTGGACGCCACATTCAGCCAGCTTCACCCATGTGTGGATGCCCCGGTGTACCCTCATTTTTGACATTGCTGCTGCATCAGGGAGGCTGCCTGCGTACTTCCATCTACTATGTTTTATTCTTTCTTTTTTTTTCCTCCGGATTGTCTTCATATTGAAGATGAGGTTGTATGGAAGAACAAACATTCTCTTTTTTTTTTCTTCTTTTGCTTGCATTTTTTGGCAAAAAAGGAGAGAGAAAAAATATCTTATAAACGATCAGGTGGGAAACCTGATTTTATGTCCGCCTTTGTGTCTTGTATGTTTAAAGAAAAAAAAAATAAAGTCACAGAGCTGGGGATTCAGTATTTGTATATAGATGGGAAGATGGATTGGCAGATCACTCGGACAAGACATGGAGGACCTTGTGGAGTTCTCCTCATTATGGAACTTATTCAGAATTCTAACAGTCTTGTCTAGGAATCTCAGGACAGAAACTTACTGGTTACGTTTGGGGACAATGAGGACATCTGCGTTGGTCAGTTTAACACAGCTTCTGGAGGGTTATCAGGCATGAATGCCACTGGGCTTGTGTGCTTTACATACAGACCATCTTTATGTCATTATGGGAATATTTAACATTGATGTTGACAGCGGCAACTTCTGGATTGAACGGTAAGCAGTGGACAATGTTCAATTTTATTTCAACCATTTTGTTTCTTAAATTCCCCAAAAATAAATTAAATTTGTGAAACAGCACAGGGGGATTCACCAGTGTCTTCTGCCATTAAAATAAAGAGGAGTTTTATGATTTAGTAAAAAAAAAAAATGCTGTTCACCTCCTTTGTTTCCAGCACGTTCTATGTATTTTCATTATTATTGATTTAATGTTATTATGGTAATTATTCTACAGAATGAAAGACTTTAGGAAATAACAAAATTGTCAGTATGGATTTATCGAATATTCCTAAATTATTAACAGGATTGTTATTGTTATAAGTAGGGATGTTTCTATCGCTGTTTTTGGCCTCATCGATCCATTCTGATTCGTGCAGATTTTGGCATTGGTCAGTACAGAGTCACAATTTGATGTCATACGTCCAACGGCCGGACTGGCAGCTCCCTCGAGGAATACCGGCGTTTCGGCATTCACTAACAGCATCTTCCCTTGCCTGCTCGAGGGTCCTGCAGCATGCAGTGAAGCACCCGAATCAATGCATAGGCTGCAGAAAGCTGAAGCTGGGTTATTAGGAGTCTCAATACCTGACAGGTCTTGGACTCGGAGATTAGATTGGCTTGGAAAAGCTGATCTGATACTCAAAAAATGCTGTGATTGGGCCCTGATCCCAAACATCGAAATGGGGCATCAATAGTTACAAGGTCTGTTGTGCTCTTGCTGCAGAGGGGAACGTTCACCTCAGTATTGCCACCAGTCCTGATGTACTTCAAAATTATTTATGCCCCTCTCCATCAGTTTATAAGGGGGGGTTAATGTGTAAATATAAACATTTGGGAAAGCAGGAGAGGTCCGTACTTCTGAGCGATACAAGAATGTGTAATTGTGAAGATAAAATTGAAGAAAGATAAAAAAATATATTATTTGTTCACATTTTCATTTATATTTTTTTCTAGTATATTTTATACTGGTGGCCTGCCCTTTGGTGTGTACCTGCTCAGGTCTCACTGGAAGGTTTTGTCTCGACACTGCCATTACAGAGAAGATGATACGGGGCCTGATTCCAACCAAGCCATTAAAATAGCAGCTTGAGCTTATACTAGCGATGACGGGCACCGATCCTACCAGTATTTATGAGCGACTCTCTATTACAACTCAAGACGCTAAACCGTGTCTGTCGTGATAGAGCTGGTAACTGGGAGCTGCTAGGGGTTAATGGCAAATGACAACGTTTCCACTTAGCGTCTTCCTAGTACTGACTTTGAGCTCCATTTCATTGAGTTTGAACCCTGATATTTACCGAATTTACGTCTGAAATTAGGCTATGCTTCCGTTTGGTAGATTTGATTATAGGTTTATAAGGATATTGATTTGAGGTAAAATATTGGCTCAATTATCAACACTCAAGACTATACTTGATAATGGAATTTTTGGTTTTACAGGTTCATTTCAGTTTTGTTTCCCGCTATTGGTATGCCGATATTCAGAATATATATTGTTGAAGTTGGATGATAAATGACACGAAAAAACAGAAATGTAATTAAAAATACATTAAAGCATTGGATTTTTTAATACGCATGCACAGGAACTATAACCAGTATCATACTAACTATGACGGGTGCAATGTATGTTAATTATGAAAATTAAGACCAAATTTTGTTACTATCAACTCAAGAACATCGCCTGCGTCCGCCCCTTTCTGACACAAGAAGGTGCTGGTTCATATGCTCTTATTATTTCATGACTTGATTACTGCAATTCGCTCCTTATTGGCCCCAATTCCTGTATTACCCCTTTACAATATGTGATAAATGCAGGTGCCAGGCTTATTTTTCTCACCAGATGCACCTCACATACCTCCCCCCTCTGCCGGTCCCTCCATTGGCTTCCTGTATGTTTCAAGATACAGTTTAAAATACTGACGCTCACTTTCAAATCGCTCCATAACTCAACCCCTCCTTACATGTCTTCATTACTCTGCAAGCACGTTCCGTCTAGACAACTCCGGTCGGCGGGCGATCTCCACCTGACCTCTGTCTACACCCGCACAGCCAACTCTCGCCTCCAAGACTTCTCAAGGGCAGCTCTGGTCCTGTGGATGACTTGCTTCGCCCTATCAAACTCTCCCCTGTTCGTCAGGCCTTCAAGAAATCCCTTAAAAACACCTCTTGAGATTAGTGTACCATAGTTTGGAATCAGGCCTGCCATATGCAAAGTAGCCTGCTTCCACCCAAGAGGGCAGCGAGAACTGAAATGCCAAGGAGGCTTCCTCTTAGATTTAAATATAAATATATAAAATTATAAAATAAAAAGGGAGGGGTTTATAACTTTACTTCAATGGCTGGGGGCCCCTGCTGTACATAATGGCCAGTCTATGGCTGACATCCATAACCTTAGTGTATGTAATGGGCAGCAGTCTCTGCCCGCCGTCCTTTTCGTTGCATTATTATTATTATTATCCTTTATTTAAATAGCGCCACAAATTCCGTAGCGATCTACAAGATCAGTGTACAAGGGGTTGATACATCAGAATACCACACATGGATGAAACGGCCTGATTCAGGGGGAACCTTTTCTCAAGGGAACTTACAATCTATGAGATGTTCAAGTATTTTGTGATGTAGGTGCATCCATAAAGTTGGGTGTCTTGCCCAAGGACACTCTCTGGTGGCTTCTTCTGAGTGGGATCTGGGTCATCTTTCCGTGCTTGTAGATCAGCAACCTGGTGGTTAGGTTGGACCCTCTTCTCGTAAAGTCGAGGCTTCTCCACAGTTGTATTAGATGGATGTGCAGAAAGGTATTTTGGCTTGCCTCTCCACGTTCGAAGGGTAGAGACATTACCACTGGACTCCGCAGCCGATATTTTGTGGTGGACAGGTATGTACCTTTGGGTGTCTTTCCCAAGGACACTTACTGGAGAGGTGCTCTGGCCGATCCTGGGTCTCTCCGGTTATAGAGCAGTGATGTTACCTCTACTCCATCCATCCGGTACATGCCGGCTCTTTAATGTATTTAATGGGCTACCGTCTCTGCCTGCTTTACCTGTCTTTATCGTGTATAATTGGCAGCAGTAAATGCAGACAAAGCCGTATATAGTTTTTGTTACTGTAATAACAAAATGAATGTACTAAATCTGTGCTGAATGCTGACAGTAGCCAGTTAGCAATGTTGTGCTAATAAGGCCCGCTTTCCTTTTCCCCGACTGCATTTTTCTGTCTCCTCTTTATTATTCGGGGCTGCTTTTTATGCTGATAATTCTGTCTCTTTCATTGTCGCTATCAAGTACAAGATGCTTTTCAATTGTCACTTTCATCACGGCATTTCTATGGCAACAGTAAAATCCCGGCTTAGTATTCTGTTTTATTTTTTGTTGTCGTGTACTGGATTTTCTCGGAGATATTCTGACAGCTCATACTTCAGATTCTGACTCTCGTAAAACAAACAGCTGAGATGGAGAGAGACTAGGGCGCGCAAAAGGTGATCGCGAGATAACCAAGCACCAGCCATACAATACCGTTTTGTGGTACCTGTAGTAATGTGCCAGCTCTTTTTATTGATATGGAGAATGATTGCTTTTAACACCATGTGGGCCAGGAAATTTGTAAAACCATGAAAAGTTTCAAAGCGCTATACTAAGCAAGCCATTAAGTATAACGGCCCCACTCACAAATCATAAGGAGTCTGCTGCTATTCCAGCCGAGACACATGCATCATCCTTTTTGATTGTTGCTGTATATTAGCGTTTCGTATTCTTTCTATACTTTATATAGGAAACGCTAATGTAGAGGCAGCCGAGAAATGATGAGTGACTCCAAGGTCGCTCCGTAGCCCCATCTCAAGCTGGTATTTAAAAAAAAAAAGTCTCTTCTCAGAATCTAGTAGTAAGTGATTTTTGGACTACAAGAAATCAGACATAATAAAGAGCTGTATTTGTGTGGCCAAACATTAGAATGGAGATACATATCTTTGGCAATATTACTGGTGCCATAAGTGGAGATTCCATCATGGTGGAAGCATTTTATCTCCTAGAGATTTCACATGCCACTGTCTTAAGTATTTACTGATAATGGATTTCTGAGTTGGTGTCTATTTTGTTGGTAAAACAACTGCTTTTGAGTATGGAATAAGGAATATCAGAAGCTTCTCTCAAGGTCATGTGACGGTCACAAATGATCAGTGTGTACAAAATGGCGGGTTGTTGGCTAACAATGGAAGATGACGCTATGCTGGGTCCATCATCCACGAATGACTGGCGTTTGGGAAATGTCTACAAATCTCACTACCAGCAGTGACAAACAAATCTATGGTTACATGGTGGCAAATACTCCTTGATTCATCTGACATGGTTCTGTCCTCAAGCACATCCATACATACCAGAGATCTGGTACATAGGCTGGCTCAGCTACTGGACATATTGCGGTCATGGGGATGAAAGTTTTCTGAGCCCTCACTGGTTAGTGCACTTAGATCCAAAGTATGAACCCTAACATTTATATTTATTTATTTATTTATTTGCAAGGGATTTTACCAGGAAGGATACATTGAGACTTCTCTAATTTTCAAGTATGTCCTGGGTTCAAGAACATTGAATTGTTACAGTTGTTACCCCTTTCACTGCTGAGGACATGTGGGGAATGTCCTCATTGACTCCTAAGGAAAGATAGGGGTGGAGATAGGGGGTTTGTTTGAACCCTGATATCTCCTGACTGTTTTCAGCTAGCAGGATCATGTTTGGTATCATTAGAAAGGCCAGAGAATGGCCTTTCCAATGACACCAAACATGACCATGTGTAAAGTAAAGAAAAAAATTATAAAAATAATAATAAAAAAAAGAAAAACATGTTTTTTTAAGATGTGAAATGGCTCAGCAGTGAAGGGGTTACAGAAATACAAAGTAATAAAATGTAAGATATTAAAAACAAAACACAAATATACAGATTTGTGATCCTCCAAGGATATTTCTGTTATCGGCATACATTTGGTGTATACATATGTACAGTGCTGAAGATCACTTTTCATCCCTAGAACTTCTAAGCCAGTGGTTCCCAACCCTGTTCCTCAGGTACCTCTAACAGACCAGGCTTGCAAGATATCCGAAGAACAATGTGGGTGACATAATTTGCTGCTCAGTGATTGCAGGATTCAGTCTGCATTTGCGCAAGTGAATCCATAAAATCTGGCTTGTTAGAGGGACTTGAGGACAGTGTCAGAACCTCTGCTCTAATCTATAAAGAACGATCTATAGGATTGTACCCTAGTTCTGCTACAGTTAGTTCCAAGCTCAGCTGAGCTACTTGAAGAGTTGCTTTAACTTTCAAGCATAGCTGTATTAGTTAAAGGTTCTAGAGCTTGTTCTGAGTCTGAGTGCTGTGGGGCAATTAGATCAAGAATACATCTGTTCCAAGGGTAGTCATTCCTATTCTAACCTATGTGTTGTAGTATAGCAACGACTCGGGATCCGTGGTTCCAGCCAAACAACACGGTCCTCTAGGGAAGAAACAGCTGCAGACTTGAAACTTGTGCAAATTGGAGGTCTTTTATTCCAGCATATACTGTAGCAGCAAACAGCAGACAAGGCTTTGGAATCACCATTGCCGGTGATTCAGCGAAACAAAAACTACAAAAGAAAACCTAACTCAAATGAGAGTACTAACAATACATCCAGCACTCCTAACTATCACAAAGCCATAATCTCAAACAAAATAAAAAAATCACAGCATCTCTTTAGAAGTGCAACTGCTCCACACCCTGCTCTGAGCAGTCTGATTAAACACACTTCTCTCTAGCAGTCAGCAGCCTGGGACTTTACCTGTGGCTTTAATTGATTAATTGACAACACATGTGTGAGAGAGGGTAGAGGCTGTGCAGGATTCTGGGTCCTATATACCTTCCCTCGATTACTCTCACAGACATCCTGTTACCCAACCCCTGCACACCATCACAGTGTTAAAAGGAAATTGTATCTACATGTGTTTTATAATGGTTTCATTTACCCTTTATATAATAAATCTTACCTCTCCAATAGATCCATTTCTGTACCCTTTGCTGGCAACTCCTCCTTCAATGCCTCAGTCAGTTGACATACCTCAAGGCTCAGTCCTAGGTCCTCTGCTCTTCTCTATCTATACCTCCACACTGGTTAATTCATCACCAACTATGGCTTCAAGTATCACCTATACACAGATGACACTCAGATACCTCTCCACTCCTGATCTCTCTCCCTCCGTGCTCTCTCAGGTCATTGATTGTCTGTCTGGTATCTCTGCCTGGGTGGCCTCTCACTACCTGAAAATCAATATGTCCAAGACTGAGCTCCTTCTAATTCCCCCCTCTAACTCTACTCCAATTTCTGACTTTTCTATAACTGTTGACGGTATCACCATCCTTCCTTCAGCCCAAGTCCACTGCCTCGGTGTGACTCTTGACACGAGTCTTTCCTTCAGCCCCTACATCCAATCACTCTCCTCATCTTGCCACAATCACTTCCGCAATATCGTCAAAATTTGTCCATTTCTGACTGCTAATACCACCAAGCAACTTATCCACTTGCTTGTTATCTCCCATCTGGACTACTGCAACAACCTCCTGACTGGCCTTCCCATCTCCCACCTCTCCCCCCTGCAGTCCATCCTAAACACATCAGCCCGGCTTATCCATCTCACCCGTCGCTATGTCTCTGCTGCTCCTGTCTGTGAATCCCTACACTGTCTCCCCATCCACAGCAGAATCAAATTCAAACTACTCACCCTGACCTTCAAAACTCTCACTAACGCCGCCCCTCACTACCTGTCCTCACTAATCACCAAATACATCCCAGCCCGTCCTCTAAGATCCACTAATGACCTGCGCCTGGCATCCTCCATCATTACCTCTTCACATGCCAGACTGCAGGACTTTTCTCGTGCGGCGCCGACCCTATAGAATGCGCTTCCTCGCAATATCAGACTGTCCCCAAATCTGACTTCATTTAAACGCTCCCTAAAGACCCTTCTGTTTAGGGAAGCCGGCCACCTGACTCAGCAACAAGACATCCAACTGACCCAAAAGCGATCCTCACCTCTCCCTGCATTAACTCATCACTGCAGCCCCCCCTCCTATTTCTCACCTCTCACCCATCTAGACTATACGTTCCCATGGGAATAGGGCCCTCACATCCTCCTGTACCTGATGACAGGACTAGTGACCTGTCTCCTTTATGCATTGTAGAATTGTCTCTTTGCACCTTTTGTACAGCGCTGAAGAATGTGTTGGCACTTAATAAATAATAATAATAAAATATGCTTTCATGATCATGGCGTACCAAGTGTCTAGTCAAAAATGTTAATGAGTTATATTACAGCGAACTTCATTGACTCCATAAGCAGGAAGGTAACTGTCCCCAGATCTCAATCCATTAGAACACCTTTGGGATATAATAAAGAAGGTTCCAGTATATAAAATGGTTTGGGTCATTCATCTTTTTAAGGAGTCCATTTTGAATCACGTCTTGCCTTGGTAGTGTTTCTTCTTCTCACCACACGGCCGACTTGATATTCATGATGAACGTTAAAGGACTTTTTTTCCCCTTAAATACAGAAAGCATGGTTTATGAAAGCAATTCTGAGCAAGCGCGATACGTTTTTAATTTTTAAACGCTGCCGATGGAAAGCTTGTAAAAAAGGCAGTGAACTCAGCAGGCGCTCAGCATTTAAATAACAGGCAGGGAGAATTGTTTTTGTGTGTGCGCCTGTGTGTGTGCGCAGCAACAGAAATGACACAGTTTGGTTTAGAGCTGATTCTTCGATTTGGAAACATGTAGCTTGGCTTTACCGCCGGATCCTGCCAATACACTCATTAACCTTTTTTACTGACAGATCAGTGACAGCCAGTCATCTCAATTGTCTACTTTGTTCTAAGGGAATTGTAGCTGGAGCTGACTGGGTCTAGCATATACAATTATATATTCAGCATGTTGCTTGTATATTCTGATATATTTTTTTGTTTGTTTTCTGCTGTTGTGAGGGATATGTTACCTCTGTAACTGACAAAATTCATTTGGTTCAGATCAGTAGATCATAAATAAAACACAATGGGCTCTATTACCTCCTTCACGCTAACGCTAGTGCTCACATTAGCGCTAGCTTAGAGGAGGTCATAGCACGCCACACAGATCTCCTCCAATTCGCTAATGGTTTGAAAAACCTGTTAGCGCTCGTTAATTTGCGATTTGTAGCGCGAGATTACTGTACATTGCGCTCCCTATGCTTAACATGGGAAGCGCAAAGTAAAAGTACAGATTAACTAGCGTAAGGATCATAAGGTCCTATCCCTAATTACTAAGAGCTGGCGGTAACTAAAAGAGTCAACACCAGCTCAAAGCTGTAGCTAACTGATTCTGCTTCTGCAAAACCAGCAGCAGCTGAACCCCCCCCCAAAAAATCAAATACTCACCTCTTACCCCGCGACGAGAACAACGGCTCGATCCGCTGCTTCTGGCCACCGTGTGCTGAGTGAGGCTGGGAAAAAAAGTCCCCAGCCTCCCTCCGCGATCACTCCGCCGACCAGCAGTGACCCAGCATGTGACCCGGCATGTGACCCGGCAGGAGAAGCCTCCATGGAGTCTTGTGGACTCTATGGAGCAGATGTTGGGGACGGTGCATTAGCGCTGCCCCCAGCATCTGTGAGCCTAGTGGCCGCTATGGGGCAGGCTGCTGGTCTCAGCGCCTGCCCCATAATCTCTTGGTGAAACCGGGACGTAAAGGGGAAATTAGCAATCTCAAATTTTTCCCCTTAGTGTCCCGGTTTTAGCTCAGGGCAAACGATAGTGCCCGATGAGTGGCAGCCTCTTATTGACAAGGATCAGATTGGCCATTGGGTAAACTAGGCAAATTCCAGGTGGTTGAAAGAAACAAGGTGAAGCGCCCCAAGATTCGTGTCTAAATTCGAACGATGTACGTGGGGGTTCCTCTAACAACCCAAAATAACATACAGATAAAAAAACAACGTAGCACCAGTGAATACCGGTAAACGAATTTAAACACAATACATGTCCATCAGCTATCCCCTTTTTCTCCTCCTCCTTTTCCAAAGTTCATCCCTTGCAGATGGTGATATGAACTTGATGTTACTGCAAGAGAAGAAGAGGAAACCAAAAAATTGTGCAGTATGTCAGTCCAATAATGTGATAAACAAGATTTAGTATAGAACTCACATTCTTCTGAGCCTGTATCCGGCTCTAGAGTGAAGTGCTTTATGGGTCTTACTCTTAGATCTATTCAGGCGCCCATCAAATTCCAGGTGGACCTTAATGGGCTATGGTCCATAAAAGATCTGCTCTATGGCTGCACCGACCAGTGGGGAGAGTAAAAGATTTATTGCTGGAACTTCATAGATTGCACCCAACCTGTCCACAGCCTGCCCTCAACATCACAAAGTCCAGTATCATTGCGGTCATTACATTTTTTATCATAGCACCAGTTTGCAATTTTCCATTCCATCCAACACTATCATACCCCGATCGTTTCCGATTGGGTGACAACGGCTACTCTACTAAAAAAATCCTCTCTCCCCTTTTATCCCCTTAAATGGGCAGATGCTGCTGATGTGTGTATAGAGTTTGAGATGACTTAATAATATGCAGAAAGTCATCCTTAAAAGATATGCTAACTTGTTTTAAACATGGACTCATTTTTTAGGTGGACCTATTTTGATCCATTAAATTGATCTTTCACATTTTCATTGGACTTGCATGGCGCTATACTTGGGCTTTTCTGAAGCAAATTTGGGTTTTCATGGTGTTCTGTTGTATTGATATTCAAACAGCTCGTGGGTTGCCCCTACTCGCAATCACATATCTGCAGCTATCTACAGGACCATCAATAGAAGCTGACAGCTGAAGTTGCAGTTAGGGGCCTGTCCAGGCAAGGATGGAGATTTTGTCTGGACCTTGGGTGGACAAATGCATTATTTTGATGTTTCTAAATGCTTTTCTTTGTTATCTCTAAAAAGCAATGATTTGAATTACTATAAATGAATGTAGAGCAAGAATGATTAACAGATAGAAATATAGACTGTATCCATATCCGATTAATCAGCAGATTAACTCCATGGACGTCTCTCTCCGGCAGTGATGTGTGTATAGCCATCCAGCACACCTCATCCTGCATTTTCTCAGCAGAGGACCAATGCTCGGGTGTTGAAGACCATCTCTCTGTATGATCGTAACCTTCTCACCAGTCTTCTTATGGTTGTACTGTGACATCTCAGTTTACTTACACAGATACGGATCATAAATCTGCAAGCAGATGCGTCTTTTAGTAAAGCTCCTTGGTGAAATATCTAATTTTCTCTCCAGTACCCTAAATACCCACTAAGAAAAGCAAAATCCCCTTTATAGGGCCGAATGCTGATGTGCTTCAATGACACTGATCATCTCTTTTTAATGTTTCCAGCAGTTTTCGTAAAGGTGTCCACACAACCCTGTGGTTTTTCCTACCTGGTTTGCATACAGATGTCTTATTTATTCTTTCATCTTTCCTACAAGCAACAAATAATTTATTCTCCTAAGCAACTAGAGTCTACCCCTAGCAGGAAATTCATTTTTAATAACCTGGCATCTAAAAAACAGGATTAACAAACTGCTTATCTGTCCTAATTATGGTTACCTTATCACTCTCGGAGGAGCTGGTTAACAGTGATGCAAAGATGGGAAAATATTACTGAGATCGGGAACTGGTCAGAGATAACTATAACCCAATTACTGGATGCAGAAAAAACTATTACTGGCATATTAAATATTTTAATGGCTTTATTTCTTTATTTTATGAGAGTAAATAACGTTAAAGCCTTGTGAAGAAATCCGTTTATCAGGACATTTCTTGTCTGTGTGAATAGCTCGATGCTACAGGTTGATTCATATGGACCGAAACCCAAAGTTTTTGTTACAGATCATAAACAAATGGGTGGTAAATAGTGAGAGTTTCAGGAAATGTACCTCCTCTTATGTTGAGCACATTCCAAACACAGCAAGTGCTAGAGGCGGCCGATGTCTTTTGCAGCACAGACATAGCGCTGCATGTGTTTGCTAACGCATCTCAATATTGCGTCATCAGTGTTTTTGATTTTATTCCTAAAGTCTTTTTGGGTAGGAGTCTATCCGCATGGCATATCTTGACTTGGCAATATTTGCCCACTCTTCTTTGCAAAAAAACTCCAAATCTGTCAGATTGCGATGGCATCTCCTGTGCACAGCCCTCTTCAGATCACCCCACAGATTTTCCATCGGATTCAGGTCTGGGCTCTGGCTGGGCCATTCCAAAACTTTAATTTTCTTCTGGTGAAGCCATTCCTTTTTTGATTTGGATCTATGCTTTGGGTCGTTGTCATGCTGAGAGTTGACGTTCCTCTTCATGTTCAGCTTTCTAGCAGAAGCCTGAAGGTTTTGTGCCAACATTGGTATCTGGAACTGTTCATAATTCCCTCTACCTTGACTAAAGCCCCAGTTCCAGCTGACGAAAAACAGCCCATTGGCATGATGCTGCCACCACCATGCTTCACTGTAGGTATGGTGTTGTTTTGGTGATGTGCAGTGTTGTGTTTTCTCCAAAAAATTATTTTGGAATTATTATGGCCAAAACGTTCAACCTTGGTTTCATCAGTCCATAATACATTTCCCCCATGCATATGGAGGAACTCCATTCGTCTCCATTCGTCTGTGGTGTTGGCTTTTTCCTGCGACTGATCTGCGCTGTGATCGGCAGCTGCTCGGGTTTCTCTGGCTTGTTCAGCGGGGATAAACCAGATGTTTTTGCCAGTTTCGGTGTGCATTCGTCTGGGTTTTGCGGTGAGTGTTTGTCAGGTTTGCGGCAGCTTTTCCCTGCACTACGACGGCACTGTGGTGCTTGCTGAATACACTGCAGTGTCGCCGAAATGGGATCGCCAAATCGCACCGAATTGAAGAGAACGAAAAGTCACCGAACGTGCGGTGACTTTTCGATTCTCTTTGTCTGCAAGTCTGTATGTCTGCATTGATGGGCATTTGGACCCTGGTATCTCCAACTCCATAGCAGCTACAGGGTCATTTGAGGTATCACTGGAAAGGCCAGAACATGTACTTTCCAATGATACCAAACATCAGGATCAGGTTTTATGTAACAGTAAGAATAAAATCATAAATATTTATTTTTGCACTAACGCACCATCTCATTTCTCATGTCACCAACAAGTGCGGAGATGATGGCACAATCAGTTATTACGAATTGTTACATCAAAAGCCTAAACCGCCGCACTGCAGCGAAGAGCACGGGAGGGGGGGCGACTTTGAAACCCTGCCAGGGCTATTCAGAAAGAGGTGAAAACCTTGAGAATGACTGGAAAATTGAAAATTCTAGGTCAAAATAGTCAAACCAGAAAAATTCTCCCATTTACCTCACATTCCAAATTGGCTATCTGGTCTAGAATGTTCATTCTCCTGGCAATTCTCAAGGTTTTCACCTCTCTCTGAATAGCCCTGTGCGTCACTAATCTTTTCACCAGGTCAAGTGAGGTGTCACTGGACAGGTCAGAGTCTGGCCTTTACATTGATACCTAAAATAACCATGTTAAAGCTAAAAGAAAAGAAAACACCCTTTTTAATTTATTTTTAGTTCCAAAGCAATGGCATTGTCCACTTGTTACGTATATATTGAGCATTACCACTGCTATTACTCACCTTCAAAAACACAAGGGAAATATTTCATTATTTTTTTTTCCAATTTTTGGTTAAAATTGTATATTTTCTCAGAAAAATTTAGTAACAGGTTCCCATTTAAATTTTTAACAATAATTCCCTATAGGATATATAACCACAAAGGTTTGGATGATAAAATGACTGAAATCTGAATGGAAATTTCCTCACACAGTATCTGCCTGATTAGATCTACCCGTATCTGCACTATTAAATAACCCAAAATATGTTTTCTTTCACTAAATTCAAAAAAAAGCCCAACGAAATCTTCAGCTCCAGGCCCATAGACATCTTAATCCGGCCCTGTATATAACCCTGAATATTAAATCGGAAATCAGGGTAGTTTGGTGGGTGAAGATTGGTATTCTGAGCATCTAGGAAATGTATATATCAAGGTCATATGTTATGCAACCTCAGTTGTTGATTTGTGTGCAGCTTTCATGTAGCTTATGATGGTTTTATTACTGATCATCAGTTGGTTTTGTCCTAATGTCAAATCAAGGGATTTCTCAGTAGCGGAAATGGCATAAAACCCCGATAAAACTGGCAGCACTTTACAGAACCGTATCCGGTGATGTGGCCTTCATGTGAATTCCCTGTGGCTGGCAGATACGATCTCGCTTCCTGCAGACAGTAACCAGTGTGCTGATTAAATTCCACAAGTTATGTATACATATTATTATCTACGTGGAAGTGTTTTTGAAAAGTAATTGCCTTGGAAATATGGAACGCGGAATAAATCTCTCTCTCTCTCACTCCTGGAAAGATAATCTTGCGGAGATAAATCCTTTGCTCCAGAAATGATGAGCTTTTGAAGAGAGCTCCACTTAATTCATAATAAAAGGGAAACTAATTTAGGAGGAGATTAATCTTTTTATTGCTTGGCAAATTAGATATATAAGGACTTTGCATGTCTTTTTTTTTAAGGTGAATAGTTATTAAAAGTTGCTAAAAATATCTCTAGGGAATAGTTTTCGGTTTTGCGTTAAAGGCTTTGGCGTGCTGAAGGTCAGAATAGCTTTTAACAGAGTAACCGGTTTCTTAACAGATTTTAGTTGGGGGGTAATTATTCTGGACATATTTATCAAAGCGTAAGTAGAGCAACTCTGTGACAAAATACAAATTGTGGAGCAGTCTCTATAGCAACAAGTGGACCTTTCCTGCTGCTATAATATGACCCAAAGCTTCTTATTAATGGTTCTGAAATCCACTTAGATCTGGGCCTGTAAGTGTTTGATATTGAAAGTGACCCTTTATATACAGCGATAAACCCATATATTTTATTCAGGAGAAGAGATTTAGCTCCTGCAAACCATTCCGTATGTTCCTTATGTTGAATGGAACGTTAGCAGCATTGAAGCTTCTTTGGTCAGGAAAGTAAAATGTGAGAAGAATATTTCTGTGAGGATGATGTTTTAAGTCGAATAGCTAATATTTACCATAGCTGGAATAATCTTCAAATGATTGAATGCTCATACTCTAAAGAATCGGGAGGGGGTTTGCCTAGATTCTATATCATCTTTTTGTACTGGATTTATGCTGTATTCTTAAATGCACAAACTAATTTCTGCCCTTCTTTTATGCTCCTCTGCTTCACATCCTGATTAACATTCCCTTTGAGTAGGTCTTCTTCACAATCAAATCCTCACTATTTCTGTTCAGTCTACAGAGCCATCTTGTGTCTGGCTCCACCTAATAGCTCATGATTAGCTCAACCCAACTATCTTGTGTCAGCTGTATCCAGTCTTCTCCTGTCTAGCTGTTCGCAGTCATCTCATATTTAGCCCTACCCATCCATCTTGTGTCTAACTCAACCCAGCCTTCTCATGCCAAGCGCCACCCAACCATCTCGTGTTTAACTCTACCCAGCTATCGTGTGTCTAGCTTTACCCATTCATTTTTTGTATAGCCCTATTCATATCCAGCTGTACCTGGAACGCTCATGTGCTTTAACTAGCCATCTCAAGTATGTTTGTATCCATCCAACTTGTTGGTTGTCAACTTGATGGTTATCTTGTAACAGCTCTACACAGCCATCCCGTATTTAGCTCTACCCAGCCATCTTTCACTTAGCTCTACCCATCTATCTAGTGTCAAGTTACACCCAGCCATCTCACTTCTACCTCTACTCAGCCATCTCACTTCTAGGTGTGTTCAGCCATCTCATGTCTACTCATGTACCTAGCCATTTTGTGTCTACCAGCATTCATTCATCTCATTATTAGTTTTATTCAGCCATCTCAAGTCTAGCTGTGCTCAGCCTTCTTATGTCTATCTGTACCTAGGCCTTCTTGTGTCTAGTTGTACATGAACATCTCATGTTTAGCAATATATTGTCCATGTCTGCCTTAATTCAACCTCTACAGTTGTGTTCAAAATTATTCAACCCCCAATGCTGTAAATGGTTTTAGGGAATTTAGTGTACATTTGTAATTGTATTCAGAATGAAATCCTACAAGGACTTTTTAAAGAACCATATGCAACTAAAATGACATCAATTGGTTTTGTAATACAGTAGTAAATGTTTCTTTTGTGAATTCTTCATTGACACAATTATTCAACCCCTTAAAGACTACCACTCTGAAGAACAGAGGTTCATTCAAGTGTTTTCAATCAGGTATTGAAAACACCTGTGGATGTCACAGAGCAGCAATAAAGCATAATAAGCACCAATTAGGCAGCTTTAAAATGACTGTGATACTCAGCTCCTTCTAGACATTTACTGGTGTGGTTACAAACATGGTGAAGTCAAGAGAATGGTCCAGGAAGACAAGAGAAGAGGTGATTACTCTTCACAGGAAGGGCAATGGCTATAAGAAGATTGCGAAGATGTTAAACATACCAAGAGAGACCATAGGAAGCATCATTCGCAAATTCAAGGCAAAGGGCACTGTTGAAACGCTAGCTGGTCGTGGCAGAAAGAAGATGCTGACTTCGACTGCTGTGCGCTACCTGAAGCGTAGAGTGGAGAAAAGTCCCCGTGTGACTGCTGAGGAACTGAGAAAAGATTTGTCAGATGTGGGTACTGAAGTTTCAGCTCAGACAATACGGCACACACTGCATAATGAAGGCCTCCATGCCAGAACTCCCAGGCGCACCCCCTTGCTGTCTCCAGAGAATAAGAAGAGTCGACTGCAGTATGCCTAAAGTCATGTGGACAAACCACAGAAGTTTTGGGATAGTGTTCTGTGGACTGATGAAACAAAATTAAAACTGTTTGGGCCCATGGATCAACGCTATGTTTGGAGGAGGAAGAAAAAGGCCTATGAAGAAAAGAACACCTTGCCTACTGTGAAGCATGGCGGGGGGTCAATCATGCTTTGGGGCTGTTTTGCTTCTGCAGGTACAGGGAAGCTTCAGCGTGTGCAAGGTACCATGAATTCTCTTCAGTACCAGGAGATATTGGATGACAATGTGATGCAGTCCGTCACAAACGTGAGGCTTAGGAGACGTTGAACCTTTTCAACAGGACAATGATCCCAAGCATACCTCCAAGTCCACTAGAGCATGGTTGCAGATTAAAGGCTGGAACATTTGGGAGTGGCCATCGCAGTCACCTGACTTAAATCCGATTGAGAACCTCTGGTGGGACTTAAAGAAAGCAGTTGCAGTGCGCAAGCCTAAGAATATGACTGAACTGGAGGCTTTTGCCCATGACGAATGGGCGAAGATACCCGTAGATCGCTGCAAGACACTTGTGTCAATCTATGCTTCACGTTTAAAAGCTGTTATAACTGTAAAAGGATGTTGTACTAAGTACTAAGATTGAATGTCACTTGGGGGTTGAATAAAACTGATAATGATGTGAGCACAGAAAAGACATTTGTGGTTATTTCATTATAAATGTTATGTTATATTTGTCTGACCTACACGTGCCTCTTTGATTTAATTGTAAGCAAGATGACTGAATGATCAAAATCAATGTCAAACTGGCCAAAACACTCAATTTCAGTGGGGGTTGAATAATTTTGAACACAACTGTATATCCGGGTTTCCCAAACCTGTCCTCAGGACCCTCCCCCTCGCCAGGTTTACAGATATGTGAAGCACAGCACAGGTGATATGATTTGCTGCTCAGTGATTGCAGGATGCAGTCTGCATTTCCCCAAGGTGATCTGCAAAATCTGGCCTGGTTGAGGGTCCCGAGGACAGGTTTGGGAAACACAGCTCTGTGGTAATTCCACTAAAGTGATAAAATAAAGCACTATGGTTCGTATACAATGAGAGTATTTATTCAGAGGTAACCACACAGAGGTAAACAATATATCTGACCACTCCTACCCTGCCACACTTCCTGCTTAATGAGATGTGGAGGAAGGGCTGTAAGCCCCCACAAGCTCTATATGAATACTTCAAGTTGGTCTCTGCATCCTACTACACCTAACCAGTTATTCCCTATCTATATTTTCCTTTTCGCACTCTATGAGGATGAGGAATCGGTTGGGTAAAGATAATCCGGAGCCTCAGTCAATAAATATATTGAACTCTCCATTTGACGCCCCACCTCCTCTGCTTATCCTCTTCCTTTTATGTAAATGGACATTTTGTGATATGAAACAATTATTCAGGAATTACCACAGCAATCCAAACAAAATCTAAATCTCATTATTTACTTTCCATTCCTCCATTCCTCGCGTGTGAACATGCATACATAGATGCATAAATATATACTAATTTCACAGTAATTATCATAATAACAACCTAGGTCTAGGATGCGTTCTGAAGCTCTCACGCTGTATTAAATATATCTCGGTTGGAGGAGAGACACCTGGGATTCATGTGATGAAATCTAGTTTCTGTACATGAAAAAAGGCCATCCGAAGCTTTATTTAGACATTGTATAATGTTAGAAATACCAAGAATTACATTTATGCCTTGTTCATTTATTGGGTGAAAACGAGTATCCCCCTTTATTATACTGTCATCCAATCATCTATACAATATTCCTAAATCTAAAGCTGTTTTATTGATCTTAGTCATTGATAAATATAATCTCTTTGCCTTCTGTTTTCAATCCATGGTTCTGTCATTCTAAATATCTAGATTATTCTTCAATTTTACCACATTCTTTAGATACAACATTTATGAACATAAATCTACCAACTGATAGCAATGCTCTCTTTTGCAGAGGATCCGCTCCACAATTAAGACGTTAAAGCCTGTCATACTTATCTCCTGATCGCTGCCATTGCTTGTCTTCTATAGGCCAGCTTTCATGAACTCAACTGACTGGTAAACGTCAGCAGTGTTGATTGGAGCTCAGGTTGCTGTGCCACTATTATCATCAAGAAGTAAACTACATAAAATGCATGCAAAAAACGAAATCTTATAAGTGAAATATGAGAATTCCCCAGAAGGTAAATAATAGGTTACTATTGTTGTGGTCTATTTTTACCTTATATATATCCTTCATAGCAACATTAGATCATATATAAAATACCCTGAGTGCCAGTCTGTGTTGGCTGTGATCTTCTCATTGGATGTTGTATAAATATGATCAGCAGTGTGCTTGGTTATATATGTTAGAAACGTGTTCCATTTCCACCGGCTGATTGGAGTAGAGGTAACTAGTGATGAGCCGAACACCCCCGTGTTCGGTTCGCATTCAAAACTCGAACAATTTCAAAAGTTCGAGTTCGAACACGAACCGAACTCAATGCAAGTCAATGGGACTCGAAAGTTCGCTTTTTAGATTGCCCTCCAAGAGGGTATATATGCAAGATATTTGCCATAAAAGGTGTATGGGGGTCCGTGTAGTGCCCTGGGGGACAGGAAACAAGGACAAAGTTTTTTTTAAAAAAGTTTTTAAAGGAACAGTGAGTTTTCCATGAAATAAAGGATAAGAATAAAAACGAAAAATTCCTTCAAATATCGTGCCTAGGAGGTCCCCATAACCTGCCTGTGAAGTGGTGGATTTGTAGGATGTATAGAAACATTTAAAAACAAAAAAATGACATTTCAAATGACGGTAAATGGTTTTCCTTTAATCTATTCATAAACAACTGCTTGGGGCGGCTGTCTGTATGAAAAGAGGAGACATTTTAGGACACGCAGAACAAGTTTAGTGATTTTTTGGGCTAAATTATAGTGAAACTTATGCAGGCTTTGGATGAAAGTAACAATAGGTGCTTTAAAATTGGGCCTTTAGTGTCGCCAAACAGTGCCGTCACACCCGTAACCCCTCTGTGGTATTGTGGAAGAGTGCAGGGTTGGACCCTGTGGTCAAATATTAAAATGAAATGAATCTGGTATAGGCGTCAGTGGCAGTGCACTCCAAATATTGTGCCTTTGGTGGCAGCAAGTACCTTCACACCGTAAGTAACCCCTCTGTGGTATTGTGGAAGAGTGTAGTGGTGGAGGTTTTGGTAATGCAGAAGAGATCCCCGATCTATTCAGTTACATCAGCAGCTATAACAAAACCGGGTCAGCAATGTTTAGGCACTTGTACTGCGCTACTGTATATGGTGAGAATCGGCACACACCAGTAGCAACAGGAAGCAAACAGAACAGGCAGGGAATACACAGAGAGAATAGTCAAATGGCAGGCAAAGTCGGCAACAGATCGGGACAGTAACAAGTATACAAACTGATTCAGAAAGCTAGCGATGCGGAATAAAGGCTGAGACACAATGAGCGTGTAGCAACACATAGCGTAGCGAAGCAAAGAGAAGAAAACATTTTGCAGGCTTGACTTCACTCCGCTCCGACTCGCAGCGTGTCTACACTACATTACGTTTGCTTCTCACCGCACTGGACAGGAATCCACTAACTAAATTAAAATGTACACACAAAACCATTTTATTTTCACAAAGCACGTGTTATATAGGCAAAAAAAAGTTTCTACTGAATAAAATACATCAAAAATTACTGTTAATTTAATAGGAATAGTATAAAAATATAAAAAAGGTAACCCCTGATCATATATATTATAGGGACACGGAGCGCCGTGTATAGAGTAGGGACGCATTGATACCACACACAGACATATACGTATATATCAACACGCAGATATATATATACACTCACCCACAAACCTCAGACCATATATTGGGATTGGGATTTGGGATTTTGGAGAATCCCAATTGGGATTTTTGGAAAATTGTAAACCACTTGTTTTTTTATTTTTCAAGAAGGATGTAAGTGCCAAATTTCACACCTGTAACATCTTTGGTTTTTGAAATATAGGTATACTGATAAAAGTATTCACATCCCTTCCCCCCACCCCCCTTAACTGGATTTTCGGAAAATGGTAAAACATGGGGTTTTTTTTTTCACGAATATTGTAAATATCGAATTTCACACCTGTAATATCATTGGTTTTTGAAATATAGGTATAGTGATAAAGGTATTCATCCCCCTTTTTGCCCCCCACTGGATTTTTGGAAAATGGTAAAATACGTGTTTTATTTTCAAGATGAATCTAAATACCAATTTTCACGTCTGTAACATCTTCTGTTTTTGAGATATAGGTATCCTGTTTAAAAGTATTCACCCCCCTTTTTTCACCCACCACGTGGGATTCTTGGAAAATGGTAAAACATGTTTTTTTTTTATTTTTCAAGAAGATTGTAAGTGCCAGATTTCACACCTGTAACATCTTTGGTTTTTGAAATATAGGTATAGTGATAAAGGTATTCATCCCCATTTTTGCCCCCCCCCCACTGGATTTTTGGAAAATAGTAAAATACGTGTGGTTTTATTTTCAAGACAAATCTAAATACCAATTTTCACGTCTGTAACATCTTCTGTTTTTGAGATGTAGGTATCCTGTTTAAAAGTATTCACCCCCTTTTTTTACCCCCCCACTTGGATTTTTGGAAAATGGTAAAACACGTGTTTCTTTATTTTCAAAAGATTGTCATTACCAAACTTCACGCCTGTAACATCTTGGTTTTTGAAATATAGATATACTGATAAAAGTATTCAGACCCCTTTCCCTTGACCCCCCTATTTGGATTTGGGGAAAATGGCAAAACACATGTTTGTTTTTTTCAAGAAGATTGTAAATACCAAATTTCACACCTGTAACATCTTTGGTTTTTGAAATATAGGTATACTGATAAAAGTATTCAACCCCCCTTTTTGACCCCTCCCACTGAATTTTTGGAAAATGGTAAAATAGATGTTTTTTGTTTCTCAAGACGAATCTAAATACCAATTTTCACGTATGTAACATATTCTGTTTTTGAGATATAGGTATCCTGATTAAAAGTATTCAGCCCCCCTTTTTTTCACCCCCCACTTGGGATTTTTGGAAAATGGTAAAACACCTGTTTGTTTTTTTTCACGAAGATTGTAAATACCAAATTTCACACCCGTAACATCTTTGGTTTTTGAAATATAGGTATACTGAGAAAAGTATTCAACCCCATTTTTTACCCCCCCCAAGGAATTATCAGAACATGGTAAAATACGTGTTGCTTTATTTTTCAAGACTAATCTAAATACCAATTTTCAGGACTGTAACATCGTCTGTTTTGGAGATACAGGTATCCCGTTTAAATTATTTTAAATATTCAACCCCTTTTTTTTGCCCCTCTACTTGGATTTTTGAAAAACGGTAAAATACGTGTTTTTTTATTTTTCAAGACGAATCTAAATATCGATTGTCACATCTGTAACATCTTCTGTTTTTGAGCTATAGGTATCCTGCTTAAAATATTCAACCCCCTTTTTCACCCCCTTATGGATGGATTTTCCAAAAATCCTTCCTTAGTGGGTGCCTACATCATAAAAACAGTGCACCTTCAAAATTTTACGTTCCTAGGTTAAACGGTTTCAGCTGGGCGTTGATGAGTCAGTCAGTCAGGACTTTCGCGTTTATATATATATAGATGTATTTAACCCCCCATTTTGGCCCCCCATGGAATTTTAAGAAAATGCTAAAATACGTGTTATTTCATTTTTCAAGACGAATCTAAATATCAATTTTCACGTATGTACCATTTTCTGATTTTGAGCTATAGGTATCCTGTTTAAAAAATTTTAAATATTCAACCCCCTTTTTCACCCCCTTAGGGGCGGAGTTTCCAAAAATCCTTCCTTAGTGGGTGCCCACATCATAACAGTGCACCTTCAAAATTTCAAGTTCCTAGGTTAAACGGTATCAGCTGGGCATTGATGAGTCAATCATTCTGGACTTTCGCGTTTATGATAAAAGTATTCAACCCCCCTTTTTGCCCCCCCAAGGAATTTTCAGAAAATGGTAAAATACGTGTTGTTTTATTTGTCAAGATGAATCTAAATACCGATTTTCACGTCTGTACCATCTTCTGTTTTTAAGATATAGGTATCCTGTTTAAAATATTTAAAATATTCAACCCCCTTTTTTGGCCCCCCATTGAAATTTTGAAAAACGGTAAAATATGTTTTTTTTTATTTTTCAAGACGAATCTAAATATCGATTGTCACATCTGTAACATCTTCTGTTTTTGAGCTATAGGTATCCTGCTTAAAATATTCAACCCCCCTTTTTCACCCCCTTATGGATGGATTTTCCAAAAATCCTTCCTTAGTGGGTGCCTACATCATAAAAACAGTGCACCTTCAAAATTTTACGTTCCTAGGTTAAACGGTTTCAGCTGGGCGTTGATGAGTCAGTCAGTCAGGACTTTCGCGTTTATATATATATAGATGTATTTAACCCCCCATTTTGGCCCCCCATGGAATTTTAAGAAAATGCTAAAATACGTGTTATTTCATTTTTCAAGACGAATCTAAATATCAATTTTCACGTATGTACCATTTTCTGATTTTGAGCTATAGGTATCCTGTTTAAAAAATTTTTAAATATTCAACCCCCTTTTTCACCCCCTTAGGGGCGGAGTTTCCAAAAATCCTTCCTTAGTGGGTGCCCACATCATAACAGTGCACCTTCAAAATTTCAAGTTCCTAGGTTAAACGGTATCAGCTGGGCATTGATGAGTCAATCATTCTGGACTTTCGCGTTTATGATAAAAGTATTCAACCCCCCTTTTTGCCCCCCCAAGGAATTTTCAGAAAATGGTAAAATACGTGTTGTTTTATTTGTCAAGATGAATCTAAATACCGATTTTCACGTCTGTACCATCTTCTGTTTTTAAGATATAGGTATCCTGTTTAAAATATTTAAAATATTCAACCCCCCTTTTTTGGCCCCCCATTGAAATTTTGAAAAACGGTAAAATATGTTTTTTTTTATTTTTCAAGACGAATCTAAATACCGATTTTTCACATCTGTAACATCTTCTGTTTTTGAGCTATAGGTATCCTGTTTAAAATATTCAACCCCCTTTTTCACCCCCTTAGGGGCAGAGTTTCCAAAAATCCTTCGTTAGTGGGTACCTACATCATAAAAACAGTGCACCTTCAAAATTTCACATTCCTAGGTTAAATGGTTTCAGCTGGGCGTTGATGAGTCAGTCAGTCAGGACTTTCGCGTTTATGATAAAAGTATTCAACCCCCCTTTTTGCCCCCCCAAGGAATTTTCCGAAAATGGTAAAATATGTGTTTTTTTAATTTGTCAAGATGAATCTAAACACCGATTTTCACGTCTGTACCATCTTCTGCTTTTAAGATATAGGTATCCTGTTTAAAATATTTTAAATATTCAACCCCCTTTCCCCCCAGTTGAATTTTTGAAAAGCTATAAAATACGTGTTTTTTTTATTTTTCAAGAAGAATCTAAATACCGATTTTCACATCTGTAACATCTTCTGTTTATGAGCTATAGGTATCCTGTTTAAAATATTCAACCCCCTTAGGGGCAGAGTTTCCAAAAATCCTTCCTTAGTGGGCGCCCACATCATAGAAACAGTGCACCTTCAAAATTTCACATTCCTAGGTTAAACGGTTTCAGCTGGGCATTGAGTCAGTCAGGACTTTCGCGTTTATGATAAAGTATTCAACCCCCCTTTTTGCCCCCAAGGGATTTTCAGAAAATGGTAAAATATGTGTTGTTTTATTTGTCAAGATGAATCTAAATACCGATTTTCACGTCTGTACCATCTTCTGTTTTTAAGAAATAGGTATCCTGTTTAAAATATTTAAAATATTCAACCCCCCTTTTTTTGCCCCCCCAGTCGAATTTTTTAAAATCGGTAAAATACGTGTTTTTTTATTTTTCAAGACGAATCTAAATACCGATTTTCACATCTGTAGCATCTTCTGTTTTTCAGCTATAGGTAGCCTGTTTAAAATGTTCAACCCCCTTTTTCACCCCCTTAGGGGCAGTGTTTCCAAAAATCCTTCCTTAGTGGGTGCCTACATCATAAAAACAGTGCACCTTCAAAATTTCATGTTCCTAGGTTAAACGGTTTCAGCTGGGCGTTGATGAGTCAGTCAGTCAGTCAGGACTTTCGCGTTTATATATATAGATATATACTGTAATTACTCTTATGAATGTAGGGGCAACATATTACACGGAGATATACATTTCAATCGAAGAGCTCGATTTAATTCCATTGGCCGTTTTATCTGAAAAAATATTTGCTGCTTGCAACGAAGTTAAAAAAAAATTGTCCTGAGTTGTCAAAGTCCCATTTTAGTAAAAAAAAATTGGGCTGTTAAAAAGCCAAAAAGCAGAGTGCTAATTCATGTGCAGATGCTTTTTCCTTGTCTCCTGATCTTACTGTAAATCCCAGACTTGGGTGTTGTACCGAAGACTTATGTTTACTGTAAATGCTGGTCTTACTGTACATTCCACACATACCCATTTTTTAATGCACGTTCCATTTATTTTATTCCCACAAATGCAAGTCTTGTCCCAGACTTGCTTTTTTACAGTGTATACGTTGAAAAATGAGATTACGGACTTGCGGATTGTACATTAACAGTGAAATATTAAGGCAGGGACTTACGGGTTTAAAATGACTATAAAATATTGATATTCTGACTTTGTTTACTGTATCAGTAAAACATTTATTTACCGGACTTGTTAGTTTTGTTTCCAACGCGCAACTTATGATCTCCAGACTCACGGGTATTAAATTAACTTTGCAGAAAATGCGTGTTTTTACTGTAAATGCGGATCTTACATAAGAAAATGTATATATTTTTTAAAATTATTTAACTATTGATTGCTTGGAAGCTATTTATTATTTTATTTTTTAACACCAATTTATTAAACATATTATTTATAAAAATGAATCCAATATAATCGGGATCTGCACTTTATTTATTAATTTAATTAGTTTTAATTAATGTTTTTAATAATTCATTAAATCAATCATTGATGGAAGAGTTGATAGATTTCCCATTTATTTTGTTTTCCCTCAAGAAAGGTTTAAGTGAAAAAGTATTAAAGTTAAGTTTCAGAAATCAAATAAAATATCTATATTTTTGTGTTATTCTGGAACGAAAAATGACTTGAAGGTTCAATTGCATTTATAATAATACTTTTCTGGTTTTCTATTTTTTTATTTTTCAGAGAACGGCCCAGTGAGCAATTGCAATGCCAACAGCTGCCACCTGATGATTCGCCTGGCTTAACCTGTCAAAAAAGGGAAGATTATAGAATGACCCTTATGCCCGCTCTCTGCCCTCTTGCCCCACCTTTGCTTCCATTACAACCACATAGCTGTATATTTCTGTAAGTTCCTGCATTGTATAATCCCCCCTTCCTCAGATTTGTCACCTGTGTTCAAAATGTTGGAGTTTGTAACAGTAATTTCAAAGAGAATAAAAATTGTATTAAAAAAAGGAAAAAAATCTAAATTGCACTCAATAAAATTAACTGAAAATACAAAGCATTTAATGAGATGTTTCTGACTTGAAAAGCAAAGTGAACAACACACCCCATGTACATACCTGTATGTAAAAATGGGGGAGAGAGGGAGTGTTGGCATCCATGCCTGGAGTTTTGATGGAGTAAGCTGTGATGGATGTAACAAGTTGGATTTCAGAAGTTTCCTTTGTGAGTAACTCTTGAGTTCCATGAGATCCAGAAGCTCCTGCATACTGTTATTGTACCCACGGGCTTGGGGGATCCAGGGGATTTGTCCACTGACTCCTGTCAATCGTTCGTTCCCTTCTAGAGTGACATGAGATGGTAGCTAGAATGTAACTAGTGAAATGAGTGTCAGGAGTACAGGAAGGAACACAAGATGCAGGAGGTGGTACTCACACACCAACAAACCATAGGACTCAACGACCAGATGTAGATGGAGGCTTGAGTGGCAGGAGTGAGCAAACTCAGAAGGAGGGGGCTACGAATCATAGGATCACAGGGTTCACAACTGGATAATGAAGCAAAGATCAGAATTTAGAAAGACGTTCCAAAAAAAAGATGCAGTGATACTCCACAGAGTAAAACCACACAATCAGGGCTGCCATAAGAATTCTTGGAGCCCGTTACGGAACCACTGGTTGACCCACCTTCTTCGTCAGCTGCCTATTTCAGTAAACTAATTAAAAATAAAATATTTTTACCCCAGATGCCGCAGTCCACCGGAAAATATGTTGGTCTCATTCTGGGCCAGTCCTGAGACACATGATAGGACCCTTCCGTCTGTCTGTGGTACTTAGACAAGCTGTACAGGGTTTGGCAGGGTCCCCTGGAGCCACTGAAGGTGGAGGTGCTGTCATCACCTCCTGATGGCAGCTTTGTGTACAATCCTATACGGAGCTGAGAGGTAGGTTAGTTATATGGCCAGGTATATGGCAGCATGATAATTGTCCACTGGTTGCAATTGGGAGCACCAGAGTGAGAAAGTCTCTACAGAGGATCAGGTATATATAGAGCGAGACTGGGATATGCTGAATGAGCTGTTGTTGGTGAAATAAAACTCTCCAATTGCAGGAATGCATAGGGGATAGCTTGGATTAGACATTAATTCCAGTAAGACCAGTGTTCGTTAATCTTCATAAATCACACCGGATTATCTCAGCTGGACATAGCCGAGAGGGGTTGTTCCAGATTTGTATATTATTCCCCTTTTCATGTAACACTAAAGCCGTCACTTACATTAATTTCCGCAGTTTATCCCTAAATACTTTCTTCTTGCCTGTAGCTTTTTGTTGCTCTTTATCCGCATGGGGTGTGGTGGGAATGTCAATGGAGAGAGCAGATGGAAGAAAAGAAGATTTACAAATGACAACATGATTAGCCAACGTAACTGGCTTCAGAGATTTTATTTGTCTTTTTCACTTTGTTAATAAATGTTTACGGTCTCCTCCAAAGCCTTAAAGGACACCATATGCACAAGAATAGATTAAGGGCCCTATTACAAAGGTAACGTGAAAATGGGGGCCTGTGCCTGCAGATTTCTCCTTAGCATCCCTGTTTCAACTCCATATTACGGGGCAGGACCTAATTCAGCAGACTGACCCGTAATGCAGCGCTAAGCCTCAGGATGCTTGAAGCAGTTCTAAGCGCCGCTGCGAGCATCCCCTCCATGGAATCCATAGGACTCCATTGAGGCTTCGACTGTCGGGTCACATGACCTGCAGGATCTCACCTCCCGCAAGATTCACGGAGTGATTCACGGAGGGAGATAGGGGACATCTTTCCCCCGTCTCACTCTGCTCCTGGCGGATAGAACCAGCAGATCGAGCCACGGTTCTCGCCGCGGGATGGGAGGTGATGTCATTTTATGGGGGAATTTGTAGCTGGTGCAGACTAATTCTGCAGAAGCGGAATCCGATTGCACCAGCTCCAAGCTGTAGGTAACTTTTCAGTTAACCGCAGCGGGGAGTAATTTGCATTTGGACTTTTTAATCCTAGCGCTAATTAACTCTTTGCGCTCCCCATGTTAAGCATAGTGATGCAAGGTACAGTAAGCTTGCGCTGAAAAGTGAAATCACCAAATCACTAATGGGTTTTTTAACCTGTTAGCGTTTGGAATGTATAGTTGGCCCGCGCTAGGGCCACTTAAGCTAGCATTAACACTCACATAGCTGAGCGCTAAGAAGATGCTGTATTGATTCAGCTACATTAATTTTAGTAATATTGCACCAGATTGGACATATTTGTGTATTTTTTTCAAAGATGGCTGTCTTGGGCTACAATTTGCTTCGTCTACTGTTGAAATTAAAAATAATACATTATTTGATATTCTTAACAGATTCATTTTTTTTGAGTAATAAAGTTTTATTGCAAGAATATGCATATACAGACAATAATAAGTACCCACTTTAATATTTCACTGTTTATGTACAGTCCGCAAGTCAAAAAATAAAAATTGTACCAAATTTTATTGCATAAATAAATACTAATGTAATTAATAAGACAGATAAAGAAAAATAACAAATTATATTTTATAAAGATACCTAAGCATAATTCAAACCTGCACATAGCCATATTTAACGTTAGCCGCAGTGTCTACCACATATTACAATCCAAACGCAAACCGGTTAAGTAACCCGTTTGCGATTGGAATCTTGTGCTTTTCAGCGCGAGGTTACTGTACTTTGCGCTCCCTATGCTTAACATGGGGAGCGCAAAGTGTTAATCAGCTTTAGGATTACAAAGTCCTAGCGCTGATTAACGTCCGGCTCTGGTCAGCAGAAAGTTAACCACAGCCTGGACTTGGTGTTAATGGATTCCACTTCTGCAGAATCCGTTAACACCAGCCTAAAAAATAAAAAATCAGAATCCTATACTCACCTCCTGTCTCGCGGCGAGGACTGTGGCTCTGCCCGCCTCCTCTGTCCGGCGGGAGCAGGGAGAGACTGGGGGGAAAAGTACCCCCCAATCTCACCCTGCGTATCACTACGCTGACCGGCCGGATCTCGCGAGGTGAGATCCGGCTGGTCATGTGATCGCCGATGTCTGCCATCGAGTCAATGCTCGTGGCTGTGCTCAGCGCTGCCGTGAGCATCCCGGGCCATAGCTCGTTGGAACAATGCAGGCAGCTTTTTAAGTGCCTGCATTGTAATTCCACGCTAAGGCTGGTGTCAGACGAACGCAGTGCGAACGTGCGTTGAGCTGCACTTTATTACGCCCGTAGTAGCAGCAAATGACGTCCAATGACGGCCAATATACGAAGTACGGCTGCGCGAAAGTTCGGCCGCGCAACGCAAGCGGCAAACAAACGCATTTTTTTGAGAAAGTGGAACCGCTAGTACTGACGCACTGAGTGCGCTGCGCCCACATAGCGGCGTGTGTGCGTGATTTGGAAACGTCAGACTGTGCACATGTCTGGACAACATCATGTCCATTTGTTTTTATAGCTCCGTAAAAAAAAATACGTCCGAAAGTGCGCATCGTATGAACGCTATCACGTCTTCCGTGAAAAATGCGTTCGTCTGACCCTAGCCTAAAACGGGGCGGTAGGGGGAAAACTGCAGGTGCTGTTTTATTGTGGAGATCGTACTGTGTCTCCTTGTCTTTCCTCCCTAGTCCAGCTTTCTACCTATGTATTCCTTAACTGGCTATAAATAAACCACTTAATTGCGTTTTACATCATCTGTTTAAATGTGAAGGGAGCTATCAGGACGCAGACACAAGTGTAGGCTGCACTTTCACTCATAGTTTTGCATGAATGGATCTGCCATCAGGGCTCAGCTGCAAAATGCTAACACTTTATTTTATGATTATTCTTAAGCATTTTACCCTTATTTCTCTTCCACCATTACCTTTCTCTTAAGTTACCCTTACTTCCCTTCAACCCCCTCAAACCATCCCCCCCATCCCCCGCCCCCGCTCTCCCCATAAATAAAAACACATGACAAAAGTATTGGCGGTTTGAAAAGGTCACGTCTTTTATTTATAATCAAAGGCCAAAAATCATTGCCTTTCTGGCAGAATTATCAGCGATCCTCGCTTTCTTGGACTAGGTAACACCAGATAACACTGGTACCATAGATCCAGCCAGATAACACTGGTAACCGCAATGAACCACCAGCATTGCCCAGAAATAGCGGCCGGCCCCACGTGGCTAAGCTAGCGCGACCACACGCTGCTCTCTTTATAGCAGATAGCAGGCCGGGAGGATCTTCAAACCAGGAGGCTACCTGTGTTTGGCCGCACAAACCACCACACAGACCCCCAGATCCTCCCCCTCTATCGCCTCTCCACGTGCCAGGGCCGCATATTTCACCGCTATAGATCCAGCCAGATAACACTGGCAAACGCAATGAACCACCAGCATTGCCCAGAAATAGCGGCCGGCCCCACGTGGCTGAGCTAGCGCGACCACACGCTGCTCTCTTTATAGCAGATAGCAGGCCCGGGAGGATCTTCAAACCAGGAGGCTACCTGTGTTTGGCCGCACAAACCACCACACAGACCCCAAGATCCTCCCCCTCTATCGGCTCTCCACGTGCCAGGGCCGCATATTTCACCATTTGAAGTAACTGTCCATGTAATCCCATCAGCTTTGGCCGCACAAACCACCAGCTGGCTTCGTGTAACGTGGTGAAATGATCTGACTGCACCTCAACTAACCATGTCTTTACTGAAAAAACAATCCCCCAGCTTTGGCCGCACAAACCACCAGCTGGCTTCATGTAGCATGGTGAAATTACCTGACTGCACCTCAACTAACCATGCCCATATCTAAAGCAATCCACTGGCTTTGGCCGCACAAACCACCAACCGGCTTCCTGCGACATGGTATGACTCCATATGGGAACCCACGGGCGGTCTTGAAATGACTGGCGGAATCACCACTTCATTAGCCCCTATCGTGGTCAATGCTGCTGTCTGACGACGTGACCTTTTCGACTCGGTAAACAGGCAGTAACCAAAAAACAGGGTGGGTAGGGTGGGAAAAAGACAAAGGTTAGACTGATTTCATCTGTCCTTTGCTTACCCTTTTCTATTACCCCTGGCCCTCCCCTTTCTGTTATCTGCCCCGAGACCCAATCCCAGCGATATCCTGAAACAAAAGGAGAACCATTGTAACTCCTCCCAACTTTCTGCGCTTTTCTTTAAACAGGGAACATGCTTAAGCCTCTTCGTCCCAGTCAGTCGCTCATCAGTACTAAGCATTTTACCCTTATTTCTCTTCCACCATTACCTTTCTCTTAAGTTACCTTACTTCCCTTCAACCCCCCAAACCATCCCCCCACCCCCCGCCCCCGCTCTCCCCATAAATAAAAACACATGACAAAAGTATTGGCGGTTTGAAAAGGTCACGTCTTTTATTTATAATCAAAGGCCAAAAATCATTGCCTTTCTGGCAGAATTATCAGCGATCCTCGCTTTCTTGGACTAGGTAACACCAGATAACACTGGTACCATAGATCCAGCCAGATAACACTGGTAACCGCAATGAACCACCAGCATTGCCCAGAAATAGCGGCCGCCCCACGTGGCTAAGCTAGCGCGACCACACGCTGCTCTCTTTATAGCAGATAGCAGGCCGGGAGGATCTTCAAACCAGGAGGCTACCTGTTTGGCCGCACAAACCACCACACAGACCCCCAGATCCTCCCCCTCTATCGCCTCTCCACGTGCCAGGCCGCATATTTCACCGCTATAGATCCAGCCAGATAACACTGGCAAACGCAATGAACCACCAGCATTGCCCAGAAATAGCGGCCGGCCCCACGTGGCTGAGCTAGCGCGACCACACGCTGCTCTCTTTATAGCAGATAGCAGGCCGGGAGGATCTTCAAACCAGGAGGCTACCTGTGTTTGGCCGCACAAACCACCACACAGACCCCAAGATCCTCCCCCTCTATCGGCTCTCCACGTGCCAGGGCCGCATATTTCACCATTTGAAGTAACTGTCCATGTAATCCCATCAGCTTTGGCCGCACAAACCACCAGCTGGCTTCGGTAACGTGGTGAAATGATCTGACTGCACCTCAACTAACCATGTCTTTACTGAAAAAACAATCCCCCAGCTTTGGCCGCACAAACCACCAGCTGGCTTCATTGTAGCATGGTGAAATTACCTGACTGCACCTCAACTAACCATGCCCATATCTAAAGCAATCCACTGGCTTTGGCCGCACAAACCACCAACCGGCTTCCTGCGACATGGTATGACTCCATATGGGAACCCACGGGCGGTCTTGAAATGACTGGCGGAATCACCACTTCATTAGCCCCTATCCGTGGTCAATGCTGCTGTCTGACGACGTGACCTTTTCGACTCGGTAAACAGGCAGTAACCTAAAAACAGGGTGGGTAGGGTGGGAAAAAGACAAAGGTTAGACTGATTTCATCTGTCCTTTGCTTACCCTTTTCTATTACCCCTGGCCCTCCCCTTTCTGTTATCTGCCCCGAGACCCAATCCCAGCGATAATCCTGAAACAAAAGGAGAACCATTGTAACTCCTCCCAACTTTCTGCGCTTTTCTTTAAACAGGGAACATGCTTAAGCCTCTTCGTTCCCAGTCAGTCGCTCATCAGTACTAAGCATTTTACCCTTATTTCTCTTCCACCATTACCTTTCTCTTAAGTTACCTTTACTTCCCTTCAACCCCCCAAACCATCCCCCCACCCCCCGCCGCCTCTCCCCTCATTATAAAACACATGACAAAAGTATTGGCGGTTTGAAAAGGTCACGTCTTTTATTTATAATCAAAGGCCAAAAATCATTGCCTTTCTGGCAGAATTATCAGCGATCCTCGCTTTCTTGGACTAGGTAACACCAGATAACACTGGTACCATAGATCCAGCCAGATAACACTGGTAACCGCAATGAACCACCAGCATTGCCCAGAAATAGCGGCCGGCCCCACGTGGCTAAGCTAGCGCGACCACACGCTGCTCTCTTTATAGCAGATAGCAGGCCGGGAGGATCTTCAAACCAGGAGGCTACCTGTGTTTGGCCGCACAAACCACCACACAGACCCCCCAGATTCCTCCCCCTCTATCGCCTCTCCACGTGCAGGGCCGCATATTTCACCGCTATAGATCCAGCCAGATAACACTGGCAAACGCAATGAACCACCAGCATTGCCCAGAAATAGCGGCCGGCCCCACGTGGCTGAGCTAGCGCGACCACACGCTGCTCTCTTTATAGCAGATAGCAGGCCGGGAGGATCTTCAAACCAGGAGGCTACCTGTGTTTGGCCGCACAAACCACCACACAGACCCCAAGATCCTCCCCCTCTTATCGGCTCTCCACGTGCCAGGGCCGCATATTTCACCATTTGAAGTAACTGTCCATGTAATCCCATCAGCTTTGGCCGCACAAACCACCAGCTGGCTTCGTGTAACACGTGTGAAATGATCTGACTGCACCTCAACTAACCATGTCTTTACTGAAAAAACAATCCCCAAGCTGGCCGCACAAACCACCAGCTGGCTTCATGTAGCATGGTGAAATTACCTGACTGCACCTCAACTAACCATGCCCATATCTAAAGCAATCCACTGGCTTTGGCCGCACAAACCACCAACCGGCTTCCTGCGACATGGTATGACTCCATATGGGAACCCACGGGCGGTCTTGAAATGACTGGCGGAATCACCACTTCATTAGCCCCTATCCGTGGTCAATGCTGCTGTCTGACGACGTGACCTTTTCGACTCGGTAAACAGGCAGTAACCTAAAAACAGGGTGGGTAGGGTGGGAAAAAGACAAAGGTTAGACTGATTTCATCTGTCCTTTGCTTACCCTTTTTCTATACCCCTGGCCCTCCCCTTTCTGTTATCTGCCCCGCGAGAACCCAATCCCAGCGAGATAATCCTGAAACAAAAGGAGAACCATTGTAACTCCTCCCAACTTTCTGCGCTTTTCTTTAAACAGGGAACATGCTTAAGCCTCTTCGTTCCCAGTCAGTCGCTCATCAGTACTAAGCATTTTACCCTTATTTCTCTTCCACCATTACCTTTCTCTTAAGTTACCTTTACTTCCCTTCAACCCCCCAACCATCCCCCCCGCCCCCCCCGTCTCCCATAAATAAAAACACATGACAAAAGTATTGGCGGTTTGAAAAGGTCACGTCTTTAATTTATAATCAAAGGCCAAAAATCATTGCCTTTTGGCAGAATTATCAGCGATCCTCGCTTTCTTGGACTAGGTAACACCAGATAACACTGGTACCATAGATCCAGCCAGATAACACTGGCAACCGCAATGAACCACCAGCATTGCCCAGAAATAGCGGCCGGCCCCACGTGGCTAAGCTAGCGCGACCACACGCTGCTCTCTTTATAGCAGATAGCAGGCCGAGAGGATCTTCAAACCAGGAGGCTACCTGTGTTTGGCCGCACAAACCACCACACAGACCCCCAGATCCTCCCCCTCTATCGCCTCTCACCGCCACCAAAAATGAGGACCCTCTTTTTCTGCCACCAATAAAAGACTGTGACCTTTTCACTTACCTTACACAAGGGTCTTTATCAGCCCTTCGATGTTGCCCCCAAAAAGGTTGTTCCTCGCCTTGGACAAATGGACCCCGTCATTCCAAAACAATTCCTCCTGCATTGTCACTATGTTCTGATGCTCCAAAACCTTTCCTCCCATCTCCAGCATAATCTTTTTCGCTGCCTGGTTTAGCTTCTTTCTCCCGATGTATCCTGCACCCTGCAGTTCCTCCACACTAATATAGCAATTACGTTAGACCACACTATCTGAACATCCGGCCATTCCTTCCTGAACCACCTAAGTGTTTCCCGGACCCTATTCTGCAAATCTATCGTTGTCATAGCCCCTATGTCGTTACCCCCTAAATGCACTATCATTATATCTGGCTTCCCCCACCTTCTCCTAGATTCCTGTGCTACCCCTAAAAACTGCGCCCACCCCATACCCCTCCTTCCTATCCACCTAATGCCCGCTTTAGTGAGGCTGAACCCTAGGTTCACTCCCATCGTTGTGCCCACAGCGTGAACAGCCGCCCCATGCACATAGGAGTGTCCCAGGATCCATACTCTCTTCACCCGCTCTGAAAGAAAAAAACCAAAAAACAGAATATTAATGTTCAAACACATACCAACTTTTTATCGCGACTGTAAATTGAATCAGGGTTATATACCTACCCCCGCTTATTCACAACCCTCTTCTCTCTAACTTAGTAAATTATGAAATACCAGCTAGCCTGCTAAGACCGGTGCCCTTTAAACAAATTCCCTTTCCCCATCGCTGTTTAATCCTAACTGCTCACGATCTGCCAGAGAAATGAAGGTTTATTAATTTTATTTTTTCCCCAAAAACAGAATATCCCCTATGTCGTTACCCCCTAAATGCACTATCATTATATCTGGCTTCCCCCACCTTCTCCTAGATTGAATATAGAATATTTGATACAGTCCTAACCTCAACATCTGAGGGTTGGGATTTAGCAGTTATTATTGCAGAGGATCTAAGGGTAAGTAGTCAATGTAACAGAGCAGCAGGAAATGCTGGCAGAATGCTTGGTTGTGTAGGGAGAGGTATTAGCAGTAGGAAAAGGGAAGTGCTCATGCCACTGTACAGAGCACTGGTGAGACCTCGCTTGGAGTACTGTGTGCAGTACTGGAGACCATATCTCCATAAGGATATAGACACCTTAGAGACAGTTCAGAGAAGGGCTACTAAAATGGTGTATGGCTTGAAGGAGAAAAGTTACCAGGAAAGGCTTAATGATCTTAACATGTATATCTTGGAAAAAAGACGAGATAGATGAGATATGATAGAAACATTTAAATACGTAAAGGGAATCCACAAGGTAGAGGAAGGGAGTATATTTAAAATGAAACAAAGTTGCAAAACAAGAGGACATAGTTTTAGATTAAGTGGGCAAAGGTTTAAAAGTAACATCAGGAAACATTATTTCACTGAGGGTGGTGGATACATGGAACAGCCTTCCAGTAGAAGTGGTAGAGGCCAAAACAGTAATTGAATTTAAGCAAGCATGGGATAGGCATAAGGCTAACCTAAACAAAAAATAAATCCAGGTAAAGTATCCATGTAATTGGGCAGACTAGATGGGCCGAAAGGTTCTTATCTGCCGACATTTTCTATGTTTCTTTCCATCCCAGCAACGTTACAGCCTTTTCCACAGCCGTTTTGAATTGCAACCTGGACAAAATTGGTTCCATCCTCATGCCAAAAAAAAAACATATGGCCGTTTGCAGGAGCCGCCTCCAAATAACCTCTTACATAACACTGGGCATACCTCCACTTAACCTCTGTATTACGCTCCAATCTTTGTGTAATATACCCTCCCCCCTCTAAGTAATGGACTCCTTTTGTTTTCACATGCTTCTGTCAGTCCCTCGCCCCCCCCCCCCCAGCAACCAAGGTCGCCCAGCTCATGGTTATCTGATGCATTGTTCCTAGCTGGATGTGATTACATTGTCTCTGCACCTTTCCTCTCTGTGTGTGTGTCCCTTGCACAATGTAAATCAATGTAGTCTCCATTTTGAGTTGGGCCATAAGCAGTACTTCTGCGGAATACTGACTTCAGGGGGGGAGCAGTCTGCCCGTGGACAGGAACCCCTACGTTACAGCCTCGTTCCTCGAATGCCCTCTGGGTTAAGCTAAATGGGGACTTCTCTAAAGGACCAGCCATTCTACCTAACAGCACCTCCTTCCCCCACTTTTCTCTCAATATTTCTGGCAGTTCATATGCTGATTTCAACTGCTTTACTTTCCTACCCCCCTTCGCTTCACCCCTAATCAGTATCTTGAAGCCTTCCATAAAAAACCCTTACTCCATTCTCCTTATCCTCCATCTTAAGGCTCGCCAGCCCTGGAATCCATTACCAAGTCTTTAACCCACGTCTTTAACCCACGTCTACCAAAGAAATGGTTTCTTGCTTAGTATATTAATCTATAGGCCCGAAGTTAAGTCAACCTACCCAAAATAGTGAAACAGCATTTGCTAACCTACAAAATCACTGTTTAGTTGATAAGCCTCTTCAGAAATTATAACTGACACATTTAGATGTGTATTTGGTTAGTAATTGTTATATTCATAAATCTGGCAGAAACCATCTGGATTAATTTAGTTGCGCAAATGTAAATTTAAACAGATTATACAGTTACTGCTGCCGCACTTCCTCATTGACAGCAGACCATGTGACTTTTTGAGGTTTAAGATGGCTGCCAGCCATGCGGTCACTGATTACCTAAGTTTATAAGATCATACAGACTATACAAATAATAAGGTTTGATCAAGTATTACAAGTGAAGCAAATATCAACGAGCATATTCTAGCTAAAATGCAAATCACTATAACGGGTAAATTAGTGCGTATTTAACCAAATAGATTACACACACACACACATACAGTATAATGTCAAAATAGTGACAAATTCACAGAATTAATACACTTAATACTTATCCACTCCAGGCTTTCTTATGATGATGGTACGAGTGGGAAAGATGAGGGAGTTTTTGCTCATGTTTCCTCCATTTCGGAGATAAGTCTCTCCTCTCCCTCAATAAAGACAAAGTTAGCGTTCTGAAATAATTATTTACTCAAACTGTAGCAAGTGCGCAAAAAAGATTGTACATTACTGCTGTGTCACTTCAAAAATTGCCTCAATTAGTATAGTGAACTTAAATACAGTATACAAATGAGTTTATTCATCAACTTATTGCTTAGCTCTTGGAGTTACTTTATTTATTTCACATACACCCAGGTGAGACAACCCCCCTCCATTCCAGAATTCATTACAGATAACAACAGGCTCCAGCCACTGGTCAATAGAAAAGCTCCAGTCACTGGACAAAAGAAATAACAGTCATCACAAGGGAATGTTTTACCCTTGCTTCTCTAAACAGTGTGCTTAGGGAAACCCAGATGTTAGAGTGCAAGCTCTTGAGCAAGGGGCCTCTCCTACTGTTTAATGAGTGCAAAATATAACAACTTATAACCGTAAACATAAAGCATACACACTTTGACAACAGCATAGCACATCACACAACACTCTACACTATATACAGAGACAATAAACTGTAAAGCAAAATACTTGCAAATAAACATTGGGGTGGCCGTTTTATCACAGGTTGCTTTGTATGCTTCCGGCCTGTTCAGTACAAAAATGACTGCAGCTCATTAAAATGTATCGATTTTGGAGTGCTATTTGGTGCTAAAACACCCACTATTCATGTGCGTGATTCTTAAAATTGACCGTCAGTCATTTACTAGAGTGAGCACTTTAACTATAAGGCTAGGGTCAGATGAGCGCATTTTGTACGGACTGTGCGTCCATGCAGTACGGACGCACTTTCTGACGGAAGAGGCAGTAGTGGCCACACAGTCCGTTATTTGTGACGGATGTAAAAGAAAAGTAGAAGAGGAGCAACCAAATCAATAGCCAGTGGATAATAATAGATACAATATGGATAGAAAAAAGACATTTTGTGAAAACTGGTCTTCGTCACACACATACACAGGCATCACATTCCAGCACACGTAAATAATGACACCAACAACAATGTAAGGAAAACAGATTTTTATCATCAATAAAAAAAAAGAAAACATAGAACAATATATTCACAGCATATATTGTTTCCGTCAACACATAATAAAAATATAAAAATATAAGAAAACCTACAAATCCTCATAATTCGGTGCATCTGGGTCATGAGGATCCTGCATGTACCTGCCCTGGTCAGTGTCGGGTGTGGGATGGGCATGGCACCAGGAGCCATGGGTGCCTGTTGAGGCTGGCCATAGCGGTAGTGGCCACCAGCATGATGTGGTTGAGGCACAGCACCAGGAGGAAAGGGTGGGTGTAGATACTGGCTATGGCTATGGCGGTAGTACCCACCAGCATAGTGTGGGTCAGGCATAGCAGGACGAGACATGGCCTGGTGGTGAGGCCGGGACAAGATGCTGTTGATCTTGTCTATGCTGTACCGGCGATACTCAAGTTTTTCGGTGTGGTCCATCCTCTGCAGCATCGGCAAGCATGAGCTGAAGAATGCCATGTCGTCACTCTCAGCCAGAATGCATCGTGGTGGTGGCGGTGGTGGTGGGTGGTGGTGCGGTGGTGGTGGTGGGTGCGAATTCATAAAGCTTAGCATGGCCTGTTCAAAGGTGCCACCTGCTGCCCTCCTCCGTCTGGACGCCGGTAACTTGTGTGAGCTGTCGTACTCGGCACCTGTCCTGCAGCATCCTCCTCCTCCTGCTGTGACTCAGGCCCGCATTGCTCCATATCCGCAGAGCAGCTGGCTGATGCACTTGGCGGCATGGGCTGTTGCTCCTGGGACCCGATGGTGATGGATCCATGCTGCTGGTGGTGGTTCGGCTCTAGGGTCCTTCGCAGGAAGGTGAGTTGCTCACCATATATGTAGCTGTGGGTCTGTCTCGCTCCAGACCCCTGACCGCGCAGCTTCTTGCCTCTTCCGCAGGTTTCGGACATAATTGTGCGCGAACAGTTCGCCATTTCACAAGGGCTTCTGTGCTGCAATACATGACATGAATGACATAGGTAGGGCTAATTGAATGTGATCATAACACACTTTGCCCTTTTGTCCTAGGTATCTTTGGTAGTTGCTACAGTCTGCAGGACATGCATCATAATTGTCGCATTGGCAGATTGACAGCTGGCGAGATTGTACGCAAGGTGTGCCTGACAGATTGGGAGCGGGACCCTGAACAACCACAGACCAACGCCTTGCTTGGCAGTGGTGGCACAGTCCAATGCTACGTGCAATGGTCATTCGGCATCATGTGCAGCAAATGCAGTATATTGCAGTATGTTTCATGTTTAGGATTATGAATTTAATACTTCATATACTCACTTTGGCGTTTCTGCTCATGATCTGGCCATGTGTCGAACTCTGGAACACCTCTCTAGCAACTGCTGTCCATGCAGCCGTCTTCTTGACCTTGTCTTTATACAGCTCACAGGCTGTGTCCCACAATTCGGGGTGATGGCGAACAGCGTCAATCAGCCTCTCCACATCCATCTCTGCAGCAGTATCACCAGGGGTCCAGTCAGCCACACCTGGACACGTCTGGCGTATCGCCGTTATATAGGCCGCAATGACCCTGTGTCTGACGTCCTCCCCCCACGCACACAGGCCGCTACGCGGACGTGCCGCACGCCGCACGTCCGTTCTAGCGGTTTGACGTTCTTGCATCCTTTGCGTCCGTTTGCCGCGTCCGTTGAGTGTCCGCACATCTGTGCGGACGTACTTCGTGTGTGGGTCTGTATTGATCATAATTGTACGCTACAACGGACGTACAGATGTGCGGCAACACGGACGTGTTCAGTGCGTTCGTCTGACCCCAGCCTAAAGGCACAGCAATCTTCAGACAGACACAGGCAAAATTACTGATCCCAAATGCACCAAATAACATACCAAACAACAAATCACTGAGTTATACCAGAACAATTAACCTATTCATAATAACTATCACGCAGATACTACACAAAATTAACAAGGGAATACAGTATTGCAAAGTGTAACGAATATCAAAAGCATCTACTAAATAAAAACCTACAAATCAATACAATGGAAAAACCTGCACCTATTTATCCAAGTAATAATAAAACTAGGAATATATATATTTAGCAGACTATAATAATAGGGAATATATAACAGATTGATACAGCCAGTAATACTTATCCAGTCGTTGGTTTTCATATGATGATGGTGATGGTAAAATGGAGTCGGCTGTCCAAAAAGACAAAGGTTAGACTGATTTCATCTGTCCTTTGCTTACCCTTTTCTATTACCCCTGGCCCTCCCCTTTCTGTTATCTGCCCCCGAGACCCAATCCCAGCGATAATACTGAAACAAAAGGGGAACCATTGTAACTCCTCCCAACTTTCTACGCTTTTCTTTAAACAGGAAACATGCTTAAGCCTCTTCGTTCCCAGTCAGTCGCTCATCAGCACAAAACCTTTTATCTTCCTTTTATTCTTCCTTCTAGAATAATGATGACTGCAATTAATAAATTCATGATGATGGTTATGGGGGTTTATTTCCTACATGATACATTGACCCCAAGTTAACCTAATTTAATAATTATGGCCTAAATAGTATGATAATAAAAATGTCAAATTTTGCGTATTTAGTCAAACACATGCATACTATATTTACTTTACAGAAATTCTCTGTCCATCGAATACAGCGATGTGTTTTACCTAGAACAGCCATGCTCATCATTTTTGGTCTCCATTTATAGAAAACAAAAAAACGCAAACTGGCCAAGCCACCATGAAGTGGAGATGCGTTACTGAAGTGACCTGTCAAGACACAGGAGGCAAGACGGTAGTGAGGGAGATTAGTTCTTCGCCAGATACTGTACTTTAGATCGTTGCTAAGATGTATTGATTTTGCAGTTGTTTACCAGGCGTGTCAACCACTGCAATGAAGTGGTCAACAGAAGGTTCTCTGGGAAGATTGAGTGGAAGAAGGCCACAACGTATCATCGGCATCTGTTCAATACACAGTATTCGCTTACATGTACACAACACTGGAAAAGGGGTTTATAATAAGTAATAGAACAATGAGTAAGATTAAAATAAATAGTTTTTGGGAAAAATGGGCAAAATCCTATGGGTTGGACATGTTTTACTTCGTACTCGGTGCTACTATTGACGTGTCAGAGGGTTTATTACCGGTCATTTATTAAGCGAAGGCCTTGTTGCCATGCGAAAAGACACTCAAAGCACTATAAGCACTCAATGACGATTTGTGGTGCAAAGGGATGCCCTGTTCTTGTCTCCTTATAATTATAAATACATACATAAAATCACTGTCATCACAATCGGACTCATTTTTTCAGCAAAACAGGAGGCTTTCAAATAAGCTTTTATTCTCCAGTGCTAATCATCTCCTCACCACCTTTGGCAGCCTTTGGCCAAGCATGCAAAAATATATGAAAAAGTCCAGCAACCCGTAGTTTATTAGAAATTCAGTTTATTCCAGCAATCAATAAGACAACGTTTCAACCTCCCATAGGTCTTTGTCAAGTGTATGAGGTCGAAACGTCATGTTAACGATGGAATAAACCAAATTTCTAATATACCATGGTTTGCTGGACTTTTTTCAGATATTTTTGCTACTTTGAGGCCTGGGAGCAGTGGGAGTGAGGACCCCTTCCAGCTGTGGACCTAATTGAGTATGCGAGTACATCTTTTGTATATTTGACCAAGCATGAGCAGTCAACAGCTTGAGTTTTTTTTACAGATTTGTGACTTGCCTCCTGTGCCTTTTTTTACACATTGTATAAGTACACCACTACCGAAACACAACCCTGCAATGGAATCTCTGAATATATCACTATATGATGGATGGCATTACAGCCGAGGTTTCGAAGGAACCAGACGTCCCTTCAACTACTGCTGATCCGAATAAGAGGCTCCTGACTGGCAGAACATCGTCTTGGTTTGAGCAGAGTACCATACAACTCCTCTACAGAATGTGGATATTCAGTAATTCCAATATTGCTTAGTGATGTTTCGGATTTTTAATCTCGATTACCTTATTTCCTTCCAAAAACAACCAGCTTTTCCAACTTAGTACTCTTTTATGATCTACAGTTGTGTTCAAAATTATTCAACCCCCAATGCTGTAAAGGGTTTTAGGGAATTTAGTGTACATTTATAATTGTATTCAGAATGAAATCCTACAAGGACTTTTTAAAGAACCATATGCAACTAAAATGACATCAATTGGTTTTGTAAATGTTTCTTTTGTGAATTCTTCATTGACACAATTATTCAACCCCTTAAAGACTACCACTCTGAAGAACAGAGGTTCATTCAAGTGTTTTCAATCAGGTATTGAAAACACCTGTGGATGTCATGGAGCAGCAATAAAGCATAATAAGCACCAATTAGGCAGCTTTAAAACGACTGTGATACTCAGCTCCTTCTAGACATTTACTGGTGTGGTTACAAACATGGTGAAGTCAAGAGAATGGTCCAGGAAGACAAGAGAAGAGGTGATTACTCTTCACAGGAAGGGCAATGGCTATAAGAAGATTGCAAAGATGTTAAACATACCAAGAGAGACCATAGGAAGCATCATTCGCAAATTCAAGGCAAAGGGCACTGTTGAAACGCTACCTGGTCGTGGCAGAAAGAAGATGCTGACTTCGACTGCTGTGCGCTACCTGAAGCGTAGAGTGGAGAAAAGTCCCCGTGTGACTGCTGAGGAACTGAGAAAAGATTTGTCAGATGTGGGTACTGAAGTTTCAGCTCAGACAATACGGCGCACACTGCGTAATGAAGGCCTCCATGCCAGAACTCCCAGGCGCACCCCCTTGCTGTCTCCAAAGAATAAGAAGAGTCGACTGCAGTATGCCAAAAGTCATGTGGACAAACCACAGAAGTTTTGGGATAGTGTTCTGTGGACTGATGAAACAAAATTAGAACTGTTTGGGCCCATGGATCAACGCTATGTTTGGAGGAGGAAGAACAAGGCCTATGAAGAAAAGAACACCTTGCCTACTGTGAAGCATGGCGGGGTCAATCATGCTTTGGGGCTGTTTTGCTTCTGCAGGTACAGGGAAGCTTCAGTGTGTGCAAGGTACCATGAATTCTCTTCAGTACCAGGAGATATTGGATGACAATGTGATGCAGTCCTTCACAAACCTGAGGCTTGGGAGACGTTGGACCTTTCAACAGGACAATGATCCCAAGCATACCTCCAAGTCCACTAGAGCATGGTTGTAGATTAAAAACTGGAACATTTTGGAGTGGCCATCGCAGTCACCTGACTTAAATCCGATTGAGAACCTCTGGTGGGACTTAAAGAAAGCAGTTGCAGTGCGCAAGCCTAAGAATGTGACCGAACTGGAGGCTTTTGCCCATGACGAATGGGCGAAGATACTCGTAGATCGCTGCAAGACACTTGTGTCAAGCTATGCTTCACGTTTAAAAGCTGTTATAACTGTAAAAGGATGTTGTACTAAGATTGAATGTCACTTGGGGGTTGAATAAAACTGATAATGATGTGAGCACAGAAAAGACATTTGTGGTTATTTCATTATAAATGTTATGTTATATTTGTCTGACCTACACGTGCCTCTTTGATTTAATTGTAAGCAAGATGACTGAATGATCAAAATCAATGTCAAACTGGCCAAAACACTCAATTTCAGTGGGGGTTGAATAATTTTGAACACAACTGTATATAATAAATTATAACATGAGTAATACTGTTATTAGTTAATACTGTAATACATTGTGCTGACCTCAGCTTTGTTGTTGAAGCATTCTATAGGGGTATTCACATACAGGGCTATTCAGAGAGAGAGGTGAAAACCTTGAGATTTGCCAGGAGAATGAACAATCTAGACCAAATAGCCAATTTGGAAAGTGAGATAAATGGGAGCATTTTTCTGGTTCGACTATTTTGACCTCGAATTTTAAATTCTCCAGTCATTCTCAAGGTTTTCACCTCTCTCTGAATAGCCCTGTAAGCATCATTGTGGCAGCAAAGTCCACCATTGTTGCGAACAACAGTACAAATCACCTTGGTTGCAACTATGGTGAGCTTCGGCTAACCAGAAGGAAAATTCAACAACAGCAGGCAAAGATGAGGCAAAGGAAAGAGAAAACCAAGACCAAACAAGGTGAAGCTACACTCTGTGCTTAACGCTCTAGAGATTGGTATACAACACCGTAAGTAGAGTCCTCTGTAGGCGCCTCCAAAGCATACGCATTAGAACAAGGAATATAATAACAACAAAAAAACAGGAAAAAATGCACATAGCGTAACTCAGTATATAAACAGGAAATATTCTACCCTCCTCCATACAAGTTCTGCGCACCAGATATATATGTTACGGTTAAAGCCTGAAGTGTGGTTAATTTTAAGATTACCCGGGTAATCCTAACATTACCCAAAATCGCTGGGTAAAGCTGCAAAAAAATGAAAAATTTTGACTTTACTCTGTTAATTTTAGGACTAAACAACTGCCCTGGAAGAGCTGAAATATTCACACTTTACCCGGATGATCTGCAGACTATCCAACCCCGTTTGGTTAAAACTGAATTTTGTTATCGCTCAGATAAAAGTCTGAAGCTTTACCCAGATAATCTGAGGACTATCCACAGCTTCACCTGGGTAATCTGCAGAGCATCCAACCCCACTTGGGTAAAAGATTAATTTGCTATTATATATGGATATTATCACCGAATATGGCAAAATACTAACATTAAAATGTATTGCAGATATAATGAATATACAGAGTAACAGGATATGTTTCTTATATGAATGTTATAGAGTTACATGAGCTTTATTACAGTCAGGTCCAGAAATATTGGGACATCAACACAACATCTTTGGCTCTATACACCACCACAATGGAGTTGGAATGAAACAAACACAATGTGCTTTAACTGCAGACTGTCATCTTTAATTTGAGGGTATGTGCATCCAACTCAGGTGAACAGTGTAGGATTTACAGCAGTTTGCAGATGTGCCTCCCACTTGTTAAGGGACCAAAAGAATGGGACAATTGGCTTCTCAGCTGTTCCATGGCCAGTTGTGTGATATTCCCTCATTACCCCAATTACAATGTGCAGATAAAAGGCCCAGAGTTCATTTCAAGTGAGCTATTTGCATTTGGAATCTGTTGCTGTCAACTCTCAAGATGAGATCCAAAGAGCTTTCACTATCAATGAAGCAAGCCATCATTAGGCTGTAGAAACAAAACAAACTCAGAGAGATAGCAAGAACATTAGGCAAACAACTGTTTGGAACATTCTCAAAAAGAAGGAACGCACTGGTGAGCTCAGCAACACCAAAAGACCCAGGAGACCACGGAAAACAACTGTGGTGGATGACCGAAGAATTCTTTCCCTGGTGAAGAAAACACCCTTCACAACAGTTGGCCAGATCAAGAACATTCTCCAGGAGGTAGGTGTATGTGTGTCAAAGTCAACAATCAAGAGAAGACTTCACCAGAGTGAATACAGAGGGTTCACCACAAGATGTAAACCATTGGTGAGCCTCAAAAACAGGAAGGCCAGATTAGAGTTTGCCAAACAACACCTAACAAAGCCTTCACAGTTCTGGAACAAGATCCTATGGACAGATGAGACCAAGATCAACTTGTACCAGAGTGATGGGAAGAGAAGAGTATGGAGAAGGAAAGGAACTGCTCATGATCCTAAGCATACCACCTCATCAGTGAAGCATGGTGGTGGTAGTGTCATGGCGTGGACATGTATGGTTGCCAATGGAACTGGTTCTCTTGTATTTATTGATGATGTGACTGCTGACAAAAGCAGCAGGATGAATTCTGAAGTGTTTTGGGCAATATTATCTGCTCACATTCAGCCAAATGCTGCAGAACTCATTGAACGGCGCTTCGCAGTGCAGATGGACAATGACCCAAAGCATACTGCAAAAGCAACCAAAGAGTTTTTGAAGGGACAGAAGTGGAATGTTATGCAATGGCCAAGTCAATCACTTGACCTGAATCCCATTGAGCATGCATTTCACTTGCTGAAGACAAAACTGAAGGGAAAATGCACCAAGAACAAGCAGGAACTGAAGACCGTTGCAGTAGAGGCCTGGCAGAGCATCACCAGGGATGAAACCCAGCGTCTGGTGATGTCTATGCGTTCCAGACTTCAGGCTGTGATTGACTGCAAAGGATTTGCAACCAAGTATTAAGAAGGGAAAGTTTGATTTATGATTATTATTCTGTCCCATTACCTTTGGTCCCTTAACAAGTGAGAGGCACATCTGCAAACTGCTGTAAGTCCTACACTGTTCACCTGAGTTGGATGTGCATACCCACAAATTAAAGCTGACAGTCTGCAGTTAAAGCACATTGTGTTTGTTTCATTCCAACTCCATTGTGGTGGTGTATAGAGCCAAAGATGTTAGAATTGTGTCGATGTTCCAATATTTCTGGACCTGACTGTATGTGTCATATGTACTTATATATCATTTATAAAACATAATAACCATTAGGTTACTCTTTATATAATATCTTTATCTTCATAAATTCATTTTCAGACAATTAATGCACAGAGTTACATGATGGTTATTTAGTGTGGTTTGTGACTGTGGATACAATTTGGTTACAAATAACAAAAAACACAATTTTGTTACCAGTCAGATAACAGTTTGCAGCTTTACCCGGGTAATCCTCAGAATTTAGTCAACTGTAACCTGCTGAAAAACCAAGAACAGCGGAGTATCCAGAGGCGTTTGGATACTATGCAGTTTACTCGGATAAAGTCAGATGTTTCATTTCACATCGCACTTTATCCAGCAACGCTAGGGTATTGTGCGTTTTACCCGGGTAAAACACAGCAGAAAACCGGAGCACCCAGAGGCCTCTGGATACTTTGCAGATTACCCAGATAAAGTCCAAAATTGAATTTCACTTCGGACTTTTGCTAATGACGCCTGGGTAATGTCAGGATTACCCGGGTAATGTCAGGATTATCCGGGTAATCCTAGGATTAACCGCACTTCGGACTTTAACCCTAACATATACAATTTAAGAGTTTATCTGTCAGTAGTCTTCCAGTGGAAAGGCGTATCAGAATCTTGTCAGCAGATGCCACAACCAGCATCTGAGGCCATTCACTCCACGGTGCTGAAGATGTCTAGGCATATTTTTTTTAAAACCAAAATACTTTAATTGGTATACAGATAATAAATATATATAGGATACAAAATATGATACAAAAAATTACGTATAATGCTGAACAATCGTACCATCGCGTTGTTTCGTAAAATGAGTAAAGAGCCGTTATTCTCCATTGAGTAGCGTTCTACTGATTTTGGACACCAGTGAATATATTCAGACAATTTTTAAATGCCGATCCGCATTGAACTCCAATAATAACTTTGATGAGAAGCGTCAGTCAGAATCACACTAGGGAACTTTGACTGACACTACCGAGGCACCACATATGCTAAATAACCTCACCAGAAATTATTGTGGAAACCCATTGACAACTACGTTGAGAAATACACTAGACAGTTTGGTCAAGAACTACTCTGAAAATAATTATGAAAATGCAGAATTAGGGTGGCATTCCCAAACTAGCTTCACCGTGCATGATCCACTTTAGTTTCACGAAGTTTGTTGTACTAAATCCACTGTTAAGGAGAGAATGGTGGTTAAATCGTTCAGCACCCTGTGCTCTCTAATCCTAGCACAACTTCTAGGTTAGGAGTCAGCAACCTCAGCCCTCCAGATGTTTTCGAACTACATTTCCCATGAGTCTTCACCAACCTGATGTGTCGAGTTGGAAGATGTAGTTCCTAAGCATCTAAAGCAACTACAACTCCCATGCTTCTCCATCCATCTAATGCAGAGATTTCTGGGAGTTGTAGTTCAGGAACATCGGGGGGCCGGACTTTGGACATTCCTGATGTAGAGGGTCACGGTAGGATCCATGTCCTAGGCCCTGCTAGGAAAGAACATCTGGTGTCATTGCTCACACTGACTGACTGGGCAGGTGGAGCCGGAAAACCACCCATAGGAGGAGCCTCCTCCTCGCTCGTGTTAATCAGTCCTCCACACAGAAGGGATTGGTGTCGTTAACATTTGATCGACAGGAGGGAAAGAAAGAATAAATGCCTCGTAAAAACACACAAAAAAACAAAAAACAGCTATGCATTTGCTAGTGATTGGCTATCATGGCATATAGTCAGAATTTTATGCCGTTTCAGTTATGCTAAAGTGAACCTGTACTCGACAATGAATAATAATCATATTGTACCTGTAAGCGTTCAGAAGCATAAAGGAAAGATTTGCAGAGGTAATATAGCTACTAATACTTCTAAAAGGATTACACTGTTGGAAAAACTACAGGCCACAAAAACATGACATGTTTATGATGGAAAATTAATTGAAGCAATAATCTAAAGGATGACGGCTCCCTTAAACCCAAAGAAATCCGCATTTTCTGCAATCCGTATAGTAATTTCATATAGAGATGTATATCACCACTTATCCCCTCACCGTCAGTTCATTTTTATTTTATGTTGCTGTTACTTCAAGGTCTTCCATTACGTAATGTAATATAATGTTTTTTTTTTATGTTGCTGGAAACAGCAGCATAGAAATCCGTATAGGGGGTTATGCATAAGCATCAATTACAGAGCATAGTTATAAAGGTGGTGGTTGCTATAGCAACCAATGTTTTTTTTTTCTTGCAGATTGTTCCACTTTTAAAACTTTGCCTCACCGCTGAACCATTCCCCCTCCAACATCTGGCTCGTAGGTCACTAGGGAACTACGAAGGGAAGCTCTAGCGAGCCAAACCTGGATTGTATTGATACACCTCCTATGTCCAACCCTTGTCCTCCGGTGCAAAAAACAGGCCAGATTTTAAGGATCACCTTGGGGAAACGCAAACTGAATCCTGCAATCACTGAGCAGCAAATCATATCACCTGTGCTGTGCTTCACATATCCGGCAAACCTGGCCTGTCAGGGGGACCTGAGGACTGAGGTTGAACTACCATTGTTCTAAGCAGGGATCTCAAATGCTGCCCCCCTCCAGATTTCTTAGGACCCATATTACTATTCCATGCAGAGGGGAGCACAAGGAAAAGTGCTGTAACATGTATAATTTATATGCTGCAGCAAGGAAATTAAGGCAGGTCACCTAGGATTCCTTTGTGATTTCTTACCTGCAACATATGAATTCTACATGCTGTGGGGTGGCATTTTTCATGCACTGCCCATAACTCAAATCCTTAATAACCTACTTGCACAAAACCAAAAAGTGAACTGCTGGTCCTCGGCGATTTTAATACAGATTGGCTAAATCCTAAAAACAATAAACACTGCTCGCTGTTTAAAACTTTGCAACTAACTCAATTAATCTCCTCCCCCACTCGCATTAATATGAAAAGCCCTAACCATACCTTGCTGGACTGGATTCTCTCCTCATATCCTGATAGAATACAGGAAGCAGGCATTCTCGCTAATAACTTTAGTGACCACTGTCTAGTGTACTCCGTGCACAAAATAAAAGCCACAAAATCTCCCCCAAAGGTAATAACCACCAGGTCTTTCAAGAAATGTATTCTTGAATCCTTTCTAAGTGATCTCAAACAGCTCCCATGGTACAGACTAAACCTAATCCCAGACCTAGACTGTGCAATTGCATACTTTCAGTCTGAGCTCCTGCAAGTCTGGAATTCCAATGGCCCGCTGCGTAAAATACGAGTAAGAGGGACCATCTCCCCTGGGTTACAGCTGATCTTACACTAATGTACCAGCTTAGAGATTTACTGTGGTCAAATTTCAAGACTACTGGTTCCATGAACGATCACTATGAATACCGAAAATGCCGGAATGCACGCACAAAACAAACAAAAATGTCTAAAGCCCATTACTTCAAGGAAAATCTAAACAATAACATATCAAACCCTAGAAACTTTTGGAAAACCATAAGTAACATACAAGCACCCCCCGTCCACTCCCCGCCGGCTGCTGTCAAAGTAAACAACCAAACCCTGCAACACCCTCTAGACGTAGCAAATGCCTTTAATGATTATTTTGTTGGATGTGCCACCATCCTGATTGCTAAGCTAGGAAATTACATGCAATCAGAAAGGCCGCACGCAGGTCAGGCCCCTCCAACTGTGCAAAGACCCTGTATCAGACAGAAATTCAGTTGTAGACCAGTGCCTGTCAGTGTCGTTACCAAACTTCTCCGTAACCAAAAAATGAAATACCAGTCTGGACCTGATCAAATACCAGCAATGTTGCTGAAAATCAGTGCGCTGACAATTTCAAATCCTGTCGCAACCCTAATCAATGAATCACTGGCGACTGGATACATACCCAAAGTCTGGAAGACAGTGACAGTGGTACCGATCCATAAAAGTGGTGACAGTACTTTGGTATCCAACTACCGCCCGCTATCATTGCTCCCTGGAATGTCAAAAATTTTGGAAAAATCTGTCTACACAATTACGTGATTATTATCAATATTGGAACTACTTAACCATGGATCAATCCGGCTTTCGTCCAAATCAATCAACTACAACTAGTGATGAGCCGAACACCCCCGGTTCGGTTCGCATTCGAACTCGAACTCGAACTTTGCAAATGTTCGAATTAGAACTCGAACTCAATACAAGTCAATGGGACTCAAAATTCGATTTTTAGAGTGCCCTCCAAGAGGGCATATATGCTAGATATTTGCCAGAAAAAGGTGTATGGGGGTCCAGGTAGTGCCCTGGGGGACAGGAAACAAGGACAAAAAGTTAAAAAAACATTTTTAAAGGGACAGTGAGTTTTCCATGAAATAAGGGTTAAAAAAAAAAAAAAATTCCTTCAAATATCGTGCCTAGGAGGTCCCCATAACCTGCCCGTGAAGTGGCGGTTTTCTAGGATGTATAGAAACATTTAAAAACAAAAAAAATACTTTTCAAATGACGGTAAATACTTTTCCTTTAATCTATTCATAAACAACTGCTTGGGGCGGCAGCCTGTATGAAAAGACATTTTAGGACGCGCAGAAAAAGTTTAGTGATTTTTTGGCTAAATTATGGTGAAACTTATGCAGGCTTTGGATGAAAGTAACAATAGGTGCTTTAAAATTGGGCTTTTAGCGTCGGCAACAGTGCCGTCACACAGTAACCCCTCTGAGGATATGAATCTGGAAAAGGTGTCAGTGCACCCAGATATTGTGCCTTTGGTGCCGGGCCAGCAAGTGCATTCATACAGTAACCCCTCTGTGGTATTGTGGAAGAGTGCAGGGGTGGACCATGCGGTCCTATATTAAAAATATATGAATCTGGTAAAGGCGTCAGTGCACCCAGATAGTGTGCTTTTGGTGCCAGGCCAGCAAGTGCCATCATACAGTAACCCCTCTGTGGTATTGTGGAAGAGTGCAGGGGTGGACCCTGCGGTCAGGGCCGGTGCTAGACTATTTTGCGCCCTAGGCAAGACCAGCTACTTGCACCCCCCCCAAAAAAAAAAAAAAGACACAACATGAAACTGCTAAATTTCTTTTTATTTAAGAATAAAGTTTGAAAAGCACCAATAGTAAAGGTAAAATAAATATAAATAAACTGTATTAAACCATTTTAAATTAACTCTATTAAACAAATTAAAATTAACTGTATTGAACAAATATAAATTAAAGAAAAAAAAATAAGAGTTGTCACGTAAGTTTCAATTTCAGACACATCAAAATTTCACTTTGCGTGCCTTATCCTTTGCAAATTTTCATCATGCTTATATATATATTGCCCAGGCCAGCTCATATAATGCGTATATATATATATTGCCCAGGCTAGCTCACATCATGCGTATATATATTGCCCAGGCCAGCTCACATCATGCGTATATATATATTGCCCAGGCCATCACACATAATGCGTATATATATTGCCCAGGCTAGCTCACATCATGCGTATATATATTGCCCAGGCTAGCTCACATCATGCATATATATATATTGCCCAGGCTAGCTAACATCATGCGTATATACACTATATTGCCAAAAGTATTCGCTCACCTGCCTTGACTCGCATATGAATTTAAGTGACATCCCATTCCTAATCCATAGGGTTCAATCTGATGTCGGTCCACCCTTTGCAGCTATAACAGCTTCAACTCTTCTGGGAAGGCTGTCCACAAGGTTTAGGAGTGTGTTTATGGGAATTTTTGACCATTCTTCCAGAAGCGCATTTGTGAGGTCACACACTGATGTTGGACGAGAAGGCCTGGCTCTCAGTCTCTGCTCTAATTCATCCCAAAGGTGTTCTATCGGGTTGAGGTCAGGACTCTGTGCAGGCCAGTCAAGTTCATCCACACCACACCAGACTCTGTCATCCATGTATTTATGGACCTTGCTTTGTGCACTGGTGCACAGTCATGTTGGAAGAGGAAGGGGCCAGCTCCAAACTGTTCCCACAAAGTTGGGAGCATGGAATTGTCCAATATGTCTTGGTATGCTGAAGCATTCAGAGTTCCTTTCACTGAAACTAAAGGGCCAATCCCAGCTCCTGAAAAACAACCCCGCATCATAATCCCCCCTCCACTTTACAGTTTACACAATGCAGTCAGACAAGTACCGTTCTCCTGGCAATCGCCAAACCCAGACTCATCCATCAGATTGCCAGATGGAGAAGCACGATTCGTCACTCCAGAGAATGCGTCTCCGCTACTCTAGAGTCCAGTGGCGGCGTGCTTTACACCACTGTATCCGACGCTTTGCATTGCACTTGGTGATGTATGGCTTGGATGCAGCTGCTTGGCCATGGAAACCATTCCACGAAGCTCTCTGCGCACTGTTCTTGAGCTAATCTGAAGGCTACATGAAGTTTGGAGGTCTGTAGCGATTGGCTCTTCAGAAAGTTGGCGACCTCTTCGCACTATGCGCCTCAGCATCCGCTGACCCCGCTCCGTCAGTTTACGTGGCCTACCACTTCGTGGATGAGTTGCTGTCATTCCCAAACAATTCCACATTATTATAATAAAGCTGGCAGTTGACTGTGGAATATTTAGGAGCGAGGAAATTTCACGACTGGATTTGTTGCACAGGTGGCATCCTATCACAGTTCCACACTGGAATTCACTGAGCTCCTGAGAGCGACCTATTCTTTCACAAATGTTTGTAAAAACAGTCTGCATGCCTAGGTGATTTATTTTATATTCCTGTGGCCATGGAAGTGATTGGAACACCTGATTCTGATTATTTGGATGGGTGAGCGAATACTTTTGGCAATATAGTGTATATTGCCCAGGCCAATGCCCTGGTGGAGATAGGGGGTTCATTTGAACCCCGATATCTCCAGGCAGCTAGGGGGTCATGAAGGCCTGAGCATGGCCTTTCGAATGATACCCAACATGACCAGGTATAAAGTAAAAAAAAGAAAAAAGAAAATAAAAACATGTATTTTTTTTGTGTGTTATTTTTATTAATGCAGCAATATTGTTCACATTTCAATTATAATGTGAACGATGATGCACTAATGATTTTTTTCTATGGGGTGCGTTTGCTATAAATCACGTAATTCCCCCCATAAAATGTAACAAGTCCCGATTTCTAATTTTTGTACAAGCGCACCCCATAGAAAACATAACCGCAAACGCTCATGTGCTAAAATGTGAAAAAAAACACTTTACACACTGCAGATGATTAAAAATTCGATTTTTATTGCATTTTTTGTCATAATATACAGGCAGGACATGACATATACATATAAAAATGATATATTATGAATCTGCGGAGTCTGCCGGAAAGAACAATATCTAATATGTCTGCGTCATTTAATAAAATAAGGCTTCAAATCGCGTTTAAACATGATGAGCGAAAGCGGTAAAAATGAGCTGAGCACACAGCAGTGATATGCAGCATATTAGAGGAGAGAAATTAACACTTCTCAGAAGCAGACACCACACCCTCAGTATAGTCTACATACATACAATGTATCAAATTCATTAGAACAGACTAAAAACACCTGGTGTTTATGCCCGTTTGTGAACACAGGTCATTTAGAGGTGAGAATCTTTGCACGTACACATTAGTTTTTAATTCAATATCTAGTAAACCGTTGCTTATAATATTCTGCAGTAAAGAGACTCTTTATTTCTAGATTTTTTAGTATTTTTTAAGCATTTTTATACTTTTTTCAAAATTATTATTTTTTTTGCAAATTTGAACCGAACACACCCAAAATGTTTGAAGTTCGCGAACTTGCGAACGGCCAAAGTTCGAATCGAACTCCGAACTGATCGAACCGAACAGCTCATCCCTAACTACAACCGCCCTTTTAAAGTTTGCAATGATATCCAAGCTGGGATGGAACAAGGAAACCTAACTGGAGCCATCTTCCTTGATTTTGCCAAGGCCTTTGACACAGTAGACCATGGCATCTTGTTAAATAAACTTAAAGACTCTGGTATTGTGATCGCACGCTAACCTGGTTGCAATAGGTGTCCACTTCTGGCAGCTCCTCCCTCCCCCTCCCAGTCACTTGCGGTGTACCCCAAGGCTCAATACTCGGCCCCCTGCTATTTACAATATTCATAAATGATCTGCCTAACATCTGCAAAGCCTCAACTGTACACATGTACGCAGATGACACCGTAATCTATACCAACAAACCAAATCTCCCACAGCTGGAGGCCGTGCTACAAGAACAATTCACAGAGGTAGAAAAGTGGATCAAACACAACAAACTTTTTAAAATACTGACAAAACTGTAACGATGCTCTTTGGAACAGCTCTTAACTACATAAATTGCAAAATCCCCATCTATGTGTCAGGCCAAATTCAAATGGCACGCTGACCACAGTCACTTCTCTCAAATATCTAGGTATGTAGTTAGACCCAACTCTATCCTTTGGCCCCCACAACGAAAATCTCTCATCTAAACTTTACCCCAAACTAGGTGCCCTGTCCAGAAACAAATCCTGCCTGAGCCCCGCGATAAGAATGCAAATTGTACAACAAATGCTTATGCCGGCTATTGATTACGGAGATGTAGTGTATGCAGCGGCCCCGCAAACACACCTTCAGAAACTTACCACATTGTATAACTCATTCTGCCGCTTTGCGCTACAATGCAACTACATGACCCACCATTGTGACATATTAAAAGAGCTAAACTGGCCGTTGCTGGAGTCTAAACGCACCCTTCACCTTTCCAACCTGATGTTTAAGAGATTTTCTGGGAAGCTGACACCCTATCTGAATAGACTGCTTCCTCCAGCAGTTCCCTCATCCTATAACCTCCGATCCAGGACCAGCACCTTACCTGCAATACCACAATACAAAAAGAAAGTGGCTCGGTCTTCATTTTCCGCAGTTATGGAATAACCTCCCAGACGCCATCAAATCTTCCCCCAGTCTTAAGTCACTCAAGAGCTCCCTATTAGGCTAGGGTCAGATGAGCGCATTTTGTACGGACTGTGCGTCCGTGCAGTACGGACGTACTTTCTGACTGACGACAAGGTAGTGGACACACAGTCCGTTTTTTTACTGACGTATTTTTTTGACCGATGTAGCAGGGAAAATAAATTACAATGAAAAAATATTTTGTCCGTCAAAAATGCTGGACGTATAAATGCAGTCCATCTGACCTCATTCCATCACTCACACACAAAGCTATGCGGACGTTGTGGACGTGGCGCACTCCGCATGTCCGTTCTGGCAGTATTACATTCTTGCCAAACCTGCGTCCGTTTGCAGCGTCCGTCAGCCTCCGCACTTCTGTGCGGACGTACTTCGTGTGTGGGGCTCCATTTAACACAATTGTATGCTATCACAGACGTACTTATGTGCGGTAACACGGACGTGAACGCTGCGCTCGTCTGACCCCAGCCTTAACATACCTCAATACAGAATGCACCTGTAAACATGTAACATAGTGACTATTTCCTACATATTTATTTTCTGTTAATCTGTATATTTGTGTTTTTTTTAATATCTTGCATTGTATTACTTTGTATTTCTGTAACAACTGTAACATTTCAATGTTCTTGAACCCAGGACATACTTGAAAACAAGAGAAATCTCAATGTATCCTTCCTGGTAAAATACTTTAGAAAATAAATAAATAAATAAATCAGCATGAATAAATTATATGTGTCCCAGAACGCATGACCGATGTGGAAACCCTAATTATTACAGTGAATAAGGTCTCACTAACAGGGTTATTCAAAGAGAATCGAAAAGTCATCGCGCGTTCGGTGACTTTTGTTCTCTTCAATTCGGCTTGATTCGGAGATCACATTTCGGTGACCATGTGGTGTATTCAGCAAGCACCACAGGGCCGTCGTAGTGCGGGGAAAAGCTGCCAAAAACCTGCCGAACACTCACCGCAAAACCCGGGCGAATACACTCCGAAACCCGCAAAAACATCTGGATTAACCGCGCCGAACACACCGGAGAAACCAGAGCAGGAGCCGATCAGAGCACAGAGCAGCCACCGGAAAAACCCAACACTGCAGACGAATGGAGTGAAAAAAAAAACACAGTACGCTTGAATGTTTGAAAAGTGAAATGCTGTTTGCAAACAAACTACTGAGCGAAAATGTCTGAAATTTACATATAAGATCCAATGAATGATAATAAAAAGGGCTGTTACAGAAAAAAGAAAAAACATTAAAAAAATACGGATTTTTTTTGCAAAAAAACCAACCCCCAAAAATGCTTAAAAGATCCTAAAAAATCTATAAATAAAGAGACTCTTTACTGCAGAATATTATAACTAACGGTTTATTAGATATTGTATTAAAACGGGAATATTTTTAACATTAAAGCCTATGGGATTCTCCTGAATAAACCGGTTGAATGAAACAACCGAATGGCAGGGCATTTCAGCAACTTTTCACTGCTGGTTTGTGTTCTCTGAATAGACAAAGCAAGCATTTCTTCTCTATGGAGATTTCACTGCCCTCGAACAGGCAACGAACACGTACCGTATGTGCAGGCAATTCGCCAACATTTGGCGAACTGCCTGCTCTCTGAATAGCCGAATGGCCAAGAAAGGTAACCGAACGCTGAAAATCAGTGTTCGGTTACCTTTCGGCAGCCATTCGGATCTCTTTGAATAACCCCTTAAGTCCAGAGCCTCCTCTAGTCACACAAGAATATCAACATGGACAGTCAGTGCTCACACAATCAATGCTGGGAGCACACTACTAATATTTATCTGGAAATCAGGGGGTTAAACAAAAGACTGGAACTGTTACTCTAACAGCGCGCACAGGCACCGTATTCCGTTATTATCCATCCACCTTGCAAAGATGTTATAGTTATGCACATTCTCCCAGTATCCAAAAAGAAAAACATTTAATTTTCGATTTCGTTTTATTAAAGAGCAGCAGTAGATAGATTGTTAACCCTTAAGTCGCCACCCTCCCTTTTATATCAGTTACTTTTTTTATTTCAGGGTATTAGAGACTGAACATCTACATCTGATACTTTTATTGCAAATGTTAATAGCGCGTGTGAAACTGAGCATGACAGCTTCAGTGGTCTAACATGCCATAAAAACAGGTTTTTAGTTCAAATTTAAGGCCGTACCGATACCTTGAATGTTTAGATTTTTTGCTACAGATTTCACTCTAGCCTAAATTTAACAAGGAGATCATAATTATTTTTAATGGTTTTTGTTAAATGTATGCTAATTAAACAGCCACTAGCGGTGTCAGATCCCCTCTGTATTCCTGGCCACCATTAGTGTAGTCTAGCCTAGGCTTTAGAGGCCCAGGCCTAGGACTGCAAAATTAAGGGTTCACCATTGGGGTGGGGCGGGGCAGGGCTCACCATTGGGGTGGGGCGGGGCAGGGCTCACCATTGGGGTGGGGTGGGGCAGGGCTCACCATTGGGGTGGGGCGGGGCAGGGCTCACCATTGGGGTGGGGTGGGGCAGGGCTCACCATTGGGGTGGGGCGGGGCAGGGCTCACCATTGGGGTGGGGTGGGGCAGGGTTCACCATTGGGGTGGGGCAGGGGCGGGGTCCACAGCTCCTGCCACTATAAAAATGTTTTCATCCACAGCAGAAGGGCTGACAAAAATCCCATCAACGCTGCTGCCGGCATACCTGTAGAGGTGCAGCTCAATAAATTAGAACGTCGTGGGAAAGTTCATTTATTCAACTTAAATTGTGAAGCTTGTGTATTAAATACATTCAATGCACGCAGGCTGAAGTAGTTTAAGTCTTTGGTTCTTTTAATGTGAACCACATCATCACAATTAACAAAAACTCACCAATTCACGGTCAACAAATTAGAATGCTTCAGAAGACCAACAAAAAAACATTTTTAGTGAATTGTTGGCCTTCTGGAAAGTATCTTCATTTACTGTAAATGTACTCAATACTTGGTAGGGGCTCCTTTTGCTTTAATTACTGCCTCAATTCGGCGTGGCATGGAGGTGATAAGTCTGTGGCACTGCCCCATGGAGGTGCTATGGAAGCCCAGGTTTCTTTGACAGTGGCCTTCAGCTCATCTGCATTTTTTGGTCTCTTGTTTCTCATTTTCCTCTTGACAATAGATACTCTATGGGGTTCAGGTCTGGTGAGTTTGCTGGCCAGTCAAGCACACCAACAACACCATGGTCATTTAAGCAACTTTTGGCAGTGTGGGCAGGTGCCGAATCCTGCTGGAAAATGAAATCAGCATCTTTAAAAAGCTGGTCAGCAGAAGAAGCATGAAGTGCTCTAAAATTTCTTGGTAAACGGGTGAAGTGACTTTCAAAAAACCACAGTGGACCAACACCAGCAGATGACATTGCACCCCAAATCATCACAGACTGTGGAAACTTAACACTGGACTTCAAGCAACTTGGGCTATGAGCTTCTCCACCCTTTCTCCAGACTCTAGGACCTTGGTTTCCAAATGAAATACAAAACTTGCTCTCATCTGAAAAGAGGACTTTGGACCATTGGGTAACAGTCCAGTTCTTCTCCTTAGTCCAGGTAAGACGCCTCTGACTTCATCTGTGGTTCAGGAGTGGCTTATTATTATTATTATTATTGTTATCATTTATATAGAGCCAACAGTTTCTGCAGCGCTTTACAATAACCAAAGGGAACGAGATACAGATAAACGGACATATGATGGAAAAAACAGGTGCAGAGGGCCCTGCTCATAGGAGCTTACAATCTAGAGGGATTGGGGTTGAGGAACACAAGGAGTTTTACTGGATGGCAGGATCATTAGTGCCAGCGGTTTGGGAATGGTGGGGCCATAGAAGCAGCTTCAATTATGTGTGAGCCGATCTTATGCAGGGGGATGAGTTGCGTCAGTGATGCAGTACGCTAATCTAAAGAGATGGGTTTTGAGGGATTTCTTGAAGGCCTGAAGATCAGGGGAGAGTTTGATAGGGCGAGGCAAGTCATTCCACAGGACTGGTGCTGCCCGTGAAAAGTCTTGGAGGCGAGAGTTGGCCGTGCGCGTGTAGACAGATGACAGGAGATCACCTGCCGACCGGAGTTGTCTGGATGGGACGTGCTTGCGCAGTAACGAAGACATGTAGGGAGGAGACGAATTATTGAGTGATTTGAACGTGAGCGCCAGTATTTTAAACTGTATCCTGAAACGTACAGGAAGCCAATGGAGGGATCGGCAGACGGGGGAGGTACGCAAGGTGCGTTTAGTGAGAAAAATAAGCCTGACACCTGCATTCATTACACATTGCAAAGGGGCAATACGGGAGTTGGGGCCAATAAGGAGTGAGTTGCAGTAATCTTAACAACAGGAATACGACAATTGTAGCCAAATTCTTTGACACGTCTGTGTGTGGTGGCCCTTGATGCCTTGACCCCAGCTTCAGTCCATTCCTTGTGAAGTTCACCCAAATTCTTGAATCGATTTTACTTGACAAGTCTTTCAAGGCTGCGGTTCTCTCGGTTGGTTGTGCATCTTTTTCTTCCACACTTTTTCCTTCGCAGAGCACTGGTGGTCTTTATTCACATACATATACATATACAACACTTACATAACTCACATCATACACATACATAAATAAGTTCACCATAAGTGAGAAATGCAAATGGTGAGCACCTAATAATCCCAGCGCAGTGGAACGTGCTGTAACTTCTCAGATATGACAGGCAGATCTCACCGTTTATAGTACAGCCCCCTCATTACACATTGAAAGGTTTCATTTGGAAAACCCTCTGATGAGGCCCTGCAAATAATGTTTTGAATAAATTGTGAGGTCCGGCCTAAGGCAGCTCGAGCACTTCATCAAAAGGCCATGAATGTCAAACCTCCATCCGTCAGCGCAGGCAGGTCATAAAGGTATCAGCATATCGGCATTCATTGAACCGTATAAAAAGTGCTCGTGTCCCATTAAAACACTTTTCATTAAAGTCAATAGTGTATATAAAATGTACGCTTGCACATATGGATTTTCCAGAGTGAAATTTATGAAGGATCAATAACATATCCATGGTTTAGCTTGAGATATACTTATTTTTAAAATAATGATCTATGAATTTACTCACAGTTTGATTTGCACAGAATCACAGATCTGATGTTTTTATATTTTCATTTTTCAAAGAAAAATACAGAGAGTTTAATTATTAGGAGCAATGATTGAGTCAACATTTTATTCAATACAAGGGGGGGGGGCTTTGTATTTATTTATTTATAAAGGATTTTACCAGGAAGGATACATTGAGATTTCTCTAGTTTTCAAGAATGTCCTGGGTTCAAGAACATTGAATTGTTACAGTTACAGAAATACAAAGTAATACAATGTAAGATATTAACAACACAAATATACAGATTAACAGAAAATAAATATGTAGGAAATAGTCATTATGTTACATGTTTACAGGTGCATTCTGTATTGAGGTATGTTAGTAAGGAGCTCTTGAGTGACTTAAGACTGGTGGAAGATTTGATGGTGTCTGGGAGGTTATTCCATATTTGTGGTGCTCTGTAGGAAAATGAGGATCGAGCCACTTTCTTTTTGTATTGTGGTATTGCAAGTAAGGTGCAGGTCCTGGATCGGAGGTTATAGGATGAGGGAGCTGCTGGGGGAAGCAGATTATTCAGGTAGGGTGGCAGCTTCCCAGAAAAGCTCTTAAACACCAGGCTGGAAAGGTGAAGGGTGCGTCTAGATTCCAGCGATGGCCAGTTTAGCTCTTTTAACATGTCACAATGGTGGGTCATGTAGTTACATTGTAGCGCAAAGCGGCAGAATGAGTTATACAATGTAGTAAGTTTCTGAAGATGTGTTTGCGGGGCGGCTGCGTACACTACATCTCCGTAATCAATAGCCGGCATAAGCATTTGTTGTACAATCTGCTTTCTTACCGCGGGGCTCCGGCAGGATTTGTTTCTGTACAGGGCGCCTAGTTTGGGGTAAAGTTTAGATGAGAGTTTTTTGATGTGAGGGCCAAAGGATAGATTAGGGTCCAACCACATACCTAGATATTTGAGAGAAGTGACTGTGGTCAGCGTGCCATTTGATTTTGTCCCAACACATAAGTGGGGATTTTGCAATTTGTGTAGTTTAGGTTTTGTTCCAAAGAGCATTGTTACAGTTTTGTCATTATTTAAAAAAAGTTTGTTGTGCTTGATCCACTTTTCTACCTCTGTGAATTGTTCTTGCAGCACGGCTTCATTGTATGCATCTTAACGAATAGCTTAACCCTTTTACGTCGCAGGGAGTAGTATGCCGCCGTGGGTGCCGCCGCGGGTGGGACTCAATGCTGCTGGGTGGCATAACATGCCCGGCTGGCATCTATGGGCTGCGGCAGGCCCACCTGTCAATTGTTGTGCAGCGTGCGTCATTCACTGCCTTGGGATGGCTTGAACGCAGGTCGTCCCCCTGCAGTCAATGATGCGCGTCAGCTGGGTAGATAGGCCGGAGGAGTAGTCTGCTGCAGTAGCTGAGAACCGGAGTTTACTAGTTCCTCCCGCCAGCATTAACGCCCTCCCACTGAGCAAACCTGCCTGGCGGTAAAGGGTTAACACTGTCCAATTCGTTCACAACTATTTTAATAGGGTCTCTCCAATGTCCTATAATGCTACCTCTGTGATTTATTTTAAAGGAACGCCATTAACATAACATGTAACTAGATTAGTTGTGCATTATAAAATTAACACATTATAAAACACATGCTGCTGCTTTTTTCTTTCTTTGAAGTAATTGCACATAAAAAGGAAAAGTAAAGTTAAGTTTTTATCTCCTAGTTCCATTATGTGGATTTTCCCCCATGAAGCAGCAATTACCAAAATCATAAGGGGAATCTCACTTTACAGCTGTGGTACAGGATTAAACACTAGTGAAGAGGCAGTGGGGTGGAGGAGTGATTGTTTAGGCAAGACTGCAGGGGATCTATTGTGCTAAAATACCCAAGACAAGAGTTGGTAGCTGAATGACTTATGATAGTGGCCTTCCGGCACTTTAATCTACCCCTTTATGGGTCAGAAGTCCAGAAAACCGACCGATTGACTTGCATTGTATGGAATGTAAATAATAATAGAGTTCATTCTATGCCCAGTGCTTCACGGTGAGAACAAAGTGCTATAAAGATACTATAGGAAGGGCAGTTTGCAACACAAAATATAACAAAATGAGTGACATATACAGAGTCAAATATTTTCTTAACCATACAAGAGAAAAACAAAGCACATGTAATATATCAGCAACATAAAATAAACATAATATGGACATCTCATTTTTTATCTATCACAATGTAAACTGTCCCCCACAGTATATTTCCAGCACTTTCTCCTCACTGTGTTGCATTGAGCATAGAATGACTTCCATTGTGTGGAATGTATGTAAATTCCATCACCAGGGTGTACCATTCAGCGCCGAAACCCCACTATCAGATATCATTCAGCTGCCATTGCTTATCTCGGGTAGCATAGCCAACACAATAGGTCCCCTGCAGCCCTGTCTAAACACCCCCTCCAATTGCCTCTTCACTACTGTAGAAGCTATGCCACAGTTGCAAAGTGAAACTTGTACTAAGATACTGGTAAATATTGCATCATGGAAAAAATCCACAAAATTGAAACAGGAGCTAAAAAAAACTAACTTTATTTTTTCTTTTTACATGCGATTACTTCAAAGACAGAAAAATACAGCAGCAGGCGTTTTATTGTGTTTTTATTTGTAATGCACAAGTAATCTAGTTGCAGGTTATATTAGTGGTAGTGCCCCTTTAACTTATGTAAGGATTTTCTGCCTGTGTGAGCCTTTAACAAGTCAATAAATAAAAAAAGTATCAGGGTGACAAGCTCATGCAACATTAGTCATAGCACAGATCCATTATCCCACATGTTGATGAATATTCGAGAACACACTTAACACAGTAGAGGTTTACTTGGTGGAAATAATTTCCTTTTAACGTTTCATTAACATGTTAATAATTGTAATTACACATTCTTAAAAGAAACATAATTCCCATTTGTTTCTGTATCTTGGTATCAGATAATTACTTAACAGGCTAATAGATATTTGTGGAATATATTAATTTTAAAAAACATTGTGTTATCAGATAATTTTTCCCCCTGCTTTTCAACGTGGAAAACCGCAAAAAAAAACTATCAAATTAGAGAAATGGCACTTATCCTTTGGTAATTAGCACCTGCAAATTTAACCATTGTCGATTAAAAAAATCTGTTATTTATGTAAATTTTTATTTCTTTTTTTTTTTTCAAATTAAGCTTTAAATCTGTTATGGGGACCATCGATTTTATTTTTTTTAATAACTCGGGGTTTGTTAAAAATAAAAATCTGCAGCCATCCGTTCACTTGCACTTTCTCAAAAATAATAAGAGAATAAAGATTGCCTTCAATATTGTTGGACATGGTTCAACCAAAGTGATGGTTGTGAGTATATGGTTTGGTATGAATCCATAGAGTACAGTATTTTCTGGTGTATAAGACTACTTTTTATACTTAAAAACATCCCCCAAAATTTGGGGTACGTCTTATACGCGGGATATACAATACAATATGACGAGTATAGCCCAAAACCTATTTTTAACTGAAAAATTAGGGGGTCGTCTTATACACCCGGTCGTCTTATACTCCAGATACGGTATTAAAATTCTAATATGTGTATTGAAAATATTGTTTCTACACGGTGACGGTCAGTACGTATAAGATTTATATACAGCAGAATGGAAATCTTCTCATACACAAGTGGTTCCCAACCCTGATCCTCAAGTTCCCCTAACAGGCCAGGTTTGACAGATATCTGAAGCACATCACAGATGATAAGATTTGCTGCTCAGTGATTTTTTTGAGAAAGGATTTTACCAGGAAGGATACATTGAAATTTCTCTCGTTTTCAAGTATGTCCTGGGTGGTGAGTATGTACCGTTAGGTGCTCGCTGGGATTTGAACCTGGGTCTCCATGGTCATAGAGCAGTGATGTTGCCTCTACTCCACCCAGCCAGTCTACATTTCCCCAAGGTAATCCTTAAAATCTGGCCCATTAGGGTTGGGATCCACAGTTATAGACCAAAGAGGAATCCCAAAGGAACTGCCTCTGTTGGTTAATGGGACATTCCATTCGTTTTTCGATATTTACAACACATTTCAAACAAGTATTTTTTTCCTAATATCCATCTATTACCTTAACGAGTTATCCTTAATTAAAAAAAAGTCTTTATACTCCTCCGTGAACTAAACACATGCAAACTACTCCCCAGCCAAAACATGCCTATAGCTCAGGATAGATGGAGGGAGAACATGTTTCGGGCAGATTCAATCAGTATAAAGAAATTCTACATGCTCAGGAAATCTTGGATGAACTGGCAAACCAAGTCACAAATGAAGTCAATGACAACCCTCACTATCTCTTCCCTAGAAACTAACAGGTTGTTATTGGTTTCCATGAGATCTCAAACCTATATTAATTATTGGCCAAACATCCAATGGAAATGTCGACTTCCACAATGCTATAAATTACTAAAATACATTTAGAATTCCATAAGAGTTGTCTGGATTTCGTTTTTTTGACAGTTCTAAATTCTGATAGAGTGGAGAAGCAGCATTCTGTAGAACACTGTGTATAATTGGCATGGGAACTCATGTTTGTTGCCAGTCCGTTCTTGATCGTTACAGACACATCAAAATCCAAATCCTGCCGATGTTCATTTGTAACTTGACACAATAGAGAAGATCACTCAGGAATGAAACTAGCAGTATGGATCTTCCATGCATTTCTCTATAAATACCCATGCAAAATTTTTCGATGGAAGCACTCTGGATGTCTATCACTGTATGGGTAATGAGTGCTGTGGGATACACACATATCATTTAAGCTCCACATAGACATGGTAATTATATCATTAGTTATCTTTTAAAATCCTCCTCCTCGTTCTGCATATAAGCATTTCACAGAAAAGCTGGGAATAATATAACCATTTCAGTTCCGTGTAAGCCGTCAAGGCCCGACAAATGCAACACTTCAACAGATACAATGTATGCCCTCTGCTCAGTCCATATGCTTGATTGGCTTTCAGCACACTGACTTTCTACTGAGGGCCAATAGTGAAGAGCTACGTGGCAGCCCCTGGCAAGCACTAGCCAAGGATGGGGGAAATATGGCAGTGCCCAACGCCTGAACCAAGGCAACACTGGCTGTGATATCTCATCATGGAATGAGATATGGCATTGCATTTTAAGATGATGTCCATCCCATGATGGGATACTGCAGACAAAGACTATCCAGGCAGTACAGGTACACAAAAATACAGTATATCCATACAGTGCGACTAGATCTTTTTTCTTGATATTGGTGATCTGAAAGAGATTTTAAAAGGCCGAGACAGCATATTTTGTGTCTTGTTTACTATCATTTGTATATCTGTATTGTAACGCCTCTGCTGCTGTAAGCACCGTGCCCACCATCTGTGGTCAGGCAGCTACAGGTAAAGTGCTGCCCTATGCTCAAGATGTTCTGAAGCACACAAACAGTTGACACACCTGACACACACACCACACCCTTGCCCTGCATAAAGGTCTGTTCCATCCCTTCAGCAATGCTTCAGCATTAACCTGTTTAGCTATGTGTCTAACAGTGTCTCCTGAAGCTCCCTGAATATCTATAGACCTCCCGTGTACCAGTCCCCCTGCTTGACCACCGATTACCCATCTTCTACCAGCCTCTGACCAAAGGACCGTCCTGACCAGTCTACTGGAACAGACTATTGTACCTTGCCTGGAGTCCCCCTTGTGTCCTGTCTGCCGACTGCCACCCCAAGGTACATTCCCAGTGTCTTCCAAGTGTCCTGGTCGCTCCTGTCTGTCTGCATTACTGTGTTCAGACCACCCCACCAACCGTTACACTGTATATATATCCAGACAATAGCTGTTATCTTTTTTTACAATTCAGTACTTTGTCCTAAAGTGTAGAATCAAAGTAACTCTGTTCCTGTCCCACTTCGTTCGTCCGGCTCTCCTCCTATCCATTCTTGCCAGTGGTTTGGCAGAAGCCTTAGATGGATACACTTTAAATACATTTCTAAAGAATGATTCATTGAAAGAACCATAAAAAGAAAAATGACATGGTAAATTGAAGTTGCTAAAATGTTAACACCTCCAATACTCCTTCCCATGAACACCCATTAGCAGGTAACGTTGTGAAATGTTCTTCGGAACAAAGAGGAGCATTCAGGGCTTTTTGGAGTCAGTGCTTGGGTTTCTATAACCTTGTCCTGTTCTTTCTTTGACTGAGCAGTAAATAAATGTTGGTTCAGCTGGTAAAGACATAATTAGAAGTAACGGTCACTCTCTCCGCTCCATCATATTGAGACCTTGGTAGTTGTACCATGGAAGTCAAACTCATTATTACGAATGGGTTGCATAGGTTAGCGTCTCCTATTAGAGCTGTCATCTATATCAAACCGACTGAGTAAAACAAAGCACATGTTTGGAATTCAGTCAAGGATTTGTCATCTATCAGCTTATACGCCACATATCCAATCATACAGCTGGCCGGATTATTAATTTGCATGACAAAATCCATGGCGTGTGTTCCGGCGTCCCTCATGTAAATTTTATAATAACTGTATTATTAACATCCATTACACATTGCACTTGCTAGCACCGTGATGGCTGTACGGATCCGTATGTAAATATCAGTGTCTCCCAACCCCGTGCTCAGGGAGCGAAAACAGACCCGATTTTAAGGGTTACCTTGGGAAAAGCAGACTGAATCCGGCAATCATTGAGCAGCAAATCATATCACCTGTGCTGTGCTTCACTTTTCTGGCAAACCTGGCCTGTTAGGATTTCTTGAGGACTAGGGTTGGGAACTACTGCTCTAAGGGATCACAGTACAGGGAGCGGAATTCAAAGAGCCTGATATTCCCCAAGCCCCGTCTCTTTAAGGTCATCAATCACCTGTCAGAATACATGGTAGGCTGATGGATTTATGGACTCATTGCCTATCATACATAGGCGGAAGTATGATATAATCCAAGATTGGAGCAGAGTGGAATAAAAAAATCAAGTAACCTGGCCTGTAGGTTGTACCTGAGGACAGGGTTTGGCAAATACGGTATATATTACCCAATTAATGTAAATTATAATCCTATAATGGATAATTTTGTAGGGTTCTATCTATTACCAAATACACCACAGTTTCCTTTAAATCTGTGTAAAGGTGCGATACGCAATGACATTTTTATCTTATTAGCTGGAAAAAGTTGGAGAACCTTAGTTTACAGGGAAAATCTCTGTTGTTTTAACCACGGTAAAACTTCTTTCATTCCATATGGGAAATTCAGACAGGAGAAGTGTCATCAATAAATTTCCTTCTTCTCAGCTTGAATTTCCCTCTCTGGATCACTAAAGTTTACTATCGTTACAATGTGGTGAGTGACTATCCCTCTAAGTGCAATATTCCAGAGCTGTTGTAAACTTAACAACCCCATAGACTATAATGGCTCTGGTAACTTTACAACAGCTCTGGTTAAGTTAGCACCAACTTTGTAATATGGCCCTTAGTATTTTACTGCTGTGCTACTATCTTTTTGTCTCGGCACTTTGCAATCTGATATCCATTCTCTTATCCCTGCACAACCAACAGAAATGTCTGGCCCCTACTGCGGTACTTCCCAAAACTGCTTTGTGACCCACTAACAGGACAGGTATTATGGAATAAGTGAATATGCGAGAAGTGAATGTCATATGCGAGAAGTGAATGTCACGTGCAGGATATACTTGAAGTCAGATAGATTAACTCATCCTCTTTTGAAAGCACACAAAGTCCTTTATATTTTTCTTCACTTTATTGAGAAAATAACAGCAAATAAAAGGTGTCTTGTGGGTAGAGAGGGCTTCTCTTAAGGATGCTTTCTAGTAGGAGGTAAAACAGAATGCATCTACCCAGTATAAACAGGATGCTGCTACTCACAAGCCTCCATGGATAGAATGAAGGAAGTGAAGCTTTGCTGCACAGGAAATGGGGCTGGGTCAGACTAACTATGCGAGTTAGACAGGGAGAGTGGACTAATCCATCCTAAGTAAAATCACAGGGGGGTGCGACAAATAAGAAATATGGTTCCATGATACCAGGCTTACCATATATCTGAAGCACAGCACAGTACAGGTGATATGATTTGCTACTCACTCAGTGATTGCAGGATTCAGTCTGCATTTCTCCAAAGTAATCCTTAAAATCTGGCCTGTTAGTGGGTCCTAACAGCAGGCTGGAAACCATACTGTGCACAGGGAATAAAAGGAGCAGAAAGCTGAGCTTGCAGTGTCCTGAATACATAGGACTAACTCATTGGTAAAAGAAAATATTAAATAATTTCAATTGCCAAAATGCTTTTTTACCATTTGGATTTATTGAGGCTTACTTAAGAGTTAAGTTACGAATCAATATAATGTCCCTTTACACATAGACAGATACATTTAGGAGAGACATCCACCAAGGGAAAGGCACTATCTAGAATAGCACCTGACAAAAAAATACCACGTTTCAGCTTCTTATTGCAATATTGTGCCATTACAGCAGATTGGACGTGAGTCAAAGGTTTCCTATAGCTGGGTCAATGCTTTTATTCTCACTGGTTTGTACCACCCATGGTACTAAACTAGTAATGAGATAATTATTTGAGGGAACTGTTATGTCCATGACTATAAACGCGCATCTGCTACCCCCGTCAACCTTATGAGTATCAAGGGTGATGAACACATTCCATGGAAATGTTTTGTGCGCTCTTCCATTGCTCACATAGTTAAACCATGTTGAGCATTTTTTTTAATTTCCAGAATGCTTTATCCTGTTGCCGTTTTATAGCTAACAGATGCTTCATCAGTGGCGCATCACACCTTCCTACAAACACTGCCGCAAGGTTCAGTAAGTTTCACCTTCATCTAACATTTCTTGGTGGGTAGATCGCTTTGGTGAAGGTGAATCAATGGTCTCAGAGCGTATGGATATCCAGGAGAATAGTCTGAGCAATAATCCTATAGATAAATGGTCCAAATTTGAGTTCTTCCGACACAGGTCAAAATGTGAAGGTTGCCATCTTGCGATGATGAGTATCAGCTATTTACGGGATTTGATGCATCTGTTATTATTTCCTTTCAGTGGGTAAAGTTTACATCGGATTCAATTTTGCCATTTGTCACCAGTTTAGAAGGTCCTACAGGTGACATGTAACATTTCCCTAGGGGATGTGTGAAATACAGAAGACTCATTCTGTTCTCTGTTGTCAGGGTCGGGGGAGCGGGAAGCAGGAACCAGGTGTAGAAGCTATAACGCAGTACAGAGTAGGGAATATCCAGAAGAAGAGTCGAGACTTTCCAGGTTTGGTACACAACAAGGATATATTAGCATTCGTTTAGCAGGTATACAACTCCTAAGAGAAGCGACGCTGTGGCAATGATAGTGTTCAAGGACTGGGTATATATAGGCAGTTGGGGTGGTCACGCCCCTCTGAGCGGTGATGATTCGTCTCCCTATTGGGTCCCATCTGGGAGGTAGGCTCACCCTGGGGTCGAGCCCAGTCCCTGTCCATCAAGGGCTCAGCCACGCCCCCAACCTGTAAAAGGGAGCCTCCAGATCCAGACGCTGGTTTGGGCCACGCCCCCTCAAACCGCACGGTGAGGAGTCAGGCACCGTGGTGTTCTGGGGCTCCAAATCGGCGCCATGACAGGCCCCACCGGCCGCTCGGATCAGGCGTGGTCCGCCCAACGCCGGAGGAGGCAACCCCCGTGATCGGGGCAGCGCCACTGCGACCACCGCAGGTGAGGGTCCAGGCCGCGAGGCGGCACCAGGTGGGTCCCGGGGTCGCCGAGATCCCGCTTCGGGGCATGACATCTGTGATGATGCAACTATTTTGTTCTGTATCTTGAAAATTACTTCTCTCTTGACCTTTTTCCATTTTTTTTCCTTTTTAGGGCTACCAAGCAAAAGTATAAGGGGTATCCACTAACTGCATTGATGCAACACGATAAGCTTTGGCAAACCAAGATCATCAGGGGAATGAAACTTCCCTTGCCGTTCTTTGGTTTTCTCTCTTTGGATTGCCAAAGATTACGGCGTTTGCAGCAAAGACTATTTTCACCGTTGTTTTAGAGATTGTCTCACGATGTGCTTCATGATCTCAGGTAAGAGCTTCAGTGCGTGGTAAACCCAGGAGTGTTTTTTTTCTTTTTCAATTGAAGAGGATATGGTGACATTGACCAGGACCTTTATTACAAAACAGGCAGCGCACAACAAAAAGACAGGTAGCTGCAGGTAGTTGCATATAGTTATGGAATCAAAGAAAAATTTGGGAATATCGCCTTTGTATGTTCCTTGCAACAAGCACATTTAATCTGCTTTTGTCCTGTTTAGCATCAGAACATGATTAAATTAGAAGCTAGGGTTAGAAATTAGGGTTAGGGTTAGAAATTAGGGTTAGGGTCAGAAATAAAGATTAGAAGCTAGGGTTAGGGTTAGAAGCTAGGGTTAGAAATTAGGGTTAGAATTTCTGACCCCAATTTCTAACCCTAGCATCTAACCCTAATTTCTAACCCTGATTTTCGGTGGTTCGTTCGGCAGGCTTAATCAGGCGAATACTGGTGGTTTCAATGTAAAACAAAATCCTCGTTGTTACTAAATAGTTATTCAACCGTTTACTCTTTTCACTTGCAGCAAAAAGTATCTTTATTTATTTTTTAGGCATTTTTTGGTGAAATTTTTGAACTCCTAATTTATTTTAAAACGAGTCATTTTCCTTCAGTCTGGCTGTGTTCCGTGGGGGCTATCCATGGTGCTGAAACCTATTCCGAACCAAGCACAGCAGCCTTGTGGGGCTCCGAAGCATGTGGATAACTCTTTTTTTTATCCTAATCTAAGTAATTAATTATTCCGTTTCTCATTACGATAACTAATGAAAACGAAATAAGAATTAACAATAAAAACGAAAAAAAAACGAATGGACCCGAAAAATTAAATACCAGCCATCCGAATTAATGAATCAACCCGAAATTAACAATAAAAACAAACGGACCCGAATTTTCAGATCGGTCGAAAAATACGAATCGTGGAAACATATCGAACAACCCTAAAAAAAAAAAACAGAACGAAATGATCTGAAATGGAAAGAAAAATGGAATGAAATTATCTGAAGAGAAACAAATTGTTTGGCCGTGCACATGTCTAGTGGCCGGCTCTTCTGCCTATATAATGTAGGCTTGTGCACCGATTTTTTTTTCGGTTCGATTCGATTTTTTGGATTTTTAAACTTTTCGATTCGACTCGTTTCGACCGATTTCTGTTTCGATTCGGTTCGGCTCGACTCGTTTTTCGTGTATATTTTTTTCGGAATTTCGACCATTTTTCGTATTTTCGCCTCACTTAGCTCGTTTTTTGTATCGACTTTTCGTATTTTCAGAAATTTTCGTTTTTTCGGAACGTCTGTTCTCCTCGTTTCAAAGCAATAAATTTCGATTTGACACATTTCAAGTACATTCGTAAATTCCGAAAATATTTCGTTTCGGCTCGGAAAACTTTTCGGATCTGCCATTTTCGGATCTAAAAATTTTCGGAAAATCGGCCGGATCCGAAAACACGAATCGGGAAATTTCGTGAAAATTCCGAAATTCTGAAACCCGAAACGCACATCCCTAATGTAATGGCTCTCAGGTCACTTCAACTTTGCTACAGCGTTGAACTATACACTTAAACACTTCCATTCAGTGTGTTCTGAGAAGCTTCCTGATTTCTACTTGACCAGTTCTTTTTGACTGGTCTGACCTCCGCTCCTCGCTGCCTACCACAACCCAGACCATTATCGACCTTTCTTGTTGCATTTACATTCTGTACCTCATTTCGGATGCCTGTCCTGCCTGGGCAACTTCGGCTCCTAACATCCCGACCCTGTGACATTTCCCCAGTCGATGCACGGAGACACGAGCTGCAGTTCTAACTGCAGTAACTCCTTTTGGCCTGCAGATGGTGACATCCTCCTGCCAAATAGGTTATTACAGTAAGAAATACATCGAGGATATTCCCAAATATTTCTTAGTGTATAATTATTGAAATGATATTTCCGAATAACCACTGGAAAATCGCTTGGTAGCAAAGGGGTTTACAGATCTGTAAAACAGACTAATGGTCAGCCCTAGGCTTGAGCTAAGTTGATTTTTATTACAGAAGTGGAGAGGGTGCTATATAGAAAATAACACAAAAACACAGAAAATTGGACTTTTCATGAAGCGTTTAATATAAAAGAGAGGGAAATAACAGAACATTCAAAGATGTAACCGTCAATATGTTCAGAACAGCTACTTGATCCAAAAGAAAAATCACTTTGCCAACTTGAAGTCAAGAAATATATTTTCCTTGTCGCAGCAAAATTGGAAATTAACTCAATTTGTTTTGTTTTTTTTCATCTTGGTTTAGATCACCAGCACAAACCTGATATACCTGAGCCCTTTTATTCAGGCACTATTCTATTGTGTGAGAAGTCACATTCTAGTCGTTCACCGCGCTCGGCCACTGTGTTCAGTTTTGAGTTACAAAAATAAAAAATAAATAACCCGAGAACTAAATGTCCCTTAAAACAATGTCATCGCCTGACGCAGGTAACGTCTAATACTGTTGCTTGGAAACAGGCTAAAACAACAATCAAAAGGCAATTTATGCAATATATACAATAAACACTCCCTTGATAAATCTATTAATCATAATTACCCTTCAGAGATAAACAGTAACCGTCTGTCCTTCACATGCCGGTAATTCCAGCTTCAGCTCCGGAAGGGACAGTCAGGTCATTTATAAACCAAGCAAGAACTGGATATTACAAGAATAATAATGATAAAAAAAGAAATCCTTTGCCCAGATGTTTAAACCAGTATAGAAATGTCAAAGCTGAGCAGTAATATTCTATATTTTACATATATATTGTAATTTTCAAGGCTAAATCCCATGTAAAAAAAGCGAGCCAGAAATATTGGAGTGCTGCAGAGTAAAACTGTTATTAAGATAACACTGGTGTTTACTGAAGCTGCAAACACCGGTGAAAACTGCCATTGTTGCAACTCCAATAAACGCCAGCATTTCACAAAATAAGTTTCCAAACAGAAGAAGCTTCACGGCTATGTTCGCTGATGTTTACAACTTTGGCAAAGACAAGCATTTGATGAATAACCCCCTAAATTTACAACCTACTTATCAAAACACTGTTAACCCCTTACCGCCGCAGGACGTACCATGCCATCCTGGCGACGGGAGGGCTTTGAAGATGTAGGGTGTACTGTAGGGTGTACAGGTACGCCCAGCTATTTTCAATGGGGCCGCCACGGCCCCTTTCTGCAGCCTGACTGCGTTGCCATGCGCCATTGGCTGAGCGGGACAGCCTGAACTCAGGTCGTCCCACTGCAGCCAATGACGCACGCTGTGGAGCGGGCTCAATTTGCCTCGCCAGCATTTAACCACCCCTGTCAGGCAACGCCTGCACCTGTCGTTAAAGGGACACACCATGCACAGAGTGGCATATATGTTCAAGGATTTGATAAAAAAGGCTTTTTTCTTAGTTTGTTCAGTGTTGAGCAGTACATGCTCTTATTGTAAGCTCCCACCTACTGATATGTCCTGTCACTGAGTTTGTGCTCTCTGCATGTCTGTGTGTGTGTTCTCTGCCTGTGTGTCTGTGTGTGTGTGCTCTCTGCCTGTGTGTATGTGTGTGTGTGTGCTCTCTGCCTGTGTGAGTGTGTGCTCTGTGTGTGTGTGTATGTTTGCTCTCTGCCTGTATGACTGTGTGCTCTTTGTGTGTGTGTGCTCTCTGTGTGTGTTTGCACTCTCTGCCTGAGCTTTTGCTTTCTGCGTCAGTTTGTGCTCTCTGCCGTGTGTGTGTGTGTGTATCGGTGTATCAGTGTATCACTGCGGTTAGGTCAGTGGCTGGTGAGGCACTGGCTAGTATCAGAGCCAGATATACACAGGACCCCAGAATTATATGTACCCAGGCAGTCAGACCCCAGAATTATACAGTTGTGTTCAAAATTATTCAACCCCCAATGCTGTAAAGGGTTTTAGGGAATTTAGTGTACATTTGTAATTGTATTCTGAAATCCTACAAGGACTTTTTAAAGAACCATATGCAACTAAAATGACATCAATTGGTTTTGTAATACAGTAGTAAATGTTTCTTTTGTGAATTCTTCATTGACACAATTATTCAACCCCTTAAAGACTACCACTCTGAAGAACAGAGGTTCATTCAATTGTTTTCAATCAGGTATTGAAAACACCTGTGGATGTCACGGAGCAGCAATAAAGCATAATAAGCACCAATTAGGCAGCTTTAAAATGACTGTGATACTCAGCTCCTTCTAGACATTTACTGGTGTGGTTACAAACATGGTGAAGTCAAGAGAATGGTCCAGGAAGACAAGAGAAAAGGTGATTACTTTTCACAGGAAGGGCAATGGCTATAAGAAGATTGCAAAGATGTTAAACATACCAAGAGAGACCATAGGAAGCATCATTCGCAAATTCAAGGCAAAGGGCACTGTTGAAACGCTACCTGGTCGTGGCAGAAAGAAGATGCTGACTTCGACTGCTGTGCGCTACCTGAAGCGTAGAGTGGAGAAAAGTCCCCGTGTGACTGCTGAGGAACTGAGAAAAGATTTGTCAGATGTGGGTACTGAAGTTTCAGCTCAGACAATACGGCGCACACTGCGTAATGAAGGCCTCCATGCCAGAACTCCCAGGCGCACCCCCTTGCTGTCTCCAAAGAATAAGAAGAGTCGACTGCAGTATGCCAAAAGTCATGTGGACAAACCACAGAAGTTTTGGGATAGTGTTCTGTGGACTGATGAAACAAAATTAGAAGTGTTTGGGCCCATGGATCAACGCTATGTTTGGAGGAGGAAGAACAAGGCCTATGAAGAAAAGAACACCTTGCCTACTGTGAAGCATGGCGGGGGGTCAATCATGCTTTGGGGCTGTTTTGCTTCTGCAGGTACAGGGAAGCTTCAGCGTGTGCAAGGTACCATGAATTCTCTTCAGTACCAGGAGATATTGGATGACAATGTTATGCAGTCCGTCACAAACCTGAGGCTTTGGAGACGTTGGACCTTTCAACAGGACAATGATCCCAAGCATACCTCCAAGTCCACTAGAGCATGGTTGCAGATTAAAGGCTGGAACATTTTGGAGTGGCCATCGCAGTCACCTGACTTAAATCCGATTGAGAACCTCTGGTGGGACTTAAAGAAAGCAGTTGCAGTGCGCAGCCTAAGAATGTGACTGAACTGGAGGCTTTTGCCCATGACGAATGGGCGAAGATACCCGTAGATCGCTGCAAGACACTTGTGTCAAGCTATGCTTCACATTTAAAAGCTGTTATAACTGTAAAAGGATGTTGTACTAAGTACTAAGATTGAATGTCACTTGGGGGTTGAATAAAACTGATAATGATGTGAGCACAGAAAAGACATTTGTGGTTATTTCATTATAAATGTTATGTTATATTTGTCTGACCTACACGTGCCTCTTTGATTTAATTGTAAGCAAGATGACTGAATGATCAAAATCAATGTCAAACTGACCAAAACACTCAATTTCAGTGGGGGTTGAATAATTTTGAACACAACTGTATGTACCAGACAGACAGACCCCAGAATTATATGTACCCAGGCAGACAGACCCCAGAATTATATGTACCCAGACAGTCAGACCCCAGAATTATATGTACCAGGCAGTCAGACCCCAGAATTATATGTAACCAGGCAGACAGACCCTAGAATTATATTTACCAGGCAGATTGATCCTAGAATTATATGTACCCAGGCAGTCGGACCCCATAATTATATGTACCCAGGCAGACATACCCCATAATTATATGTACCAGGCAGACAGACCCCAGAATTATATGTACCCAGACAGTCAGACCCCAGAATTATATGTACCCAGACAGTCAGACCCCAGAATTATATGTACCAGGCAGTCAGACCCCAGAATTATATGTACCCAGACAGTCAGACCCCAGAATTATATGTACCAGGCAGACAGACCCCAGAATTGTATGTACCCAGGCAGACAGACCCTAGAATTACATGTACCAGGCAGATAGATCCCAGAATTATATGTACCCAGGCAGTCAGGCCCCAGAAATATATGTACTCAGGCAGTGCCAGGCAGTGCTCCCCAGGATCTGGCCGCTGTCAGTGCACCCAGGAACTGGCTGCTGTCCATGCTTACCAGGATCTGGCTGCTCTCTCAGGGCTCCCCAGAATCTTTTGCTGCTCTCAGGGCTCCCCAGGATCTTTTTGCTGCTCTCTGGGCTCCCCAGGATCTTTTACTGCTCTCTAGGATGTGCCTCCAGGCACACAGCCCCGTTGCACCCCCCCATGACTGATGAGAACAGTCACATAACTGTCCTGTGTCAATCAAAGCATGGGAGGCATGTCTCCCATGGAGGCGTTTTTTGAATTGCTTGAGTTCAATGGTGCTTTTCCATTGGTCCAAGCAATTCAATTGCTGAGGAACTGAAGACTGTAGATTCAGGAAGTAGGCAGTGCCAGACGTGCGCTGCAGACTTCAATGAATCTATTAGCCAGCTTGAGCTACGCAAATTGCGTGGGCTCAGAGCAGGCTGCCGCTGCTATGTGATGATACATCACACAACAGCTGGTGAACTAAAAAAAAAGCGAAACAGCAGAGACAGACGGCGGGGGAGTGTGGAGCAGGTGAGTATGTGAACTTTTCTTTTTTTAAATAGCAGCAAGTTTTATTTAAAAAATTTATAGTTCCCACTTAATGGAATTATGGCAGGTGAGGCCCTGCCTCATATGCCGTCCCTGAATGCACGTCCCTGGTGTGTATGTGCCTTTGTGCTCTCTGCCTGTGTGTGTGCTCTCTGCCTGTGTGCGTGTGTTTGTGTGGTCTTTTGCGTGTGTGTGTGTGTGAGAGCTCTGCCTGAATGTGTTCTGCATGTGTACATGTGTGCTCTTTGTGTGTATGTGTGCGCTCTGGAAATGTGTGCACAGAGGGAATATAGGGTTTGTAAGTGTGTCTGTAAGTTTGTTTAAATGTGTGTGTTTCGCTTTAAAAAATGTTTTTTAAAAAATTATCTGCTATGCTTTATATTGCGCAGGCCTATTTATGTCCCAGTCCAGCCCTGAACATACCCCACGGCCTCAGCGTCTACGGTAAGTTATCTCTCCTTTGTTTTAGCCTACATTCATCTATGCCAGTGGTTCCCAAACCTGTCCTCAGGTCCCCCTAACAGGCCAGGTTTGCCAGATATGTGAAGCACAGCACAGGTGATATGATTTGCTGCTCAGTGATTGCAGGATTCAGTCTGCATTTCCCCAAGGTGATCCTAAGGGCGACTTGAGGACCAGGTTTGGGAGCCACTGGCCTATACCTATGATGATGTGAGCTTTGCAGGCTTATTCAGCTTGTCAGAATCCTTATGGTACTGCTGAATGTTAGATTTGCATGGTAGAGGTATGACGTCTCATGAATCGGTCCCCCTGGACGATTTTCCATTGCCTGCTCATATTCCCACAAAGCCGGTGGGATTGGGACATCAATTTTTCAATTCAAATTCTTCAATCTAGAGACAGGCCTGTTCTGATCACATCTTATAGCTATTGTTTTAGAACCAGTCAGTGTAATATATCTTTTTTATGCTTCTCTCAGTATCCTGTAAGGATTTCATTCATTCTGCCATATGACTGTACAGGAGGTCTCTCACATGTGCTATTTATGACATATGTATGACATGCAGTATATCAAGGCCACCGTGTGCTTTTATATAAGGTCTCCAACAAAACGAGATATATGGATGTTAAATACCATAAATGCATGCTGACTGTCACCTGTATAATTTGATATTAAAACTGTTGTGTTGTTGAAAAATCCAAACCAATGCCTGTAAATTTGATCTGAATTTGATTATTATTGCCAATGTGAATGTCTCTTGCTGTGTCAAAGGATTAAATGGGCTATTGTGTTTACAATGATATTTAAACTGCACAGACGTCTTTAAAACCCATAACACCCACAATCATGTATACATCTATTAACATTAAAAAGAAACAGCACGGAAATAAATTAAATAATCTCTTGTTGCATTAGGCTGGGGTCAGACGAGCGCACTGATCACGTCCGTGTTGCTGCACATTTTAACGTCCGTGGTAGAATACAATTATGATCGGTAGAGACGACACATGAAGTACATCCGCATAGATGTGCGGATGCACAACGGACGTGGCAAACGGACGCAAGTTAGGCAAGAACGTAAATCCGCTAGAACGGATGCACAGAGTGCGCTGCGTCCGCAACGTCCGCATAGCTTTGTGTGTGAGTGATGGAACGTAGTCAGACGGACTGCATTTTTAACGTCCAGCATTTTTGACGGACAAAATGGTTTTCATATTAATTTATTTTTCCTTCTACGTCAGACAAAAAAAACGTCAGTCACAAAAACAGACCGTGTGGCCACTACCTTGATGTCAGTCAGAAAGTACATCCATTGTGCACGGACGCACAGTCTGCACAGAATGCGCTCGTCTGACCCTAGCCTAACAACGGTCGTACTGACAAAAAGAAGGGCGAGATCTGGGGTCACTTATTGCTCTGCAGAGATATGATCCCAGTTATATTAACTGAAAATCCCTGTGTAGATAAATATATGGTGTCACTGTACATTTTTCATACAGGTATACATACATATATTAATTTTCTGTGAGACCCTCTCTATATGCCCGCTGGAGGGCCAGGATTCACTGGCCCAGCTCCAGCAAACCCTTTTTTTTTTATTTTTTTTTATTTTTTTTTATATTTCAAATTTTTTATTTTGCAATAAACAAAGGGTCACAGACCGACCAGCCAGGTGGCCTCACAGGGCCAGATAAAATACAGAGAAATCACATAAAACATAAGGGGGGATCTCATGGGAAACTGAAGAATAACAAAAATTGGGGGAGGGGGGTATATAATAACAGGGGGGTGCAGAAACTCATCAGGAGGGTCGATCCAGCAAAAACAAAAGGGAGCGATGGAGTTCGCTGAGGGGGCACCAGGAAAACAGAAAAATAAATAAAAAATAAAAAAAAAGGGGTAATAAAAAGAAGGTAGTGAAGGACTGCCAAATATTCGTGGCATTCCTGGCTCACCCCGGTAACCAAAGGGAAACCGAGGGCCATGGAAGGGGCCACGTGGCCGGGAGACCTGGGGCCAAAAGGGTGGACAGAGCCTAGGTAGCCACCCTAGCGGCTCACCCAGGCTAGTTCCCAATGTCCCACACAAAAAAAAAAAAAAAAAGGGGGGGATAGGGAGTCCCAGTGCTCCAGCAGACGAACAACATTAAACCCAAAAATTCAGCAAGCAGGACCATAACATCGTTCAGGAGTACATAAAAAGGGGGGAGAAAGAAAAATGACTTGAAAACGGAGTCCGCAAAAATCTCAGCAAGAATCAGTATCCACATAAAGCATCTCGAGAGCACCGGTCCACCGAAACTAGGTCACCGCAGTACAAAACAGGACGGGGACCAATATATCTCTTATGGGGTAGTCCGCTTCAGCCCGTATCGAGCCATAAGACAGCGCAGTAGGCAATAACAGTCCCGTATCCCTGGCATGTTAGCTGACCTCGAGAAGCTCCTAAGCGCGGTACAGCATGTGGTAGGCCCGAAGCCTCCAAAAACGGTAAGCCCTCGAGGGAAAACGGTGCCAGACCAGCGAATCCTGCAGCCTTCCAGACCCCGCAGACCGCCGGTACATCACCCTCACATGGACCACCGATCACCCCATCAGTCCCGGGATTCAGGGACGTCTCCTCAGCCGGGTCGCTAGGGTCAGCATCGCATCTTCCTTCCTCTTCAGGGTGCTGCCCGGCCTCCATGAAACCAGGACACCGGGACAACGCGGGTTCGATGTCACTCACCATCTGCGGCATCCTGCAAGTTCGCAGCACGGCCATCATTTTGCGCCAAGTACCTCTGGTAAATATGCTGTCATCGTCCCCTGACAGGATCTCGAGGCATGCGTCCAGGCCCCGCAGCACAGCCTCCCCCTCTCCACCACGAGGACCTAGACCGCACCGCAGGCTCCCCGCACGCTCCCCCGCTGCTTCCTCTTCAGAGCCATTCGTGTCGCCTGGGAGATGTGGGCCCACCATCTCGTCAGCCCGTATCCGAGTTCCCCACCGGGAACAGAGTCGTCAAGAAGGGTGAGGAGCACCAGCAAAGGGATCCCCCTGGAGCCAGGCCGCAAGATGGCCGCCGGCAAAGTTCTTCAGACAACGGCAGCTTCCGAGATGCTAGTCTGCGGTCCGGAGGGGGGAACTTAACAGGCTCCGGACAGATGTATCCTATGGCCAGCCACGGAGGGACCTCAGCAAGGAAAAATGGCAAAGAAATCCGGCCCAAAAACTCCCTTTTCATGGGAATCTGAAGCGGAGCTCCGCCATGCACATCTTCTCCTCTCCACGGCTAGCCACGCCCCCTTTTTTATTTTTAACATTCATTGCTACATTCAGGTTCCTGGGCTCCAGTTTGAACTTTTCCTGGCATTCCACGGAGCACCAGGTGTGGCTCATCCCACCTGAGTAGCCTCCATAAATGGGAGCTACGCCCATCTATCCTTGCTTCAGCATTGATTGTGATTGTGTGTCTGACCAGCACTTTGATAGAAGTCTTCTAGGAGTGTGGAGACCTGTCTTGTTTCTGCAGCATTCCAGTTTGTCTGAAGACCACCTTCTCCATTCGTGAGTTCTGGATACTTCCATTCTGTTTTGGTATACCTGTGTACCGACCCCTGGATTTGAATAACGTTTCCTCTCTGGATATCCCCATTCATTGGATTACAAGTGTACCGACTCTCTGCTATGGATATGGACTAATCATTGCCAGCCGCCTGCCGCAAACTTTCTGCTCTGTTGGCCTACGATACCTGCAAGTTCCATTGTTCCTGTATCTTCCCCCTCTGTTTTGTCTTAGTTCTGTTTCCCCTGTATTCTGTATTTGTTATATATTTATAGATATTCTTTGCTCATACTCTGTTTAGTCTATTTAGCTATTTCTGCCTCACCCCTGTTCTTATCTTTCCTTTTACTAGTCCTCTATCTTGCTAGTATTTGGCTATTTCTGCCTCACCCCTATTTCTTGCAGTTTAATTCTATTTCTCTTAAGCTCTTTTCCTGTCTAGTCCTTCTGCTTAGCTTTTCCTATTCGTCTCCTTCCAGTCTCTCATCTGCTTAGTTTCTATTTCTTATTATTCTGGATCCAGTCTCGTCTAGCCCTTCTCCTCTATTGTTTATACCCTTCTTAGTTTCACTCCTGTATCTGTGTTTCCCCTACCCCTGTGTATTTCAATAAAATATTCAGTTGCTCTGCAAATTTGTCTGGCCTCTGCTGCATCGCCACATACTAGACTCGCTCTTGCCCAGCATCCACACGCCGAGCCTGACATTTTCATTCTAATGGTATTTGAGGAAGTACTAATAACCATAAGCAGGGCTGGATTCTTAATTAGGCAGAGTAGGCATGTGCCTAAGGCACCTAACATAAGGGGATGCCTTACTCTGTAAAAAAACAAACAAAAGTAAAATATGTAATTAGACCCCTGTATCTCTGAGGCCTTACAGGCTAGAGGGACATAGAAGTAATCATCAAACTATGGCCTTTCCGATGATAGCAAACATGACCAGGCTTATATAAAAACAAGATAAAATATTGAAAAAAAATATATAAAAGAAAAGTCTACTTTTTCTCTGGTCTAAGGCAAATACATATATTTACATATAAGGCAAACAATACCTCTGCACTAACTCACTTTCTCATTTCGCATGTCAGGATCAAATGTGGAGGTGATGGCACAATCTGTTACTAAGCATTAGTTAATCTTTACAAAAGCTCTGCTGTGCAGAGAGTGGACGAACTTTAGATCCCTGTATCTCCTTTCCTTATCCCCCACAAGTTCACGTTATGAGTCATTGGACAGGTCAGAGTCTGGCAACATAGGCTATTGCATAAGGGAGTACACTGTCAGGTATATTACACACAAAAGAGAATTTTAAAATGGACGCTTGTAGCCATTTTGTTTTGAAAGACAGTTTTTCTTTCTAATTTCTCTAAGTTTAGAAATGAACGAGATTTTTTTTACAGAGTTCATTCCTGGGTGAAGTCTTTTATATTTTTTTAAGAAGTGCCAGACATGAATGGAACCTAGAATGTTGTGTGTGATAAGGCTAAGGTTTAAGTGCTAAGATGTGTCATAATTAAATTTATTGGTCTGTCTTAAGTTTCTAAAACAAAAGATATTTTGTCTTTTGGGTATAGGAAAAAGAGTTAAAATTTCTCTAATATAGATTTATATTTACAAAATATATGTTTATAATCAAGGTATATTTTATTATATTTACAGTAGGAAATATACTCCAAAATATAGTATATAATTGGTAAATAATAAAAATTACTAAAGAATAGATTAACCAGGAAAGAATTTAGTTGATGGGACTCTGAGTAAGTAACTAAAAGGGAGTAGGGATATAAATCAAAGATAACAGATGGAGGCACTGTGTCTGGGAGAAGAGAAGGTCTTTGTTAAGTCAGTCTGACTTTTTTGACCCGAGATAAGAATTAAAAAGAAATGGTGGAATTAATTTAAGAAGTGCAATACTGCCCTCTAGAGGATAGTAAATATAATGATTTATATTATCATTATTTAACCGTGACATCAAATTGGCTATAATAAGCTGCAAAGGTTTTTGTAAGTCAGTCGGAGATTTCAGCAGACAGACTCACACTGCAATGCATTACACATGACCCTCTGAGAGCCCAAGATTCCAACACTCAGACTCACACTACGATGCAGGCAGATCCCAAGACATGAGGCAATCAAGATTCTCACTAAATTTCTGACTCTCACCAACTCTCTAACTCATATGCATTGATTATCTGATATCGATAATTTTCACACATTCCAAAAATTACTACATCAGGAATTCCAAGGCCGACTTATCAACATCCAAATTGGACAGGTAATGTATGAAATAAGGAATTAATGTAAAAATATATTTGTAGAGATTTTTGCAACGTAGACTGAGACTTCTCGGATACGGTTAAATCCAAATTCTAAGTAATTCTATTCTGCAGATAGAAATATGAAGAAGTGGATATAAGGATTTATTCCTAACAGAAATGTTGCAAGATAGATACCAATATATATATTGAAATTGGAAATTACTGTGATTAAAATTAATAAGCAAGGAATTATATAACTACAAAATAAAAAGCAAAGGATTAGAAGTTTAATTCTCGAGATTAGGGGAGGATTCACTAAATAAGTTTTTATTACTTATCATTAAATGAGTTTATCTTTTGTTGATTCATGTAGCATAGAGATATATATATATATATCTATAAGAGCTGGCTGGTTAAACATTGTTTGCTGGGAAATGCATGTTGTATTAAGCAGAAATGTTTATTAACCATTTGTGTATTAGTTACTAACTGATAAGGTAAATGATATTAATCATATATGCAGTTACTAACCGGAGATACATATATTGTGAAGCTAGTTTTTAAATGCTGATGGATTGTGGTTTATAAATTGTTGTTTATGATATGAGATTTGAAACTTTTTTTGTATACGTAATAAATATATATATATTTTTATCCGATTATTGATTATTGTATTTTTTAAAGCAAAACACAGACAATTAAAAGAATTCAGGATAATTTCTAAGAGATATAAACGATTGATATTTGTGTCTCGTATAAGTTTCTTATGAAATAATAATCCCTGATATATTGGAGGCAACTGCCGAGGTAGGTCCAGTAAGTCCAATATAGACATATTGGAGGCTTGGCTGATGAGTCCAATATATATAAACGTGTTGTATTCACGTGCAGAGATTATATCCGACAACACCCAAATGCTCAAACACATTTCAGGGTTATTCAGAAAGAAGTGAAAAGCAGGAGAATTGGCAGGAGAATGAACAATCTAGACCAAATAGCCTATTTGGAAAGTGAGATAAATGAGAGACGTTTTCTGGTTTGGCTATTTTGACCTAGAATTTTCACTCATTCTCCTGGTTTTCACCTCTCTCTGAATAACCCTAATGTGTGTTATAGCCAAAATATATCATTAGTGTATACTTCAGGGGTGCAGCAACCTTGACCATCCAGATGTTTTGGAACTACATTTCCCATGTGTCTCAACTAACTTAACTAGTGGCTGAGCAAGAAATTAGATATAGTTCCAAAACAGCTCGAGAACCAATGACCCTGGTATACATCGTGTCACGTCAAAATGCTAGATCAAAAATTAAAAATTTCCATTTGGATTTCGATCACATGCAGCGTGTAAATTTATTTCCCCAGATATCATCCAAATATTTGAAGTTATATACACTATATTGCCAAAAGTATTCGCTCACCTGCCTTGACTCGCATATGAACTTAAGTGACATCCCATTCCTAATCCATAGGGTTCAATATGACATCGGTCCACCCTTTGCAGCTATAACAGCTTCAACTCTTCTGGGAAGGTTGTCCACAAGGTTTAGGAGTGTGTTTATGGGAATTTTTGACCATTCTTCCAGAAACGCATTTGTGAGGTCATACACTAATGTTAGACGAGAAAGCCTGGCTCTCAGTCTCCATTCTAATTCATCCCAAAGGTGTTCTATCGAGTTGAGGTCAGGACTCTGTGCAGGCCAGTCAAGTTCATCCACACCAGACTCTGTCATCCATGTCTTTATGGACCTTGCTTTCTGCACTGGTGCACAGTCATGTTGGAAGAGGAAGGGGCCAGCTCCAAACTGCTCCCACAAAGTTGGGAGCATGGAATTGTACAAAATGTCTTGGTATGCTGAAGCATTCAGAGTTCCTTCAACTGGAACTAAGGGGCCAAGCCCAGCTCCTGAAAAACAACCCCACACCATAATCCCCCCTCCACCAAACTTTACACTTGGCACAATGCAGTTAGACAAGAACCGTTCTCCTGGCAACCGCCAAATCCAGACTCATCCATCAGATTGCCAGATGGAGAAGCATGATTCGTCACTCCAGAGAATGTGTCTCCCCTGCTCTAGAGTCCAGTGGCTGCGTGCTTTACACCATTGCATCCGAAGCTTTGCATTGCACTTGGTGATGTATGGCTTGGATGCAGCTGCTTGGCCATGGAAACCCATTCCATGAAGCTCTCTGCGCACTGTTCTTGAGCTAATTTGAAGGCCATATGAAGTTTGGAGGTCTGTAGCGATTGACTCTGCAGAAAGTTGGCGACCTCTTCGCACTAAGCGCCCCAGCATCCGCTGACCCCGCTCCATCAGTTTACGTGGCCTACCACTTAGTGGTTGAGTTGCTGTCGTACCCAAACACTTCCACATTCTTATAATACAGCTGACAGTTGACTGTGGAATATTTAGGAGTGAGGAAATTTCACAACTGGATTTGTTGCACAGGTGGAATCCTATCACAGTTCCACGCTGGAATTAACTGAACTCCTGAGAGTTACCCATTCTTTCACAAATGTTTGTAAAAACAGTCTGCATGCCTAGGTGCTTCATTTTATATACCTGTGGCCATGGAAGTGATTGGAACACCTGATTCTGATTATTTGGATGGGTGAGCGAATACTTTTGGCAATGTAGTGTATCTAAGTGTTACTCTTATAAAAAAAATCTGAAATGGGAACCTGTTACTGCATTTTTCGAAGATAATATGCAATTTTTTGCTTGTATTTTGGCGGATTGTGTTTTATGAATTATATAAACGCTAAAATACAATTATCCCGATAGAAGCCACCATCAGGATACAAGTGTATACCTGAGACAAATTAAAACTTAACTTTTATTGACTTAAAAGTAATTGAAAGGAATAGTCAAACCAATAAACAAAAAATGAAACCCAATAAGGTGCCAAATCCCCCATCACCAAAAAACAAAGTTGGTGGCAGCAGATGATAAAAAGAAAATAAATGGATATATGTAGGATACAGTCAATGATAATCAATATTCACTTCAGTATAGTGTATATAGTAGAGCAATTGTATAAATACTTACTAATAACAAGTAGCAGATATTGCCACTGGCATGCACACCAAAACAAAAGACAAGTGTATCGGTAAGGTAAAAAGTTCAAGGTTTAAAACGCTGAACTCGATTCCGAGGTGGGAAATGAGCTGAAAAATAACATTGCTTGCTTTTTATGTTAAACGCGGACAATGAGGAACTTTTTTCTCTTTTACACATTTTTACATGATCGTGTTTGGTCTCATTAGAAAGGCCAGGCTCTGACCTGTCCACTGACACCTAAATTAACATTGAGGGGGGTAACGTATGGAGATACAGCAGCCCAAAGGACACCTGTATCTCCAGTAAAGGGATTTCCCAGTTGGGGGGGGAGTGGGAGAGACTGTGACATCATCACGCTCTTGAGCGATTATACCAGTTTCCAGGGGATGTCCTACAGCGAGGGAAAGATGTCAGCCTGCTGTGAAAGAAGAAAGAAATGGCACTGGGCTGCAGGACAATGACGTGCCAAAACACAAGCATGAAACCAGATTATGTGCTCAGCACGTCGCCAGCAACAAAGAGATTAAAGGGAAACAAGGGGGATAAAATCAGAGCAGGGTGTCCCTTTAACCTCTTGCTGTCCCGCACAAATATTTAGTCTCCTACCTGTACCTCACAATGCTGCCAAGACGCTCGCTGTCATTCTTACTTAGCGGAGTGCAGGCAGCAGATATTGTTTCTAGAAGCAATACCAGCCTTTTGGGTGCAGGGCAAGGGGGCAACGCTGGGCTGCGACAAGGACACAGGTGCAGAATTTTACGCACACTGGCCTGTTTAAATACTAATACATTCACATGCATTTTTATGTCCGTATCACAAAGCTCCACAGAAATAACACTCACAGTAATGTGCAGTGTGTAGGAGCATATCACAAAATCCACAGCAATAAAACTCACAGGAATGTGTGGTGTGGTGTGTATGAGCGTATTCCAGAGCTCCATGGCAATAAAACTCACAGGAATGTGAGGTGTGTATGAGCCACTGCATATCCCAGAGCTGCACAGCAATATAGCTCACAGGAATGTGCGGTGTATATGGGCGTATCCCAGAGCTCCACAGCAATAAAACTCCAAATTCCCCACATCTCAGTCCTATTGAGCATCTATGGGATGTGCTGGAACAACATCTGATCCATGGAGGCCTCACCTCCATACTTGCAGGACTTAAAGAACCTGCTGCTAAGGCCTTGGTGCCAGGTACCACAGGACACATTCAGGCATCTTGTGGAGCCCATGACTTGACACATCAGAGTTGTTTTGGCAACATGGCAGCGAGATCTACACGATAGTATATAACTGCTTTTATTTTTGTGACTAATCAGTGTATGCAAACAAGGATGATGCAGAGCGTTTAGGGACCCTGTTTCGAAAGGAACTTCCAATCTATAACGTGGGGCAGGCTTGTACATATCATTAGATTTATTTCCCAAGTACACTTACTGGTGGCTCTGAATCTTCTTTTCTATGGTCGTTGAACCAAGACATGGTTTTGAGGTTGACCCTGCTTCTCCACAGTTGTAAGACAGAGTCCTCCTTCTCCATGGTGGTAGAGAAGAGACATGTTAGTCAGGTGTTCTGATCAGGATTCTAACCTGCTTCTCCAGTTATAGAGCAATAGAGCAGAGACATTACTGGTTTGCTGGGCAGTCAATATCATGTGGTCAGCATGTATGTATCATTAGGTGTCTTGCCCATGGACGCTTGCTGAAGAGGCGCACTGACCCAGTGGTGTATTTAGGTTTTGTGCTGCCCTAGGCCTGACTAAACTCGTGCACCCCCCAATTTAAATTTGAGGCACCCCTTCCTGTCAAGGGCACACCTCTTCCTGGTTAATCCCCACCCTTCATCTTAAAGCTCCACCTTTTCCTCTTAGAGCTCCGCCTTTTCCTCTCTTTGTATTAAAAGTGGATACCAAGTGCCTACTTGTATATTTTGTATACCATTTCAAATGTATCTATTTAAAGAAAAGAAAATTATGAAATGTTTCAATTCAAGCATTTTTACAAAGAACAACCACGCATGTCAAGTATACTGGATCACAGCCGCTCTAATTGGTTGAACAATAAAATCCACAGAAACGTGCACTGCATATGAGAGTATCACAGAGCTGCACAGCAATAAAACCCACAGAAATGGGCACTGTGTATGAGCATATTAGACATGTGCACAGCACAAAATTTCGTTTTGAACTAATGGATTAGTCCTAAAATACAATTTATTTAGTTGCTAAAGAAATTCGTTTTCAGTTCTTTAGTATGAAAACTAATTTCATTCATCCGAAAACCAGTGGATACAATTACTATTGTAGTGGCTCCTCAGAGGGCTGAGATTGCTGCTCGTTACAGTATCTCCCACTCTCAGCACAATGTGGGCCATATTACAAAGCTGGTGCTAATTTAACCAGAGCTGTTGTAAACTTCCCACAGCCATTATAGCCTATGGAGGTTTTCAGTTTACAACAGCTCTGGTTAAGTTAGCACCAACATTGTAATACTGCCCCGTGTCAGGCAAAGCTGTTACAGTATCTGACTGCTGCTCATCACAGCGCTCAGAGTTTCAGTAAAACTAGTAAATAATATTTTTATATATAAGAGGTTAGAACAATATTATTTCCTTGTTTTACTGAAACTCTGAGCGCTGTTACAGTCTGTTACTGTAACAGCTGAGCCTGATACATTGTACTGAGAGATAATATAACAAGCAGCCGATCTCAGCGCTCACAGCCACTGGATTTAAAGGGCTAAAAAAAAAGGCTTCTCTCTGTATAATGTATACAACATCCACCTGCATTAATTAATACCCCTCTCTGTATAATATATAGAACATCCTCCTGAAATAATTAATGTCCCTCTCTGTATAGAACATCCTCCTCAATTTATACCTTTCTCTGTATAATGTATATAACATCCTCCTGCATTAATACCCCTCTCTGTATAATGTATAGAACATCCTCCTGCATTAATTAATGCCCCTCTCTGTATAGAACATCCTACTGCAATGGCATGTGGAGGGTGCAGATCGTGCGATGTTGCGCTCTTCATTGCTGGTCTCCTTCACTCATCAATGTAATATCCCAAAAAGGACTGAAACTAAAATGTAATGCATTTTATTTTAGTTTCTTTCATTTTTTGTACTGAGTATTTTCGTTTCTCTTGAGTCATATGAAAACTAAATTATCCCAAAATTCAGACTAAATTGTTTTAGTACTAAAACGAATGCACATGTCTAGAGCATATCACAGAACTGCACAGCAATACAACTCACAGTAATGTGCAGTGTGTATGAGCGTATCCCAGAGCTCCAGGGCAATAAAACTCACAGTAATATACAGTGTGTATCACAGAATCCACAGCAATAAAACTCCCAGCAATGCAATGTGCGGTGTGTATGAGTGCATCAGAATCCACTGCAATAAAACTCCCAGCAATGCAATGTGTGGGGTGTGTCAGCGTATCAGAATCCACAGCAAAAAAACTCCCAGCAATGCAATGTGCAGTGTGTGTCAGCGTATCAGAATCCACAGCAATAAAACTCCCAGCAATGCGATGTGCGGTGTGTATGAGTGCATCAGAATCCTCTGCAATAAAACTCCCAGCAAACCGAGTGTATATGAGCACACAACAATTATGCTGTGGAGCCATCTTGTCAGCAGTGGGGTGCCACTGCCAGAGGGTGCACTGTAGCTTTGATTCCCTTCCCGGTGGGTGTTCAGTCCAGAAAAGAGTCTGTGTTAACGAAAGGGCGGGCAGCTGCGCGCGCACGTGCGTTTCACGTGGTTCAACCAGTCATGTGGTACTGAGACTCAGAGAAATGGCAGTGAAATGCCCTGATGTTCAGTGGTTTCAATCAGCAGGTTTATTCAGGCGAACCCCATAGGTTTCAATGTTAAAAATATTCCCGTTTTTATGCAATATCTAATAAATCATTTATTATTTTAATCGGCAGTAAAAAGTCTTTATTTCTTGATTTTTTTTTCAGTACCTTCTAGTCATTTTTCAGATTTTTTTTGGGCAAAATTTCCCCCCCTTTTTATTTAATAGCGTTTTTTCTTTTTTCTGTAACAGAACTTTTTATTATCAATCATAGGATCTTATATGTAAATTCCAGACATTTTCGTTCAGTAGTTCTTTTGAAAACAGCAGGCACCGGGTTTGCGGTGGCAGCATTCAGCGGCCGACTCCATGCACTTTGGGGACCCTGCGGTGAATGGTGAATACACTGCAGGGTGGGGAAATTTTATTCTCCTAAGTGCAGGGAACTACAGAACACCAAAAAGTTGGCGTCATTTCGGTGCTCTGTGAGTAACCCATTTAGTGGTGAGGTTTTTTGCTGCCTAGGCCTTGCCTACCCAGGACATACTTGAAAATTAGTGAAATCTCAATGTATCCTTCCTGGTAAAATACTTAGCAAAAGTTAAAAAAATATATATATATTATTATAGGGGTGGGGCCACCCAGTGCGGGCCGCCGCCCCCTGGAAAGTGCCGCCCTAGGCCTGGGCCTAGTCGGCCTATGCCAAAATACACCACTGCACTGACCAGCAATCAAACTTGTATCTCCACGGTTGCAACAACAAGGATTATTTTGTTAAATGTTGTTTGCAACTACAGCGAATTTGAGTGTCACAACGCTTAATGAATATCTCCTTAAGGATGAACACTCTGAATTCTTGTTAACTGTGCAAATCAAACAAGCCAACTAATGAAAAAGAAGGAAAAAACCTCCCCACTAACTGCACCAGACAGACTCATTTCCACTTTTCATGGCAAGTAGACAATTCCTGCATTTATTGTATATTATTTTGCATTTCACTATTTATGGATCAGGAGCTTTTCTAATATTGGAACAATGACATCACTTTCGGACATCCAATTCCCTCCATAAGGTGAGTTTGGGAGTTTTTGGGTGGATATAACTATGCTTCTAGTGAAACAGAATGAAATCATTTTGTTTGCTGTGAGCGTGATGCTTGTTTATCATGTTTTGAATATCACTGTAAATCTAATTACGTTGCATCAGTACCGTGTCTGCATTTAATTGCATTTGCTGAGTCTTGGGAATGTAAATCAGTGTCCCTGAAGGTACGGCACAGAAAGGTTGCTGATAGAGCCTCAGTTCATCTTAAAGCTAAAGGGAGAAGAACAATCACATTGCAAGAAGCAGGTGACCTCCAACCATCCTAAACCAACGCTCAGTGCACTGCCAGATCTAGTACTGTAATACAGACTTTTCTGGACTTTGTTGTGCTGCAAAACCAAGGTAAATGGTGATATCACACTTTCAACATGCATATACAAAGCAAATGTGTCGTGTTCCACACTTTAACACTTTAGGATCTCGAACTCTGACTCCCCAGATGTTTAAAGCCTAGAATTTAAAGAATTCTTTGAATTTAATAAATGGACAGAGAATTATGGGAGGTGTAGTACAGAAACAAGTGAGGGGCCAGCGTTTGAGATCCGTGCTTTAACTGCACTGTGATGTACTAGTGGAACGATCAGTGGATTGGCGCATCCTAGATTATTTTTCAGTATTGCTCGGTAGTCCTTCTTTTAATTATCTCTATATATAAATGCGTTTGTAATGTGTCCGTCGTCGTCGTTGGCTCAGCCTGCACCCATCACTGCTCACTCAGCCGTCCCTCTCGGCAGAAAAACTCCTCCCACCGAGGGGTGGAAACCGCCCCTTACTAAACAAGTCTCGAGTTATTGTCTCCGACTCCGCCGCCCAGTTTGTAATCTCCCATAGGAACTCTCATAGCCACCCCCCAATAAATATCCCCTTGGCAAAAACGAACCCCCTCCCTCAATAAATATCCCCTTATTAAAAATGAGCCCCTCGCCGCAATAAATACCCCCACACCCCTGCAATAAATTTCCCCTCAGTAAAAATGAACCCCTCACCACAATAAGTACCCCCCAAACCCCCCCTCCGCAATAAATATCCCAGCAGAAAAAATTATCCCCCCTCCCAACCCAATAAATTGCCCCTCAGCAAAAAAATACACTCCCGGCAATAAATACATGTGGTGATTTACATACCAGTGCTCATTTACATCTTTTACACTTGCCAACGAGTGGAAACAGCCCCCTTCTAAACAAGTCTCCAGTTATTGTCTCTGCTCCAGTTTGAAATCTCCCATAGCCACCCCCAATAAATATCCCCTCGGCAAAAACGAACCCCCCCACAATAAATATCTCCTCAGCAAAAACGAACCCCCCGCAATAAAAATCCCATCAGCAAAAATGAACCATCCTCTGCAATAAATACCCCCAAACCCTGCCCCCGCAATAAATATTTCCTCAGTAAAAATGAACCCCCCTCCGCAATATATACCCCCCCAAACATCCCTCCGCATTAAATATCCCAGCTGGAAAAAAGAAGTCCCCCCCTCAACCCAATAAATAGCCCCTCAGCAAAAAATACACTCCCAGCAATAAATACAGTCAGGTCCAGAAATATTGGGACATCGACACAATTCTAACATCTTTGGCTCTATACTCCACCACAATGGAGTTGGAATGAAACAAACACAATGTGCTTTAACTGCCGACTGTCAGCTTTAATTTGATTGTATGACCCAATTTGTGATAAAATAATTAGAGAAAATCAAACTCACACATCTGGAGGTGCTAATACACCCCCCTGAGGGAACCAGACCCCACCGTCTGATTGGTTCAAATAATGTTTCAAGTCGTCATGTTCCAAAGGTAGACATTTATCACATATAAGCATCAGGTCCGTATGTTACCCAGATATGAGGCGTACATACCTGATACATGTGGCAACATGTATACAACAACAACTAAAATGTACAAGAGAGCTAGACAATCCAAAAATGGGTATTTAATTTGTAAGAAGGCACATCTTTTACTAAATGGGTTAATCCCCGACATTTCGGTGCTCTCTCCTTCCCCACACCTCGGGGAATCAAATTACCTGACCCTGTGGTGAATTCAGCATTCACTGAAGGATCCCTGGAGTGCAGGGAATGGATCAAAAAATCTACCCCAAAACCGCAGAAAAAAATTCGAAACTTCATCGGAAAAACACAGCAGATATGATCCGAAGTAACGGATCACTTTGAACTGCCGCAAAAGCACAACCGAAAAAAGTCGACGATCCACCAATAAAAGCGTCGACCAGCCACTGGAAAAGCTGACGAGGTAAAAATAAAAGATTGAAAGTATCAAATTTGAAATGCTGTTTGCAAACAAACTTCTGAACGAAAATGTCTGGAATTAACATATAAGATCCTATGAATGATAATTAAAAGGTCTGTTACATAAAAAAAAGACTGTTTAAAAAAAACAAATCTGAGAAAAAAGTCTAATAGATCCTAAAAAATATATAGAGTTTCTGCTTCAGATTAAAAGAATAAACGGTTTATCAGATATTAGATAAAAACTGAATATTTTTAACATTGAACCCTATGTGATTCGCCTGATTAAACCTGCCGAATGAAAACACCGAACATCTAGGCATTTCTCTGACATTTCACTGCTGTTCGGTGTCTCTGAATAGATTATCCATTGCTTCTCTATGGGGGATTTCACTTATGACGAACAGGCACTGTATTTGCTGGCAAATTGGCGGACTGCTTGCTTTCTGAATAGCCGAATGGCCACGAAATGGCACTGTATGGGGAAATTCACTGTTCGGTGCAATTTCGGGGCCAGATTGGTTCTCCCTGAATAATGCTGTAAATATTTACAGTCAGGTCCAGAAATATTGGGACATCGACACAATTCTAACATCTTTGGCTCTATACACCACCACAATGCAGTTGGAATGAAACAAACACAATGTGCTTTAACTGCAGACTGTCAGCTTTAATTTGAGGGTATGTACATCCAACTCAGGTGAACGGTGTAGGATTTAGGCTAGGGTCAGACGAACGCATTTTTCGCGTTGTCCGTGAAAAAGTGCGTTCGAACAAATGGACGTATTTTTTCACGGAATACGCAATAGCGGTCATACGATGCGCATTTTCGTCCGTGATTTTGTAGGATCATCAATAAAACACTTTTTGCGTCTGGACGTGATGTTGGCCGGACCTTAGCAGCGTCTGACGTCTCCTAATCACGCACACATGCCGCTAGCGGACGCAGCGCACTCTGTACGTCAGTACTAGCGGTATCACGTTCTCGAAAAAATGCGTTCGTTTGCCACTTGCGTTGCGCAGCCGCACTTTTGTGTGGCAGTTCTTCGTATGCTGCCCGGCATTGGACGTCATTTGCTGCTAGCACAGCCGTGATTTAGTGCTGCTAAACGCACGTTAATACTGCGTTAGTCTGACCCTAGCCTTACAGCAGTTTGCAGATGTGCCTCCCACTTGTTAAGGGACCAAAAGTAATGGGACAGAATAATAATCATAAATCAAACTTTCCCTTGTTAATACTTGGTTGCAAATCCTTTGCAGTCAATCACAGCCTGAAGTCTGGAACGCATAGACATCACCAGACGCTGGGTTTCATCCCTGGTGATGCTCTGCCAGGCCTCTACTGCAATGGGATTCAGGTCAGGTGATTGACTTGGCCATTGCATAACATTCCACTTCTGTCCCTTCAAAAACTCTTTGGTTGCTTTTGCAGTATGCTTTGGGTCATTGTCCATCTGCACTGTGAAGCGTCGTCCAATGAGTTCTGCAGCATTTGGCTGAATATGAGCAGTTAATATTGCCCGAAACACTTCAGAATTCATCCTGCTGCTTTTGTCAGCAGTCACATCATCAATAAATACAAGAGAACCAGTTCCATTGGAAGCCATACATGCCCACGCCATGACACTACCACCACCGTGCTTCACTGATGAGGTGGTATGCTTAGGATCATGAGCAGTTCCTTTCCTTCTCCATACTCTTCTCTTCCCATCAATCTGGTACAAGTTGATCTTGGTCTCATCTGTCCATAGGATCTTGTTCCAGAACTGTGAAGGCTTTGTTAGGTGTTGTTTGGCAAACTCTAATCTGGCCTTCCTGTTTTTGAGGCTCATCAATGGTTTACATCTTGTGATGAACCCTCTGTATTCACTCTGGTGAAGTCTTCTCTTGATTGTTGACTTTGACACACATACACCTACCTCCTGGAGAATGTTCTTGATCTGGCCAACTGTTGTGAAGGGTGTTTTCTTCACCAGGGAAAGAATTATTCGGTCATCCACCACACTTGTTTTCCGTGGTCTCCCGGGTCTTTTGGTGTTGCTGAGCTCACCGGTGCGTTCATTCTTTTTGAGAATGTTCCAAACAGTTGTTTTGTCCACGCCTAATGTTCTTGCTATCTCTCTGATGGGTTTGTTTTGTTTCTTCAGCCTAATGATGGCTTGCTTCACTGATAGTGACAGCTCTTTGGATCTCATCTTGAGAGTTGACAGCAACAGATTCCAAATGCAAATAGCACACTTGAAATGAACTCTGGGCCTTTTATCTGCACATTGTAATTGGGGTAATGAGGGAATATCACACACCTGGCCATGGAACAGCTGAGAAGCCAATTGTCCCATTACTTTTGGTCCCTTAACAAGTGGGAGGCACATCTGCAAACTGCTGTAAATCCTACACCGTTCACCTGAGTTGGATGTACATACCCTCAAATTAAAGCTGACAGTCTGCAGTTAAAGCACATTGTGTTTGTTTCATTCCAACTCCATTGTGGTGGTGTATAGAGCCAAAGATGTTAGAATTGTGTCGATGTCCCAATATTTCTGGACCTGACTGTACATGTGGTGATTTACATGTCAGTGCTCATTAGAAGACCTCGATAAAGAAAAAAACATGGGACAGAACGCACAAGGGGGTCCACATTGCTTGCCCTGGGTGAATTTTTATTTCCTGCAAACACTCCTGCAAAGCACACTCTACAACAATAGACTGTCCTCCGGGCAGGCTTAACACCTACAGGTCTATTTAAAGAAAGGTGAAACTCAGGAGAATGACTGGAGAAGTGAAAATTCTAGATCAAAATAGACAAACCAGAAAAATTCTCCTATTTATCTCACTTTCCAAATCAGTTATTTTGTCTAGAGTGTTCTCTTCTCCTGCCAGTTCTCCTGATTTTCACCTTTCTTTGAATAGACCTGCTAGTGTGTATATTTTCAAAATCTCAGCTTGCAAACAATTTTCTACTTTCGGGAGACCTGATCCTCGCTTGTTGCAGATATACCAATTATGCTTGGCCAGCATTAAGCTACTTCCCGTAGCTGGATGTCCGTGCCGTGAAGACACAAGTCAGGCGGGCGCTTTGAAATGCTAAGGTACGTTTCGACTTGTATGTACTTTATCGCTGGTTTATCTCTTAATATTATGTAATGGATAATCTTGCCTAGCTAATAAAGGAAATGGCGTGAAATAAGGTAGAGAGGTCACAAACCACAAAGAATTGTGGGAAATATTCACCAAATACCACCACCTGATGGAATTCTTGTTCTTTCCAGTCCTACTATCATGGACCAGCGTTTAAATCTCCGACATTAATTATGAGCCTGACACAATGTAGACTAAGCGCTGCTCTGTCAGTGTATACCGCGAGGGCGTAATTGGAAATAAAAATGCATCTCTTTTAATAGTCTTTTAATTAGCTGTTCAGGTGAACCATAATTAGAGACAGGGCCATAAATTTCTGCTTCTTTAATAATAATAAAAAAAATCAGATTCAAGGAATGCAATTTTAATGTAATTAACTGCGAAGAAAAAAAAATGTAACTTTAATGTGCGGTCAGAGCACTCATCAATGTGTATCAATTAGGAGCTATAGGAGTACATCTCCTGCATTAACCTGCTATTATGAAATCCTTAGCAGTGGATGAGCTTGGGTTTAATTACTGAATAACATAAGGTGCCAGATGAATTCATTATGCATAAAGGATGTATAGCAATGCATAACTGTCTTAATGTATCCGGTTACAGGTTTGTAGCTGCACTCACACTCATATCTGATACTCAACTCAAAGGGACTGTGTGTGGTCACTCAACTCCGGTCTGATCTTCGAACCCAAAGGTCATTACTGCAGTTATAACTATCAGGGTTATTCAGAGAGAGGTGAAAACCTGGAGAAATGAAAATTCTAGGTCAAAATAGCTGATTTGGAAAGTGAGATAAATGGGAGAATGTTTCTGGTTTTGTTATTTGACCTAAAATTTTCACTTCTCCAGTCATTCTCCTGGTTTTCACCTCTCTCTGAACAACCCGGTATGTCACGGTTTTCCCAAACATCACTTTATGGTTAGAATTTTGCTTTAGTCCCAAGTTGTATCAGAACAAAAGGATTGGCGTCAACGATGCTACAAATGATTTGCCTTATGATTACGTTTGTCTGCATGAATTCTCTGCTATTCCTTATGTCGTTTTAGGGTGAACATCACTCTTCATCCTTCCACTACAGTATTACCGAACCAAAACGAACAACCCTGTCACTGAACCTTGAGCATTATCACTGTTTACGGAATGTCAGAAGTTGATGCATCTCAAATACAAAGGATGGTTCCTTAGGATATGTAACGGGAAACACACCAACAGGGCTATTCAGAAAGAGGTGAAAACCTTGAGAATGACTGGAGAATTGAAAATTCTAGGTCAAAATAGTCAAACTAGAACAATTCTCCCATTTATCTCACTTTCTCTTCTCCTGCCAATTCTCAAGGTTTTCACCTCTCTCTGAATAGCCCTGCAAGTTTCTCTCCCAGATTCCAAGATCACACCCCTGACCCATTGCTTCACATGCAAAAACAAAAAACAGTGCAACTGGTAGCTTGAGAAGCTAAAAAGAAAACACCTGGATTTCTTAGGTAATAGAAGATTCCAAAGCAAAAAGATGCAAAAAAGAATTTTCAAAAAAAGGAGGATGTTTAGTAAGGTATATGCAACGTTCAGTCACCGAACCAACCTTTATCAAACTAGGCTTGATAGAAGATGCTTTGGTGACTCAATGTTGCCTATACGTCTCACATCTTTTTGATTTGGAACTGACCCATTGCTTCATCTGTCCAGTTTCCATCCTTCAAATGCATAAGGGACCTGTAGTTGCCCACCAGGCTAACTGACTGGAAGCCACAGTGATGTTACCCAGAGATAGACAAGCTCCAAATCATACAGGGTAATTCAAAGAGATTTGAAAAGTCACCGCACGTTCGGTGACTTTTCGTTCTCTTCAATTCGGTGCAAATTGGCTTTTCCATTTTGGCGACCAAGCGGTGTATTCAGCAATCCCCATAGGGCTGTCGAAGTGCAGGGAAAAGCTGCTGAAAACCCGGTGAAAACCTGGCGAAAACCCAGCGAATGCACGCCGAAAACCCACAAAAACATCTGGATTAACCCATCGAAGACAACGGAAAAACCCGAGCAGGAGCCGATCACATGCAGCGCAGCTGCCAGAAAAAGCAGACACCGCAGACAAAGGCAGTGAATAAATTAGCAAAACAGTTTGCTTGAATGATTGAAAAGTGAAACGCTGTTTGCAAAGAAACTACTGAGCGAAAATGTCTGAAATTTACATATGAGGTCCAGGGAATGATAATAAAGAGGGCTGTTACAGAAAAAATAAGTAAAGTTAAAAAAAAATTAAATCCAGAAAAATGCTTAAAATATCCTAAAAAAAATCTATAAATAAAGAGACTCTTTACTGCAGAATATTATAATGAACGGTTTATTAGACATTGAATTAAAACAGGAATATTTTTAACATTGAAGCCTATGGGATTCTCCTGAATAAACATGTCGAATTAAACCACCGAATGGCAGGGCATTTCAGGAACCTTTCACTGCTGGTTTTTGTTCTCTGAATAGATTAACCATTTCTTCACTATGGGGATTTCACTGCCCTCGAACAGACATCGAACAGGCACCGTATGTGCAGGCAGTTCGCCAGGATTTGGCTAATTGCCTGCTCTCTGGATAGCCGAATGGCCAGGAAAGGTAACCGTATGCTGATATTCAGCGTTCGGTTACCTTTCTCCAGCCATTCAGATCTCTTTGAATAATCCTGTAAAACCCCACACTTGTCAGCCCAACATTTGGGGCCACATTACAATCCTGGCGTTAAAACGCGGGCGCAAGGGAGGAAAAACTGCGCTCGCTCAGCTGCATCTCTGAAAGAAAGATCGTAACTATACCTAAGCCGTGATAACCCGAAATCCAAGGCCCAGAACACTACACTTCTCCTAAAGAAATCTATTTAGTAAATTCATCTTGTTTCTATTTATTCCTGAAATCACGGCCTATTATTTACATCTAGTATTAAGTACCAAGTATTATAAGTGTTAGCAGGGCAGCCATCAGAAATGATGGGGCCCCTTACTAAACCTCACGATGGGGCCCCCCAGGGCCCCCCCCTCAACCTCTAACAGCTTTTTCTCCCCCTTCAAAAAAAAAAGGACATAACATAGCACCACAGCAATAAAACTCCCAGTAATGTGCAGTGTGTATTAGCTTATCACAGTATCCACAGCAATAAAACTCACAGTAATGAGCGGTGTGTCTGAACATATCACAGAATCCACAGCAATAAATCTCACAGAAACGGGCTGTGTATGATGGCCTTTGGGTCTTGGGGTCTGGGCCTGGGCCCTGGGTCTGGTCCCTGGGACTGGGCCTTGGGGTCTGGTCCCTGAGGTCTGGGCCCTGAGGGTCTGGTCCCTGGGGTCTAGCCTGGGCCCTGGTCTGGTCCCTGGGCCTTGGGGTCTGGGGTCCTAGGATCTGGGCCCTGGTCTGGGCCTTGGGGTCTGGGCCCTAGGGTCTGGGCCCTGGCTCTGGGCCTTGGGGTCTGGGCCCTGGGTATGGGGTCTGGACCCTAGGGTCTGGGCCTTGGTGTCTGGGCCTTGGGGTCTGGGCCCTGGGTCTGGGCCCTGGGTTTGGGCCTAGGGGTCTGGGCCCTGGTCTTAGGGTCTGGGCCCTAGGGTCTGGGCCCTGGGTTTGGGCCTAGGGGGTCTGGCCTTAGGGGGTCTGGGCCTAGGGGTCTGGGCCCAGGGTCTGGGCCCTAGGGTCTGGGTCCTGGGCCTTGGGGTCTGGGCCATGGGTTTGGGCTAGGGGTCTGGCCTTGGGGTCTGGGCCATGGGTTTGGGCCTAGGGGTCTGGGCCCTGGGTCTGGGCCCTGGGCCTTTGCCCTGGGTCTGGGCCATAGGGTCTGGGCCCTGGGTCCGGGCCCTGGGTTTGGGTCTTGGGGTCTGGGCATTTGCCCTGGGTCTGGGTCTTGGCCCTGGGCCTAGGGGTCTGGACCCTGGGCCCTAGGGTCTGGGCCCTAGGGTCTGGGCCCTGGGGTCTGGGCCTTGGGGTCTGGGCCTAGAGGTCTGGGCCTAGGGGTCTGGGTCCTGGGCCCTGGGTTTGGGCTTAGGGGTCTGGGCCCTGGGTCTGGGCCCTGGGTTTGGGCCTAGGGGGTCTGAGCCCTGGGTTTGGGCCTAGGGGTCTGGGTCTGGGCCTAAGGGTCTGGGCCCTGGGCCTTGGGGTCTGGGCCTAGGGGTCTGGGTCCTGGGTCTGGGCCCTGAGTCTGAGCCTAGAGGTCTGGGCCTAGGGGTCTGGGCCTTGGGGTCTGGGCCTAAGGGTCTGGGCCCTAGGGTCTGGGTTTGGGCCCTGGGTCTGGGCCTAAGGGTCTGGGCCCTAGGGTCTGGGTCCTGGGCCTAGGGGTCTGGGTCCTGGGTCTGGGCCCTGGGTCTGAGCCTAGAGGTCTGGGCCTTGGGGTCTGGGCCTAGGGGTCTGGGTCCTGGGTCTGGGCCCTGGGTCTGAGCCTAGAGGTCTGGGCCCTGGGGTCTGGGCCCTGGGTCTGGGCCTAAGGGTCTGGGTCCTGGGCCTTGGGGTCTGGGCCATGGGTTTGGGCCTAGGGGTCTGGGCCTTGGGGTCTGGGTCCTGGGTCTGGGCCCTGGGTCTGAGCCTAGAGGTCTGGGCCTTGGGGCTGGGTTGGGGTCTGGGCCCTGGGTTTGGATCTAGGGGCCTGGGGTCTGGGTCTGGGCCCTGGGTCTTAGGGTCTGGGCCCTGGCTCACCACTCGCTGTCTTCTATCTTCTTTTCTTCTGTCTTCAGCTCTTCTTTCTTCACCTTTTCTTTAATCTTCTTCTCTTCTTTTCTTCAGATCTTCCTGGTCCCTCCAGCTCCGGCGCGCAGCTTCACTGAGTGGAGGGGCGGAGCCAAAGCAAAGTGCTTGGGAGCCCCCTCACACGCTGCTTGGCCCCGCCCAGCCAGGAAGTGAAGCTGCCAGGAGCCGGAGGAGACACAGTGTCTCAGTCTCCTCCGGCTCCTGCAGCAGCAGCAGGGACACAGCTCCGGATTGGACTCATCGAGTCCGATACCGGAGCTGTTAAAGGGCGACGCCGCTGCCGTCGGGGCCCGGGATCCTCCCCCCAGGCCCGGCGGCCCGGGCCCCCACCGGCCGGGCCCCTTACGGCAGTAATGGGCGTAATGCCCTGATGGCGGCCCTGAGTGTTAGACCTACTAATGGAGTCAGCCATGATCTAAATCAGTAGTGGCAAACCCCGGCATTCCTGGTGTTTCTAAAGTACATGTCCTATGATGCTGAGCTTATCTTATGTGTGACTAAGCATCATGGGACATGCAGTTCTGAAATATCTGGTGTGCCAAGATTCCCCATCACTGGTCTAAGTTATGCCTGACATCATACTCTATTGCATAGATAGGGGGGAGAAGCAGGACAAGTTCCCAATATTCTTTCCTTCCACTCAACGCAGAACAAGTCTAACAGGGTTATTCAAAGAGCTCCGAATTGCTTGAGAAAGGTAGCCAAAAGCTGAAAATCAGCGTTCGGTTACCTTTCTTGGCCATTTGGCTATCCAGAGAGCAGGCAATTAGCCAAATCCTGGCGAATTGCCTGACCATACGGTGCCTGTTCGAGGGCAGTGAAATCCCCATGAAAAAGCACTGCTTCGGCTATTCAGAGAACACAAACCAGCAGTGAAAGGTTCCCCTAATGCCCTGCCATTCGGTGGTTTAATTCGGCAAGTTTATTCAGGAGAATCCCATAGGCTTCAATGTTAAAAATATTCCCGTTTTAATTCAATATCTAATAAACCGTTCATTATAATATTCTGCAGTAAAGAGTCTCTTTATTTATAGATTTTTTTTAGGATATTTTAAGCATTTTTCATAATTTTTTTTTTTTAAAAGTCCGATTTTTTTTTTGATTTATTTTTAAGTTTACTTCTTTTTTCCTGTAACAGCCCTTTTTATTATCATTCCCTGGACCTCATATGTAAATTTCAGACATTTTCGCTCAGTAGTTTCTTTGTAAACAGCGTTTCACTTTTCAATCATTCATACAAACTGTTTTCCTAATTTATTCACTGCCTCTTCTGCTGTGTTGAAGGCTGCGATCAGCTCCTGTTCGGGTTTTTATGTGGTTTTCGGCACGTTAATCCAGATGTTTTTGAGGGTTTTCGGCGTGCATTCGCTGGGTTTTGCGGTTAGTTTTCGTCGGGTTTGCGGCAGCTTTTCCCTGCAATACTGGGATCCTGTGGTGTTTGCTGAATACACCGCAGGGTCACCGAAATGGGATCGGCAAAAGGAACCGAATTGAAGAGAACGAAAAGTCACCGAACGTGCGGTGACTTTTCGAATCTCTTTGAATAACCCTGTAAGACTTGATCTATTATAACACCGTGTAGTGGTTGCAGATCGAGATATTTCGATATTGGGGGACCGGATGGAGCATTTGAAGCTGGAGACATCTCAATCTCGGTAGTGAAGGGGTTAATTATTATTATCTCTATTAGGAGAATAGGAGAGTTCAATTTTTTTGCAGTTTGGTGGATTTCGCCAAGGCCAGTTCGGTGCCTTTCGGCGACATTTGCATACTTTTTCTTGAGGCTTTGGTGACTTTTTCTGTGGCGCACTACAGTGACCCTTCGGTGAGTAGTGAATTCATCGAAGATCTGGCAAAATGGAATCACCGAAGTGCACCAAGTGAAAAGCACTGAAATTTCGGTTATATTTCGGTGCTTTGTTAATAACCCCTGTAGCGTGATTTTAAGCTCTGGCTTGATCAGTTTTAGACATGTGCCAACGAAAAAATTTGTTTAGTTTCCGTCCAGATCGCTTCATTACGTTTTTCAATGCATTCGTTATGTTGGCTTGATTCGTATTTCGGATTGATTTGTTGGTTCGGACGATCGATAATTCATATTTCGGATTGATTCGTTATTTTATTTTTATTGCTAATTTGTTTTTCGGATCAAGTCATTTTTCATTTTATTAGTTACTTCGTTTTTATTAGTTATTTTGGAATGTCAAACCGATGAATTAATTACTTAGATTAGGGTAAAAAAAAAGATACCTAACTCTGTCTTTGGTGTTGAAACCTATTCAGTACACAAGGACAGCAGCTCCCGGAGCTGATATCTGTGGTGCTGAATAGGTTTCCACACCATGGATAGCAGCTCTCCTTGGAACTGAATAGGTTTCAGCACCATAGACAGCCCCCGCCGAATGCAGCCAGACTGAAGGAAAGAAAAAAAATGCTGCATTTGGCAAAGAAAAAACACCTACAGGGTTATCCAAAGAGATCCGAATTGCTTGAGAAAGGTAACCGAACGCTGAAAATCAGCGTTCGGTTACCTTTCTTGGCCATTCGGCTATCCAGAGAGCAGGCAATTTGCCAAATCCTGGCGAATTGCCTGAACATACGGTGCCTGTTCGGTGCCTGTTCGAGGCCAGTGAAACCCCATGAAAATGAACTGCTTCGGCTATTCAGAGAGCAGAAACCAGCAGTGAAAGGTTCCCGAAATGCCCTGTCATTCGGTGGTTTAATTCAGCAAGTTTATTCAGGAGAATCCCATAGGCTTCAATGTTAAAAATATTCCTGTTTTAATTCAATATCTAATAAACCATTCATTATAAAATTCTGCAGTAAAGAGTCTCTTTATTTATAGATTTTTTTAGGATATTTCAAGCATTTTTCAGATTATTTTTTTTTTTAAAAGTCCGATTTTTTTTTTTTTTTTAAAGTTTACTTATTTTTTCTGTAACAGCCCTTTTTATTATCATTCCCTGGACGTTATATGTAAATTTCAGACATTTTTGCTCAGTAGTTTCTTTGCACACAGCATTTCACTTTTCAAACATTCATACAAACTGTTTTGCTAATTTATTCACTTCACTGTGTCTGCGGTCTCGGCTTTCTCGGCTTTTTCCGGTGGCTTCGCTGTGTGCGATCGGCTCCTGCTCGGGTTTTTCCGTGGTTTTCGGCACGTTAATCCAGATGTTTTTGTGGGTTTTCTGCGTGCATTCGCTGGGATTTGCGGTTCATTTTCGTCAGGTTTGCGGTAGCTTTTCCCTGCAATTCGGGGACCCTGTGGTGCTTGCTGAATACACCGCAGGGTCACTGAAATGGGATCGGCAAAAGGAACCGAATTGAAGAGAATGAAAAGTCATCGAACGTGCGGTGACTTTTTGAATCTCTTTGAATTACCCTGCTAGTTGTTTTAAAATAAATTAGGAATCCAAAAATTTCCCAAAAAAATCCCGAAAGTGCCTAAAAAGATCCTTAAAAAATAGACTTTATGCTGCAAGTGAAAAAAATAAACGGTTAATTAAATATTTAATAAAAATGGGGAATATTTTTTTACATTGAAACCTATGGGATTCGCCTAAGGCCGGGGTCAGATCAGCGCACTTTTAACGTGCGTTCTGGCGCACATAATTACGGCCGCACTAGCAGCAGATGACGGGCAATGACGGACAATATACGATGTACGGCCGCACAAAAGTCCGGCCGTGCAACGCAAATGGAATTTGAACGCATTTTTCTGAGAACGCAGAACCGCTAGTACTGACGTACTGAGTGCGCAGCTGCGGCATAGCGGCGTGTTTGCGAGATTAGGAGATGTCAGACACTGCTAATGTCCAGCCTACATAACGTCCAGACGCAAAAAGAGTTTAATTGACGATCCGTACAAAATCACGCCCGAAAATGCGCGTCGTCTGACCGTTTTTGCGCATTCCGTGAAAAAATACGTCAATGTGTTCGGACGCACTTTTTCACGTTCGCAGGGAAAAATGCTTTCGTCTGACCCTAGCCTTAAACTGTCGAACGAACCACTGAAAATCAGGGCATTTTATTGACATTTCGGTGCTGTTCGGCGTGCTCTGAATAGATTAACCATTACTTCTTCATGGAGAATTTCACTGCAGCCAAATCGCACTGAACAACACTATGGCGCTGCCCATGGCCTGTGGTGCTGAATACAACAGATTCAGCACCACAGGCCAATAGACAGGGAGGCGGTGATGAGTTTAAGTGAAACGGTATAAGGAATTGATCAGTTTATACGAAATCAATTTGTTTTATACGGTTTCATTTTCGTTTCGGTACGAAACGATTCGTTTTTGTTCCGTTTCGGATGGAACCGATTCGTATTTCGGAAGCACTTCCGAGATATGAATCAGGAAAATTTCATCTGAATTTTGATTTCGGACCAAAATGCACGTCTCTATTCAGTTTTAGTGAGTACAAATAATGTAGCTGCTCGAGTAGAGCTGTAGCTTCCACAGATGGACATCATTAAGGTGGACACTATCCTATCATCCTTTTGGGTAAAAATCTGGTAAATCTTGTGATTTTTTGATCAAACATACGTCCCTCTGCTTTAACTACTATCTTGTTAGTCATGTGAACTAGGGAAATAAATGATTAAATGAATTGGTACATGAGATACGGCTTTACATTATTAAACACACACACGCACACGCACAAGCACACGCACACACATGTTCTTCCAGTTATTTTTCAAGCCCTCTTGGCACAATAGGCTGTAAGATGTAGAGTAGGGCAGTAGAGAGGAAATACTCCAGAAAACCTGTCCCGGACTCGTGAAACGATTCTAGTTTTAAGTGGATGATAGTGTAATAAAGAGGATGGATTATGTTTTCCATCAAGAGATGAATAGCCCACATTACCAGGCACCTCCATCGAACAAATGAAGAAGCAGAGTGGTCTTGTGGTTTAAGATATGCCTGGTGCCGCTGATGACCTCAGTTCAAGATTTGCTGCCAGATTAGCAGGATGATGCTATCAGACAAGATGAACAAAACAATATTTCTTCAAGGAGGCTTGTGCGGTCTACATAACAAATTACATTTATATGCACCGGTCCCGAAAGTGTGATCGACTGCGTGCAGGGATGTGGTGCTCCGCAGCGGGGCTTTGTGATAGAGACTGTATGCGTAACTTAAACATAGAAAACTGCCACCATAAATAAAAATATTTATTGTGTTTATCTTATGTTGCTGATATCTTACACGTGCTTTGTTTTTCTCATGTATCTTTAGATAATAAAATATTTTGCTGTACATGTGTCACTGTGTGCATCTGTTTTGCAACATTTTGTGTTGTAGCCTGCCCCCCCCCCACCTCAGAATCTTTAAAGCACTTACTGCGTGACATTGGGCATAGAATAAATATCACCAGGGACTGGATTGAATTGTTTTAAACTAGCTATCAGATCTCATTTCAGCCGCCACCTCTTATCTCAAGTAGTCTAGACAACACAACAAACCCCCACAGCCTTGTCTAAAGCTTCATTCCTCCACTCCATTGTCTCGTCGGTACTGCTTTAATCCTACACCACAGCTGCAAAGTGAAACTTTTCCCAAGATGTTGGTAAATGTTGCATCATGGGAAAAATTCACAAAATGGAAACAGGAGGTAAACAACAAACTTAATTTTTCCTTTTTAGATGCAATTACTTCAAAGAAAAAACAGCAGCATGTGTTTTATAATGTGTTTTATAATGCGGTTTTGTTTGTACTGCACAAGTAATCTAGTTCCAGTTTATGTCAGTGTCAGTGTCCCTTTAGGCTGCGGTCGCACGAGTGCACTTTATCACGTATGGGCAACGCATGTAGCAACGGACGCCAAAATGGCACCGACGTGAAACGGATGTAGATAAACCCCTGCATGCAGCACCTTTTTTTTTTTTTCTTTCTCTCAACGTCAGTCATAACTGACACATACAGGGTTATCCAAAGAGATCCGAATTGCTTGAGAAAGGTAACCGAACGCTGAAAATCAGCGTTCGGTTACCTTTCCTGGCCATTCGGCTATCCAGAGAGCAGGCAATTCGCCAAATCCTGGCGAATTGCCTGCACATACGGTGCCTGTTCGGTCCCTGTTCGAGGGCAGTGAAATCACCATAGAGAAGCACTGCTTCGGCTATTCAGAGAACACAAACCAGCAGTGAAAGGTTCCCCTAATGCCCTGCCATTCGGTGGTTTAATTCGGCAAGTTTATTCAGGAGAATCCCATAGACTTCAATGTTAAAAATATTCCCGTTTTAATTCAATATCTAATAAACCGTTCATTATAAAATTCTGCAGCAAAAAGTCTCTTTATTTATAGATTTTTTAGGATACTTTAAGCATTTTTCAGATTTTTTTTTATTTTTATTAAAAGTCCGATTTTTATTTTTTTTTTCAGTTTACTTATTTATTTTGTAACAGCCCTCTTTATTATCATTCCCTGGACCTCCTGTGAAAATTTCAGACATTTTCGCTCAGTAGTTTCTTTGCAAACAGCGTTTCATTTTCCCAGATTCATACAAATGGTTTTTCTAATTTATTCACTGCCTCCTCTACGTCACAGCTGCTTCAGCTCTGTGTGATTCGGCTCATGTTCGTCTTTTTCAAAGGTTAATCCAGATGTTTTTGCTTGTTTTCAGCGTGCATTCGGTTAGTTTTCGTCAGGTTTGCGGTGACCTTTCCCTGCAATTCGGGGACCCTGTGCTCTTTGCTGAATACACCGCAGGGTCACCGAAATGCAATCGGCAAAAGGAACCGAATTGAAGAGAACGAAAAGTCACCGAACGTGCGGTGACTTTTCGAATCTCTTTGGATAACCCTGATAGTAACCAGAATCTCATCCGTTATAAAGTGCATCCGTTTCAATGGACGCACTGTGCGTAATGAGTGCGCTCGAGTGACTGCAGCATTAACTCTGATCTATTATTATGTTTCCGTTTAACTTCTTGCACAGTGCTTTGCCGAGGCTTATTCTCAGTTCTTGTCTTCTGGCCAGGGTTACTGCCGTCTTTAATAACGGAAGACTCTATAGGAAAGCAGAACTTTTATTTCCTTTTATTCTTATTTTACTCCATACAGGCTTTATTTCCCCCAGCCCATTGGCTCCTCCATTCCCTAATGTTTCTCGATATACGTATAAACAAGCTTTATAAGCGTACTGAGAACAGGCAACACCACTGGTGGCCACACTATGGGCTCTATTGCATTCTTCATGCAAAAGCGTATTAACGCGAGGGACAAAACCCTTTGCGCTGAACATCGTATCACAACGTCTGCACAAAAAATGCACGTTATCATCTACCGCGGGTGACCCTGCGCGAACCCTTTGCGAGCGTAAAGTACTGCGCGCATCTTATGCTTAACATTGTGAGCGCAAATGCGTTTGTGCGCTGGTAGGCGGATGGTATTGCAATCTATGCGCAAAATTTAACGAACAGCATTTGCGTGCATAATTTTAACATCTTTGACAAGCTGGTGTTAATGGCAAATCTGAATGACCTGGGCGAACGCAAATACACCAGCCCAAAAAAAGCGCAGCAATGCATAGTTACACATTCTACACATACCCAAACAATAAAATGGAGAAGTTGTGTGTGTTTTTATTATTGCTGCAGCATATATACTCAGATTGATTTTGACAAGCGCAAGAACTTAACGTGAGACAATTGTGGTTCTTAGCCCATTCACACTGTGCGATTTGAAAAACGCACAATTTTCCTCGTGATTTTCATATTTGCGACATAGAGCGATAATGTCGCGCGACATAATGTTGCGGTTTTGCAAAGCACCACCAATGCAAATTGTAAAAAAGGGTCATGTACCTACCACATGCTACCGCCACGTGCGACATGCGACGTCGCGTGGCAAGATGTGAACAGCTCCATTGAAATGCATTGGAGAAGCTACATAGCACAACGTTGCACGGATTTTGCTGCGGCAAAATCCGTGCGATAAATCGCACAGTGTGAACGGGGCTGAATCGCGTGAAAAAAACATTGCGCACACTGATTTCTGCGCGCAACGTTAATGCGCAACGTTAATGCGAGAGGATGGTAATACCAGCGTTAATTTATGGGTGTTAACGTTTAATGCTTTGCGCAAAAAATCACGCACTGCGCGAGCATTTTAACACGAAGAATGTAATAGGGCCCTATGGTGGTGGCTGCACTATGTTGGGTGGCCGCACTACGGTGGGTCCCCGCTCAGGTTTTAGCCCAATGGTGATATTACAGAGAAGACTATTCCATATGCAGATGAGACTGCTATCACCCAGAAAGGCTGGCCAGAACTGAAATGTCAAGGATGTCTCTTCTGCATGAGTGGTGCAGCAACCCCCAATGATCATTGTCAGGTGTCACAAAATTAATTCCATAAACAACACTACAATATTTCATCAGTATTCTGCTCCCATCAGATGCATTAATGAATGATATATTAGGGTTGATTCTGTCCTTTACAAGAGATGGTCAGAAACGCTTTATAGTAAGCGCTACACGAATGTCTGCCACACTGGCGTGCGCAGTTGATACATTAGAATGTGCACCAATGCAGCATTTAATAATCGAAAACTTCCGTTTAGAAGATTTTGCACAAATCACACATTTTTCAATAGAAATAAGAAGCCTGTAATCAGAGATATAGTCAGTCTTTATGTTGTTCATCATGAATCACATAAGGGACACCTAAAATGTCACTGAAAGAGAACCTCTTCGCCCAACATTAGGGTGTGCCTGGACAGAACAGGCACACCCACTGCGCACATCTATGATCTACCAGCACTAAGAGAGAATCCCACCACCCCAGCTGTCCATCAGGACCCTTTAGTGTTCAAATATGTGGGAATCACTACAAGCTTCAATTTGTATATCTTTGAGAAGAGCATTGATTACTGAGATTAGTACATCCACATTATCCATTTCATATACTGTATATAAACACAGGATCCCCTCGAAAGAAAATCATACCGTATCACACTCTGTAATACATACTGTATATAAGAGAAATTATTATTAGATATTATTATATTAATCTGTAGCTAAACCGGTAGAAATGCTTAATTTGTTCTCAGTATAGTAACAGCAAAGTTCTGAAAAACAAAATATAAACAGATACGCGTAGTGATTGTATGAACCAATTTGTGATAAAATAATCAGAGAAAATCAAACTGACACATCTGGAGGTGCTAATACACCCCTGAGGGGACCAGACCCCACCGTATGTATGGTTCAAATAATGTTTCAAGTCGTGGTGTTCCAAAGGTAGACATTAATCACATAAAAGCATCAGGTCCATCATCTGAGCTGCAGAGGCGATCCTGTTACCCAGATTTGAGGCGTACATACCTGATACATGTGGCAATATGTATACATCAACAACAAAAATGTACAAGTGAACTAGACAATCCAAAGCTAGGTGATTAATTTGGAGAAACAAAAACGCTTCAGCTGTCAGCACATCTTGCTAAAGGGGTTAATCACCGACATTTTGGTGCGCTCTCGTTCCCCGCATTTCGGAAAATCAAATTACCCATCCCTGTGGTGAATTCGGCATTTACCACAGTGTTCCTGGAGTGCAGGGAACGGATCCAAAACTCTACCCCAAAACTGCAGAAAAAAAGCCAAAGATCCGCCAGAAAAACGCAGCCGAAATGATCCAAAGTATCAGATCACTTCGAACCGCCACAAAAAACACAACCGCAAATAGTCGATAATCCGCCAAAAAAAGCGCCGACCAGCCGCTGGAAAAAGCCGGCGAACGGGGTAAAAAAAAAAAAGATTGAAAGTGTCAAAATGTAAACGTTTGCAAACAAACTACTGAACGAAAATGTCTGGAATTAACATATAAGATCCTATGAATGATAATAAAAAGGTCTGTTACAGAAAAAAAGGTTGTTAAAAAAAAAAAAAAAAAATCAGAGAAGAAATGTCTGATAGATCCGAAAAAATAAATAAACAAAGTTTCTGCTTCAGATTAAAGGAATAAACGGTTTATTAGACATTAAATAAAAACGGAATATTTTTAACATTGAAACCTATGGGATTCGTCTGATTAAACCTGCCGAATGAAAACACCGAACATCTGGACATTTCTCTGACATTTCACTGCTAGCTCAGTTGTGCCATTACAGGGACAACCACTCCATACGCAAATCAGACTGCAATCACCCAGAAAGGATGTCCAGTACTGAAATGCCAAGGAAGTCACCCTCTAGGCACATCTGGCAATGGGTCCACGTCTGGATTACCCTGTAGACTTAAAGTCAGAAATAGAGAGGTTTGTGAAGATTCTGAGAACAAGCAACGACACTAGTGGCCTGCTCTTCGGTGGGACCCGCTCAGGTCTCACAAGGCTTTAGCTCGATTGTCCCATTACAGGGATAAATGCTCTGTATGCAAATTAGACTGCAATCACCCAGAAGGGGTGACCAGTACTGAAATGCCAAGGACGTCATCCCTACACGAGAGGTGCAGCAAGCCCCGGCGTTCGTTTCGGCCTTGTTAGGCCTCGTCTGGAGGGTATAGCTGACACCCTCCAGGCACATTCTCAGGACCCTCACAAACCTTTCTGTTTCTCATTTTAAGTCTACAGGGTAATCCAGACGTGGGCCCCTTGCTCAATGTGCCTGGAGGGTGTCAGCTATACCCTCCAGACGAGGCCTAACAAGGCCGAAACGAATGCCGGGGGTTGCTGCACCTCTCGTGCAGGGATGACTTCCGTGGCATTTCAGTGCTGAAATCCTGTTCCGTGCACTATGAGGAATCAAATTTCCCTACCCTGTGGTGAATTCAGCATTCACCGCAGGGTTCCCGGAGTGCAGGGAACGGACCTGAAAATTCACTGCAAAACCGCGGAAAACCCGCTGAAAAAGTAATCCGATATGATCTGGCGTATCAGATCACTCGAACCGCAGTGAAAAAAAAAAAACACGTCCGGAAAAAGTTGCTGAGCCACTGAACACAGCACAGACCAGCCGCTGGGAAAAAGTCAACAAGCTGACAAATTGAGTAAAAAAAAGTAAAACGCTGTTTGCAAAAAAACTACTTAACAAAAATGTCTGGAATTAACATGTAAGGACTTATGAATGAAAAAAACGGAAAAAAAATTTGCAGGAAAAATAAAAAAAAATGCCTTAAAGATCTGAAAATTATCAATAAATAAATAGACTTTTTTGCTGCAGATTAAAAGAATAAACATCTTATTAGATAATGAGTAAAAACAGGAAATTTTTTAATATTGAAGCCTATGGGGTTTACCTGAATAAACCTGCCGAATGAAAGCACCGAACAGCAGGGCATTTTGGCAACTTTTCTCTGCTGTTCGGTGTCTCTGAATTGATTAACCATTGCCTCTCTATGGAGGATTTCACTGTCGACAAACAGGCACTGTATTTGCTGGCAATTCGCCAAAAATTGGCAAACTGCCTGCTTTCTGAATAGCCGAATGGCCACGAAATGGCACCATATGGGGAAATTCACTGTTCGGTGCCATTTCGGGGAGAGATTGGCTCTCTCTGAATAAGGCTGTAAGTGTTTATATAACATCATTATGTTACTGTGGTTTGTACAATACTATTGCACTCTGTCTCTTTAATAGAATTAGATATAACCCCTCTGATTCTTGTTTTATTATAAGCTGTGATTATCTTTTGAACAGAATAAGCACAGGCACCACTGTCCATCAATATAACTTATAGATGTGGCACGATACCCATTGCTTCATTTGGATAATGACTCTTCGGGGTATTAATCTGTCTAGCTCTGATCTCTTCTATATTTCCAATAAGGCAATCAAAGAATGATTTATAAAAATTCTAAATTAAGTTCTAACAATTATTACACAATGAGACTTATAGAAGACAAATGTTAATTCTGACGTTAATCCAAAATGCAAGCAGCTCAGTAACAGGATGGTAAAAATGTCTCCGTGGCTCTGAAGACAGTCTGTCAGTATTTATGTAGCTCGGATACAGTATCCAGTGATATTAGGGCTAACAGAGTTTTCTGTAATGCTGAAAAAGTATAAAAATATTTACTGTAGATGCCATTCTGGTATCACAATATCACGATGAGTGAAGTAAGGTGTTACATCTTTATAGAGAGATACCATATGAGCTCTGCGATGAAAATGCTTTAAATGTCAGGGTTAGAGGTCACTTGCAACTGCAGTATATCGGCTTTAAGCTTACATAAAATTGTTTTTCTGGCATTAAAGCAATAATCTCACTTATCCGGGTCTTCCTTTAAGAAGTTCAGTAAGTACTTTTACTGTTTTCCCCGTGAACATGTATTTTGAGAAAAGTATGAACAAGCAATCTGGTGAACGGGTCTGACTTCATTGAAAACGAAAATAAACTCCAATAAGGACCAATCCAGGAGCAATTTATTTCAAGGATATAAAAGTCCCTGAAAATCATATTAATGGAGCTATTATGGCTCCTTCGTGTAAGAGAGGAGAGGTCCCCTGAGTGATGGGCTTGCTCTTCAAGCCCTAAATGTGCACACTTTGATTGAAGAGATGGGGACCAGTCTTACAATTGGAAAGAGCAATCTCATTAACTAACTCCTTAAATCAGATTTGTTCTGATGAAATGGTGGCAGCTTTCCAAGCCTGGAGAATCTGCAGAACTCAAAAGACTTCTTTTTTTTTTTTTTTTTTAAGAAAGGCAAAGAATGCAACCGGATCGATAAAAGTACTTTTCAGAGTTAGAGGCTCGACATGAACCAACTGACAGGCAATGACTTGTTAATTACTGAGCTTATAGGACACAGAAAAGGGTAATTTAAGCTTCTGAATAAAGTTTACTGCTTCTACACAAACTTGAAAATCAGGTGTTTACTTTGAAAACAGAAAAACAAAACCAAACATCACTATCTATCAATTCCTAATGCCCACCTTCATGTCCAACTTTAAGTATCGAGGCTTGATCATCAACTCTTGTGATCCGTAATTCATCACCTGCTTCATTATCAGCTGTGGTTATCTCCACGTCCTCGCAAGCTGTGGTTATCTCTTCTTCATCACCAACTGTGCGTATATCTACTTCATCACAAGCTGTAATTATGCCTACTTTGTCACCAATTGGGGGTATATCTACTTCATTACCAACTGTGTTTATACCTACTTCATCACCGACTGTGAGTATATTGACTTCATTACCAGTTGTGGGTATATCTAGTCATCACCAGCTGCGCTTACCCTTGCTTCATCGCAGTTTTTGCTTGTCTTGTTATTTGAAGACATGTTTTATTGTAGAACCCATACAAATTATATATCCTTTTTTTCCCGATGGACTCCGCAGATCCAAAATATAACATTACTCTGTCCACACATCATGTGACGTCAGAATTCTATAAAAAAAAAAAAAGAAATCGAGCAAGGTCTCCTTCCCGTCTCTTGAGTTGGAACCAGGATTAAAAAAAAAGGAAAAATTAATTGATTACCGAAAAATTGCCTATCAGTTTGTTGGCCGAAATGAAGGAAAAACTATAGAGGTTATTCAGAGGTGCTCTCTAATTCCCCGCACATTGGGTAATCAAATTCCCCGACCCTGTGGAGAATTCAGCATTCATTCATTGCAGGGTCCCTGAAGTACAGGGAATGGATCTGAAAATCCGCCAAGAAAAATAATCACAGAAAATCCGCGAAAACCCCGCCAATACGATCCAAAAATTCAGATCGATCCGGAACGTCACAGAAAACCGGCTGAACGTACCCAACGATCTGCTGCATACCTGCCAAACGCATCTGAAAAAACACTCGATCCCCCGAACACATTGCCGACCAGTCGCCGGAAAAAGCCAACAAGCAGAATGAATGGGGTAAGAAAAAAAAAATCAAACGATTGAAAGGTTAAAAATTTTAAATGCTGTTTGTAAAAAACTACTGGACGAAAATGACATATAAGGTCCTGTGGATAATAAAAAAAAAATCTCTTACAGAAAAAAAAATTCCCTGAAAAAATCCCAGAAAATGGCTAAAATAAAATAAATATATTTTTTGCTGCAAATTGAAAGAATAAACATTTAATAGATATTGGATAAAATTAGAAATATTTTTTTGCATTGAAACCTATGGGATTCGCCTGATTAAACCTGTCGAATTAAACCACTGAACATCGGGGCATTTCACTGACATTTCTCTGTTTTTTGGCGTTCCCTGAATAGATTAACCATTGCTTCTCTATGGGGATTTCTCTGCTGTCGAACAAGCACCGTCTTTTGCTGGCTATTCGCCAATATTTGGCGAACTGCCTGCTTTTTGAATAGCTGAATGGCCACGAAATTGCACCGTATGGGGAAATTCACCATTCGGTGCAATTTTGGGGCCAGTTCGGTTGTCTCTGAGTAACCCTGCATGTGGCAGTTTGTATCATTGGTGATTTGTATGAAATTTCAAGTTGCCCAAAAGTTAGACAAATCACATTTCATAAAAAAACGAAAGCGCAAAGTATAGAAAATAGATTTGTGCAAACAAGTTTTTCTATGTAGCAGATCAGTATTAAACGGTATTTTTTTAATATATTTCATCTCGTGTGTCTCAAAACACACTGAGCTCGAGGTGTAGCTAATTAACCTCTTTCCTCTCTTGAAACACTTAAATGTTCCTACATCAGCTATTGAAGATATTAAAAATAACTAAAAATAAGCTCCAGTGAGAAAGAAAAGGTCAGGGTCATGCTGGTGAGTATTATAGGATAAGGAGAGCTCTGCTTTGGAGAAAGAAAACAAAAGTTCTGGAATAGGTAACTGCATCTTCTGCTGTTATCACAGGAGTTACATAAAGTTAAAATGCCTAGCATGTACTTGGTCCAAGGGGTGTATTCTTGCATAGGCCATCTAGACTAGGGTCTAGGGTAGCAGACTGGAAGGGGGGGCTTTTTTCCCTAATGCCTATTCTTGTAGAGGTCGAATACATTGGTGTATAACAGTGTACGACAATAAAATCTCAAGTAATGAGTCTCTAGAACATTGGTTCCCAACGGCGGTCCTCAAGTTCTCCTAACAGGCCAGGTTTTAGGCTAGGGTGAAACGAAAGCATTTTTACACGCGAACGTAAAAAAGTGCGTCCGAACGCATGGACGGATTTTTTCACGGAATAGGCGAAAACGGTCATACGATGCGCATTTTCGTGCGTGATGTTTTACGGATCCAAACCAGGAAACTTTTTGCGTCTGGACGTTATGTTGGCCGGACACGAGCAGGGTCTGACGTCTCCAAATCACACACACACACACCGGTATGCCGCTGCAGCGCACTCTGTACGTCAGTACTAGCGGTTCTGCGTTCTCGAAAAAATGCGTTCATTTTCCACTTGCGTTGCGCGGCCGGACTTTCGTGCGACCGTACTTCGTATATTGGCTGTCATTGCCCGTCATTTGCTGCTAGTGCGTCCGTGATTATGTGCGCCAGAACGCACGTTAAAAGTGCGCTGGTCTGACCCCAGCCTTAAGGATCACCTTGGGGAAATGCAGACTGAATCCTGCAATCACTGAGCAGCAAATCCTATCACCTGTGCCGTGCTTCAGATATCTGGAAAATCTGACTTGTTGGGGGGACTTGAGGACCGCGGTTGGGAACCACTGATCTAGACTATAAAACATGTTCTTGGAAAATACTTAGATCTTTTTTGTTATTGTTCATAGGACCTTATGTATTAATTCCAGGCATTTTCATGCAGTAGTTTTTGGCAAACAGCTTTTCAAAATCGCGGTGGCTTTTTTTATTATTTTTTTTTAAACCCTGTTCGTCAACTTGTCAGCTTTTTCAGGCAGCTGGTTGGTGCTGTGCTTGGTGGAGCCTCAGTTTTTTCGGGTGCGTTCGGTGAGTTTTCGGTGGCTTATCGGGTCGGATCTGTTGTTTTCCCGGCAAGTTGCAGTGGCTTATCGGATCGATGATTGCAGCCGTTTTTTTCTTTCGATTCGACGGTTGTTCGGCGTCTTTTCCCTGCACTTCGCGGACCCTGCGGTGAATGCTGAATTTTATTCCCTGAAGTGCTGGGAACGAAAGAGTACCGAAAATCAGGTGTAATTTCTGTTCTCTTTGAATAACTCCTTATGTGTCTGGCCCTTATTCATTTACAGTTGGGATCCACCCTTGTTAACCCAAATGATTACCGAATGGTCTGCAGTTTCAATATTTCTATTTAATTGCAGAAACAAAATGAATTTCTGCTTTTATTTATTAAAACACTTCATTAAATTGCCTGTGCTCTCCTGAATACCATATTCAAGCTCCATTATCAGAGAACGTGGTGATGGAGAACTCACACAGGGAAATGGTAAGCGCTGCGGAATACGCTGGCGTTTTATAAAGAAAGGATAATAATAATGTTACATTACTTGAAACCTGCAATTTGGTAACAGAATGTGCATCACTGGAATTTTTAATCTACTGGCAAACCGCAGTGATAGGGACAGTTGAAGAAACACAGATGTGGGGCATTATGGCACATGTAGTTTAGATAGAGGTTCCCCAGTGTCAAACTCAAGTATGCGAGTAGACACACATGTTTTCCTAGGTATTAAAGCACTCTCTCCCTCAGTTTTCTGCAAGAAAACCAGAAAGTCACACTTCACCACCATTTTAACCCTGAACCAACAGCAAGTCATATTCAAAGCAATCTCTCCCTCTGTTTCCTGCAAGAAAGCCAGGAAGGTGTTCTTCAATCAACACATTTTTTGCCATATTGTTACTGGTGCTAGTTTATTTTTTTCTTCCCTCTTTTTTTGATAGTTTAATTCTGTGCTGATTCTCAGTCTGCTCTGCTCCTCCCTGTTGTAGATACTTTGCATGCACAAATGGATAACCCCTCTAAACTCTGTGCTTGTTTATATCCGCAGTCACACTTCACCACCAGAAATAAATTTGTGCAGGGTTGGTTTCTGGAACCCGCCCCAACACAATGAGAATTTAATATCGGGGAGAGCAGTGATTAAACACCCTTGTATAGCAGTAAACCTCTCCTCTGAATGAGGAAAATATCTCCCTTATCGTCCTTTTAAGTAAAATATAACTTTTATTTAAATGGTTAAAACCACTCATTGCACAATTTTAAAATCATCCAAAAACAAAATTATTTCTAAAGACGATATGCATATTGATATCACCGTGACTTGATCAATGTGTCTGCTATGTCAGTCACCCTAGTTAGAGTGAAAAAATTTACTCCTTGATTCTGGTTGAATCAATCTTAGATATATTCCAATTGTCAGCAAATAATCAATGAATTATGCCCTATATACTGGCAGCGTCAGGCAACCGGGTGGCACTTTCCACATATATATCTAGTATTCCCTTCAGGTCTCCTTCGTGTGGGACCCATTTACTATAGCCCTTTAATCAATACCGCCGAGCCCCTTAGGAAACTGCCGTTAGTTCGGGCGGAGAAACGCACATCGAGCCATGAATTGTCAATAGACATAATTTTTTGCAACTGCAACAATTTGGTTGCCCCTGCAAGACTACCAATTTTCAGACTCATACATGTATTTTGTATGAAGTATAGCTATTGCTTGTGATGACAGTGTCTCCTCATATAGCCGTCACACAAATTGTTAGATAGATTGGCATCGGCGGTATTGATTAAAGGGCTAGTGTACAATTTATTAAATTGTGCAATGAGTGGTTTTAACCTTTGAAATAAAAGTTATATTTTACTTAAAAGGACAATAAGGGAGATATTTTCCTCATTCAGAGGAGGGGTTTACACTTCACTACCATTTTTCCCTCTGCTGTACCACCCTCCCACCCAGCCCCTATCCTAATAATCTAGCATCCTTTTCTCAGCTGCTTCACTCCTCGCTCGGTTTAACCTCATCATGCCCAAGCTCTTGATCTATTATAATGCAGTGTCTGTTATATTCTCTCTAGTAATTATCTCCACACTCCCCCTGTTCCCTTTTGTTTTACTTGCCTTAGCCCCTTACTTTGTTAACTCACGGGATGTCTGGCTGAGCACTTGTATAAAGTGCTGCATTAGCAGGACACTTATCCTAAGGGCAGGGTCATCTGTTTTATTATTTATTCTGTCACCTGTTTGTGCTTCCCCATTGTAAAGCACTATGGAATCTGTTGGTGCTGTATAAGTACTTGTAACTGTAACTAATAAAGAACCATGAACATATTTTAATGCATGACACACAGCCGCAGGTGAGAAAGGACCCTTTCATGGCCAGAAGTAAATGTATGAGGCATTCGATTGGCACTGGTGGGACCGATTCTACTTGCAATTGCATTGTGATAGAATTATTGATTACCCAGCTCTGTGTTCCTGAGCCAAAACCTGGATCTACACAGTATTTCTAGAGACAAACTTGTTGCGACTTTCTTAGATGTAAACCTGAATATATATTGACTAAAAAACTAATTTAGAAGTACCCTGACAACTCCAATAAAATGTAAAATAAGTGTTAATTCTCACATTTTACTTCCGTGTTATTTTACCGCTGTTTATTTGGTATTTTTTTTTAAATTGTGCCCTGTAGGGTTACTCTTTATTATATTTTTCTCCACTCTGTATTATAGAGGTAGATTCGTATTGATTATAATAAGTAATTCCCCCGTGTACAAATCTGCAGCGGAACGGCACATAGCTCCGTTGTTTTGTTCCAAAACAAATAAAGGAAATTCAGTGACAACATGATGATAGCCAGGTTTGGTACACATCCAGCTCTCCTACTGCAGTGCCGTGAGAGGAATAACATACCTGATTGACTTTGACAGAGTGCATCAAGTGCACGTGTGGGTCTATTGATCTATATCTGCTTATAGGAAAACTGTCATCATTTTCAATTTTATTGGAAATAGAAAGTTCTATGTATTCTTGCATCTTTTTTACTATCATGTACTGCATAAAAACAAGAAATCCCCTCTTTTCATTATATTTCGAGGCTTATCCTTGCTCTTCAGGGCAGTTACCTTTAAGCTCTGACTGGATGAAAATTTCAACTGACCAACCAAAGCCTGTGTACTAATCGAATGTCAGAATCTGGCCTCGAGAATGTTCTTGGATGGCTTGCCATTGCTCAAGTTGTCAGGGTTCCATACATTCTCACGCAGAATGTGACAGTTACATATATTAAGCAATGTCAGCAGCCAATCAAAATCTTAGATTCAGATGGATGGTCTTTCCAACTCTCTGGATTCTAGTTTGTAGAAAAGATGACCTGGTGATTTAGCATGCTGGTGCCAGTTGACGATGCACAAGACAGCTACAAGTTTTTAATCGTACTAAAATCAATTACTGCTTGTAAGCAATGTGTGTGCCCTAGAACAGTGAACCTCAGGTATCCCTAAAAAGGCCAGGTTTTAAGGATTACCTTGGGGAACTGCAGACGGAATCCTGCAATTACTGAGTGGCAAATCATATCATCTGTGCTGTGCTTCAGATATCTGGAAAATATGACCTGTTAAGGGATCTGAGGACCAGGGTTGGGAAACATTGTCCAAAAATGTAGGCTGCAGATGCTTTTGAGTATACTTTGGGTATATTTTTTGTGGATGGGATTTGAGTGGTTTCTTTCATACCTATATGACTCAGAGGGCAATGATAAATATACGGGGGCCATTTTTAGAAAAAAAAGGAGTGCCTCCACTTTTTAATGAGAGTCAGATATTGTAAATGTTATAGAACAAAATGAGATGTAAAGGCTGTCATATTTTCTAAGTGTGTTTCATTCACTAAAGTGAAAATTCTTCAAGTGCTAAAACTGCCTTCTGATCAGTACATATTAAAGTGCTGTGGAAACTGTTAGCACTATATAAATGATGACAATAATAATATAATCATAAATAATCATAATTATTTAGTGATCACGAGGCTATTTTATTTTCTGGAGCAGTTCAACTTGGAGAATGAAGCACTTTAAGTAAGACAACACCTTTCACAGCCCATTTTATTCAATGAGAACTTTTGTGGACTTTATTATATTTACATTTTTTTTTGATAGTGGCGGTACCCGGCATGCGCCGAATAAGGCCCTGGTACAGGAAAAGCCCCTATAAGCAGAGATACCACGACACAACAACAATAGATAGATCTATATATAAACAGAGGAGAAACTGGAGACCTCTGCACGGCTATACCAAGAAGCCCTATTCTGATAGAAAAGTTTACCTTTGTAGCCGTGCAGAGTCCTGGGGTGAACACAGATACTAGAAGGAGTTATACTCCACAACTTGCAGGGCAGGACTACAATCACAAGCTCGTGGCCAGCAGGGATTCACAACAAAACAGGATGCCCTGCGACTGGGACTCAAACCAGAGCGATAGTAAATACAAGGGACGGTAGGTGAATTTACCAAACAGGAGGGCAGACCTCAAAACAGAAAATATATAAATATACACGGTACAGTCAAGGATGTCCAGAAGGGAAAGTCAGTGAGAAAGCCAGGAATCAAAACATTTACCTTGTGCCAAAGCGGGGATACACCACCAGAAAATCTGTCAGCCAGGCCAGAGAGTCAAAACCATGAGATCAGTCAGAACATGAAACTTAGACAAAGGAGAAAGACTAGAACTGATAACATAAAAAACACAAGACATAAACTGGAACCTGGGATACCAAAGAAACAATAGACTGATGGACCAAAGAAATAGGGTAAACAATAAACATAAACTTAACCTTGATCAGACAGAAAGAGCAGGAAGCTCTCAGGAACAAAACTAAGACTGTAGTGAACCAATGCAAGAGCATTGTGATATGGGCCCATGGTTTTAAATAGGGAAGTGATCAGCCCATATCACTAACAGCAGATCTTAACAGGCAGGCACTTAACCCCTGAGCTGCATCCCAGGGAAAAGCAACATAGAAACACATAGGAATATAGACATGAGGAATACAGAGGGCAGGGGGACAGGGCTGGAACGTGGAAAACGTGACACATACTTTATTATAACAGATATACTAGTTTGACAACAAAAACAGCACTAATCCTCGCGCATACAGTAAAGAAGTCCACAAGAGTTTCTCCTGTTTCTGGTAGTACCTAGAGTGGAAAGAGTAAGAAGACACATATTGTGCAGTATGTCTGAGACTGGAATATCCACATCTAGAAAAGTAAGAGATTCACTCATTCATTTCTGAGCCATTACATAGCAGGCTCTGGACTTATATCACATATAAATTAGAAATCTTGTATCATCACCACCACCAGGTTTAATGGTCTCCCGCAGTAGTTCCCAAGGTGCATCATGATTATGCAGGTTGTAGTGTCTCCAGACCAACAGGCTTAACAAGGATAAAACCACCTTGCACTGGACACGATAAAAGGCCCAAATTGGCCGCATATAATGATACAAATAAAATTAAATAACACAACGCGTTTCGACTTTCGTCTTCATCAAGGTGTACCAGAAACAGGAGAAACTCTTATGGGCTTCCTTACTGTATGTGCAAGGACTATTGCTGTTTTTGTTGTTCATATATGGTATATACAGTGAGTGCTATATACGTGTCCTTGCAGCCTAAAAAATTGGGTACTAAGGCCCATATTACTTTTATTTTTTATTAGATATACTAGTTTATTGTACTATTCTTAACAGCTTGTATCTGTGATGCGCTGGAATTTTCAGTCATTATAACCCCCATGTTAACCCATGTTATCCCTGAGTGACCCTAGAGTGCTCCCTGTATTCTCTCTTCTCCCTGGCTGTATTTGTTACAGTGAGATTTGGGCTCATCTTTGCAGCTTGTTTTACAGTATTACAGAGGAACAGGAGGGAATTCTCACAAATGGTGTTTGATATGTTAATGACCGCTTTTCAATGCATCACAATGCAAAGTAGAGTTAACTTGACTTAGTGAAAGAGTTAATAGACACATTGTATACCTTTAATGATGGATATTCTTTTCAGATATTATTATTATTAATTATTATTTATTAAGCGCCAACACATTCCTCAGCGCTGTACAATGTGCAATGGGTAAAGACAGGACAATTCTACAATACAAACAGGAGACAGGTCAGTATTCCTGCCAGCAGATACAGAAGGATATGAGGACCCTATTCCCATGGGAATTTACAATCTAGATGGTGAGGGGAATAGAAACAGGAGGGGGGACTGCAGTGATGAGTTAGTGCGGGGAGAGGTGAGGACTGTTTTTGGGTCGGTCAGATGTCTTGTTACGGAGTCGGGTGGTAGGCTTCCCTAAACAGAAGCGTCTTTAGGGAGCGTTTAAATGTTATCACTTGTTGCATTGTATTTACATTTCTTGAGTCACCTAGACATACAATGCTGGGACTCAAATAGACTTGAACTATCCAAGATAATAGAAAAAAACATATTTCTCCCAACTCTATTATCGAGCTAGAGAAATGCTCTAAATTCATGCCAGATAGTGCAGACTAAAATATTAGTCTCTCCACCCTTTACTGTGTAATTCAATACAAAAGTGATACTGTCTGGTAATTATCCATAATGTGGACGGATTAGGAGGAAGCCAAAGTCACAGAAGAAGTACAGCCGAGCTAAATGTCCTTAACGCAAGAGCTTAACTACAATAAATTCTCTTTTAATAACCATTTAGTACGCACTCAACATATATGCACCGACTGATTAAAAAGAAATTGAACGCGTGTTTACGAAAATGGTTTCCTGACAAACCGGTACTCTTTAGACATAAATCGCATCTTAAATTAAACTGAGGGAAGAACACAGACATCTGCTATTAATTCAAATTACCGGACAATGATAAAAAACATGCCTTTTATTGTTGTCATCAATATCATCCAGACAATATTGCCTTGCCAAGTGCCCATTTTAAGTATGTCATACGTGGATGTCATTGAAATTAACCGGGCCAAAGAGATTGCACTTTCTAAACAAGCCCTGATGGCATTTGAAGACTCAAAGGCCACATTTGAAAAATAAAAAAGGCTTAATCGGCGTGATTCTAAGGCAAAGTGATACATTTGCAAGGATAAACTGTGGCAGACATTCCATTAATACAGATATTTATTTATATTTTTTAAACTGTTACACTTGCGAAATTATATTTAGTTTTTTTGAAGCGTGGACTGACAAGATGAAAGTTTAGATTTGCCTGAGAAACATTTTTTTTTTTTACCCCAGATTTTGCTGATATTACAAACAAACCACAAGTGCTGCCTATGGGTCGGATATTATGTCAGCTCACTATAAATTAATGGCACCTATACTTTGTATAGGAGCCGTTAATGTGCAATTATATGGAGAAAAATCAGCTTGCTCTTCTCCTGTGGAGCCGGTATTGAAAAAAATCAATACCGGCTTTCAGAAGATGATGCTTTTGCAAAATCATTAAACACCTCAGTCTAAAGTAGGGATGTACCGATACGATACTAGTATGTGTGGTTAGGGTGTGTGCAGGGTGTGCAGTGGGTAAATGAGGTGTCTGGCCATACATTTAAGTATTAGCATAAACTGGAGAGGCTTTCAGCAAAATCCTAAATTAATTATTGGAAAGCGGTCACACGATTTTAAATAAAAGTATCGGTACTCGGTATCGGTGAGTACCTGTAAAAAAAAAATCGGGACTTGTACTCGGTCTTAAAAAAGTGGTTTCGGTGCAACTTTAGTCTAAGGCTGGGGTCAGACGAGCGTAGTGTTCACGTCCGTGATTGCGCCTAAAAGTACGTCCGTGATAGCATGAAAGTAAGTCCATTGGAGCCTGACACATGAAGTACTGTCGCACTGAACTGCGACGCACAACGGCCTCGGGCAAACGACGCAGGTTAGGCAAGAACGTAATACTGCTAGAACGGACGTGCGGAGTGCGCCACGTCCACAACGTCTGCATAGCTTGTGTGTGATGATGGAGCGAGTCAGAGAGCATTTATACGTCCAGCATTTTTGACGGACAGAATGTTTTTTCATTGTAATTTATTTTTCCCCTCTACTCCGTCAAAAAATAACTTCAGTGAAAAAAACGGACTGTGTGACCACTACTGCGTCATCCGTACTGACGATGTCCGTACTGCACGGACGTACAGTCCGTAGAAATCACGCTCGTCTGACCCTAGCCTAAAGGGATTGAAAATCTGTTACTTACCCCTGATCCCACGTGGCAGAGGGCAGTGTGATCTGCAGCTTTCTCTTGCCACGAGCAACTGAAGGCTGGGAACAGATAGGCTCCTGCGTTCCCCTGCTCAAGCAAACTTTAATAGGGTTGTACTACACTCCATGGAGCCCTTTTGACTGCAGTAGCCATTTTCCATGTTGGCATGTCGCATCAATGGAGGAAAAAATAATCCAACTCAAGCTGTTGACACAGCAGCTCTGCTAGAATTGAGCCATTAATGGCTAGCTAGAAATGAAAAAAGGCTTGCACAGCATTTTTTCCATTTGTGGCTCTCCATTAATTGCTAGGTCGTGATCTAGCCTCTGGTGTATAGGGTATGGTAGGGAAGAAAACTGGGTCAATTAAACTTTTATGTGTCTACTCCTCATTAAACTCAAACTATGATCTTTGTGTCTTCTTTCATGTTTTCATAGGAAGACAAGAAGATGTTTGATGATTGGAATGAAGACAGCAAAGTCCAGTCCAGCTTATTGGGGAGATTCTCCAACTCTGCACTGAATCAGTGCTCCATAGACATGAGAAAGAGTGCTATAGTCTGCACACTTGACTCTGCTGCATGATGATGACCTGATCTTCCTTTAAGAACTTATACCTCATATTGTATCCCATGGACATGAGTTGTGTAGATAAGGTCTTGTCCTCATGGAATGTTTCCTTGAAGGTCATTACAGATCTAATCCTAATCAGTATTGGAACCTAACCATAGATCATCGCAAGAGAAGTTCCCTGTTGGATGAATTGGACCTAATTGTCCACTTTTTAACCCCCTGTCTACACTATGGGTGTCCCTTACCTGCTGCAGGAAAATTTCATGAAAACTAACTTTCTGTTACTTTCTGTTTGAAACTAATAAATATTTCATGTCGACACACCCTAATGCACCTGTCAGTGTTGTGCGGGCACTCCATTGCTTCAGAAATAGGGTGATTCTATTGGAAAACAATCAGAAACAATGTTTCGACTCAACCGAGTCTTTCTCAAGTGACCGTGCCTTTAATCTGACAATTGCTGTTTGAACCTGGCCTCTCCTGGTATGTGTTGGCACCCATAATAAGACTTCTTTAGGAGAAGATTTGTGGTCACTGGAATACACCCTAAAACAAGGGCTGAGCACATCTATGACTATACATATAAAAAGTATAACTAAAGAAGCAAAATATCAGGGTTACTTTATTGTATTTTCAAAAGGTATGCTTATGATTCCTCTTATCCTTTTTCCTTTAGCTGATCCTCTGGACCTTGTGTGACGGATCCCGCTACTCGGGGTGAGTAGATCCACCGTCAGTGCCGAGTACACCTGGAGGTCGGTAGTGTGGTAGCGAGGTGCCGCTGGTGCTCATAGGATACCCCGAGGTTGCAGCGCTGTAGAGAGGTCCTTGAAGCGTCCCTGTTCCCAAAGCCCTGTTATCCCCAATTACTAGCCGAGGCATGAGTAAAGGTTCAAACAAGAGTGATTTATTTTTCATAGAGAACACAGGCGTATTTATGGGGAAAAAAGACATTGTTCTCCCCTGGTCCGCCCTCAGCCCTCCCGGGGTGATTTCTGCCACTGCCTGGAGCCATGGCCCAATTTCCCTTTGTTCACCTGGGGCCCCCCTGGTGGGTGCAGCCCTTATCTTGAGGCTCGGTGCCAGCTCGTCTGGTGAACTTTCCGTGGCTCTGAATGAACGCGGAGCAGGGGAACAACAGGTAAAATCACATTGAGGTACTTATAAAAATAAGGGCTAACAAACTTTTAATAACACACAAATAAATAAACACTTGAACTGTTGTACTGCGCTACAGCGTAGTGGCGGCCGTCCCGTCACACCTTGATTTCCAGGTTAAGTACCACAGCTATACTGTAGCTATGCTGTAGCCTTATTTTGGATCAATAGCAGAAACTGATGTTGGAAATGTTTAACTTTTTGTCTTGCATGTCAGTCTCATCCCATGAAACTATGTAACTATTTGTAATTTCAATGTTGGAGCGCCATAGGATATTTATTGACTCATTCATTGTTGTTTCGGTCCCTGTGCTGTTCTTTTTAGTCTAGGAGAGGAGTACTAGTACTCCACTCTCCTCTTGTAAGGCACGGGTGACATTGTGTGCAATTTAAGGCTTTTGTGCTAAAAATACCAAACCTATGCGACAGGCTGGAACCTACAAATGGTTAATGAAAATAGACCTGGCAAGAAAATGAATAGAATATCTCATGTATTACACATTTTGAAATAAGGAGTTGTATATACTCTGGAATGAATATGCTTGGACGAAAACAGTTCGATGACATGCACTTCAGAAATCAGTGGAAAGCTTCTGACACTGCAGAAAGGTATCGCAATTTGCACACGTTGTCATTATCTGTTTCTCCTTTACTTCTTTTATAAGTAGATGGTATCGTAGTGACACAATCAGCTTAATTTGGCAGCGCTGCTCACAGCTCAGATTTGGTTATTGAGGTTGACTTGCTCATTTGGTTTATGTTTATGTGACGTATGTACAATGGTAATTTAGTATTGACTGATTGTGACATTTGCAATCCTCCATAAGAATAGCGTACAGGGATGGTAAAAGCGATAAACCTGTGGCCCGGCATTTCTTGGAAAAAGAACACCGACTTCCAGCTCTCAAGTTCATGGCTATCAATCATGTCCCCCCTATTAGGAGAGGGGGTGACCGCAGCAATTTGTTGTTACGCAAGAAAGCGTTCTGGATCAGGGAATTTGAGATGGTACACCCTCGGGGACTTAATGAGAGATTCACGCTTCAACCTTTTCTATAATCAGATGTTTGTGGATGCAGCATTTATGATGTTATATTGCTATAAAATATGAGGACCAAAGTTGGTTGGGTGAACCACAGTTAGGTATTCACCACATACATCTTTTTGCATATGTCCTTTTGAATATCTTGGTTTGTTATCCTGATAAAGAATAGGAGAAATTTACATTTCTAGGACCGCAGCTATACAGTTTTGTCTATCTACGTCTATGAGATCCTCCTTATGGTTTTAATTTTTGTGACTTTTTGAATATGTGCATTTTTTGGGTCTGTATCCAGACCAGCTGTTAAAGGACTTGCTGAAAACGTGGTTTTCCATGGTTACCAAGGTGATGGGTCACATGGTTAGGTTGCTTTGACGTCTTCATTTGGCGATCGGTGTGAAGGCGGCACGGGGTGGGGAGCACAACGGTGGTAAGTTAATCTTTTTATAAAGTGATTGTGTTTGCAATGTTATTTGTGTCCTGAAGAAAATTTGCGGTGAGCAAATTGAAACGTTGACTGAGATGGAATAAAAGCATTTTTTAGGAAGACCCTGGGAGTGCCGCTGTTTGTGGAATATATATATTTTATATATATATAATAACAATCCAAGGAAAGAGCAGTCCAGTCCAGTCAACACACTCAAAAGAAAACAGCAGCAGCTTTATTTACTTTTAAAGATTTTACCAGATTTTAACCCTTAAAAGCTTCCAACAATTCTTACCCTCTTCAGGATCACAGCAGTTCTTAACCCATTCAAGACTTTCTACAAGGTTTATAACCCTAAGCTCTGTTGGAAAAGGTGGAAAGTTGGTTCTCAATATATGGTCATAAATTGCTTAAGCCTGCCAATAGAGCTAATGTATTCCACATTTTGGCAGGTCCTATCCTCAACACCTAATGACTGCTATTATGGGATCAACTCACACACCTAGGACTGAATACGTTCTGAAGGTCCCTGCAGTTCAAGGTTAAATAGATCCTGTGGGTGGAACACCTGTGACAGGTAGGTGGAATACATTTGTGCTGTTGACAGGCTTAAGCAATTTGTGGGAATATATTGTGAACTAAGTGTCCATCATTTTCAACAGAGCCTAGGGTCAGAAACCTTGTAGAAAGTCTTGAATGGGTTAAACTCTTTTGTAATCCTGAAGAGAGTAAGGGTTGGAAGCTTTGAAGGGTTAAAATATGGGAAAATCTTCAAATGTTTAAATGTATAAGCTGCTGTTAAAGTCTTTGAATGTGTTGATGGAGTGCTCTCTTTCTGGTTTGTTGTATTACATTCTCTGTGCTTAGTTTAGGTTGAGTGCTACCCTCCTTGCGTATTCTACAGGTATATATATAAAATATATATGCTTAGAACATTGCAGGTAACAAGCACTCAGTTACCTTATCGAGGTATCATGGAACAGAATACAGTTCTGGAAAATTTCCAAAATAAGAAAAAGAAGATTCTGCACTTCAGTAATAATTTTCAACTATTTATTGCACCATCAAATGGCCTTGGCAACGCGTCAACCGTTCAGGCCATTAGCAAGCCTGATAGACTCGATAAAGGCCTGAACCAGCAAAACATTGCTGAATCGATTTGATGGCGAAATAAATAGTGAAAAATATTATTTCATCTATGTTTAAGGCATGGGTAGAACAGGATCATCTGAAGTTTTAGGAATGACTAAAGTATAAAGTAGAGAAGAGAAGAGGAGGAGAGATTTTGCTTTAAAGGGACACTACCACCAAAAAATGAAATGCACTTATTGTGTTTATTTAATGTTGCTGATATCTTACATGTGCTTTGTTTTTCTCTTGTATGTTGAGATAATATTAATATTAATATTATAAAATAGATAATATTTTACTCTTTATGTGTCATTGTGTGATCTATTTTGCGATATTTTCTGTTGTAAACTGCTCCCCCCTTTGGTTTCCTTACCTCACTTGGTCCTAACTTTGGGGTTTTGGCCATAGAATGGAGTGACTGGGTCAGGCAGCCTACGCACACCATTGTGTTTTGTGGGATGCATTCAAAGGACATCACCAGGAGGTAGATTCGAAGACTTTTAAGCTCTCTATCATAACTCATTCAGCTGCCATCTCTTATATAAGGTGGGCTACACCACACAATACACCCCCTGATGCCATATCTAAACATTTCCTCCTCCACCTCATTAATCTACAATATCTACAGATAAATAAATACAAAGCCAAGAGTTTGGCAAATGTTGCGTCATGGAAACTAATCCAGAAACTGGAACCTGGAAATAAAATACCTTACTTTATTTTTCCTTTTTACGTGGAATTACTTCAGACAATGAAAAAAACGCAGCATCATGTGTTTTATAAAGTGATTTGATTTGTAATACACAATTAATCTAGTTACAGCTTATGGAAGTGGTAATGTCCCTTTAAAATACTGCCTGTTTCAGAGTGTGTTATATATACAGTATATATATATATGACACATGTCAGAAACTTTTGGAATGATATATAGTATTGTATTTCCATCAATGAGTAGTTAGGGTGCATGTGTGTAAGGATTAGTAATCCTATCAGATCTATTCAATAAAGGCAAAACTCAGGAGGACTGGCAGGAGAAGTGAAAAATCTAGGTCAAAATAGCCAAACCAGAATAATTCTCCCATTTATCTCACTTTCCAAATCAGCTATTTGGTCTAGATTGTTCTCTCCTCCTGCCAGTTCTCCTGAGTTTCACCTTTTATTGAATAGACATGTATGTTTATAATTAGGCTCACATAGATGCTTAAATCTACAGTTGTGTTCAAAATTATTCAACCCCCAATGCTGTAAAGGGTTTTAGGGAATTTAGTGTACATTTGTAATTGTATTCAGAATGAAATCCTACAAGGACTTTTTAAAGAACCATATGCAACTAAAATGACATCAATTGGTTTTGTAATACAGTAGTAAATGTTTCTTTTGTGAATTCTTCATTGACACAATTATTCAACCCCTTAAAGACTACCACTCTGAAGAACAGAGGTTCATTCAAGTGTTTTCAATCAGGTATTGAAAACACCTGTGGATGTCACGGAGCAGCAATAAAGCATAATAAGCACCAATTAGGCAGCTTTAAAATGACTGTGATACTCAGCTCCTTCTAGACATTTACTGGTGTGGTTACAAACATGGTGAAGTCAAGAGAATGGTCCAGGAGGACAAGAGAAGAGGTGATTACTCTTCACAGGAAGGGCAATGGCTATAAGAAGATTGCAAAGATGTTAAACATACCAAGAGAGACCATAGGAAGCATCATTCGCAAATTCAAGGCAAAGGGCACTGTTGAAACGCTACCTGGTCGTGGCAGAAAGAAGATGCTGACTTCGACTGCTGTGCGCTACCTGAAGCGTAGAGTGGAGAAAAGTCCCCGTGTGACTGAAGTTTCAGCTCAGACAATACGGCGCACACTGCGTAATGAAGGCCTCCATGCCAGAACTCCCAGGCGCACCCCCTTTCTGTCTCCAAAGAATAAGAAGAGTCGACTGCAGTATGCCAAACGTCATGTGGACAAACCACAGATGTTTTGGGATAGTGGTCTGTGGACTGATGAAACAAAATTAGAACTGTTTGGGCCCATGGATCAACGTTATGTTTGGAGGAGGAAGAACAAGGCCTATGAAGAAAAGAACACCTTGCCTACTGTGAAGCATGGCGGGGGGTCAATCATGCTTCGGGGCTGTTTTGCTTCTGTAGGTACAGAGAAGCTTCAGCGTGTGCAAGGTACCATGAATTCTATTCAGTACCAGGAGATATTGGATGACAATGTGATGCAGTCCGTCACAAACCTGAGGTTTGGGAGACGTTGGACCTTTCAACAGGACAATGATCCCAAGCATACCTCCAAGTCCACTAGAGCATGGTTGCAGATTAAAGGCTGGAACATTTTAGAGTGGCCATCGCAGTCACCTGACTTAAATCCGATTGAGAACCTCTGGTGGGACATAAAGAAAGCAGTTGCAGTGCGCAAGCCTAAAAATGTGACTGAACTGGAGGCTTTTGCCCATGACGAATGGGCGAAGATACCCATAGATCGCTGCAAGACACTTGTGTCAAGCTATGCTTCACGTTTAAAAGCTGTTATAACTGTAAAAGGATGTTGTACTAAGTACTAAGATTGAATGTCACTTGGTGGTTGAATAAAACTGATAATGATGTGAGCACAGAAAAGACATTTGTGGTTATTTCATTATAATTGTTATATTATATTTGTCTGACCTACACGTGCCTCTTTGATTTAATTGTAAGCAAGATGACTGAATGATCAAAATCAATGTCAAACTGGCCAAAACACTCAATTTCAGTGGGGGTTGAATAATTTTGAACACAACTGTAGGTTCAGGGGGGTACAGCTCGACCCTTTACTGTTCCTCCAGGGTCCTCACAGAATAGATAGATAGATAGATAGATAGATCATTTGTGCACAGGTTTCATAATACAATTCAGGAATATGTTGACATTGTTCTCCCTGGCATTGTATGTACAGATGTTGGTTCCATTATATTCACAATGCAACATTGACCTCGTAGCTTTGCCCTTCACTTCTGTTTCTTGTCCATTGGGTGACTATCTGCCTTCTACTTGCATTGTTCCTGGGGATGACCTTGGAAATGCTTTTTGATGAATTGGTTTTAAGTATCAGCAGTATGTAGCTCGTCTTTGGTTGACATGATGGCAGGCTTGCACCTCTGCCTTCAGCTTTAGCCAATATGAATTTTTTATAGGTTATCTAATGGCATTTTTTACCCAGTAATAATCCCTCGATGGCATGCTCGCATGTTCAATGCCCTCTCAGGCTCTCATGTAAAGTCATTTTACATTACTGAAATATCAGAAAGTTGGATCATTTTATCATTGGCTGCTTCCGTAATGCTTCCAAATCTTAAATATCGGCAAGCCGAAATCTGCCAAACCAAACCAAGTTTTTTGGCCATGTACATACCTGCTACGGTAATGCTGCCATGCCATGGAGCAACTTTACATTAAGGCTAGCGTCAGATGAATACAGTCATCACGTCCGTGGCACCGCACAGTTTATCGTCCGTCGTACCATTGATTTGTGATCAATAGAGACCAAGACACGAAGTACATGCACACCGAATATCGCACGCACCATGTAGGTGGCAATGGATGACATTTAGGCCTCGACGTAAAAGCGTTACGTAAAAGCGCTACGAGTGCACCGCGTCCGCGTAGCGGCCTGTGTGTGTGATGACGCAAACTTCAGACTTCAGACACAGACACATTTGGGACTCAGAGTCTTTTTTTGGTCTGGCTGACTGTACCTGTCATTTAATGTTAATTAATTTTAATTCCTATACTTCCTTTTTTCTACTTCAGTTAAAAAAACAGATCGTGTGGTGTCTATAGTATCTTCTGTCAGTACGTCTGTCCGTTATGCACGCACGCAGAGTGCGCTCAGACTGCGTTCGTCTGACATTAGCCTAAGCGTATACCAGAAGTTTCAGGATAAAACATATCTTGAATGAGATTTTTATTTTGGTTTGATTATTGTTTGGCTTATCTTGTCTATTATTTATATTATCAATTGTTATTTGATCAACTAACATTGTGCCGGCTGGGTGGAGTAGAGTTAACATCACTGCTCTGTGTGGAGAGAGCCTGTGGAGACATGGGTTCAATCCCGGAAAGAGCACCTCCCCAGTAAGTGTCATTGGGCATGACACCTAACGGTACATACTCGCTACCCAGAACATGCTTAAAAACGAGAGAAATCTCAATGTATCCTTCCTGGTAAAATCCTCTCTCAACATATCCTATTCTAGCTGCTTGAGATGGATAATGGTTCCTTTTTTTTGTTGTGTTTATTTTTTCTTTCTGGTCTAAAAAGCTCATATTAAGTTATTTTTGTAATGTTACTGCATATGAAAGTAAAATCAAATAATAATGACAATAAAAAAATACAAACACAAGGAAATCATGTTCTCATTTATTTGATCTCCCTTCATCACCAATCCTGGTATTACATAGTGATAGGTTTCCTTTATATGGACCATCTTCTTACCAAATCTTACTACTGCTGGTGTTTTAAAGATTATTCACTCATCTTTGAGATTAAATGAATGTATTCCCAAATCATTATTTTTTCCTCTAATCCTTTATTCTTTTCATATTTATATCAGTGGAATGAAAGTTATTTGGAGATGGCAGACCACCCACAAATCATCCAATTTTCAGCAGATTGTGCACGGGTTTTCCTTATTATTGTAAACTAGTTGTAAAGCCTGCCCAGAGGGCAGTCTATTGTGGATATACTGCCCCTGCTCATGTATACTGCCCCAGCTCGTGGATACTGCCCCAGCTCGTGGATATTGCCCCAGCACGTGGATATTGCCCCAGCACGTGGATATTGCCCCAGCTCGTGGATACTGCCCCAGCACGTGGATACTGCCCCAGCACGTGGATACTGCCCCAGCACGTGGATATTGCCCCAGCACGTGGATATTGCCCCAGCACGTGGATATTGCCGCAGCACGTGGATACTGCCCCAGCTCGTGGATACTGCCCTAGCACGTGGATATTGCCCCAGCACGTGGATGGATACTGCCCCAGCACGTGGATATTGCCCCAGCACGTGGATATTGCCCCAGCACGTGGATATTGACCCAGCACGTGGATATTGCCCCAGCACGTGGATATTGCCCCAGCACGTGGATACTGCCCCAGCACGTGGATACTGCCCCAGCACGTGGATACTGCCCCAGCACGTGGATACTGCCCCAGCTCGTGGATACTGCCCAGCACATGGATATTGCCCCAGCACGTGGATTGATACTGCCCCAGCACGTGGATACTGCCCCAGCACGTGGATGGATACTGCCCCAGCACGTGGATGGATACTGCCCCAGCATGTGGATACTGCCCCCAGCTCGTGGATACTGCCCCCAGCTCGTGGATATACTGCCCCCAGCTCGTGGATATTGGCCCAGCTCGTGGATACTGCCCCAGCTCGTGGATATCGACCCAGCACGTGGATATCGCCCCCCCCGCTCGTGGATATGGCCCCCCCGCTCGTGGATATGGCCCCCCCCGCTCGTGGATATGGCCCCCCCGCTCGTGGATATGGCCCCCCCGCTCGTGGATATACTCACCTACATCGGCCCTCTAGCGATGGCGGTCCCGCGTCCCGCTTCCAGCATCCTCTCTCGCTCCGTTGGTCGCCGGGATGACGTCACGAAAGCCTTTGACCCCCGGGGTCAAAGGCTTTCGTGACGTCATTCCGGCGAACAACGGAGCGAGAGAGGACGCTGGAAGCGGGACCGCCATCGCTGGAGGAGCTAAGGGCCGATGTAGGTGAGTATGTGTGGCAACATCCCCCTACATTGGCCCGGAGCCTCAGCGGTGGCTGTCGTAGGCTGCTCGGCCGGCCTCCAGGCTTAGGCGAGCCCCCGGCTCGGCTGGGCCTGTAGGCCCAAGCCAAGCCGGGGGCTCGCCTGAGCCTGGAGGCCGGCCGAGCAGCCTGCGACAGCCGGAGGACAGTCACCGCTGGAGCTCAGGGCTAATGTAGGTGAGTATGTGCTCTCCACACCCACCCTGCTTACTCGGCCGGTATCCAAGCTTAGGCGAGCCCCCGGCTTGGGCCTAGAGGCCCAGCAGAGCCGGGGACTCGCCTGAGCATGGAGGCCGGTCGAGTTGCATGCTCGGCCGTCCTCCAGGCTCAGGTGAGTCCCTGGCTCGGCTGGGCCTCTAGGCCCAAGCCAAGCCGGGGCTCGCCTGAGCCTGGATGCCGACCAAGCTTAGGCGAGCCCCCGGCTTGGCGTGGGCCTAGAGGCCCAGCCGAGCCGGGGACTCGCCTGAGCCTGGAGGACGCCCGAGCATGCAACTCGACCGGCCTCCATGCTCAGGCGAGTCCCCGGCTCGGCAGGGCCTCTAGGCCCAAGCCAAGCCGGGGGCTCGCCTAAGCTTGGATACCGGCCGAGCAAGCAGGGTGTGTGTGTGTGTGTAGAGCACATACTCACCTACATCGGCCTCGAGTCCTCCACCGGTTCCACACATACTCACCGACATCGGCCCTTAGCTCCTCCAGCGATGGCGGTCCCGCTTGCAGCATCCTCTCTCTCTCCGTTGCTCGCCAGGATGACGTCACGAAAGCCTTTGACCCCCCGGGGTCAAAGGCTTTCGTGACGTCATTCCGGCGAGCAACGGAGAGAGAGAGGATGCTGCAAGCGGGACCGCCATCGCTGGAGGAGCTAAGGGCCGATGTCGGTGAGTATGTGTTAGGCAACATCGGCCCTGAGCTCCAGCGGTGACCTCCTCCGGCCGAGCAGGCTGCTCGGCCGGCCTCTACGCTTAGGCGAGTCCCCGGCTCGGCTGGGCCTGTAGGCCAAAGCCAAGCCGGGGGCTCGCCTAAGCCTAGAGGCCCGCCGAGCAGCCAGCGGCAGCTGGAGGAGGTCTCCGCTGGAGCTCAGGGCCGATTTTGGGGTGTGTATTTTTTGGGAACTTCGGCCCCGATCCTCCAGCGGTGACCTTCTCCGGCTGCCGCTGGCTGCTCGGCGGGCCTCTAGGCTTAGGCGAGTCCCCGGCTCGGCTGGGCCTGTAGGCCCAAACCGAGCCGGGGGCTCGCCTAAGCCTAGAGGCCCGCCGAGCAGCCAGCGGCAGCCGGAGGAGGTCTCCGCTGGAGCTCAGGGCCGATTTTGGGGTGTGTTTGTTGGGAACTTCGGCCCCGATCCTCCAGCGGTGACCTTCTCCGGCTGCCGCTGGCTGCTCGGCGGGCCTCTAGGCTTAGGCGAGTCCCCGGCTCGGCTGGGCCTGTAGGCCCAAACCGAGCCGGGGGCTCGCCTAAGCCTAGAGGGCCGCCGAGCAGCCAGCGGCAGCCGGAGGAGGTCTCCGCTGGAGCTCAGGGCCGATTTTGGGGTGTATTTGTTTGGGAACTTCGGCCCCGATCCTCCAGCGGTGACCTTCTCCGGCTGCCGCTGGCTGCTCGGCGGGCCTCTAGGCTTAGGCGAGTCCCCGGCTCGGCTGGGCCTGTAGGCCCAAACCGAGCCGGGGGCTCGCCTAAGCCTAGAGGCCCGCCGAGCAGCCAGCGGCAGCCGGAGGAGGTCTCCGCTGGAGCTCAGGGCCGATTTTGGGGTGTATTTGTTTGGGAACTTCGGCCCCGATCCTCCAGCGGTGACCTTCTCCGGCTGCCGCTGGCTGCTCGGCGGGCCTCTAGGCTTAGGCGAGTCCCCGGCTCAGCTGGGCCTGTAGGCCCAAACCGAGCCGGGGGCTCGCCTAAGCCTAGAGGGCCGCCGAGCAGCCAGCGGCAGCCGGAGGAGGTCTCCGCTGGAGCTCAGGGCCGATTTTGGGGTGTGTTTGTTTGGGAACTTCGGCCCCGATCCTCCAGCGGTGACCTTCTCCGGCTGCCGCTGGCTGCTCGGGGGCCTCTAGGCTTAGGCGAGTCCCCGGCTCGGCTGGGCCTGTAGGCCCAAACCGAGCCGGGGGCTCGCCTGAGCCTGGAGGCCCGCCGGCAGCCGGAGGACGGTCACCGCTGGAGGATCGGGGCATCTGGCCGTGTAAACACACGGGTAGCTGCGCGTGGCTCGTGCCGTTTTTTTTTTTTTTTTTTTTCACGCGGCCGCACGCGCAGCTACCTGTGTGTTCTAACGGCCGCTTTCAAATGTCCGTCGCGCATGCGCAGTAGGGTTTGGCGACGGACAGTTTTTAGCTTATCCTTTTTATAGTATAGATATGCGTAATTAAGAATCTATATTATAATTGAGTAAGGCTTGGCGTGTCCGTCGCCAAGCCTTACTCTGCGCATGCGCGCGCAACCAGCGGCGGTTGGTTGCGCGCGCATGCAACCGCCGCGGCACGAGCAGGCTGTGCGCTCGCCGTGGCGGTTACAAGATGCACACAGCAGCCGGGTAGAGGCTGCGCTCACAGCCTCTACCCGGCTGCCGCGCGCATCCAACCCCCGAGCGGCGAAGGGAAAGCTCCATCCGCCGCTCGGGGGTTGGATGCGCGCGGCAGCCGGGTAGAGGCTGCGCTCACAGCCTCTACCCGGCTGCCGCGCGCATCCATCCCCGAGCGGCGAAGGGAAAGTTCCCTCGCTTCCGCTCTTTGAAGGACCCAAGCCGCGGTCACGTGACCGCGGCTTGGGTCCTTCAACGACCGGAAGCGGGGAAACTTTCACTTCGCCGCTCGGGAAGGTAAGTATGAGGAGCTCATGGGGCGGCTGTCCGAATGCCGATAGAGCATTCAAACAGCCGCCCCATGTCTGGTCTGGGGTCTGAGCTGGGGGGCATATAGCCATGAGAGGTGGGGGGCAAATATCCGAGAGGTGGGGGGCAAATATCCATGAGCTGGGGCATATATCCATGAGAGGTGGGGGCCAAATATCCATGAGCTGGGGCAGTATCCACGTGCTGGGGCAGTATCCACGAGCTGGGGCAGTATCCACGAGCTGGGGCAGTATCCACGTGCTGGGGCAGTATCCACGAGCTGGGGCAGTATCCACGTGCTGGGGCAATATCCACGAGATGGGGCAGTATCCACGTGCTGGGGCAATATCCACGAGCTGGGGCAGTATATCCACGTGCTGGGGCAGTATCCATGAGCTGGGGCAGTATATCCACGAGCTGGGGCAGTATATCCACGTGCTGGGGCATATATCCACGTGCTGGGGCAGTATATCCACGTGCTGGGGCATATATCCACGTGCTGGGGCATATATCCACGAGCTGGGGCATATATCCACGAGCTGGGGCAGTATATCCATGAGCTGGGGCATATATCCACGAGCTGGGACAGTATATCCATGAGCTGGGGCAGTATATCCACAATAGACTGCCCTCTGGGCAGGCTTTCCACCTTGTTAATAATAATCAAACTCATGATAAATTATGCAATTAACCTCACTGCTAGGAAAATGCATTCAGAAGTCTCTGTTCGTATGTTCAGATGAAGTATCAACTCACCCAGACCCACGTAGAAAGGATTGGCTTGTGAAGAGTAATGAGACCTTTCGTTTATGTACCCCTCCCACTGCATCTATATTGGGGATAAATATAATGATAAAAAGTATATATATATATATACAGATTGGCCTGAGAGCTATTCCTCCTTGTTTCTTAATTTGAAGAAATGGAATAGGACTAATTATGATTCCCCCCCCCCAAGGGCAGTATTGAGCCAGCAAAACCGGCTGCCGGCCAATTATGAGGGAAGGTTAAAAATGATCAATAACAGGTCCAGATTCATTAAGCAGATAGAACATTTAACAGTCAGAAAAAAGACCATTATAACTTGTGTTTCTCCTGTCTAAACAACCTTCTGCTTGACAGTTAGCAGAAAATATACTTGGCTAATATTTATGGGCAACTTTAACAATTAACATATTTTCTACTAGCTTATTCTAAACATAGTGGAATCTTCATCATCTATCTATTGTGACATAGTGCATGGATTGGTCTTTGTATTCCCCCTGTATTTTATTTAAAGGTGTTAGTATTAATCTCCTTGGCGTTCTGATTCTGACATATTTTATATGTCAGAATCGGTACTATTTATCCAGCCCCCTGGTGGTGTTAGAGTGTGGCTCGGGGTTAAATTTCACTGCTGAAAACGGTAACCTTGAGCCACACTCGGGCTGGATACATGCCTGTCCCTGCGCTCCCTCGCTGTCCCCTGCAGTCACCTCCAGCGGATCGCGGAATCCTGCTTCCTGATTCCCTTCTCGCGAGAAGGGAACCAGGAAGCAGGATGTGCGATCGGACGGGGGAGAATGCGATTGCGGGAGCTCAGTGAGGGAGCGCAGGTACAGGTATGTATCCAGCCCGAGTGTGGCCCGAGTGTGGCTGCGGGGCAGCTGCATACACTACATCTCCGTATTCAATAGCCAGCATAAGCATTTGTTGTACAATCTGCTTTCTTATTGACATATATACATAAATTTATCAGAGCTGAGTGTGTGTTTGTGTTACGTGCGACGTGATAATTGCTTATTTGGAGACAGAAATCCTGGTGAGTTCCCACTCTTCTTTTTTTAGGGCTTGATCCCTGGTTTACACCACCAGAGCACCACACAGGTGATCGTAATCGAGCAGCAATTAGAATGGTCAAAACAAGCCGGGTCAAAAAGCAGGAGCAGGGATCGTATACAGAAATGGGTTGGCAACAAAAATCAATGCACAGAATAAGTTAGCGATGCAGGAATAGAACTCCACATCAGGGCGACGAGGCAACTCCTTGTGCCCTGTTTTAAACCCAGCGGCTCCTCGTGACCAAACCAGGCCCTGCCCCCTCAGATGTCGCTCGGCCATTCCCCAGTGCTGGCAGTCAGCCAGCTCTTGGCACAGGACCTTGCCCAGACCCCCCAGGCAGCACAGCAGGGGCTGAGGATATGACAGCGGGCTCCTAACCTCCCTCCCGCCCAGTACTTACCTCCATCGCCGGCTCCCATGGCGTTCTGGCAGGCTGGAAGCCTGCCGTGCCATTTCCAGGGGCCAGCAGGCACGATGACGTCATCACGCTGCGTGATGACATCATCGGCAGGCACCCACCTGCCCCTGCAGTAAAATCCAGGAAGATGAGGGGGCTCTTTTGGGGCCCTCTATCTCCCCATCTATTAGGGCTATAAAGAAAAAAATTACACTGCTGGAAAGGGGAGAGTCTCCCCTTTTCACCGGTGTATAAACTTAACCAATTCACTGCCGGATCGCGATTCAAACCTGGAGGTGGCTGACATCTTGGATGTCAGCCAAGCCTCTGGGACACCCCCCACCCACTGACATCCTCACCATATGTGAGAGGACGTCAGTGGGCCAGTTAACCCCCTAGCTGCCAAGCGGAGATAGGGGGATCTTTTGGATCCCTTTATCTCCCCTTTCATCTAGAGTGTCATGTTTGACATCATTGGAAAGGCCTGATTATAACCTTTCCAGGGATACCAAACATAACCAAGTTTGGTGTAAACAAATTAAATAAAAATAAATAAATATTTTTTTTTTTAAAAATGTCTGGGGGGTTTAATTAAATAGGACCTAAACTGGCATCTAAAAATTTTGAGCATAAAATGGTCATAATGAGCTCCACGCACATAGGTGAACTGGCTCAGCAGTGAAGGGGTTAAAAAGCAAAAACATGTAAAAATGTAGTACTTCTATTCTCAGGACAACATTTTGAAACTATTTAGTCGGGGTCTTTTTTGGCGGTTGTAGATTTTGGGGATTAAATTACGAAAAAGTGTGTTATTACCATTTTTTCATCATATTATATTTTTTATAGTAAATTATAGGATATGATAGAAATAATGGTATTTTTAGAAAGTCCATTTAATGGCGGGAAAAACAGTATTTAACCACTTGAATGCTAAGGACGCGCTGAGCGCGTCCTCAGCATTCCCCCTGGTATGCGGAGGACGCGCTGAGCGCGTCCTCGCATTGGGGTCAGCGTTCGGCCGGGTACCGGCCGATCGCTGGCCCCTCCGGTGCGGGCTGACATCCTGGATGTCAGCCCGGCATCCGGAGCAGTGGCCGCCATTATTATGTGTCATCGCGCCCCCGCGATGACACATAATTCAGGCGCCCCCCCCGCATGTGCGGAGGAGGCGCCTGAAAGGGAGGGGGGGGAGGTCCTTCGGACCTCTCTCCCTCCCGATCGGCGGCTCACAGGGGCTTAACCCAGGCATCATTTGGAAGGGCACAGCCTGCCCTTCCAAATGATGCCTGGCATTAACCCCTGGGGAGCTGGATCGCAAATCGGCGCTGAAAAGCGCCGATTTGCGATCCTTCCCGGGAGCTGGCCGACATCTTGGATGTCGGCCAAGCTTCCGGGAACTCCCCCAGAGGACTGGCGTCATCGTGCGCAGCACGATGACGCCAGTCCTAGCATTAACCCCTAACTGCCACGAAGTGTGGAGATAGGGAGTTCCAATGAACTCCCTATCTCCCGATCCGTGGCAGTTAGGGGTTAAATTTTGATATCGTTGGATCGGCCAGAGCATGGCCGTTCCAACGATACCAAACATGAAAGTAAAAAAAATTGTAAAAAAAAAAAAAAAAGAAAAATAAAATAAAAAAAAATAAAAAAAAAATAATAAAAAAAAAATAAACACTTTTTTTTTTTTTTTTTGTTTTGTTAATGCAGCAATATTGTTCCCATTTCAATTATAATGTGAACAATGATGCTGCATTAACGATTTTTGTATGCGGTGCGTTTGTTAAAAATGGTGTCATTTTCCCCAAAAAAAAATGTAACGAGACCCCATCTCTAATTTTTTTAACAAGCGCACCCCATACAAAATATATCCGCAATTGCTCGCATGTTAAAATGTGGAAAAAAACACTTTACACGCTGTAAATTATTGAAAATACATATTTTATTGCATTTTTTGTTATAATATACAAACATGACATAACGTATACATATAATAATGACATATTATGAATCTACCGAGTCTGACGGAAAGAACGATATATAATATGTCGATGTCATATACTAAAATAAGCCTTCAAAACACGTTTAAACATGATGCGCAAAACAGGTAAAAAATGACCTCAGCACAGGGGCGGGAAAAGCCTCAGCAGCGAAAGGGTTAATATGTGTAGGTTGCATAAACGAGTAAGAGGAAAATTTGACGTAAACATATCTGAACAACCTGGCTAACCCCGAAAAAAAGACAGCCCATAAAAAGGAATGCAGCAACAATATAATGGATGATGACAGATGTGTGTGTATTATTACTGTAGCATATCTGCTAATTTTTCATCACAGACGCAGAACCCGTCTCCGATGCCTCTGGCAGGCGCAATTCAGTTGCGTTTGATAGGAGGGTTTCTTCATTTTGATTGGCTGAAGGGGTTAAAAAACTGCGTGCAAAGAATTTTGCACAAGACGGCACTGAGCCTGCATTTGTGCGCGTACTGTTTGCGCGCGCAACTGATCGCGGAAGAAAAAAGCTGCTAGGATTGTAGTTCCAGCGCTGATTTGCGTGCGCAAAAGTTTAATGCTTGGCGCAAAAATTCTCGCTTTGCGCAAAGGTTTTTGTGCGAAGATTGTAATATAGCCCTAACAGTGCAGAAACGTAATAACAGCAGCGGGCATTAAAGGACGGATTTTCGGAAAAAAGTCCGGTCACTAAGGGGTAAATAGATCCTTCACCTTAGGATTCCCAGTGTTCCATATAAAAACTCCTTAACCTTTAAAACAATTGCAAAGTAATAAAATGATTAAAAGTGTCAAATTTTAAAACGTTGTTTGCAAAAAAACTACTGGACAAAAATGTCTGGAATTACCATAGAAGGTCCTAGGAATAATAATAAAAAGGTCTGTTACAGAAAAAAGAAAAAGACGCTATTTAAAAAAATTCGGAAAAAACTTTTTGTCGAAAAAAATCCCGAAAAATAGATAAAACATCCTAAAAAATAAATAGAGACTTTTTGCGACAGATTAAAATGACAAACAGTTTAATAGATATTGTATTAAAACAGGAATATTTTTAACATTGAAACCTATGGAATTCGCCTGAATAAACCTGCCGAATTAAACCACCAAACATCAGGGCATTTCGACAACTTTTCTCTGCTGTTCGGTGTTCTATGAATAGATTAACCATTGCTTCTCTATAGGGGATTTCACTGCTGTCGAACAGGCACCGTATTTGGTGGCAATTTGCCAAAATGTGGCACACTGCCTGCTTTCTGAATAGCCAATTGGCCACAAAAGTGCATCTTACGGGGAAATTCTCTGTTCGGTGCATTTTGGGGGGGCCAGATCGGTTCTCTCTGAATAACCCCAGTAGTTTAAGTCATAATCCTTTATGAATAAAACTAAGTTAAAATTAGATCCTTCCTAAAATGTTCCTCTAGTTTTTATTAATTGATGAAAATGTTAATAGGTTTTCATCATAGTTTTAGGCTGGGGTCAGACGAACGCAGTGCGAACGTGCGTTGAGCCGCACTTTATTACGGCCGTAGTAGCAGCAAATGACGTCCAATGATGGCCAATATACGAAGTACGGCCACACGAAAGTTCGGCTGTGCAACGCAAACGGCAAACGAGTGCATTTTTTCGAGAACGTGGAACCACTAGTACTGACGCACAGAGTACGCTGAGTCGGCATAGCAGTGTGTGTGCGTGATTAGGAGACGTCAGACGCTGCTCATGTCCGGCCAACATCACGTCCATTTGTTTTTTATAGCTTTGTAAAAAAATGCGTCCGAAAGTGCGCATCGTATGACCGCTATCGCGTCTTCCGTGAAAAAAATGCGTTCGGACGCATCAACGCACTTTTTGACGGTAGATGTGAAAAATGTGTTCGTCTGACCCTAGCCTTAGTCATCATAAATTATAGTCTAGGTTTCGTCACTGAAAAAATGTAGCGAACCAAGCTTTTGACGAAAATTATTAGCTGATTTAAATGAACACTACATGCATGGAAGAGTCACCAGGACAGATACCCATCATGTATATTACTTGTACATACATACATTCAGAATCGGCCGCAGAATAGGTTTCATGGGGTGATTTTGCATTACTAACTCCATTCAGTCTCATAATTCAAAATAAAATCATCAAAGCCAGTTGTGTTTAAACTGTACGTGATAGAGCAAATCTGAGGTAATTTTTCCTTAAGCACCCCAAATTCCTATATAATCATCATGGATTTTATAAATAAATAAAATTATGGCCATTGAATTTGCAGGCCTGCGTTATTAATATATGCTCGGCTATCTGAGACATTAAAACAGTGAAAACCTGGGCAGTGACTTTGATTTTGGTGGAATAAAAGGCCTTGTTAAAATCTTAAATCACACCTATTACCTCAGAAACCTGTAATACCACCAGCAGAAAAACAGGTGGCCATAGTTTGCATCCCTCATCCATGCTTTTAAACGTCAGTCTCCTTTTTTTGTGATTTATTGTGGGGAGACTGGGGACTTTCTAGTTTGCGAGCTGCCATCTTGGCGTCCATTCCTACATCCCACTTTCTTTGTCAAGCAGGGTGCTTAGGGTCTATCCTTGCGTGGTTCAGTAACTTGTTGCAATTTTGGAAATAAGATGTTATCACAGGAAAATTATTGTCATGAATGTTCCAAATCTTTGTTGATCTGGGGGCTTCATTATGGCCGAACCCCATGAGAACGGCAAGCCCTCCTCGGTAAAGTTGCTAGGAAAAAGGCTGGTGTCTTCAGTGGGTTGGAGATGAACACAAAATCCCCAAAATCTAGTTCTATAGCCAGATAGATTTTAGCAGTTTCTGCTGAGACACACGGGAAGCTGATGCATTTCCTTGGATTTTCTGTGCTACAGCCTATGTTTCCTCTTCAGACAAGTGGTTTTAATAGCAGGAGCTGATATTGATAATGGAGCATGGCAGGCCTTGTGTTCTATACAATGCCTGAACAATGGCAGAGTAGTTATCTGCAGCATCACAGAATCACGCTGTGCAGCCGTAATAAATGAGCCATAATTAAGGCAAGTGAACAAGAGCTGACTTATCAATTCAGAATACCGCACAACAAGGGTTTCTGTGTAAGTCTTATTACTTCCCCACAATGCCTCTGGTGAGACATGACCTGAATCCATGAATCCATTCTCCATACAAAGAAATAACAGCGCCGATCGATATGCTAACCTTTTCCTTTTACTGCTATTTCTTTCTAAGTCCTCCAAGGTAATGTTCTGGTCTCTGTGGCGGGGAGGACACGTCAACGTTGGCTGGACACCTTTTAAATCCTTCTCTGCCCAGAAGGGGTGCTCGGTTTAAACAGATTAACATCTTTCTGCAGAAATCTTTCCTTCGTACGCGATGGGATTAGAGAGCGCCCAGACGTCTGAGCATCAATATAAGGAGATAGTGTGGATCTCTGGCATATGCAGACTTCGGACGCTACCCCAAGATGGCCAGTTTGTTTGCCACAGTTTGTGGGTAAATGACGCGAAAACTGCACAAAGAATTTAATCACTTCAAAGTTTAGCGAGGAGACATTTTGTTTTAAAAGGAGAATGTAAAAAGAGGTGAAGATTTTATTCTCTATATTCTCCATGGTGTAATTGTTTTGTTCCTTTCAAGATTTGTTTTGGACGTTTTAACATTTTTGAATATAGGATAACCCCAAAACGTCTGTTACGTAACCCTTTCACTACAACTGCTTTAAGAAAAAATATATACACATATATTATTTTTACGTTTATTTTAATCACGTGATGTGTGGGATTACGCAATTTAGCATAAAGCTTGTTCTTCGGAATTAGTTAAAAGATTATAGGGTCTACTCATTGAAATTTCGGTGCTTTTCGCTTTGGTTCAGTTCGGTGCACTTTGACGATTCCATTTCACCGAGAGTACGGTGAATTCACTCTTTAGCTAATGCTCACCGTAGTGCGCCGAAGATGGAGTCACCGAAGCCTCATGAAAAAGTTGGAGGACATCGCCGATGAGCACCGAAGTGGCCTTGGCGAATTCCACTGGACTGCAAAAAAAAAACCCCAAACGCTCTTCTATTCTCCTAATGGGTAGTTAAACAAAAAAAAATGCATTATAATGTGTATAAAAAATCAAAAAGTCCTTTAACCACTTCGCTGCGGTGGACGCGCTCAGCGCGTCCAACCGCATGTCACGTTCCATGCGGTGGACGCGCTGAGCGCGTCCAGCCTTTGGGGTCAGCGTTCGGCCGGGTTCCGGCCGATCGCTGGCCCCCCCGGTGTGGGCTGACATCCTTGATGTCAGCCCAGCATCCGGAACCGCCGCCGGGCTAATTAGGTGTCATCGCGGGGGCGCGATGACACCTAATTCAGGCGCCCCCCCGCGCATGTGCGGAGGAGGCGCCTGAAAGGGAGGGGGGGAGGTCCTTCGGACCTCTCTCCCTCCCGATTGGCGGCGTTGTGGGGGTTAAGCCAGGCACCGTTTGGAAGGGCACAGCCTGCCCTTCCAAATGGTACCTGGCATTAACCCCTGGGGAGCCGGATCACGAATCGGCGCTGAAAAGCGCCGGTTCGTGATCCTTTCCCGGAGCTGGCCGACATCTTGGATGTCGGCCAAGCCTCCGGAACTCCCCCTGAGGACTGGCATCATCGTGCATAGCACGATGACGCCAGTCCTGGAGTTAACCCCTAACTGCCACCAATGGTGGAGATAGGGGATTCCAATGAATCCCCTATCTCCCGATCCGTGGCAGCTAGGGGTTAAACTTTGGTATTGTTGGATCGGTCAGAGCATGGCCGTTCCAACGATACCAAACTCGATTGTGAAAAAAGTTAGTAAAATAAAATTTTTTAAATAAAAATAAAAAAATATTTAAAAAAAAATTATAAAAAAAAAAATAATCAAGTTTTTTTTCTTTTTTTTGGTTTGTTAATGCAGCAATATTGTTCCCATTTCAATTATAATGTGAACAATGATGCTGCACTAACGATTTTTGTATGCAGTGCGTTTGTTAAAAATCGTGTAATTTTCCCCAAAAAAAAATGTAACGAGACCCCATCTCTAATTTTTTTAACAAGCGCACCCCATACAAAATATAACCGCAATTGCTCGCATGTTAAAATGTGAAAAAAAAAAACTTTACACATTGTAAATTATTGAAAAATCATATTTTATTGCATTTTTTGTTATAATATACAGACAGGTCATGACGTATACATATAATAATGACATATTCTGAATCTGCCGAGTCTGACGGAAAGAACGATATATAATATGTCTGGGTCATATACTAAAATAAGCCTTCAAAATACGTTTAAACATGATGAGCAAAACCAGTAAAAATGACCTCAGCACAGGGGCGGGAAAAGCCTCAGCAGCGAAAGGGTTAAAAAAATATAAAAAGGTCTGTTACAGAATTTTTTTTTAAAAAGACCTTTTAAAAAAATTAGTAAACAAAATCCGAAAAGGTATTCAAAACGATAAAAAGACTCTTTTGCTGAAAATGAAAAAAAGTAACTTTTTTTAAATTTAAAAATGATATTACTTTTTTTGCATTGAACCCATTTAACCCTTTCGCTGCTGAGGCTTTTCCCGCTCCTGTGCTGAGGTCATTTTTACCGGTTTTGCTCATCATGTTTAAACGTGTTTTGAAGGCTTATTTTAGTATATGACCCAGACATATTATATATCGTTCTTTCCGTCAGACTCGGTAGATTCATAATATGTCATTATTATATGTATACGTTATGTCATGTCTGTATATTATAACAAAAAATGCAATAAAATATGTATTTTCAATAATTTACAATGTGTAAAGTGTTTTTTTTCACATTTTAACATGCGAGCAATTGCGGTTATATTTTGTATGGGGTGCGCTTGTTAAAAAAATTAGAGATGGGGTCTCGTTACATTTTTTTTGGGGGAAAATTACACTATTTTTAACAAACGCACCGCATACAAAAATCGTTAGTGCAGCATCATTGTTCACATTATAATTGAAATGGGAACAATATTGCTGCATTAACAAACCAAAAAAAAAAAAAAAAGTGTTTATTTTTTTTTTTATAATTTTTTTTTAATTTTTTTTTTTTTTTTTTTTTACAAAAGTTTTCACTTTCATGTTTGGTATAGTTGGAACGGCCATGCTCTGGCCGATCCAACCATACCAAAATTTAACCCCTAGCTGCCACGGATCGGGAGATAGGGAGTTCATTGGAACTCCCTATCTCCACAGTTGGTGGCAGTTAAGGGTTAAGTCCAGGACTGGCGTCATCGTGCTACGCAACGATGACGCCAGTCCTCAGGGGGAGTTCCCGGAGGCTTGGCCGACATCCAAGATGTCGGCCAGCTCCGGGAAAGGATCGCAAACCGGCGCTTTTCAGCGCCGATTCGCGATCCAGCTCCCCAGGGGTTAATGCCAGGCATCATTTGGAAGGGCAGGCTGTGCCCTTCCAAATGATGCCTGGGTTAACCCCCGCAGAGCCGCCGATGGGGAGGGAGAGAGGTCCGAAGGACCTCCCCCCTCCCTTTCAGGCGCCTCCTCCGCACATGCGGGGGGGCGCCTGAATTTGGTGTCATCGCGCTGCCACGATGACACCAAATTCCGGCGGCTGCTGTTCCGGATGCCGGGCTGACATCCAGGATGTCAGCCCGCACCGGAGGGGCCAGCGATCGGCCGGACCCGGCCGAACGCTGACCCCAATGGGAGGACGCGCTCAGCGCGTCCTCCGCATACCAGCGGGAATGCTGAGGACGCGCTGAGCGCGTCCTCTGCAGCGAAGTGGTTAAACCTGTCAAACTGAAACACCAAAAAGCAAGGCATCTCACTGACACTTTGGTGCAGTTTGATGTTCTGTGAATAGACGAATCATTACTTCTCTATAGGATAATTTCACTGCTGCCGAAGACTGCCGAGCTAAGACGCACTTCGACGAACTGCACCTTATTTCAACGTCAGTTTGCCTGTATTTGGTGTATTGACAGTTTAGTGAATAGACGAATTGGCCAAAAATTTGCACCGAACAGTGAAATTCATTGTTTGATGCAATTCGGTGACCAATTTAGAGGTTAGTGAATAATCCCTTTATATAAAAGTGCTCGTTTTAATTTATTATTTTATACTTCACAGAAATATTGCTGGAATGAAAGATTCTAACCTCTAGATGGTGTCCTTTATCTCACGCAAAGTCACACAGAGTCTGTATTATCAGCATACAGGCATAACTATCAAACATTTGCACAACAAAACAAATTGTTTTGATCTGTTACGTTTTTTAGTTTGTTTTGGTACGTTCGTTATGTTACCGTGATTCGCATTTCGGATTCATTCATTATTTCGGGAGATCGGTAATTCGTATTGATTCGTATTTCATTTTTTGTTAGTTATTTCGTATTGATTTGTTACTTCGTTGTTTCGTATCGATTCGTTATTTCAGAATGTGAAACAGATCAATTAACTACTTAGATTAGGGTATTAAAAAGATACATAATCCCCTTGTCCTTGGTGCTGAATAGGTTTGAGCACCAAGGACAGCAGCTCCATGGGGCTCTGGAGCAAAAGGTCCCCTTTCCTTGGTGTTGAAACCTATTCAGCACCAAGGAGAGCAGCTCTTTGGGGCTCCAGAGCACGCAGAGATGCTGTCCTTTGTTCTGAATATGTTTCAACACCAAGGACAGCACCCACCAAACACAGCCAGACTGAAAGAAACAAAATACTGAATTCAGCACAGAAAAGAGCCTTGTTTTAAAATAATTAGTAATCCAAAAGTTTCACCAAAAAATCCAGAAAAATGCTTAAAAAATCCTAAAATAAATAAATAAATAAAGAGACTTTTTGCTGCAAGTGAAAAGAATAAATCGATGAATAAATATTTAACAAAATGGGAAATATTTTTTACATTGAAACCTATGGGATTCGCCTGTTTAAATCTGTTGAATGAACCACTGAAAATCAGGGCATTTCACTGCCATTTCTCTGCTGTTCGGCATTCTCTAAATAGATTAACCATTACTTGTCTATGGGGGATTTAATGCCTTCGAACAGGCACCGTACTTGCTGGCAGTTCGCCAAAACTGAACCATGGCGCTATCCATGGCCTGTGGTGCTGAATACCACAGATTCAGTATCACGGCAAATGGACAGGGATGCGGTGCCGCTGAATCTTTGAAGCAAATTGATTTGTAAAAATGGATATAATTAGTTATATTCTGTTTCGTTTTTGTTTCACTCCAGATGGAACCGATTAACTATTTTGAACGTACAAAATTACGAATCGATAAATTTAATCCAAATTATGATTCGGAACGAAATGAAACGCACATCTCTCTGAAATATCCTTTGTGTCAAATCCAGTGAAAGTGATAAAGATAAATAATAAAAATGGTCAGATTTCCTGCTAAATGGAGATTTGTAGAGATCATAATGAGATTATTAACAATGCAGCTTCCACAAAAATACCAATAGACTATAAAAATAATACCTGTATTTAGCATAAAACCTGTGTGCAGAAATTACAGTAGCACCACATATCTGTCCTGTACAATGATTTTTAGTCATAATAATCCCCTGAATCTTATCCCTGTGCAGTAATGAGGGATCCCACAGCTCTCCCTGTATTATGCCCTCTCCCTGGCTGTTGTTATGCAGCGGTAATGTTTGTGGTGCTGCAGTGAAGGTGGGAGCTGCTCCTTGTAGCTTATTTACAGTAATACATTGTGCCTGGAGGGAGATCTTAGAAATTTTTATTTTTTCCCCCAGGGAGAACACTAATAATATATTAAAAATATGCAAATTAGGTTTTACCTGATAATTTTCATTGTAATATAGTGCAAACTCGTGTCTGCGTGCTTTCGGTAGTTAAAGCGTTATACATACACCGACATTTATTGCTTTATAACCAGCCTATGTTGTAATGATTACAAATAATGGAGATGCCGGTTTGCTCTTTATCTTTTCATGGCAGTAGTTCTCCACGTCTAATCTCAGCACATTTTGCACGTCATTCTGCTGATATGTCAATGTGAAGTATGACTTATAGGGGTATAACTGCTGACATCTCTCTCTCTCTGAGCGCTGGACCAGATTACGGGAGGAGGCAGAACATACCATAGGGACACATTTTTCACCGTGTCATATAATACATAAACTGCTCATGCTGAGAGTGTAGGAATTGTATTATGCAGGCAGATAACAGATGTACCTCAGTTATAAAATCATCATTTTACTTACATTAGTTATGCTGTGGTTGTCATCTCAAGCTACCTGTACGGCTCCAATGGATGCTTAATCGTCTATTTGTTTTACATTTAGTCATTGTGATTCATGGTTGGATTAAAAGAGGAGTCAGAATCCCACCATTTGTTTTTAAAGAATGCTTTGACATAATAACTGGAAATTTGGTGGTTTAACAAGAGTCTCTCTTGTTCCCCGCACTTCGGGTAATCAAATTCTGCCTTCACCACAGGGTCCCCGGAGTGCAGGGAAAAGCAGCCGCAAATCCGCCAAAAGAAAAAGCTGCCAAAATGATAATTTCGTCAGTTTTGCGGCTTTTTTTCCTATAAATCAGGCATAACATTCGGATCTGATCCTGTAAACTGTCGCAAACACGCTACCCGCCACCGCCAACCGGCCAAACAACTGCCGCAAACCTGCCAGAGGGACGCCAAACGCAGCCGATGAGTCGCCAGACGCAGAGCCGAAAAGTCGCAGAAGAAAGCCGCCAAGCCGCCATACGGGTAAACCCCCCCCCAAAAAAACCCTACCACAAACAAACAATACGATTGAAAGTGTCAAAATTAAAACTACTAAACGAAAATGTCTGGAATTGATATATAAAGGTCCTATGAATGATGTGTGTTACAGAAAAAAACGCTATAAAAAAAAAAACACTAAAAAAAAATTCCCCAAAAAAATCCATAAAAATGCCTAAAAGATCCTAAAAAATGGAAATAAAGAGACTTTTTACTGCAGATTAAAATAATAAATGGTTTATTAGATATTAAATAAAGACGGGAATATTTTTAACATTGAAACCTATGGGATTCGCCTGGATAAACCTGCCGAATGAAACCAACGAACAGCAGGGCATTTCACTGCTGTTCGGTGTTCTCTGAATAGATTAACCATTGCTTTTCTATGTTTTGCTGCCAATTCGCCATAATTTTTTTCCAATTATGGAATTATTAGTTCATTATGTGGTTTCGACCATTAATATTTATATCCACGTATAGAAGTCTAAAGGTCTATTTTTAGAGCTTATTGCTCCATTCTTATACCAGCACCAATATGCAGAGTCACAATAGATAACTATCATACCGGTGTTATTTTTTTGGAATTTAGTGTGTTCTATGTAAATTTTTGTTTTGTTTCAATAATAAATTTTAGATTTTAATCTCCCCATTGACATAAGGGTCTGGGAATGGTTTTCCCCACTCTCCATTCTACCTTTGGTCTTTAGAGCTGGAATATTTTTAACATTGGAGCCTACGGGATTCTCCTGAATAAACCTGTCGAATGAAACCACCGAACAGCTGGGCATTTCAACAACTTTTCACTGCTCTTTTGTGCTCTCTGAATAGATGAAGCATTGCTTCTCTATGGGGATTTCACTGCCGTCGAACAGGCACTATTCGTGCAGGCAATTCGCCAACATTTGGCAAATTGCCTGCTCTCTGAATAGTCGAATGGCCCCAAAATGTCCCCGTATGTTGAATTTCAGTGTCTGATTACATTTCAGGGCCAGCTCAGCTCTCTCTGAATAACTCCTCAAGTATTTGCAAGGTATATGAGATTCTTTTGAACAAGCACCATCACAAGTGACCTGCCCTACAGTGAGTCTCCACTCAGGTCTCATAATGTCATAACAGCACCGTAGGGTGTCAGGATAACACCACATAGGGTACTGGTGTGTGGACATGAGCCCAGTATGCAGCAATCTAAGTGGCTGAATATACACCTGAGGGAACAGGTTGGCTAGGCAGACAGTAACTTGCAGTAATAAGCATGGTGCCAAAAGGAGAGGCAATAATTGTAGTCAAGTTGCGATCCAGGGTTCAAAGGCTGGCAGAGAGGAGAAAGAGTCAGTGGGCAAAGCAGGAGGTCTGGTACACAGTAGGAGCAATCAGGTACAGGTCTTTGCAGGGAAAGGAACTAGGCGACAATGCTCAAGCATTGATGGAAGGGAGGAGTGGACCTTTGTTCAGCACAGGGGTGTGGTGTGTATTCTGTGTTTAACTGTTTCAGGTCTGGTTGCTAGTGCTGAGCCTGAGGGCAGCACTTTTCAGGGAGTTGCTGCAGGCACAGATCATGACAGCAGGCGGATCAGTTCTCATAAGGTTTTAGCTCTACATCTTCTATACAAACTTCGGATGTTCTGTAATGCACAAAACTTTGCTGTTTGATTAAAAAAAAACATACTTATATGGAGCCTTATTGATCCACAAACACCTACATGGGAAGAACATTCTGTTCAGCTACACATGTGCCATGTTGCACAGCCACATACAGTATTTTATGTTTTGGCGGTCATTTTGTCCCTTGTTCTCATGAAGAACTCTCCCCTGTGGAACCCCTGGTTAAATTCCTCATCCTCGGAAATACTATACAGAGTGCATCGTTGCTAGGTAACTGTCGATTTTAGAATCTTTCTCAATTGCTGTTTTTTTACCCTATCCCCATCCCCCCAACCCTTGTTCGTTTTTGACCTTCTTCTCAGCCAGATGTTTAAGTCCTTACAGGCCAGATCCTCCTGTAATGTAATGAGAGACAAGAGTTTCAATTTATAGTTACTACTTGAATAATGCTCTAATTTGTCCCTGATTTAATGAGACAATCTCATCTTTATAGGATTGTCCTGGTGTCCCAGTGGTGCAATATCTTCTGTGTTTTTTTTCCCTTCTACGGGCATACACACGCTCTTCCTTATAGCCTTCATGCAATAAAAGCAATAGTTAGGGGGGGACCAACAATTTATCATAAAAATAATATTAATAATAATTAATTTATATATAGGAATGAGAGGATTTTGTGGAAGACCAGACACTCTATAGACCAATATCGTAGTTTTTTAACGTACACGTCGATGTCATAGTTTAAAAAAATACATTCCAACGGCCTTACCAATAACGTAATTATTTTTATATGAAATTCTCTCTGTAAATAATATGGCAAAAAAAAAAATCAATAAATAAATGCATTTATTATTTATTTATGCATAAATACATTTTTCCTTTTCTGTTGAGGACGCATCTTATAAATCTGTACGTCGTGCTGCTGCACCACGTAAATAATGAAAATGGTTAGCTTTATGGTGTGCCAAGATAAAATGTACTAAGGCACGCTTTTAAGAAGAGATGTTATGCAAACATTAGCGGGCAATTCTTTACGTGCAGTGCTAATTGCTTATTGACTGCTGGCCCGCAATTAAGGTTGGAATGTTTTCTTAGGGGAAAAAAATGTTTTTACTGTTATGAGATTTTTAATAAATACATTGCTCGCTTTGGAAGCCATACATTATTAGCAACACTTAAATAATTTGCATATTCGTTTTAGTGCAAGTCATTGGAGAGATATGACGCATTTACAGAAACGGAAGACCAGCTGTTGGCAGTCATGACTAATATCTCAATATAACCGTATCCGGGTTTTAGAAATAGCTTTCTAGAGTGGCAAAGCTTCTACCATAAAGCCACATTAATATAGTCATTTTATAATACATAAATACTGTTCATTTACCGTTTTGGTATGCTTAATTAAAGCACCAACCTGCGTGCACCTGCCTCAACAGCGATGGAGATTTCAACTAAATGAGTTTAGAAATTAATCGGTGTAATTCAAAAACATCAGCCCGACTGGGCAGGTTATTTGAGTGTCAACATAATCATTTCTTATTATTGTCTTGCCCTGCTCTTAGCTCTGACACAAAAATCGTAAAAAGACTGGGTGCTGAATCATGGAGCTAGTTATTCAGAATAGAAATCACAAGAAGTTTCGGCCCCCAAATAGATTATTTCTTAAATCAGACTAGAGAATGGCTCCAGTTGGGGGCCGATATGTCATGTAATTTATATTCAGAATAAATAGCTCTTATTTATATCCATGCTTACGTGTCTGTCCTTTCTCTGATTTTTGTCTTGAAGTTGTGTCTGTTGGCTGCCGTAGGCTGAGAGACACCCTACAATGAAGTCCCTTGTCTCCGGTGAGTGCACATACTTCATCGTAAATATCACAACTGCTCTTATTTCCAGAAACTGCAGCCCGTATTACGATCAAGCAAATAGAAAAGGCACAATAATACGAAAGGGGTTTCTCGCTGACCATCGTTCTTTCAATAGCGAAGGAATGCTGGTTTTAGAGAGAGGGAACACAAGAAGTTGAGTTTTGGAGAGGTTGAGATTTAGGAAACGGGAGGTCATCCAGTCGGAGACAGCCGTCATCCAATCCGAGACAGCCGATAGGCAGGCAATAACACGTTCCAACACAGGAGGAGAGAGATTGGGGGAGGAAAAGTAGATTTAGGTGTTGTCAGCATAGAGATGATATTGAGTCCATAGGAAAAATGAGGTTTCCCAGAGAGGCAGTATAGATTGAGAAGAGTAGGGGACCCAGAACAGTGCCTTGAGGTACCCCAACTGAAAGAGGAACTGGGGATGAAGAGTCACGATGAATGAATATATGGTGGATTTAGTTCAAGAAACAATAGTGGATCAACTATAGTGAAACTATGGTAAATTCACTAAATAGTAAACTTCACTCCACCATAGACCTCCATATTTTTCACTGTACTTCCTACCAAAGTTATCGAGCCACAGTCTCAGCATAACTTGCAGTGGTTTCCACTGGTGTTACTACTATAGTTATTGCTGTAGCTATTTAGTAAAGATTTCATGATAGTTGTCATCCTAGTTGTCATCCTAGTGTGTAGAGATTACCACTATAAAATTGAATTAGTATATTCAGCTTTGTTGTAAACAATGGTAGAACAATGCCAAAGAGTTGTTCACCATTGCTTGCACCAAATTTGCCTGCCATTGTTGTATTTCATATCTCTGAATAGCCAAAGTTCACCATAGTTGCAACAACAGTGTTTTTTTACCATTGGTTGCTATTATGGTGACCTTTATTGCCACAATAGTAGGTAATGAATACCCTCGTAAAAGTTGTCTAAAGCCATTAAGTATAAATGCAGAAGACCACTTAAGAACTGCTCGTCTTATACAAAATATAGGAAGTGGAAATGTACTGTAGGCAGCTGTAACAGCTGGCCCACAACACAGAATAGAACGAGTCTTTAACCTGAGTGAGTGGAGTCAGTATAATTTACAGCTCGCTTGTTATTATTAACTGCTTAGTTATACTAGGGCCATCCTTGGATTCTCTATTCATATATTTCCACTGTTCCTTTGAATATGACCAGTGACCAGGCATGATGGATACAGCTAGATTGCATCATTGCTCCTAGAATGGATGTTTATGGAATTTTATTTTTACCTGTCCAACAATAACTCTGCAATGAATCAAACGAAAAGACACATAAATACAGAAAAATGGATGAGGTATATTAGTATGAATGCACAAGTACTGCCTCTCAGAGACATTTAAATTACTCTGTAGTTAACCCCTTCCTTGGGGCAGTTGAATTGAAGGAATTGAGAATGAGGAGCCCTAGAACAGATAGCAGCTCAGAAGGACTTCGTAGAGTGACCTTTGTTGGGTCTTCGAAGCTCTTCCTCCCTTGTGCCATTAAAGATAAAACCTATTCAATGTGAATATCAGTCTGATACCACCCAAAGGGGCAGCCCAAAATTATATGAAAGGGAAGTCTCTAGTCCCTTAAAATCGATTTGGCCTTAAACATGAGTGCAGACATAATGAAAAGGTGGTCAGAGGAGGTCAGAGAAGAAACAGTAATAAATGGGGGATTAGAAAATTAAACAGCCTCATGAAAAGCACAACAGGCTCTGCCAGGAACCTGATAGATTGTATTCTAGTAAATGCACATACCAAAACCATAAAACTGCAATATCTCATAATAATTTACTGCTTGTAAATGTGAGCTAAATTATATTTTATCCCAGGAGGAACTTGAATTATTTTATAGAAGGTCTGCCTGAGCACCTACACATTAATTTCTGTGAAGTGACCTCTATGATATCAATAACTGGGCTCGTTCAAGCGACACCTAGGACAACTGAAGCAACAATTAAAAAGAGGCTTATAAAACCGGTTCCATAAAGATTAAATGGTATTTGCATATAGCGTACCTGGAAGTCATTAATATGACTCATAAGTGTTATCTGATTAACACACAAAATGCACGTTAAGTGTTTACTTAAATCATCAATTCACTCTGTAATGTCCATGGGCTCATCTGTGCCTCAAGAAGCACACAAGTAGGCGGCAAGAACATGGATTTTATTGACGTCCAAATATTCCCATGTCATCTCAATAAACTATTAAGAAAAACAATAATCCTAGTGCTTCCGTTTGCCAAAACACATGAAAAGATCACATTTATTTATTTTTTTATGTTAAAACACACATTAAGAAATAGGTTGAATATTTCTTTAAAAAAATCTATTAATTATACAATTAAATATAAGTGACATCTTAAAAGGGTAACAAAAAATGATTTGTATTCCGCTAAAAGAGACCGTCTGAGTAACTGAAGGGGGTAAATAAGTAGTTCTCCCACCAAAATATGCTGGGTGGGATGAAATTTACAGATTCGTCCAAAACGGAATGAAAACTGAGCGAAAACAAATGAATTTGGACCAAACGGAAGGAAAATGAAACAGTATAGAACAAATTGATTTTGTTTTTACAGATCAATTTGTTATACAGTTTCACTTAGACTGAGCAAAGCATCCCTGTCCATTGGCTGTGTTGCTGAATCTGTTGTATTCAGCAGCACCACAGGCCATGGACAGCGCCATGGTTTCAGCTTTAGAGAAATTTCCCATAGACAAGTACTGGTTAATCTATTCAGAGAGTGCCAAACAGCACCAAAATGTCAGTGAAATGCCCTGATTTTCGGTGGTTTGTTCGACAGCTTTAAACAGACGAATCGCATAGGTTTCAATGTAAAAATATTCCCCGCTTAAATATTTATTCAACCGTTTATTCTTTTCAATTGCATAGGATTTTTTTAGGCATTTTTCGAGATTTTTTGGTGACATTTTTGAATTTCTAATTTATTTTAAAACAACAAGGCTTTTTTCTTTGCCAAATGCAGCAGTTTTTTTTCTTTCCTTCAGTCTGGCTGCGTTTAGCAGCCATGGTGCTGAAACCAAGGACAGGAGCCCTGCGGAGCTGCTATCCATGGTGCTGAAACTTATTCAGCACCAAGGACAGCAGCCCCGCAGGGCTCCGGGGCCCCACTAAGCTGCTATCTATGGTGCTGAATAGGTTTCAGCACCAAGAATAGCTGCTGTCCTTGTTACTGAATAGGTTTCAGCACCAAAGACAGGGGGATTGGGTATTTTTTTTCAACCTAATCTAAGTAATTAATTAATCCGTTTCACTTTCCTAAACTCATAAACTAACCTAATAAAAACAAAATAACTAATAAAAACGAAATAACCAATAAAACCGAAAAACTAATTGATCGGAAAAATTAATTACCAATAAAAACGAAATACCGAAGAAACCCGAAATACGAATTAACGATCATCTGAACTAAAATATCGATCCAAAATACGAATTACAGTGACATAAACTCACCAAAATGAACTGAAAAACCGAACGAATTGATCTAAAACAAAGAAAATTCATTGTGTACATGTCTAGTCATCAGATATTTATATCCCTCATAGTCAGAATTTATTCAAATCCCTTTGTTTTGGTTTTTACATTTTTTGTTGCAACATTAGGTTTAAATTTTTTCAATAATTTTTTCACATGCGTCTACACTCAATATCACTTAACCCTTTCACTGCGGAGGACGTGCTCAGCGCATCCACCCGCAGTGTTGTTCCATGCAGAGGACGCGCTGAGCGCGTCCTTCCTTTGCGGACAGCAATCGTGCCCCCCGGTTCGGGCTGACATCCTATATGTCAGCCCAGCACTCGGGGACCCCGGCGGGGCCATTAGATGTCATCGCGGCGGCGCGATGACATCTAATTCAGGCGCCCCCCGCGTGTGCGGAGGAGGCGCCTGAAAAGGAGGTCTTTCGGACCTCTCTCCCTCCCGATCACCGGGGTGCACTGGGTTAAGCCAGGCACCGTTTGGAAGGACACAGCCTGCCCTTCCAAACGGTGGCTGTCATTAACCCCTGGGGAGCCGGATCACGATTCGGCGCTGAAAAGCGCCGGATAGTGATCCTTTCCCGGAGCTGGCCGACATCTTGGATGTCAGCCAAGCCTCCGGGAACTCCCCCTGAGGACTGACGTCATCGTGCATGGCACGATGACGCCAGTCCTGGAGTTAAACCCTAGCTGCCACCAATGGTGGAGATAGGGGTTTCTCTCCCGATCCGTGGCAGCTAGAGGTTAATGTTTGATATGGTTGGATCGGCCAGAGCATGGCCTTTCCAACGATACCAAACTTGAACATGTAAAAAGTTTTTTAAAAATAACAAAATTAAAAATAAAAAACAAGTTTTTTTTTTTTTTGCTTTTATTAATGCAGCAATATTGTTCCCATTTCAATTATAATGTGAACAATGATGCTGCACTAACTATTTTTGTATGCGGTGCGTTTGTTAAAAATAGCTAAATTTTCCCCAAAAAAAATGTAACGAGTCCCCATTTCTAATTTTTTTAACAAGCGCACCCCATACAAAATATAACCGCAAACGATCGCATGTTAAAATGTGAAAAAAACCACTTTACACATTGTAAATTATTGAAAATTCTAATTTTATTGCATTTTTTGTTATAATATACAGACAGGACATGACATATACATATAATAATGACATATTATGAATCTGCCGAGTCTGCTGGAAAGAACGATATACAGTTGTGTTCAAAATTATTCAACCCCCACTGAAATTGAGTGTTTTGGCCAGTTTGACATTGATTTTGATCATTCAGTCATCTTGCTTACAATTAAATCAAAGAGGCACGTGTAGGTCAGACAAATATAACATAACATTTATAATGAAATAACCACAAATGTCTTTTCTGTGCTCACATCATTATCAGTTTTATTCAACCCCCAAGTGACATTCAATCTTAGTACTTAGTACAACATCCTTTTACAGTTATAACAGCTTTTAAACGTGAAGCATAGTTTGACACATGTGTCTTGCAGCGATCTACGGTATCTTCGCCCATTCGTCATGGGCAAAAGCCTCCAGTTCAGTCACATTCTTAGGCTTGCGCACTGCAACTGCTTTCTTTAAGTCCCACCAGAGGTTCTCAATCGGATTTAAGTCAGGTGACTGCGATGGCCACTCCAAAATGTTCCAGCCTTTAATCTGCAACCATGCTCTAGTGGACTTGGAGGTATGCTTGGGATCATTGTCCTGTTGAAAGGTCCAACGTCTCCCAAGCCTCAGGTTTGTGACGGACTGCATCACATTGTCATCCAATATCTCCTGGTACTGAAGAGAATTCATGGTACCTTGCACACGCTGAAGCTTCCCTGTACCTGTAGAAGCAAAACAGCCCCAAAGCATGATTGACCCCCCGCCATGCTTCACAGTAGGCAAGGTGTTCTTTTCTTCATAGGCTTCTTTCTTCCTCCTCCAAACATAGCGTTGATCCATGCGCCCAAACAGTTCTAATTTTGTTTCATCAGTCCACAGAACACTATCCCAAAACTTCTGTGGTTTGTCCACATGACTTTTGGCATACTGCAGTCGACTCTTCTTATTCTTTGGAGACAGCAAGGGGGTGCGCCTGGGAGTTCTGGCATGGAGGCCTTCATTACGCAGTGTGCGCCGTATTGTCTCAGCTGAAACTTCAGTACCCACATCTGACAAATCTTTTCTCAGTTCCTCAGCAGTCACACGGGGACTTTTCTCCACTCTACGCTTCAGGTAGCGCACAGCAGTCGAAGTCAGCATCTTCTTTCTGCCACGACCAGGTAGCGTTTCAACAGTGCCCTTGAATTTGCGAATGATGCTTCCTATGGTCTCTCTTGGTATGTTTAACATCTTTGCAATCTTCTTATAGCCATTGCCCTTCCTGTGAAGAGTAATCACCTCTTCTCTTGTCTTCCTGGACCATTCTCTCGACTTCACCATGTTTGTAACCACACCAGTAAATGTCTAGAAGGAGCTGAGTATCACAGTCATTTTAAAGCTGCCTAATTGGTGCTTAATATGCTTTATTGCTGCTCCGTGACATCCACAGGTGTTTTCAATACCTGATTGAAAACACTTGAATGAACCTCTGTTCTTCAGAGTGGTAGTCTTTAAGGGGTTGAATAATTGTGTCAATGAAGAATTCCCAAAAGAAACATTTACTACTGTATTACAAAACCAATTGATGTCATTTTAGTTGCATATGGTTCTTTAAAAAGTCCTTGTAGGATTTCATTCTGAATACAATTACAAATGTACACTAAATTCCCTAAAACCCTTTACAGCATTGGGGGTTGAATAATTTTGAACACAACTGTATAATATGTCTGGGTCATATATCAAAATATGGCTTCAAAACGCGGTTAAACATGATGAGCGAAAGCGGTAAAAATGACCTCAGCACAGAGGTGTGAAAAGTCTCAGCAGCGAAAGGGTTAATGACAAAGCAGAAAAAAAATTGATTTTTTAAAAATTTGCTATTGTAAAAAGAAAAAAAACGGAAAATAAAGGGGTCTGAATACTTTCTGAACGTACTCTATATTCGTGTTTAACTGCCACACCTTTACTCCTTGTATCTTTGCAGACATATTCCAAAGACAGTGTAGCAGTAATAGAGTTTTGTTCACGTCTACAGTATATTATCTAATATATTGTTCCAAAAGTATGAATTGAATATCGACTCACCATTATTTTGTAATGATTTTTGAGTCATTTATACTACTGTGCATACCTCGATCAACACATTGGTTTATTGAAACAAAGAAACATTGTAAGGATAATAGAAAAAGGAAGAAAAGAAAAGTTTTGCTGCATTTAAGTCACTGATCAAAGCCTGTTTTCTGAATAATAGAAAAATAAATTCAAAATAAAATATGATTAATAAATTGAGAAATATAATCCAAGTATTTGAGATCTTCTTTAATGACCTTGAAATATACCAACGTAGAATTGTGTAATATTACCTAATGGAAATATTTAAACTATGTTCCTGGAAGGTTAGTTTAATTTCCACTCCAGATGAAAAGATGTAATAGATTTGTGAGATTTCATCATTTCTGCTGCAAACACTGGTGATGAGAGCATTAGCTGAGAAGGACTACCTAATGTAGCACTCAGATGTGTCCAGATGATGCAGAGCATGCGGACGCCTTGTGAAGAGTTCTTGGCATCTCGAGCCCTTTGGCAATACTGTAAGATCATTTGTGTCCCTTGTGCACTTTCTCTTTCAAGTGTGAAGCTTTTCTTCTTCTTGTTTACTTGTCCAAGAGAATCAGAATAACATGGGAAGAGGGGCAAAGTAGCTTTCTAATAGTAATAAAGGAGCTTGCACACAGCATAGCATGTGGCTAGGTGTTTTCTATGGATCGACAGGCGGACAAGTCTACACATGTAAATCCTCACGATCACCAAGACCTACCAACCACTCAAAAGTCACCACTTAAACTCGTTTTTAAGCTGGTTTAGTATAACACTATAGCTCTCAGACTGTTTTATTAAGTTTTATAGGACAGATCATCGGCAGAATTTTGGTTCTCTTTGAATAACCCCTATGTGTATAAACAAGTCCAGTCCAGTCCAAGGAGCATCCAAGACACATAGGCAGAGACCAAAATAGGGACAGACAAGACCAAATTGCAAAATAATAGGAGTTTCTAAAAATACAAGTAAATACTTGATATGTAATACAATTAGTTAGTCAACACCAATCAGTGCTATCTACGTAACTTCATAAATAATATGTGTTTCAGGTTTTTTTATGCGTTTTGTACATGTAGGCATGGTTGGTGCCATACTATTTTGTGCCCTAGACAAGACCAGCTAGTTGCGCTGCCACCCCAAAAAAATAAAAACAACTACCTACTTCCATTTTTAAAAACATGCTCACACCCAATTTCCATTGTTTTTACCCCACCCATTGTTCCTTTTCTTCATTATTCTCCCACATGTTCTTTTTCTTTACCTGTTTTTATGCCATTCCCACTGATTTCGTAGGCATACAGGTCATTACCTGGTATCCAGATGGCATCCGGTAAACGCAAACTCAAAATTACTTTGCGCCAGGGTTTAGGAGGAGCTATTCACTCGGGAATAACATCTCGATCGTCGGGAGTTGCTGCACCTCTCGTGCAGGGATGACATCCTTGGCATTTCATTACTAGCCACCCTTTCTGGGTGATAGCATCAGATTTGCATATGGAGCGGTTGTCCCTGTAATGGCACAATCTAGCTAAAACCTTGTGAGACCTGAGCGGGCACCCACCGAAGAGCAGGCCACTAGTGCCCGTTGCTCGTTCTCAGGATCCTCACGAACCTATCTGTTTCTCAACATCTCGAGACGTGAAGAATGAGTGATGTTGGCCTAGCTCACTTTTCATTGGCTAGCCACAAATTAATACAAATACAAAGCACGGGAGCTGTTAATATACAGTAACCTGCCACATTTCCTTGCTTGCGGCTCAGACAAAGATGGAAAAGTGCCTAGAGATGTTATCTTAAAGAATCTGTTGGAATAGGGCCCCACATGTTTCTGAACTCCATTATTCACAATATCCAGAGAGTATTATTGCTGGCTGAGCTATGTAGGGGTGTAGGTGGACAACATATGGGGTGTCAATGTTCAGCAACTGAAAGAATTTGAATGTGAATAGGTGATGTTTATATAGCTAGTTTTATTATTAAATACTTGTTATTTTGAACCATAACATTAAGCTTGTAACCATTTATACACACAGGTCTATTCAAAGACAGGTGAAACTCAGGAGAATGACTGGAGAAGTGAAAATTCTAGGTAAAAGTAGCCAAACCAGAAAAATGCTCCAATTTATCTCACTTTCCAAACTGGCTATTTGGTCTAGAACAGTGTCTCTCAACTCCTGTCCTCAGGACCCACTAACAGGTCAGGTTTTCCAGATATCTGAAGCACAGCACAGGTGATATGATTAGCTGCTCAGTGATTGCAGGATTCAGTCTGCATTTCCCCAAGGTGATCCTTAAAACCTGGCCTGTTAGGGGAACTTGAGGACTGGAGTTGAGAAACACTGGTCTAGATTGTTATCTTCTCAGGCCAATTCTCCTGATTTTCACCTTTCTTTGAATAGACCTGACAGTTTAGCTTTTGGTGTAATGTGAAACAAATAGCACATTGGTACTAGTAAATCAACTCTTATCATTCAATATCTATCCTGTGTTTGACAGCATCAGCCTCTAAATGAGTAACACTTTTTTTCTACAATAATAGTTAATACAATGTTTAGCAATGTTTTCGGAGTGGAGATAAATATTTCTTTGGTCAACCTCCAAACTAACCTTCAATATAAAAATCTTCAAGATTTAATCCATTTATTGTTTCAAACAAAAGAAAAAAATATATATCAAAAGAGATAAAAAAATTCCACCTCAAATCAACCACAAGAGAAAAATCATGTAGATTCAAGAATACGATTGAAATTTGTCTGCCGCACTCACAGAAAGCACAGCTCCCCCTTGTGTATCCCAAGTCTGTCACGGTTCAGGCCCTCAACCCGTCCAACTGCCTTACTCTTAATATCTCTTGTAATGCTATGAAAATATGACATATAGTGGAAATTAATGTGTAGTGCCCATGCCATATGAGTCTTGACATTTATGCCGCGTTATCATTTTTATGCTGCTTCATTGTTGCTGTCAAAATTACTCATTTTTTTTTAGTTATTTTAATTGATCCCATATAAAGACTAAGCTGCACAATGGATTGAATTACCAGCTTAAATATACTTCCCAATTATTATTCTTAAATTGAGATATTTGTTTCCTGATACAGTGAGCAGATGCATAAATTAAAGGAAAGATGTTCTGCACCTCTAATTTTCCTGTAATAATTGTTGTATTGTTATTAATATCTAACAATTGCAGTGTCCCAACACCACGCAAACAGGTGCAAACTGCATATAATAAATGCAGAAGGTCTCAATGTAGCACATCAAAAGTGTTACCATTATAAAATATTTAGACAAACTAGAGTTTGACACAAATCTTTCTAGAGAAAAAGCATTTAATGCTGGGTTAAATAACAGAAATAATTCTAGTTACTCTGTGTATTGAAGTTTGCTGCTGAAACATTGTATATCAGGAGAAATGATGGACCCGTTATCTACAACTACTGAAACTACTGAAGATAGTTAAGAGCATCTTGCCCTGTGTTTTACATACTGGGCCATGGAACGCCGAAGGGATGCAGAAAAACCCAATCCCAAGACATTGCTGTTGTGATATCAGCCCTGGTAGCACCTTTTCTGTATCTGCTTTTGATTCCAGTCCTGGGTTTCCACCAAACCAGGCTGGAGAAAGTGTTAGTTCTTCCCTAATTGTTCTCAGTATTAAAGGTATTTGCCCTGTTCTCTGATGTTTGGACAACACACCATTTCATGGTAATTCTGGACTTGTTATCTCATACCTGTTTGCTGTATATTGTTCCTGCTACCTTGATTGTGTTTCCTGTACTCCCCACCATGCTTTCTATTGTTGCCTTATTAGTGAGTCCCTGTCATTCCCATCTGAACTCAAGTGATTTATAGCACCTGCTTGTCGTGAATAACTCCAATTGTTTTCCACTAGACATGTGCATTCGTTTTAGTACTAAAACGATTTAGTCCGAATTTGGGATAATTTAGTTTTAGTGTGACTCAAGAGATACGAAACAGCTCAGTACAAAAAACAAAAGAAACTAAAAAAATGCACTACATTTTAGTTTCAGTCCTTTTTGTGATATTAGAAAGAGACAGGGGGGATAGTGCGCTTACAAGTAGGGGAGGAGATCTATGGAGATCGCTATAGAAGCCTGATGGAGATATCTTCCCAATATCACCGATTGACCATAAACAAAAACCATACAAACAGGCAGCGCGTCTTCACGTTCTCAAGGGAAATAAACACAGGGAGGAATGGAGGGAGAGGTATATACGTCGGTAAAGTGGTCACGGAATACCAGATAGGTTAACCGCTAAACCATATGGCATATACAGTCAATGATACATACATTGATGAATGATGGCAAAAAGTTCTGTGAAGGAATATGATTGTCTATATGTAGAGGTTCTTTCTTCTGTCTGAAGATATGTATTCAGCTGGTAAAGTGGATACCTCAAAAGGAGAAAAAGAAGTAGAAAAAACGTAGTGCAACACTGTATGTTCACCATAAACAATATACATATATTGTAAAGAGATAGCAGAAAAAAAACCTCACATTCTTCGAGAGCTTCCAGCCCTCATATGTTCGCTTTCCAGGTTGTTAATAGGCCAACTGGTTTGCCTGCAGACTCACAATTCAAAGCTCCATAAGTCGCATGGATCACCTCCGGCACCTCAGGATTGAAGGAAAAGGCAGCAACCACCAGGAAAGTAAACCAAATGGAATGAAAATATTTTTTATTTAAAAATATTTTTATTTTTATTTTTTTTTAAATATTTTTATTTATCCCAAAGGGATCAATCTAGTGGATTAAAATAGAGGGAAACCTGGCTAAACGCGTTTCGCGCCGCTAAGGGCGCTTCTTCAATAGCAGGTATAGTGAAAAAGAAAGGAAAAAGGACATTACCGTCCTCCTCGGGAACCCAGTTAATATAGCATGGGACATGGAGTAAAAACACCTGTCTTTGGAGTCCAATCACGGGGTTTCCGGCGCACACTGACGATGTCATAAGGAAGTGGAGGCTGCAGACACTCCGTGTGTCCCAGGAAGTTGGCACTGGAGGTCGCTGGGTCTCACAATCTCTCCATTGGTGACTCATTTTTCCTCCTTCGAATGAACATCAATCGTGGAGGGTGGCTCCCTCCTCAAATTGGACAGGCAGTGCAACTAGAATTATGTGGATTGAGGGAACCGGACCTTCTAAGTACAAATATAGTGGGTCCATGTGTATATATAACATAAAAAACTACATTTGTTTTCTTAAAAAGCATGACATTCGAATAAATAAAAAGTATGAAATAAAACAAGGAAATAGAAATATGTACTCTAAAAAACTCTTATGTATAACTGATAAACAGACCAATATTGGCTATTGTGTTGGGACAAGATCCACAAAAGCCAAAATATTGCTATGGACACAAAATCTGTACATTCGTATCATAACTGCAGTAGACAGAATTCCCAATACAGTCACTAATCTAGCTGCAATAACTGATAATGCGATAATTTTTTTATTTTTTTTATTATTATTTTTTTTTAAATAAAACACTTTAGGGTGCGATACCTCTCCATATTTATAGAGGGGGCCTGACACTAGGGGAACGGGCATCCCCTAGCTCAGCTACAGAACTACCACAAAGAATGGGAAGGAAAGAGGAGATAAGGCAGAACCAGGGAGAGAAAAGTTTGGAATCCACTGCTGTGGCATAAACCTATAAGAAATGGCAAAGTTCGAAATCGAAATTTAGTCCATTGGGGATCAAAGTGTTAAAATGAAAAATAAGTCTCATCTCCTCCTGATTGATTTTTTTAATAAAATCTTCCCCTCGCCAATTCTTCGTTATCTTTTTCAAAATATAAAAATCCATGCCAGTGGGTGACCCTTCATGATGTTTCTTAAAATGAGCTGAAACCGTATGGTTCTCAAATTGTTTTCTAATGTTGCGCACATGTTCCATAACTCTAATGTGTATAGGTCTGATGGTTCTCCCTATATATACTTTATGGCATGGGCATACCAGAGCATAAACAACATTATTAGATTGACAACTAGTAACACCTCTAAGTTTAAAACTAACAGTATGTGGGAAATGAGTAATGACCTTCCTTTTCAAATTTAGACTCCTACATGCATTGCAAGAGCCACACCTGTAGAAACCTTCCTTAATTTTGAAGAAATTGCCATTTTTTTCCTTTTGACATAGATGACTTTTAACAATATTTTGTTTGATATTTTTAGCCCCCCTATTAATAATCCTAGGTTTGTCTCCCAGAATTTCCATAAGTGCAGGATCCTGAAGCAGAATAGACCAATATTTCCTAAAGATTTGGTTGATCTGCCTGGACTGACAATTAAAATTATAAATCAGGGGGACCCCGGAAGAAATATTATCCAGAGCAAGAGGTCGTGATTTATATTGAATTAGGTCTTTTCTTTCCTTCTTTCTTATTTTGTCGATAGCCACATCAAGGAGTTCTTCTTTATATCCTTTTTCTTTAAAGTCCTGCTTCAACCTAGAAGCTTGTTCTTCAAAAACTTTGTCGTCTCTACAATTTCTTCGGATCTGTGTGAATTGGCTACCCAGAACACTACTTAACCAGCTGTGAGAGTGGCAGCTGGTAGATTGTATAAAGCTATTAGTGTCCACGGGTTCGAAGTAAGTCTTGGTTTTGACCTCCATGTTTTCTATATAGATGGTCAAATCCAAAAAATTAATCTCATTTGGACTATATAGAGTCTCCAAAAAGATCCCCAAAGTGTTCTTATTGAGTTGTTCGAGAAAGTTGTTCAAATTTGCCTCACTCCCCTTCCAGATAATGAACAAGTCATCAATATAACATTTATAGAGCACGAGATTTTGCGCCCAGTCACCCAAAACCAAAGACCACTGGGATTCCCAGTGGGCCATAAAAAGGTTCGCGTAACTAGGCGCAAAACGCGTGCCCATAGTAGTCCCCATGAGTTGAAGGTAAAAATCACCTTCAAAAGAGAAATAATTATTTTCTAAAATAAAATTAATCCCCTCAATGATAAACTGAATTTGTGCTGGGGGATATATAGTATAAAGATCCAAAAAATGTCGTACTGCTTGACTCCCCTTCTGATGGGAAATAATAGTGTACAGAGAGCGGACATCACATGTCACTAAAATTTGGTTTGCTTTCCTGGTGGTTGCTGCCTTTTCCTTCAATCCTGAGGTGCCGGAGGTGATCCATGCGACTTATGGAGCTTTGAATTGTGAGTCTGCAGGCAAACCAGTTGGCCTATTAACAACCTGGAAAGCGAACATATGAGGGCTGGAAGCTCTCGAAGAATGTGAGGTTTTTTTTCTGCTATCTCTTTACAATATATGTATATTGTTTATGGTGAACATACAGTGTTGCACTACGTTTTTTCTACTTCTTTTTCTCCTTTTGAGGTATCCACTCTACCAGCTGAATACATATCTTCAGACAGAAGAAAGAACCTCTACATATAGACAATTATTTTCCTTTACAGAACTTTTTGCCATCATTCATCAATGTATGTATCATTGACTGTATATGCCATATGGTTTAGCGGTTAACCTATCTGGTATTCCGTGGCCACTTTACCAACGTATATACCTCTCCCTCCATTCCTCCCTGTGTTTATTTCCCTTGAGAACGTGAAGACGCGCTGCCTGTTTGTATGGTTTTTCTTTTTGTGATATTACATTGATGAGTGAAGGAGACCAGCAATGAGTAGCGCAACATCGCAAAGCTACAGAAAAGGTTTGTAAGCGTAATCCTCCCCGACCCCTACCTGAAAATCTGACAGTAATAGAGCTCCAGAATACTCACTCGCAGCACAGACAACCAGCACAGGAAAGGAAACCTTTACTTAACCCTTGCATGTCTATGAGGCAGACAAGATGATAAAAGCAGCTGGAGAAGGAAAACATTCAAATAAATCACACTGAAAGCTAATGACAGAGGAGGGCTGGATAGTAAAAACCCCTTTATAACAAGCAGCACTGGGGGAAGAGAGGGACTTTAGAAAACGTGTGTTATCTCCCCTCCCGCTCTACATAATAGGGGCTTAGGTCTGATACATTTTATATTATCCAGGAGCACTATCCCCCTTTCCACATCTATAATACACATTTTATATAAAGTCCCTCTCCACTACCATTGCTGCTTGTTATAAAGGGATTTTTTTATGTCTGATACATTTAGTATCCAGCTCTCACAGTTACTCTGTCATTATGAGCCTTCAATGTGATTTATTTGAATGTTTTCCCTGGATTTAAAGTGCTTCATTTTATTATAAAAATAAATTTGCACCAGTCATCTCTTCTCTGAGCTTTCAGACCAATTTACGTTAATATTTTCCCTCTCTCCTGCTTTTATAATCCTGTCTGTCTCCTCCACAGAGATACAAAGTAAAAGTTCCCTCTCCTGTGCTGGATAAGCATTGCATTCCGAAGTTCTGCACCCTCCACATGCCAATGCAGTAGGATGTTCTATACAGAGAGGGGCATTAATTAATACAGGAGGATGTTCTATGCATTATGCAGAGAGGGGTATTAATGCAGGAGGATGTTATATACATTATCCAGAGAAAGGTATAAATTGAGGAAGATATTCCTATACAGAGAGGGACATTAATTAATTCAGGAGGATATTCTATACATTATACAGAGAGGGGTATTAATTAATGCAGGAGGATGTTATCTACATTATACAGAGAGGGGTATTAATTAATGCAGGAGGATGTTCTATACATTATACAGAGAAAAGCATTTTTTTTTGCCCTTTATATCCAGTGGCTGTGAGTGCTGAGATCGGCTGCTTGTTATATTATCTCTCAGTACAATGTATCAGGCTCAGCTGTTACAGTAACTGACTGCTGCGCATCACAGCGCTCAGAGTTTCAGTAAAACAAGGAACTAATATTGTTATAACCTCTTATATATAAAAATATTTCAGTTTTACTGAAACTCTGAGCGCTGTGATGAGCAGCAATCAGTTACTGTAACAGCTTTGCCTGACACATTGTGCTGAGAGTGAGAGATACTGTAACAAGCAGCGATCTCAGCCCTCTGAGGAGCCACTACAATAGTAATTGTATCCATTGGTTTTCGGATGAATGAAATTAGTTTTCATACTAAAGAACTGAAAACGAATTTCTTTAGCACCTAAATAAATTGCGTTTTAGGACTAGTCCATTAGTTGAAAACAAAATTTGGTGCTGTGCACATGTCTATTTTCCACCATGACCTGCTTTTCTGCTGTGTGTCCCGTGCAATTGGGCTCTGCCAGCAGAAACTGACACCATGACTGTGACACTGTATCTAAACAATCAAAGCTAAGCAAGAGGAAAGATGGATGTGTAGCATATAATTCAGCCAAAAAAGTTCATCAATAACAAACCTCAGACCTTATCCCATCCCTGCCTTAAAGATGATGGCTAGAACCTTTCTGCTAGCCTTGGAAGCTATTGCAGCCTTGCTTGGAACTTGGAATGTAGTGTCAGATTACTGTACATTAACAGTTATAATATTTTTATACTTTGTATAAGTGCTGTTAATATTGGATCAGAAAGACAACAGTTACAGTTACAAGTATTTATAAAGCGCCAACAGTGAGCTATTCCATGGTAGCTTGCAACATTTGACTCAAGCCAGTATTTCTGTAACAAATACAAGCTCGCAGAGCCTGATGTTAAGTGATTTTGCTTTTGAAAAATCACTTAACACTGACACATAGTATAGGGTGTTTTGTAGCGAGATGTATGGATAGTTCTGGGATCATTTAAAGCCAGTGAAAAGAGGTATGAAGTAGCTGATACAAGATAGAAAACGAACACGAATTGAATAAGAATTTAGGTTAAAATGACATTGTGGGTTTAAAATAGGAGGGGGGCGTGGCCGGCTACCAACAGAGGCAGACGTGCTCGGTTGGAGCTCCGCGCGTTTGCTGCCATAAGGAACCTCCAGCTGACTTTTAACGAGGACATTTTTTCTTCAAAGGTTCCGGGGTGGCTGGCCACTGGATCAGTGCTGTCCGGGGACCGCTTTGTCCCCCTCCCCGGACCAGAGACTCCCCGCTCCGGGCCTTCAAAGCCTGCAGAGCGCGACCTGATGGCGGCCATCTTGGGGCCTGGTCTTCGGCGCCTGAACGTTCTGACCCTCCTTCGGCCCTCTTACCAGGGTTGCAGGTGGCGGCGAGACGTGGGGATGGAGGCCCCCCACCCTCCGGTTGCTGCTGCTGGATCCACAGCAGAGTTGGTAAGGGCGGAACAGATGGGCGGCGGCTGGCCTGTCCCCCCTAACAGGACTTTGGGAGCCGTGTTGGAGGGCCTTGAGGCATGCCTCGCGTTGATGCCTGGGGATCCAGAGAGCCCGCTTACACGTGGCGAATGGCGCCAATTGATGGAGGTACTGGGGACAGACCGGGAGATGGAGGTGGAAAGCGCTGCGCTGTGCCCTGCTGAGACCTACTCACCTGATGTCGCTGCTGCGGGGCGGCGCGTCGAGTGGGAGTGCAGAGAGGTGGCCTCGGACGGTCCTGCTGCCGCGCGGAGTGGTGGAGACACCCCGAAGTTCCATCTGTCTTCTGCGGCCTTGTCGGTCGCAGAGACGCTGCTGCCGAGCCGTCCTGAATGCGCGCCAAGAAGCTGCAGATTGCGGGACAGAGTGACCTCGGCCGAGGCGCTGTTGGAGCCTGGGGCCCTCGATCGATGCCTGGAGGAGATGGGATACCCCCGCTTGCTGCCCATGAATCGGCCGCGATCTGGTTCTCTCACCCCATTCTTTATACCGGTGCTGCACGAGACCGTCAACAGAGATGCTGGCGACGGTGACCATTACGCGACCTGGCTGATGCGGGAGCTGAGAGTCTTGCCCCCTGCTGTGGGGCCTACGCATGCTGCGAACCCAGGCCTGTCTGAAGATGCTCTGCCTGTAGTTCGAGAAATTACGTTTCGTGATACCGGCTGATGGGACTTTGCTTGATCGTTTTTGACCCCCCCCTTTCTCTTTCTTTACGCAATTTTCCGCAATTTTCCGCTGAGTTACAACTGACATTTGCTGAGACTTTCCTAATTATATGAGTATATTTTTATTTTTGTCACCCTCACATACATTTATTATTATTTTTTTTAATTTTTTTTTTGTTTCTGATGGCCTATCCGGGAGCCCTTGGAGGGCACAGCTGCGGACTAGTGTCCGGCATCGTCCCCAAGTACCCGGGCCAGGTGCCACTTACTCCCCATGGCATCCACGTGGTCTTTTCGGCCCACGGGACCTTGCCAGGGCTGGCACGGTTCTGGCCTCCGCCATCTTCTCACCTCCCCCGGTTCCCCCCCTTATTTTTTCTCTTTTACCCCCACACTCTTTGCGCTGTTGGTTGAGGACTCTTTGAATAATAATTTCTGATGCTTAGTTTTTGCTACCTGACTCTAATATTTCTCTATGTGACTTATCAGAAGTTTTGTTGCTTATCTATAGATGAGACCCCCCACCTGGGGATGTTTTTTGCTGTCCTATTGTTACTCTTCGATGACTTTATAGATGTCCATATATTGTTTTTCTTTATTTTCTTTATGCTGAGTTATTGCGGATTACTATGTGCGGCCCTGCAAGGCCCTAACTCTACGTTTATTTGTATGATGACATATTTCAAAATAAAAAATTTGAATTATAAAATAGGAGGGGGTGAAAGTTTGAAGTTAAACAAACCCCTCCTGCCTGCACTCTACTCCTGATTTAACCATTAGTAATTATAAACCACACCTTTTCTCCAGCACTCGGATCCCTCTGCGCTGGTCTGGATGTGACATGCTGTAGTGTGTCAGGTGACCAGGAGCAAGCTGGACACCTGAGTGAGCATCCAGCCAATCCAATGGTTCTCAATGCGAATTCATAGAATGCTGGTAACAGTGGCAGTTTTCGGGAATGAACTAGTGTACATTTCTGACCTTTTCAAAGGAAGTGAGCTAAGCACAGATCTGAACTTTGTGGGCTGAGCTAATTCCCCCTGTTCGAAGGGTGGATGCTGCTCTTTGGGACTTCCCAGGGACAGGACACTCAGGTCACTGTGATCATTTGAGTTGCTTTTAATCGTAACAGTATCTACAGTGCTCAGTTACTGCAGTCTAGCTATACTGTACATACCCTCACTGCTGGATGTGCAGGATACCATCTACACAGTTCATGTTTCCATGAGACATACCAGTAGTAGACTACATACCTCACGCTGTTGCAGCTGATCAACTTGAATAATTTAAAATGTTGCTTAACAAAAAAAACATGCTGCATGTAAGTGTTCTAGCAACAAAACCAACTGAAAAAATAACAGGTCGCTCCTTCTGCCTCAGAATAAAGGGAATGTAAAGCAATAACACTCCTGCTAAGCAAGTTCAATAACAAGAAAATGCAGCCATCACTTAAGGAGATGGAAAAACATATTGCTGTGAAAAATATATAATCAGTTTATAAACACTCTCACTGGCGAGTCGCGACTGAAAATGCACGGTAACTTAAAATCCAACTATGAAAAGTACTACATAATAGTAAGAGCATTTCGGTCATTAAGGCGACTGACGCATCAGTAAGGTTGCCCAGTGACCCTTAATGAATTTTTTTTTAAAAAATTTGAGAAAGTATTTTACCAGGAAGGATACATTGAGATTTCTCTTGTTTTCAAGTATGTCCTGGGTGGCGAGTATGTACTATTAGGTGTCTTGCCCAAGGACACTTACTGGAGACTAGGGATGAGCCGAACACAACCCGAGTTCGGTTCGAGCCCGAACCCGAACTTCCCATTTGTTCGGGACCGAACCCGAACCCGAACCCCCATGCAAGTCAATGGGGCTGAAAATTCGGTTTTTTTAGAGTGCCCTCCAAGAGGGCATATATGCTACATATTTGCCATAAAAGGTGTATGGGGGTCCGGGTAGTGCCCTGGGGGACAGTAAACAAGGACAAAAAGTTTTAAAAAAAATGTTTTTAAAGGGACAGTGTGTTTTCCATGAAATAAGGGTTAAAAAGAAAAAAGAAAAATTCCTTCAAATATCGTGCCTAGGAGGTCCCCATAACCTGCCCGTGAAGTGGCGGATTTCTAGGATGTATAGAAACACTTAAAAACAAAAAAAATGACGTTTCATATGACGGTAAATGCTTTTCCTTTAATCTATCCATAAACAACTGCTTGGGGCGGCAGCCTGTATGAAAAGACATGTTCAGACGCGCAGAAAAAGTTTAGTGGTTTTTTGGGCTAAATTATTGTGAAACTTATGCAGGCTTTGGATGAAAGTAACAATAGGTGCTTTAAAATTGGTCTTTTAGCGTCGGCAACAGTGCCGTCACACCGTAACCCCTCTGAGGATATGAATCTGATACAGGCGTCAATGGCAGTGCACCCAGATATTGTGCCTTTAGTGCCAGGCATGCAAGTACTATCATACAGTAAACCCTCTGTGGTATTGTAGAAGAGTGCAGGGGTGGACCATGCGTTCCTATATTGAAAAGTGTTTTTTTTATCTGTTAATGGGCGTCAGTGCACCCAGATATTGTGCCTTTAATGCCAGGCCATCAAGTATCATCATATAGTAACCCCTCTGTAGTATTGTGGAAGAGTGCAGGGGTGGACCATGTGGTCCTATATTGAAAAGTGTTTTTTTTATCTGTTAATGGGTGTCAGTGCACCCAGATATTGTGCCTTTAATGCCAGGCCATCAAGTATCATCATACAGTAACCCCTCTGTAGTATTGTGGAAGAGTGCAGGGGTGGACCATGTAGTCCTATATTGAAAAGTGTTTTTTTTTATCTGTTAATGGGCGTCAGTGCACCCAGATATTGTGCCATTAACCCCTTAAGGGCCGCTGACGTACCCTGTACGTCCTGTCCTCTGGTCTCCCTTAGACCCGCGGACGTACAGGGTACATCAGCGGCGCCTAATCCCCCTCCCGCCCGATACTCACCTCCCTTGCTGGATCCCTCGGTGATCTGGCAGGGAGGAAGCCTGCCCATGTGATTTACATGGGCAGGCGAGGCTGATGACGTCGCCACGCTGCGTGGTGACGTCATCAGCAGGTGCCCCATGCAAAGCAATGGAGGGGAAGGGGGCTCCTTCGGAGCCCTCTATCTCCCCAACCATTGCAGCAAGGGAGATGCTTTTTACACGGCTGAAAAGGGGAGAGTCTGTTAACTGTTTCGCTGCCAGATCACGTTTCGGTGCCAATTGGCGCCAAAACGCGATTCGAACCTGGAGGGGGGGCTGACATCTTGGATGTCAGCCAAGCCTCCAGGTACCCCCCACCCACTGACAACCTCACCATATGTGTGAGGATGTCAGTGGGCCAGTTAACCATCTAGCTGCCATGTAGAGAGAAGGGGATCCTAAGGATCCATTTATCTCCCGATCCATGGCAGCTAGATGGTCATATTTGACATCATTTGAAAGGCCTGATTATGGCCTTTCAAATTATACCAAACATGACCAGGTTTGGTTTAAAAAATAAAAATAATAATAAAAAAAAAAATAAAATAAAAAAATGTTTTTTTTTTTAAAGTTTTTTTTGTCTGGGGGGGTTTAATTAAATAGGACCTAGGCTGTCATCTAAAAATTATTAGCACAAAATGGTCAGAATAAGCGCAGCGCACATAGGTGAACTGTCTCAGCAGTGAAGGGGTTAAAAAGCAAACGCATGTAAAAATTGGGTATTTCTAGTCTCGGGACAAAATTTTGAACCTATTTAGCCGGGGTCTTTTTGGGTGGTTGTAGATTTTGGGGATTAAATTACTAAAAAGTGTGTTTTTACCATTTTTTCCTCATATTTCATATTTGTTTTATAGTAAATTATTCGATATGATGGAAATAATGGTATTTCTAGAAAGTCCATTTAATGGCGGGAAAAACTGTGTATAATATGTGTGGGTTGAATAAACGAGTAAGAGGAAAATTTGACCTAAACACTAACAGCGCAGAAACGTAAAAACAGCAGCGGTCACTAAAAGACTGATTTGTGTAAAACCGCCCGGTCACTAAGGGGTTAATGCCAGGCCATCAAGTATCATCATACAGTAACCCCTTTGTGGTATTGTGGAAGAGTGCAGGGGTGGACCATGTGGTCCTTTTATTGAAAATTTTTTGATCTGGTAATGGGCGTCAGTGCACCCAAATATTGTGCCAGGCCAGCAAGTATCATCATTATTATTATTATTCTTTATTTATAAAGCGCCAGCATATTCCGCAGCGCTGTACAATAGGCACAGTATAGACAGGGTTACAATACATTGAACAACATTTGACAAACAGTACAGGAGGAGATGAGGGCCCTATTCCCGTAGGAACTCACAATCTGGGAGGGTTGGGGTTGAAAACAGGAGGAGAGGACTGTAAGGTGAGAGTGATTGATGGTTGCGTCAGTGAGTTGGGTGGTAGGCTTCCCTAAATAGGAACGTTTTAAGGGAGCGTTTGAAGGAAGAGAAGTTAGGGGAAAGTCTGACAGTACGAGGGAGAGCGTTCCAGAGAGTGGGGGCTGCGCGTGAGAAATCCTGCAGTCTATCATGGGAAGAGGTGATACGGGGAGAAGCTAGGCGCAGGTCACTGTTTGACCTTAGGGAGCGGGCTGGGGTGTATTTGGTGATTAGTGAGGACAGGTAGTGGGGAGCTGAGTTAGTGAGGGTTTTGTAGGTAAGGATAAGGATTTTGAACTTAATTCTGCAGTGGATGGGGACCCAGTGAAGGGACTCGCAGAGGGGAGCGGCAGAGACAGAGCGGCGGGTGAGGTGAATTAGCCTGGCGGAGGCGTTCTGGATGGATTGTAGGGGGGAGAGGCGGGACAGAGGGAGGCCAGATAAGAGATTATTGCAATAGTCGAGTCGGGAGATTACCAGGGCGTGTATGAGTTGTTTTGTGGTGACAGGGGTAAGAAATGGCCGAATTCTGGAAATATTACGCAGTTGGTATCGGCAGGAGGAGGAAAGAGACTTGATGTGGGGGATGAAGGAAAGAGCAGAGTCAAGTGTAACTCCAAGACAGTGAACTTGGTTTGATGGGGAGATGGTGATACCCTCCACCGTGATAGAGAAGTCAGGAGGTGGGGAGACATTGGAGGGAGGAATAAGTAGGAGTTCAGTCTTTGACATGTTGATCTTTAGGTGGTGGGAGGCCATCCAGGAGGAGATGCCAGATAAACAGTCACTGACTTTTGAAAGGACAGGGGGAGAGAGATCAGGGGTAGAGAGGTAGATCTGAGTTTCATCAGCGTAGAGGTGGTAATTAAAGCCAAAGCTGTTGATGATTTTGCCCAGGGAGGAGGTATAGATGTAAAAGAGCAGAGGACCAAGGACAGAGCCTTGAGGTACACCAACAGATAGAGGCAATGAAGAGGAAGAGTTACCAGCAAAGGACACACAGAAGGACCTGTTGGATAAATAGGAGTCAACCCAAGCAAGTGCAGTGTCACCGAGACCCATAGAGTTGAGGGTCTGTAGAAGGAGGGGGTGGTCAACAGTGTCAAAAGCAGCCGAGAGGTCAAGCAGGATGAGAATAGAATAGTGGCCGTGTTTTTTAGCAGTTAGGAAGTCGTTGGTGAATTTGGTGAGGGCAGTTTCAGTTGAGTGTAGGGGACGGAAGCCAGATTGCAGGGGGTCAAGTAGGGAATTGGAGGACAGGAAGAGGGAGAGGCGGTTGAAGACTAGTTTTTCTAAGAGCTTAGAGGTAAAGGGAAGCAGGGATACAGGGCGGTAGTTGGATGGAGAGTTGGGATCGAGGGATGGTTTCTTTAGTAAAGGGGTAACTAGCGCGTGTTTGAAGGCGGGTGGAAAGGAGCCAGTGGAGAGAGATAGGTTGAAGATGTGTGTGAGCGCAGGGGTGAGGGAAGAGGAGAGGGGAGGAATTAGATGTGAGGGAATGGGGTCGAGTGGGCACGTGGTGAGATGTGAGGAGGACAATAAGGAATTGACTTCCTCCTCAGTGGCTGGGAGGAAGCGGCAGAGGGTGGCAGAGGGGACCTGTGGGAGTGGATGTGGCAGATAACTAACTTGTGTTGGGATGTTGCTTCTGATAGAGTTTTACTGAGGAAGTAGTCTGCCAGGTCTTGAGCGCTGAAGGCAGCTGTGGGGGGAGGTGCAGGTGGGTAGAGGAGGGTTTTGAAGGTGGACCAGAGCCGTTTAGGGTTGGAGGACAGCATAGATATAAGAGATGAGAAGAAGGATTGTTTGGCCAAGTGGAGGGCAGAGGTGTATGACCGGAGAATAAACTTGAAGTGAACAAAATCAGCTTCAGAGCGGGATTTCCTCCAGGCACGCTCTGCAGTGCGGGAGCATCTTTGCAGGTAGCGAGTCTGGAGGGTGTGCCAGGGCTGAAGCTGGCGGTGTGGGGCCTTACAGAGTCGAAGAGGAGCAAGAGTGTCTAGAGCAGAGATAAGCGTAGTGTTGTAGTGATTAGTGGCAGCATCAGGGCAGGTGAAGGATGAGGTGTGAGGGAGGTGGTGAAGTAGGTTGGAGAATTGATGGGGATCCACAGCATGTAGATTTCTGCGAGTGTGTGTGCGGGGTGGGGCAGCATGGCGTTTAGGAAGTCCAGATAGGTTGAAAGAGAGAAGGTGGCGGTCAGAGATGGGGAAAAGGCGACAGTTGAACTCAGAAATGGAGCAGAGGTTGGAAAATACAAGGTCAATAGCGTGACGATCGCGGTGGGTAGGGAGGAGGGAGGATTGTGTGAGTCCAAGGGAGGACGTGAGTGAAAGAAGTTTGGAGGCAGCAGGGGCGGAAGGATCATCAATGGGAATGTTGAAGTCCCCGAGAATTAGGCATGGAAGATTAGAAGACAGGAAGTGAGAAAGCCAGGTAGCAAAGTGGTCAAAGAACTGGGAGGTTGGTCCCGGTGGGCAGTAGATGACTGCAACCCTGAGGGCCAGAGGAGAGAACAGGCGGATGCAGTGTGTCTCGAAGGAGGAGAAGGAGAGGGATGGGGGTGGAGGGAGATGCTAGTAGGTGCAGGTGGGAGAGAGCAGGATTCCGACCCCGCCACCATTTCTCTCACCCGGTCTGGGGGTATGGCTCAAGTGTAGACCGCCACGTGAGAGAGCAGCAACGGAGGACGTGTCAGAGGGAGTTAGCCAGGTTTCAGTTAAAGCTAGGAGGTTGAAGGAGTTTGAAAGGAAGAGGTCATGGATGGCTGTGAGTTTGTTGCACACAGAGCGAGCGTTCCAAAAGACGCAGGAGAAAGAGGACAGGCGCTGAGGGATTATGGGAATGAGGTTGCTGGGCTTGCAGGGAGGTGATTTATGTGCGATGGAGATAGGATGAGAGGGAAGTATTGGATGTGTTGTGGGGCCAGGGTTAGGGGATATGTCACCTGCATAGAGTAACAGCAGGAGGGTGAGAAAGAGAAGGTGGGAATGGGATTTATGTGAGTGGGAGTGATTGGCAGCACAAGAGTTAGAGGGAGACCATGTTCTGAGGAAACCAAGTAGCTCATGCGAGGCCATCATGTGGGACGAGAGGAAGGAGGGAGAGATGCAGATAGTGTAGGGGTCGGTGGTAGAGGGGCAGGAGTTCCATTTAAGGAGAAAGGTAGAAGTAAAGAGCAGAAGCGTGAGAGAAAGCATAATATAGACGTGCGTTTACACAGAGTAAAAAGTGGGCCTTTTAGTTCCTTCCTCCAGTCCCGCAACTCCAGGAAATCAACTCTAAACGTCCACTTAGGATGCCACAACTCCAGGAAATCAACTCTAAACGTCCACTTAGGATGCCACAACTCCAGGAAATCAACTCTAAACGTCCACTTAGGAAGGCCACAACTCCAGGAAATCAACTCTAAACGTCCACTTAGGATGCCACTTGGGAATGTCACTGGAGTCAAGGCTCAATGGAGCCACTCTTAGTTGTTATATAGGGCAGACTGATTGCTTTCAGGCAGTTAAAAGGTAAACACCTGATGCTGGATGGGCTGTGTCAATAGGGCAGGAGAGTATGCAGGGGATCAGTTGATGTGGGTGTCTGTAGATACTGGGTGATAGTCTTAACAGCAAAAGTATGCAGGGGATCAGTTGATGTGGGTGTCTGTGGATACTGGGTGATAGTCTTACCAGCAAAAGTATGCAGGGGATCAGTTGATGTGGGTGTCTGTGGATACTGGGTGATAGTCTTACCAGCAAAAGTATGCAGGGGATCAGTTGATGTGGGTGTCTGTGGATACTGGGTGATAGTCTTACCTGTGGAGAGAGGAGACACAGGAATTAGGGATCGTGATGGTGGATGGCATAGGGGATCTTGGATAAAACTCCAGGAAATCAACTCTAAACGTCCACTTAGGATGCCACTTGGGAATGTCACAATCATCATACAGTAACCCCTCTGTGGTATTGTGGAAAAGTGCAAGGGTGGACCATGTGGTACTATATTGAAAAGATATGCATCTGGTTAAGGCGTCAGTGCACCCAGATATTGTGCCTTTGGTGCCAGGCCAGCAAGTATCATCATACAGTAACCCCTCTGTAGTATTGTGGAAGAGTGCAGGGGTGGACCATGTGGTCCTATATTGAAAAGTTTTTTATCTGTTAATGGGCGTCAGTGCACCTAGATATTGTGCCTTTAATGCCAGGCCATCAAGTATCATCATACAGTAACCCCTCTGTAGTATTGTGGAAGAGTGCAGGTGGTGGACCATGTGGTCCTATATTGAAAGGTTTTTAGTTTTTTTTAATGGGCGTCAGTGCAGCCAGATATTGTGCCTTTCATGGCAGCAAGTGCCTTCACACCGTAACCTTTTGTGGTATTGTGGAAGAGTTCAGTGCTGGAGGTTTTGTGAATGCAGAAGAGGACATCCCCTATCTATTCCATTACTTCAGCATCAGGGGATTGATAGCTGCTGATCCAGGACTGATTCATTTTTATAAATGTCAGCCGGTCTACAGAGTCGGTGGACAGACGCACTCTTTTGTCTGTGACAAAACCTCCAGCGGCACTGAACGTCCTTTCGGAAAGCACGCTAGATGAAGGGCAACCTAGTAGCTGCATAGCATATTAGCTAAGTTCTGGACAGTGATCCAATCTCAACACCCAGTAAGCCAGTGGATCATCTGCTGGAAAGGTATCCAGGTCTGCCCTTGCCCCTAGGTAGTCCTGCACCATATGGTGAAGACGCTGGCAATGGGTGCCTACATTTGACGTCCCTGGGCGTCGAGGACTAAAAAAATTAAAAAATGCATCAGTCAAGCGGCCCTGGCCTTCACCGCTATTCCTCTGATCACCTGCAGCCTCAGAAGCACGTGTTTCAGCACTTGGTAATCTAACAGTGCCTGGAAAGGTGTTACACAAGTTTCGCTTTAGAGCGTCCTCAAGTTTTGTCATCCTGTGCTCCCTCTGTGCAGGCAGGATGAGCTCTGCAACTTTCCCCTTGTATCGTGGATCAAGAAGGGTTGCCAACCAGTAATGATCCCTCTCCATGATAGCACGAATCCTGGGGTCCTTTAGCAGGCTTTGCATCATTAGGGAGCCCATGCAGCGTAGGTTGGAGGTGGCATTAGCTGCCGAGTCTTCCTGGTCAATGAGGATGACCGTATAGTGCACTTCCTCCTTCCAGCCACGCACAAGCCCTTCTGTTTCTGGGCACACAAAACCCTGCCTTGAGGAATCCCCACCTTCAGTGCCCCCACTACTTAAATAGTCCTCCTCCTCATCCTCCTCCTGTCTGATCTGAGTAGGACCCGCTGGAATGCTGTCTGCGGAAAGACTGAGGCCTTGAGAGCTAGGGAAGGCCTCCTCTTCCTCCCGCTGCTCTGCCTCTAGAGCTACATCTATAATTCCCTGCAGAGTGTGCTCCAGCAGGAACACTAAAGGAATTGTGTCACTGATGCATGCACTGTCCCTGCTCACCATCCTTGTTGCCTCCTCAGATGGTGACAGTACAGTGCATGCATCCTTGATCATCAGCCACTGCGGGGGGGAAAAAAAACAAGTTGACCTGAACCTGTCCTTGTGCCATACTCACACAGGTACTCGTGATGGCCCTCTGCTGCTTGTGCAGACGCTGCAGCATTGCTAATGTCGAATTCCACCTGGTGGGCATGTAACAGATCAGACGGTTTGTGGGAAGGTGGAATTCTCTTTGAATTTCTGCCAGGCGAACATTTGCTGGGAATGACCATCTGAAGTGACTGCAGACTTTTCTGGCCTGGATGAGAAGCTCTGGCAGCCCTGGGTACTTGGTTAGGAAACGCTGTGCCACCAGATTTAGGACGTGTGCTAGGCATGATACATGCGTCAATTTACCCTGGCGTAGGGCGGAGAGAAGGTTGCTGCCATTATCGCAGATGATCATTCCCAGCTCAAGCTAGCGTGGTGTTAACCATCTCTGCACCTACCCCTGCAGAGCTGACAAAATTTCTGACCCGGTGTGGCTCCTGTCCCCTAAACAAACCAGCACAAGCACAGTATGGCATCTTTTTGCTTGAGCCATTGCGTGGACCCTGTCAGGCGTGGGTTTAACTGCCAATTCGCCAGAGACAGAGAAGGAGGAGGAGGAGGAAGAGGTGGTGGTGGTGGAGCAGACAGACCTCATACAAGCAGCTTTCTGGAGGCGTGGTGGATGAACAAGCCCCAGCACAGAGCCCCATCTTGGATCCCTCCCAGCTGCAATCAGAGTTACCCAGTGTGCCGTGAAGGAAATGTAACGACTCTGTCCATGCTTGCTGGACCACGTGTCTAAAGTGACACGCATCTTGCTGCTGACTGCCTTTCCCAATGACTGGATAACATTGTCTTCCACGTGCTGGTATAGTGCTGGAATGGCCTTGCATGAAAAGTAATGGCGTTTTGGAACCTGCCACTGTGGTACAGCACATTCAGCAAATTCACGGAAGGCAGCAGCTGCAATGCGAGTAATTTTGCTAAGCTGGCATTTAGACGCTGTGCTTGGGGATGGTTGGGACTATATCTTTTCTTTCGCTGCAGCACCTGCGGCAACGTAATCTGACTGCGTAAATCTTCAGCTACTGGGATGATGTCACATTGTGAGGAAGGACCTGCTGGTACATCCATTACTGTAGCATCATCCCTGTTGGTGGAGGTTGTAGGCAATTGCATGACAGGACATACAGTGTGGGTAGAGACAGATGATGAGGAGGAGGACCTACGCAAAGTTTTGCCCCAACGGGATGTGTGGCACTTGTTCATATGTCGCCTCAAGCACGTGGTACCCAAGTGTCCGGTGTTTATCCCACGCTTCAGCCTCCTCTGACATAGATTACAAATAGCAACGGTGGGGTCTGCTGCACAGTTCTTAAAGAACTCCAAGACAGCAGAGTTCCTGCATGTGTTCTTTGAGACAACAGCGCTCTGCACCGGAGCAGCTCTGACATGTGATGCCTTGGACTGGCTAGTGCTACGGTTGGTCACAGAGAATGTTGTGCCTCGTGTTTGCTGTGCCTCCTCCCCCTCCTCCTCACTTGATTCTTCAGTTCGATCTGGCACCCAGGTGGAGTCAGTGACCTCATCATCATCAATGTCATCTTCACCCCCTATCTCCTCGTCACTGGAGCCAACTTGGCAGTATGCTACAGCTGCTGGGGCAACATGAGTGCCAGTTATTTGTGTGTCATCACTGGCACCCCCTTCCTCTAGGTTGATTATACTCCCTTGCTCAACCTCAGAGATTGAATCAGAGCACTGTACTTGCTGCACATCCTCAAGCAGCATGTTACTCTCATTGTAGTCAAACAATTCAGCTGACTCCTCCGTGTGTGATAGCGAGGCTACGGCAGGAGTAGCTGTGGACATGGAGGCTGCATTAGATGCTTTGGCAACTGAGGTGGACTGTAAAGCACTAGAAGCCTGGCTGGCAGAGGACTCGGAGGATGAGGATGGCCTGGTTAGCCAAGCCACCAAGTCCTCTGTATGTTGCTGCTGCTTAAGACGGCCAGCACCAGTTAGAATGGACAAGCGTGCCCCTGCAGAGGATGCACCACGTCCACCACGACCAGAGACACAGCCTCCCGACACAGGGGCTGCTTGCCCTCTTATCTGTGGCTGGGAGCGTCTGCCTGTCCTTTTTGTTCTTTCAGACATGGTGAGTGATATATAGATTAATATATACAGAACTCTGATTCAACTCTGGTATAAAGATTTAAATAACTCTGGTATAACTCAGTGAGACACACTGATAGCTGGCAGCCAGTGACAAGAGACAGATCACCTTAATTCACAAATGTTTTAAATAAATTAGTGAGCCCCAAAATACAGCGTGGTACTGTATGTATGACGAGACACAGATCACCTTAATTCACAAATGTTTTAAAGAAATTAGTGAGCCCCAAAAAAAATTGCTGACTGTGTGACGAAACACAGAAGATCACCTTAATTCCCAAGTGTTTTAAAGAAATTAGTGAGCCCCAAAATACAGCGTGGTACTGTATGTATGACGAGACACAGATCACCTTAATTCCCAAGTGTTTTAAAGAAATTAGTGAGCCCCAAAATACAGCGTGGTACTTTTTGTATGACGAGACACAGATCACCTTAATTCACAAGTGTTTTAAAGAAATTAGTGAACCCCAAAAAGATTTGCTGGCACAGTGACAAGACCCAGAAAATCACCTCAATTCACAAATGTTTTAAATAAAGTTGTAAACCCCAAAAAAACTTGCTGGCACAGTGACAAGACACACATCACCTAAATTCCCTGATATTTGGTCGAAATGAGACCCCCCAAGACCCCCCCATTAGCGTGGCAGACCGGCAGTAACAACACACACAACTATCTCCTCTGAAATGCGTGCAGAATCGGCGCGCTGAAACCTTATATAGTGTGCTGCAGGACTTAGCTCTGTGAGCCCATGATTGGGCAAAATTTGCCCAATCAGGACTCTGAGCGGTGATTGGCATAGTGTTCAACCAGTCTTGCACCAGACCTGTGGTCAGGTGCAAGGCTGTAGCCAATTACGAGCTTCAGGCAGTGGGAAAATGCATTGTGGTCCATTGTGGTCGAACATGCGGCGAACACCCGGAAATGTTCGGAAACCGTCCGAACAGCTCATCCCTACTGGAGACCAGTGGAGAGGTGCTCTTGATGTGATTCAAACCTGTGTCTCCACGGTCTCCACAGGTATAGAGCAGTGATGTTACCTCTACTCCACCAAGCAGATTCCCTATGCAAAATAATGAGGTCAACCTGCATTTGCCACCAAAAGTGGTTTCAGCGTCTCTTATGAAAAATGCATGTTTAAGGCCAGGGGCACACGAGCGTGGAAGGAACGTCCATGAGAGTGGACGTCCTTCCACTCGACGCAGCCGCTGAGCGCTCAGTTCAGTGCGCTCAGTGCTGCAAAGCGTGATCCTCCTGTGGAGGATCGCACTTTGCTGCCCGTTGACGTGGAGAGGCTTTCTGGGCGGACGCTTGCTGCACACGAGCACAAGTATGTGACCAGCCCTTTCACAGCGTCACATGGCTGCGACGGGTGGCAGTACAGGCACATATAGTGTGCCAATGTGCCCCCGGCCTAAGGTGAGTGCAGCTTCTCTAATGAACACCAATGGAACAACTACATTCCGCCCATCAGCAGGACAACCTTTGTCCTTGATTCAGAGCAAGAAACCCAGAGCACCAAAAAAAAAACAAATGGATGTGAGAAAAACTGACAAACGTGTCCCAAACAAGCTAAGAATACTGTAAATGTCACAATTGTATGGCGTAAGTTTTTTTTTGAGAAAGGATTTTACCAGGAAGGATACATTAAGATTGCTCTTGTTTTCAAGTATGTCCTGGGTGACGAGTATGTACCGTTATGTGTCTTGCCATGGACACTTACTGGAGAGGTGCTCGCTGGGATCAAACCCATGACTCCACAGGCTCTCTCCATGCAGAGCAGTGACATTACCTATACTCCACCCAGCCAGTTGATGAAAGTTGATGAAAAGTCACAAACATAACAAACAAGTAAATTTAACATAAAACTAACATATATAGTAATGGTTTCATGGCCATGAGATTGTGCATGCATTCATCCGAACCTTGGTGGTGAATGTTAGACTGTAGTGTCAAGTGCGGTCACGACGGCAAGCTTTTTTCCAGGCTGTTACGCCCATTGGCGATAAGCTGACACGTTAGGGATGTGTGATGCATTCTCTACCTATTATGACTTTTGAAGAATCTACAGCAAAAGATAGGCTTCCTGCACATAGCCAACATAAACTGCCAAACCTCTTTACCGTGCAGTGTCTCCGCAGGAGGGCTCCATGGGTCAAAGAGTAATCAACTCCTCAGAAACTGCAGAGAAATAGAAACAAGGGACCTGGGCACAATCGCACTGCAGCAAAGCACCTTTATTTAGGAAATGTAGAATGACATTTCGGCTGACTATGTAGCGTTACTCAAGCCTCAAGCTTCAGTGGGATCGTGTCCAGGTTCCTTATTTACTGCTCTCTGAAATTTTTGAAGAATCTAAGCCCATCTCTACTCTGACAAACACAAGCTAATTAGTCGAAATTACATAGCCGCCAGGCTAATTCACCTCACCCGCCGCTCTGTCTCTGCCGCTCCCCTCTGCGAGTCCCTTCACTGGGTCCCCATCCACTGCAGAATTAAGTTCAAAATCCTTATCCTTACCTACAAAACCCTCACTAACTCAGCTCCCCACTACCTGCAGTGGCGTCGTAACGTGGGGGCGGGGGGTGCGGCCCGCACCAGGTGACACCCGCCTTTAGGGTGACACCGTCACCCTAAGGGCGGGTGTCTCACCCCCCGCCGCGTATTCGCTCCCTGCGAGCGTTCGAAGCATGCAGCTTCGGCGCTCGCCTGGAGGAAACACGTCACCAGCCAATCGCGGCTGGTCACGTGGCTCTCCCAGGCGAGCGCCCAAGCTGCGCGCCGCCGGACGCTCAGAGGGAGCGAACAGAACACGCGGCGGAGGTGAGCTGGGGGCCTGGCAGTATCCATGTGCTGGGACATTCCATGAGCTGCTGGGGCATTCCATGAGCTGCTGGGGCATTCCATGAGGAGCAGGGGCAAATCCATGTGTGAGCTGGGGCATTCCATGAGGAGCTGGGGCATTCCATGAGTGAGCTGGGGCATTCCATGAGGAGCTGGGGCAAATCCATGTGTGAGCTGGGGCATTCCATGAGGAGCTGGGGCAAATCCATGTGTGAGCTGGGGCATTCCATGAGGTGCTGGGGCAAATCCATGTCTGTGCTGGGGCATATCCATGAGGAGCTGGGGCATTCCATGTGTGAGCTGGGGCATTCCATGAGGAGCTGGGGCATTCCATGTGTGACCTGGGCATTCCATGAGGAGCTGGGGCAAATCCATGTGTGAGCTGGGGCATTCCATGAGGAGCTGGGGCATTCCATGTGTGAGCTGGGGCATTCCATGAGGAGCTGGGGCATTCCATGTGTGAGCTGGGGCATTCCATGAGGAGCTGGGGCATTCCATGAGTGAGCTGGGGCATTCCATGAGGAGCTGGGGCAAATCCATGTGTGAGCTGGGGCATTCCATGAGGAGCTGGGGCAAATCCATGTGTGAGCTGGGGCATTCCATGAGGTGCTGGGGCAAATCCATGTGTGTGCTGGGGCATATCCATGAGGAGCTGGGGCATTCCATGTGTGAGCTGGGGCATTCCATGAGGTGCTGGGGCAAATCCATGTGTGTGCTGGGGCATATCCATGAGGAGCTGGGGCATTCCATGAGGAGCTGGGGCATTCCATGTGTGACCTGGGCATTCCATGAGGAGCTGGGGCAAATCCATGTGTGAGCTGGGGCATTCCATGAGGAGCTGGGGCATTCCATGTGTGAGCTGGGGCATTCCATGAGGAGCTGGGGCATTCCATGTGTGAGCTGGGGCATTCCATGAGGAGCTGGGGCATTCCATGAGTGAGCTGGGGCATTCCATGAGGAGCTGGGGCAAATCCGTGTGTGAGCTGGGGCATTCCATGAGGAGCTGGGGTAAATCCATGTGTGAGCTGGGGCATTCCATGAGGTGCTGGGGCAAATCCATGTGTGTGCTGGGGCATATCCATGTGTGAGCTGGGGCATATCCATGAGTGAGCTGGGGCATATCCATGAGTGAGCTGTGGCATATCCATGAGTGAGCTGGGGCATATCCATGAGTGAGCTGGGGCAGTATCCATGAGCTGCTGGGGCATATCCATGTGTGCTGGGGCATTATCCATGTGCTGGGGCATTCCATGTGCTGGGACAGTATATCCATGAGAGGAGCTGGGGCAGTATATCCATGAGAGGAGCTGGGGCAGTATATCCATGAGAGGAGCTGGGGCAGTATATCCATGAGAGGAGCTGGGGCACTATATCCATGAGAGGAGCTGGGGCATATCCATGTGTGCTGGGGGCAGCATCCATGAGAGCTGGGGCAAGGCCATGTGTGAGCTGGTCTGGGGCAATATATCCATGTATGAGCTGGTCTGGGGCAATCTATCCATGTGTGAGCTGAGGCGCAATATATCCATGTGTGAACTGAGGCGCAATATATCCATATGTGAGCTGGGGCAATATATATCCATGGGTGAGCTGCTGGGGGCAATATATAACTGTGAACTGGGGCAATATATCCATATGTGAGCTGGGGCAATATATATCCATGGGTGAGCTGCTGGGGGCAATATATATCCAGTCTAATCCAGAGCTGCTGGGGGCAATATATATCCATGTGTGCTTTCACTGCCTTCGAACAGGCAACGTACTTGCTGGCAGTTGGCTAAAATTTGTGTGAGCATATGAGAGAGCTCCACAGCAATAAACCTCACAGTAATGTGCGCTGTGTGTATGAGCATTCAGTGTTATATGGGAGTACTGATTTAGGAGTAAGAATAGTTAAAAAAAAAAAATCTGTAAAACTCGGGGGGGGGGGGGGTGACACCATAAATTACTGCACCGGGTGACACCAACCCTAGTGACGCCACTGACTACCTGTCCTCACTAATCACCAAATACACCCCAGCCCGCTCCCTAAGGTCAAACAGTGACCTGCGCCTAGCTTCTCCCCGCATCACCTCTTCCCATGATAGACTACAGGATTTCTCACGTGCAGCCCCCACTCTCTGGAGCGCTCTCCCTCGTACTGTCAGACTTTCCCCTAACTTCTCTTCCTTCAAACGCTCCCTGAAAACATTCCTATTTAGGGAAGCCTACCACCCAACTCACTGACGCAACCATCAATCACTCTCACCTTACAGTCCTCTCCTCCTGTTTTCAACCCCAACCCTCCCAGATTGTGAGTTCCTACGGGAATAAGGCCCTCATCTCCTCCTGTACTGTTTGTCAAATGTTGTTCAATGTATTGTAACCCTGTCTATACTGTGCTTATTGTACAGCGCTGCGGAATATGCTGGCGCTTTATAAATAAAGAATAATAATAATAATAATAGGAAAGATAAAACTGAAACTTAGAATTGGTCGATTTTTTTTGTCAATGGAAGTATACAAGATTGGATATATCTTTATTTGTAGTAAAATATAGCTAAAAGATGTAATACATGTTATTTTGTGCATAAAATTCGGATACCAGTGTATTAAAACAAAACGTTTGGGTCCCCAGATACAGTTGGCTCCCCAATTAACGGCGTTCCACTTCCACTTTGATCTGAAAAATACCATAAAGAAATATATAGTGTAGTATTTTAATGAATAAAAATTCCTTAAAAAATTACAAAATACAAACTCATAATATTAAATGTGTTGAACACCCGCCGAAAACGCACCGAAAACAAGCAGGAACCGCCGCAAAAAACACGGTAAACACGTCAGAAAAAGCCGCCGATCCGCCAATCACAGCACAAACTAGCTGCCGGAGAAAGCTAACAAGCTGAAGAATGGGTTAAAAAAAAACCAATACGATTGAAACTGTAAAAATTGAGATGCTATTTGCAAAAAAAGCGATTGAACGAAAATGCCTGTAATTTATGTATAAGGTCTTATAAATGATAATAAAAAGGTCTGTTACAGAAAAAAGAAATAACGCTTTAAAAAAAACTTTTACTGAAGATTAGTGATGAGCCGAACACCCTCGTGTTCGGTTCGCATTCGAACTCGAACAATTTCAAAAGTTCGAGTTCAAACTCGAACACGAACAGAACTCAATGCAAATCAATGGGACTCGAAAGTTCGAATTATAGAGTGCCCTCCAAGAGGGCATATATGCAAGATATTTGCCATAAAAGGTGTATGGGAATCCGGGTAGTGCCCTGGGGGGACAGGAAACAAAAAAAAGTTTTTAAAGGAACAGTGAGTTTTCCATGAAATAAGGGTTAAAAATAAAAACGAAAAATTCATTCAAATATCGTGCCTAGGAGGTCCCCATAACCTGCCCGTGAAGTGGCGGATTTGTAGGATGTATAGAAACATTCAAAAACAAAAAAATGACATTTCAAATGACGGTAAATGGTTTTCCTTTAATCTATTCATAAACAACTGCTTGGGGCGGCAGCCTGTATGAAAAGAAGAGACATTTTAGGACACACAGAACAAGTTTAGTGATATTTTGGCAAAATTATGGTGAAACTTATGCAGGTTTTGGATGAAAGTAACAATAGGTTACAATAGGTTAAAATTGGGCCTTTAGTGTCGGCAACAATGCCGTCACACCGTAACCCCTCTGTGGTATTGTGGAAGAGTGCAGGGTTGGACCCTGCGGTCCAATATTAAAATGAAATGAATCTGGTACAGGCGTCTGTGGCAGTGTACCCAAATATTGTGCCTTCACACGGTAAGTAAAAACTGTAGTATCGTGGAAGAGTGCAGGGTTGGACCCTACAGTCCAATATTAAAATGATATGAATCTGGTACAGGCGTCAGTGGCAGTGCACCCAAATATTGTGCCTTTGGTGGCAGCAAGTGCCTTCACAGCGTAAGTAACCCCTCTGTGGTATTGTGGAAGAGTACAGTGGTGGAGGTTTTGGGAATGCAGAAGAGATCCCCGATCTATTCAGTTACGTCAGCATCAGGGGATTGATAGCTGCTGATCCAGGACTGATTCATTTTCATAAATGCCAGCCGGTCTACAGAGTCGGTGGACAAACTCACTCTTTTGTCTGTGACAAAACCTCCAGTGGCACTGAACGTCCTTTCAGAAAGCACGCTGGATGAAGGGCAACCTAGTAGCTGCATAGCATATTGGCTAAGTTCTGGCCAGTGATCCAATCTCAACACCCAGTAAGCCAGTGGATCATCTGCTGGAAAGGTATCCAGGTCTGCCCTTGCCCCTAGGTAGTCCTGCACCATATGGTGAAGACGCTGGCAATGGGTGCCTACATTTGACGTCCCTGAGCATCGTGGACTAAAAAAATTGAAAAAGGCATCAGTCATGCGGACCCTTTCACCGCTCTTCCTCTGATCAACCACAGCCTCAGATGCACCTGTATCATCACTTGGTAACTTACCAGTGCCTGTAAAGGTGTTACACAAGTGTTGCTTTAGAGCGTCCTCAAGTTTTTTCATCCTGTCCTCCCTCTGTGAGGACAGGATGAGCTCTGCAACGTTACCCTTGTATCGTGGATCAAGAAGGCTTGCCAACCAGTAATGATCCCTCTCCTTGATAGCACGAATCCTGGGGTCCTTTACCAGGCTTTGCAGGATAAGGGAGCCCATGCAGCATAGGTTCGAGGTGGCATTAGCTTCCGAGTCTTTCTGATCAATGAGGATGACCCTATCGTGCACTTCCTCCTCCCAGCCACGTACTAGTCCTTTGGTTTCTGGGCACACAAAACCCTCCCTTGAGGAATCCCCACGTGAGGAATCCCCCACGACTTAAATATTCCTCCTCCTCATCCTCCTCATCCTCCTCCTGTCTGATCTGAGGACCTGCAGGAATGCTGTCTGCGTAAAGACTGGGACCTTGAGAGAAGGGAAGGCCTCCTCTTCCTCCCACTGCTCTGCCTCTAGAGCCACATCTATAATTCCCCGCAGAATGCGCTCCAGCAGGAACACTAAAGGAATTGTGTCACTGATGCATGCACTGTCCCTGCTCACCATCCTCGTTGCCTCCTCAAATGGTGACAGTACAGTGTATGCATCCTTGATCATCAGCCACTGTGGGGGGAAAAAAAATAACAAGCTGACCTGAACCTGTCCTTGTGCCATACTCACACAGGTACTCATTGATGGCCCTCTGCTGCTTGTGCAGACACTGCAGCATTGCTATTGTCGAGTTCCACCTGGTGGGCATGTCACAGATCAGACGGTTTGTGGGAAGGTGGAATTCTCTTTGAATTTCTGCAAGGCGAACACTTGCTGGGAATGACCATCTGAAGTGGCTGCAGACTTTTCTGGCCTGCCTGAGAAGCTCTGCCAGCCCTGGGTACCTGGTTAGGAAATGCTGTACCACCAGATTTAGGACGTGTGCTAGGCATGGTACATGCGTCAACTTACCCTGGCGTAGGGCGGAGAGAAGTTTGCTGCCATTATCACAGAAGACCATTCCCAGCTCAAGCTGGCGTGGTGTTAACCATCTCTGCACCTGCCCCTGCAGAGCTGACAGAATTTCTGGCCTGGTGTGGCTCCTGTCCCCTAAACAAACCAGCTCAAGCACAGTTTGGCATCTTTTTGCTTGCGCCATTGCGTAGCCCCTGCCACGCGTCGGTTTTACTGCCACTTTGTCAGAGACAGAGAAGGAGGAGGAGGAAGAGGTGGTGGAGCAGACAGACCTAATACAAGCAGCTTTCTGAAGGCGTGTTGGATGAACAAGCCCCAGCAGAGAGCCCCCTCTTGGATCCCTCCCAGCTGCAATCAGAGTTACCCAGTGTGCCGTGAAGGAAATGTAACGGCCCTGTCCATGCTTGCTGGACCACGTGTCTAAAGTCATATGCACCTTGCTGCTGACTGCCTTTCCCAATGACTCCATAACATTGTGTTCTACGTGCTGGTATAGTGCTGGAATGGCCTTCCGTGAAAAAAAATGGTGTTTTGTAAACTGCCACTGTGGTACAGCAGATTCAGCAAGTTCACGGAAGGAAGCAGAGTCCACCAGCTGGAAAGGCAGCAGCTGTAATGTGAGTAATTTTGCTAAGCTGGCATTTAGACGCTGTGCTTGGGGATGGTTGGGACTATATTTTTTCTTACGCTGCAGCAGCTGGGGCAACGTAATCTAACTGCGGAAATCTTCAGCTGATGGGATGCTGTCACATTGTGAGGAAGGACCTGGTATACCCATTACTGTAGCATCATCCTTGTCAGTGGAGGTTGTAGGCAATGACATGGCAGGACATATAGTGGGGGTAGAGACAGATGAGGAGGAGGAGGACCTATGCAGGGTGTTGTGACAACGAGATGCATGGCAGGTGGTCATATGTCGCCTCAAGCACGTGGTACCCAAGCGTGGGATGTCTTTCCCACGCTTGATCCTCAGCTGACATAGATTACAAATAGCAACGGTGCGGTCTGCTACCACATTTATTAAAGAACTCCCAGACAGCAGACTTCCTATACATGTGCTTTGAGACAACAGCGCTCTGCACCTGAGCAACTGTGACTTCTGATGCCTTGGACTGGCTACGGTTGGTGATAGAGGACATTGTGCCTCGTGTTTGTTGTGCCTCCTCCTCACTTGACTCCTCTGTTCGATCAGGCACCCAGGTGGAGTCAGTGACCTCATCATCATCATCACCCCTATCTCCTCGTCACTGGAGCCAACCTCACAATATGCTGCAGCTGCCAGGGGAACATGAGTGCCAGTTATTTGTGTGTCACTGGCACCCCCTTCCTCTAGGTTGATTATACTCCCTTCCTCAACCTCAGAGATTGAATCAGAGCACTGTAGTTGCTGTGCATCCTCAAGCAGCATGTCACTGTTATTGTAGTCAAACAATTCAGCTGACTCCTTCGTGTTTGTTGGTGAGGCTACAGCAGGCAACTTTTCTCTGCTGTTCGGTGTCTCTGAATAGACAAACCATTGCTTCTCTATGGGTGATTTCACTGCCTTTGAACAGGCACCGTACTGGCTGGCAGTTCGCCAAATTGTGCCAGCTCTCTGAATAGCTGAGTGGCCCTGAAATGTCACTGTACGGGGAGATTCCCTGCTCGGTGACATTTCGGGGCCAGATCGGCTCTCCCTGAATAACTCCTTAAGTGAATATGCTGTGTTAAATGATTTCCAGGCTTGAGTGGAAAAGGTATTTAAGAAATGAATCATCTCTGATGTTACATTTAGTTTTTGGGTTTTTTCCCCGGCATGTTGAAACTGTTATGTATTTACAGCAATGAAATGTACTTAATTGCAATTGAACTTCTAAGACATAAGATGATTTTTATCTTTACGGATGATATAATCTCTCTCACTAGCATGATTACTCAAAAATTTGGCAATCAAAATATTGCATATTTTATGAAATGAGCAAATTCTTTCATTTATTTTCTTTTAACTGTCAAAATCAACTCTTGTCAGTCACAAGAGTCTCTCTGCTCCTCAGTAGAGCTCCTCTCTGGAGTGCAAGGACGAGGACTAATAAATAGCAGAATCATATTTGTTATGGTCGATGTAAATTTTTTGAGTGGTCCTTTAAAGAGGTCTTTCGGTGCTTCTAAACCTTAAAGTCTAGGTAAAAGAAGCTCTTTAGCAGTCCAAAACCATTTATAGTTTTTAGCTTAATTCACAAGCCTTCAGGAGCCTTCTGATATCTTTGGCCTGTTTCCAACCTAGGCATTAATGTTAAGCCGCAAATGGAAAAAACACTCGCAAGCCGTTTTCCATTTAGAACTCACCATAAAAAAATGGATTGTAACCAAGCTGATTTGTCAGCAACGCAAGTCTCGCCTTTACGAGAAATGGGTTCAACCAGCAGGTCGCTGCTCTACAATCATGGAAAGACGACTCGACCTCACTCAGAAGATGCAACCAGCGAGTGTCCTTGGGCAAAACACCGAACTATATAGATGCTCGAACCTCACAAAATACTTGTACATCTGATAGATTGGAATTTCCCTTGGGAACAGGTTCCCCCTGAATCAGGTCATATCATCCACGTTTGGTATTCCAATGTATCAACTCCTTATACACGATCTTGTAAAGTCCTGTTGAATTTGTGTCGCTATATAAATAAAGGATAATAATAATACTTTAGAGCCGCAGGAGGATAATGGCAGCGGCACTGTGCATTTATCAGCTCCGGGAGTCCAAAGAACTCCATCAAGTCAGGCGTAACCCCGCTAGAGCTCTGCAGGAGCTTGCGCAAGATGGGTCACCTCGGCACGGCAGAAGAATTTGCGAAAAAACATCTGGAACTACTTGTTTCTAGTGTTCAGCTGCCCAGAAAGAGAGGAAGCTGTGGATCGCAACTCACCCTTCACTGAGGGATCTGAGGTGAGTATTGGGTTTTTCACTGGGGTTACAGTAAGGAGTCGCGATGTCTGAGCCACAAGCAGAGCTCGTGTCTCGGTTGGAATAGAAAACATTAAAACTAAGTAGATGCTCAAGATTGCTTTCCTTCGTATGTCAAAATATGGTCGCCTTGGTTCACATATGATGTTTGAGGGGGGGGTGATGCATAAGTGTTCCTTGGTTGTCTGGGGAGGGGCTTTTGGCCTCCTTTGCAATTCTCTTCTTCTTTCTATCTTTTTTTTTTCTCTTTTCTGTCCCTATTTCTGTCTTCCTAATCTTTCTCACTTACCGTCTTCTGGGTTTCCTTAATTAATAGTAAACGGGGCCTGGTCTGGGGGGGGGGTTGTAGAACTGTCGCAGTTCTGTTTGTTTGTTTGATGTGTCTTACCATACTGTATCTGATTACCTATGGTTTTGTTTTTCTGTATGCTCATGGCTCCACCAATAAAAGAAATTTGATAAAAAAAATTTAAAAAAAACTCGAGCGCACGAGCTGTTACGTTGCACGGCTCAACGTCACCTTTGAAATAGTGCCACTTATCTTCCTGGTCCGTGCGGTGGATATCCGTGCTATTTTGTTTAGTGCAGACGCGGAGAATGGAGGGTTATTAGGATCAATTTAGAACACGGAAGGAAGCAAGCAGAAAGTTTATCTAAAATAGGTTAAAAATGTAATTATTCAGCAAGTTTTTATTTCAAAGATTTAAGGAATATCATGATACAATATGGCCGCAGAGAGAGTATACTTAGGATACAATTAAACACAAGAATATCCATTCAATTACAGCTGATTTTGGTGATCATTTATTGTGATAAAGTCTGTAAGGACCAAAACCCATCTTTTTAAAATATATCTAATATAATTATTAAGTCACTTATCACTCTTCTAATTGATGACGCGCTGAATAAACATTATTTTTTGAATTTGTAAATCCCGTCTGGAATCTGCACATTTTTTTTTAAATTATGTGTACAAAAAAGTGGTGTTTTTATAGAACCGAATGCTTCCACAACAATACACTTACAGATAATAATACATAAAAAGACGATCGGGCAGGTCGTTGTTCATCCCCATTCATCGATGCCCTTTATAAGTTACCAGGCAACATCGAGGATAATCACTTAGAGTGTAGGATCGATTCCCGGGTGCATTCTTCTGCGGCGTAATTGCTGCCGCCTCTCACTACCTGTGAAGCTGCTCCAACTCAAAACATGAGCAAAGGCTTCTGGGAGCCGGCCTTTGACCTCCTACTCCCATACTGGTTCATGGAGATATCCTCTTTCCGTCTCCCTGTTGGCCAACAGCTGCCTGCGAGGATACTGTAGCTTAATGATGTGCGGGCAGCAGATGGTGAAACTGCTTTCCATGTCTGAACTGTAAAGGAAAACTTTCCTGACGGCACAAAACGCACACGCAGAGAAGGGCCAGGGCTGCAGAGTTCCACACGGCAAAGAGCCTCATTAGCAACAGAAATGTGAACAGTGTAATGAATGCATGTTAATGAGTCTTTTTAATCAGTCTCTCTCTCTCTCCTAGCTTTCCCGGCTTGGGAGATCAGACACCGGCTTTTTTTAAACCAGACTCGCAAGCAGGAGTCTTCTTGTTTTTCAGGCTCCCACTTGTCTTTATAACGTCTCGACCAATTTATATTAGGGACTAGCAAGGAGTAGACCAACATATCCTTTTATCACAGGTGTTACTTGAGGATGAATCCTGATCATTATATGAGAATATGACACACATCGTATGTAGTGCTGCTCTGCACTTATTAGTCTGTCCAAATGAGGCTATACACAAGAATGGAAAATCCCTAAAAACAATAGGCGTACGTAAAAAAGCAAGGTTCAGCCGCGTTCCATCCTGACAATCACGAACAGTTAAATTGAATTAAGGAATAGATGAAATCACTGCAAATACAGAAAATACAATATAATGGAATGCAGAGATAACAGAGCACAATACACATAGGGCACCATTACATTCCTATCGCTAACGTTAGCGCTCCCCTGAGTAGGTGCTAACGTTAGCCCTGGTAGCCCCACCATATTACAATCCAAACGCTAACGGGTTAAAAAATCCGTTAGCGTTTGGTATCTTGCGCTTTTCAGCACGAGGTTCCTGTACTTTGCACTCCCTATACTTAACATGGTGAGTGCAAAGAGTTAATCAGCGTTAGTATTACATTGTATTAACGCTAATTACCGTCCAGCTGCGGTTACTGAAAAGTTAACCACAGTCAGGACTTTGTGCTAACGGATTCCGCTGCTGCAGAATCCGTCAGCACCAGCAGAAACCCCCCAAAATCGATCAGATACTCACCTTCTATCCTATGGCGAGGCCCGCGGCTCCAACCGCCTCCTCCGTCCACTGGGAGCAGGAAGAGACGGGGGGGGGGAACCCAGTCTCTCTGCTGATCACTACGCCAACCTGCCGGATCTCGAGAGACGAAATCCGGCAGGTCATGTGACCGGCAGAGCAGGAACTCCATGGAGTGGATGCTAGCGGCGGCGCTTAGCGCCGCTGCGCGCATCCTGGGGTTTAGCGCACAATTATGATGCAGGCTGTTTTATTAGTAATTGTATCGTAATATCGCGCTAAAACCGGGACACAAAGGAGAAACATGCAGGTGCAGGTTTTTCTCCCTAGCATCCCCGATTTATCATTAATAATGTAATGATGCCCATAATATACACACAGCAAGACGTATCTTAAACTCAGGTGTCCTCATACATGTTTCTGAAGAACTCCAAGCTGTTTTTTGGGATGTCCACTACAATTAATGGGTGACAGAGTTAAATAAAGCTACAAGTACATACATTAAAATGGAAAAGCTAAAAAAATATTTGTGTTATCCAATAATTGTGGCTATAATGTCGTATTGTCTTCGTCAAGGAAATAACATAATATTCATTATATACAATTTAAGTAATAAAGAGGAGACTTAAATTATATAAGAGGATAATGTCAGAAAAGTCAATTTTGTGGCATACCTATTTTAAGATTTACTGAGAATTGTGGCGTAATTTGAAGTGGATAGAAGATATTTAGGGTAGAATTAAATACTTCTAGAAGATGCCTTTACAGATTTGTATTGTTTCTAACAAATATTAAAATAGATACTCAGATATCCTAGCTCAGCAGAAATTAAGGATTAAGGATTAAGTAACCCCTTCACTACCAAGATTAACTATACCTGATCTGCAAGGCACCTCCTAGTGCACTGATATTGGGCTCTATTACATTCTCCGCGCAAATTCGTATGCGCAGTGCAATTTTTTTTGCGCACAGCGTTAAGCGTTAAACGTTAACGCATGTAAATTAACAGTGATATTATGATCCGAGCGCATTTTTTTCATCAAAAAATCTTAATCTGAATTAAGAACCATAATTGTCTCCCGTTCAGTTTTTGCACCTGTCAAAATCAATGTGAGTATATATTCTGCATCAATAATAAAAACACGCACAACCTCTCAATTTTATTGTTTGGGTATGTGCAGAATGTGTAACTATACTGTGCTGTAATTTTTTTTGTGCTCACAACCTCTCGATTTTATTGTTTGGGTATGTGTAGAATGTGTAACTATAGTGTGCTGTAATTTTTTTTTGTGCTCACAACCTCTCGATTTTATTGTTTGGGTATGTGCAGAATGTGTAACTATACTGTGCTGTAATTTTTTTTGTGCTCACAACCTCTCGATTTTATTGTTTGGGTATGTGTAGAATGTGTAACTATAGTGTGCTGTAATTTTTTTTTTGTGCTCACAACCTCTCGATTTTATTGTTTGGGTATGTGCAGAATGTGTAACTATACTGTGCTGTAATTTTTTTTGTGCTCACAACCTCTCGATTTTATTGTTTGGGTATGTGCAGAATGTGTAACTATACTGTGCTGTAATTTTTTTTGTGCTCACAACCTCTCGATTTTATTGTTTGGGTATGTGTAGAATGTGTAACTATACTGTGCTGTAATTTTTTTTTGTGCTCACAACCTCTCAATTTTATTGTTTGGGTATGTGTAGAATGTGTAACTATACTGTGCTGTAATTTTTTTTGTGCTCACAACCTCTCAATTTTATTGTTTGGGTATGTGTAGAATGTGTAACTATACTGTGCTGTAATTTTTTTTGTGCTCACAACCTCTCAATTTTATTGTTTGGGTATGTGTAGAATGTGAAACTATACTGTGCTGTAATTTTTTTTGGGCTGGTGTATTTTGTTTCGGCCAGAACGTTCAGATTTGCAGTTACCACCAGCTTTTAAAAGACGTTAAAATTATGTGCGCAAACATCGTTCGTAAAAATTTGCGCATCGATTGTAATACCATCCGCATACCAGTGCAGGAATGCATTTGCGCTCACAATGTTAAGTATGGGATGCATGCACGAAGTATGGGAATCGCGCAGGGTCACTCGCATTAGACGTTAAACATCGTTCGTAAAAATTTGCGCATCGATTGTAATACCATCCGCATACCAGCGCACGAATGCATTTGCGCTCACAATGTTAAGTATGGGATGCGCGCATGAAGTATGGGATTCGCGCAGGGTCACTCGCATTAGACGTTAACGCGCATCATTTGCGCGAACGTCATAATACGACGTTCAGCGCGAAGGGTTTTGCCCTTTGCGTTAATGCGTTTTTGCGCACGCGCACATTTTTGCGCGAAGAGTGTAATAGAGCCCAATGATTATAGTCAACATGTGTTCCACAGGAGCAATGCAAAGGAAATTCCTTTATTGCAAATAAAATTAATTTGAATTGTGACTCTGGAACATGTCCCTAAAGTTTTATCACGGTGGGTATGATGCCTGAGCGGCTAACAGTTTTTAAATCAAGCTGAGAATGGACCTCAATAACATCCCCCAAGCTGATCCTGCATAGAGACCAGAACTGTAGTAACTCCTTTTGGCCAGCAGATAGTGACATCTGCCTGTCAGGTTATTACAGTAAGAATTACATTGAGAACATGCCCAAATATATCTTACTGTATAACTAATTAAGATTATAAAAATAAAACCCGGCGAATACACACCGAAACCCACAAAAACATCTGGATTAACCCCGCCGAACAAGCCAGAGAAACCCGAGCAGGAGCCGATCAGAGCGCAGAGCAGCCGCCGGTAAAACCCAACAGCGCAGACGAATGGAGTGAAAAAAAAAACAGTACGCGTGAATGTTTGAAAAGTGAAATGCTGTTTGCAAAGAAACTACAGAACGAAAATGTCTGAAATTTACATATAAGATCCAAGGAATGATAATAAAAAGGGCAGTTACAGAAAAAAGAAAAAGCAATTAAAAAAAAAAAAACGGAAAAAAATTCGGGAAAAAATCCTGAAAAATGCCTAAAATATTCAAAAAAAATCTAAAAATAAAGAGACTTTTTACTGCAGAATAAAATAATAAACGGTTTATTAGATATTGAATTAAAAGGGGAATATTTTTAACATTGAAGCCTATGGGATTCTCCTGAATAAATTTGCCGAATTAAACCACTGTATGGCAGGGCATATCGGCAACCTTTCTCAGATGGTTTTTGTTCTCTGAATAGCCGAAGCATTGCTTCTCTATGGGGATTTCACTGCCCTCAAACAGGCACCGTATGTGCAGGCAATTCGCCAATAGTTGGCAAACTGCCTGCTCTCTGGATAGCCGAATGGCCAGGAAAGATAAGCGTACGCTGAATTTCAACGTTCAGTTACCTTTTGGCCACAATTCAGATCTCTTTGAATAACCGTGACAGACTAACAATACCAGATGTAGATATAGTGCTTTATAATGCTGCTAGAGTTATCCTCTTCATTGTCAAATAATAAGTAGAATATCAGAATTAACAATCGACTGAATACTAGATCTTACTGAAAGAAGGATGGCAAACCTCTGCTGGGGCAACAGGGTGAGGAGCCTGTATTTAGAACTTAAATAGTATCTTTTTTTAATAGCTATCCCAAATAGTGGGAGATTTACAAATCCTTATGTGTACTTAAGGGATTATTCAGACAGCACTGAAATTTCAGCAAAACACTCCTCCTAGTTTTTGGTAACTACAACTTTACTACTGTGATTGTGTATACTCGATCAGCAGTAGGTGACACAGCACCCCCAGATCGTGTTAACATGATCTGGGACTATGCTGTCTCATTGCAATAAAATTTGTTTGTGCAAGCAAATTTCTTTTGCACGTGGGCTCCAGAAGGTGCCCCCAAAGTTTTATCACAGTGGCCATGATGCCCGAGGTGCAACACTTTATAAAACCAGTTGAGGAATGTCTCCAATGGACCTTTCCCCTGCTGATTATGCATAGAGCTCAGAACTGCAGTAACTCCATTTGGCCAGCAGATGGTGACATCTGCCTGCCACATAGGTTATTACAACAAGAAAAACGTTAGAAATATTCCTAATTTTTTATTAAAAAATACTGATACCTAATATTGTGTTTTTTTATAAAAAAGAAACCACTTGAGTGGTTATTCAAAGAGCACCAAAATTTTGGTGCTCTTTAATACGGTGCACTTCAGCATTTACCGCAGGGTCCCCAAAGTGCACCAAATTGATCCACCGAAAGCTGCCGATAAACCCGCCGAATACAACCGCAAATCGCCCATCACATCTAATAAACTGCCCAAAAACCACCAAAAAATCACCAAATGCACCTGATAAACGGCTGAACGCAGCTGTAAATCGGTGAACACAGCCGACAATCCGTCGAACAGACCGCCTCCGATCAGCCGCCAAACAGGGGTTAAGAATAAAACCCACAGAACTGAAAATGCAACTTTTACAAGGCATTTTAAAAAAACAAAAAACAATGGATGAAAATGCATGTAAATAATATATAAGGTCCTATGGATAACAATAACAAAAGTATGTTACAGACTAACAAAAAAAAGCCATTTAAAAAAAAATTGGAATTTGAAATATTTTGCTGAAAAAATCCAGGAAGATGTCTAAAAAAATTCTAATAAATAAATTAATAAAAAATACTTTTTGCTGCAAATGAAAGGAATTAACAGTTAAATAAAAAAATTATAAAAATGGGGAATATTTTTAACATTTAAACCTATTGTATTCGCCTGTTTAACACTGCTGAATGAAAGCAACGAAAATCAGTGCATTTCAATAACTTTTCGGGACTGTTTGGCCTTCTCTCAATCAATAGATTAACCACTACTTCTCTAAGGGGAATTTCGCTGCTGCCGAATTGCACCGTATTTAGCTGACAATTCGCCAATATTTGGCAAATTGTTAGCTTTCTGATTAGCCAAAATGCCACGAAATTTCACCGTACGGGGAAATTCACATCTTTGTGCAATTCAGTGGCGAATTCGGCTCTCTATGAATAACCGCTTTGGTAGTGAAGGGGTTAAAGCAAGTACTGTAAGGCAAGCTATAATACATAGGGGGTTATTCAGAGAGCACTGAAACATTTCGGTGCTCTCTCGTTCCCTGCACTTTCCTGTACTTCGGGAAATCAAAATTCCCCACCCTGCGGTGAATTCCCCCAGAGTGCAGGGAAAACCAGCCTCAATGCCGCTGAACACCCGCTGCAAATAAACACCCTGAACATGCCAGAAAAAGCTGACAATCACAGCACAGATCAGATGCCGAATAAAGCCAACAAGCTGACGAGCGGGGTAAAAAAAACCAATATGATTGAAAGTATCAAAATTGAAATGCTGTTTACAAAAGAACTACTGAATGAAAATGCCTGGAATTTACATGTAAGATTCTATGAATGATAATAAAAAGATCTGCTATAAAAACTATTTAAAAACAAAGACCAAAAAATGCCTAAAAGATCCTAAAAAAAATAATTATCAATAAATAGATTTTTTACTGCAGGTTAAAATAATAAATGATTTATTAGATATTGGATAAAAACGGGACTATTTTTAACATTGAAGCCTATGGGATTCGTCTGAATAAACCTGTCGAATGAAAACACCAAACAGCAGGGCACTTCGGCAACTTTTCACTGCGGTTCAGTGTCTGAATAGATTAACCATTGCTTCTCTATGGGGGATTTCACTGCTGTCGAACAGGCACCATACCTGCTGGCAGTTTGCCAAAATTTGGCGAACTGCCTACTTTCTGAATAGCCGAATGGCCCCGAAATGTCACCGTATGGGGAAATTTCCTGTTTGGTGACATTTCAGGGCCAGATCGGCTCTCGCTGAATAACCAATTTCGTCTGGTTTAAAGAAGCAGTTTAGCAATTTGCTTTTTAATACGGTCGCTTAATTGCTGAGAATGAAACAATTAAGCAGAACTATAGGAGGAAACAAAAATACTTTGACGAGTTTAAGATTGTGGAAACATGTAGCTATACTGTCAGTGGCGTAGCGTGGGGGTGCCAACGGGGCGGTGGCCCTGGGCGTGATTTTCTTAGGGGCGCAGATTTCAAATTTGCGCCCCTAATATTTCACATCCTATCAGCAGCGCACCGCACCGCCGAATCTAGATGTAGGAATCCGGAAGGAGTGCTGGCACATGACGCTGGTGACGCAGTGCACCGGCGCCACGCTTCTTCTCACGTGGGCGGGAGAGAGCAGGAGGCACACGCCAGCTGGAGCCGGAGGGACCAGTGCGTAGCAAATCGAGAGGGAGCGAGTGAGTGTGTGGCAGTCTGCAGGAGATGTGAACTGGGGCAATATATTATTATTATTATTATTATTCTTTATTTATAAAGCGCCAGCATATTCCGCAGCGCTGTACAATAGGCACAGTATAGACGGGTTACAATACATTGAACAACATTTGACAAACAGTACAAGAGGGGATGAGGCTCTATTCCCGTAGGAACTCACAATCTGGGAGGGTTGGGGTTGGACACAGGAGGAGAGGACTGCAAGGTGAGAGTGATTGATGGTTGCGTCAGTGAGTTGGGTGGTAGGCTTCCCTAAATAGGAACGTTTTAAGGGAGCGTTTGAAGGAAGAGAAATTAGGGGAAAGTCTGACCGTACGAGGGATAGCGTTCCAGAGAATGGGGGCTGCGCGTGTGAAGTCCTGCAGTCTATCATGGGAAGAGGTGATGCGGGGAGAAGCTAGGCGCAGGTCGCTGTTTGACCTTAGGGAGCGGGCTGGGGTGTAATATATCCATGAGAGCTGGGGCAATATATCCATGAGAGCTGGGGCAATATATCCATATGAGCTGGGGCAATATATCCATGAGCTGGGGCAATATATCCATTAGAGTTGGGGGGCAATATATCCATGAGAGCTGGGGGGCAATATATCCATGAGATGGGGCAATATGTCCATGAGAGCTGGGACAATATATCCATGAGAGCTGGGGGGAAATATATCCATGAGAGCTGGGGGCAATATATCCATGAGAGCTGGGGGGGCAATATATCCATGAGAGCTGGGGCAATATATCCATGAGAGCGGGGGGGGAGCAATATATCCATGAGAGCTGGGGCATTATATCCATATGATTTGGCTGGAACCAAGTATCCCGAGTTCTTGTTGTATCACAGTTAAGGGGTTCAATGCCCTAATGGTGGAAGGGAATCAGGGCATGCTAACGTGTCCACAGGTTGGGGGGGCGCACAATTCTTGGCTGGCCCCGGGCACTGACAAACCACGCTACGCCACTGTATACTGTACATGCACAGGCAACTGAATAACATCTCAGGGACTGACAGCAAACATTGTAATAGTATAACTATTGTAACATAATCAACTATTGTTGCAGAATCAATACTCACAGACCAGTTGACATGAAAAGCAGTGCAAAGGCAGCTTTTCCTCATAGAACATAATATTTTAATTATTTCTTTTAGCAGATCAGTTAATAATATTTAGCTCAATGAACCCTTTGTCCCGCGTAATAAAACGGAGTCTCAATCAATTACAGCAAATTCCTTTTCATTACCTCATTATTTTTGCTATTATTACCCTTTACTGCATATGGTGATTTTCTTTATAATCATATCTACCTTTGACCCGACATTTCAGTATAATCATCAATCAGAGCCCATAGTGAGGTTTCTTTTAGCCAGTGTCAGTTTTAAGGTATTTTAACGTTTTTCAATATGGATAAGCCATATACATTGCAGAAGGCTATCATTATTTTGTTACGGTAATCTCAATTAAAAAGGCTCCATCACCTGAAATGTCATTACATAAAACCTATTTAAAACATCATTCCCAACAGATTAATATTACTTAATGTAACAGGGTTATATTAAGAGGAACTTTAATTACTTATCGGACTCAAAAGTGTGTTTTTCTTTTACGTATTAGCTTATTCTGAAATTATATCACATTTTTTAAACACCCATTAGTGACCATTAGTGAAATTAAAAAAAAAGTGGGAAGTATGGGTTAGTTGCAAGAATTTTAAATAATCGGAACAACATGCAGACATTTGTAATAAAGTAATCAGAATGATGACAAATAACATTTTATATTTTCTTACTATCTACTGTCAGAGATGTCAAATTCTGGCCTCCTAAAAGTTGATGGCCTACAACCTGAAATCTATGAATGGCCAGAGAAACATAGGAACTGCAGTTCAGCAAAATTTGGGGGGCCGGAGTTTGAGATACCTGCTCTATGCCTTTGACCAAGGCCCTGACCCAACACTCTTCATGCTTATCATAGATACTCGAGTATAGCACAGCCCGAATATAAAGCGATGGATAGAGATTTATTACGAAAATGAGAGATTACTCAAGACTCGACTATAACGCTAGGAGCAAAATTATAAAAGTATACTGTACCGGTAAACAATTAAAATTCATAAAGGTTCTTTTAACACAGTTAGGCTCCCCCTCAGGCAGGCGTGTACCTAGGGGGGGCGGGCCGCACCGGATGACACCACCCCCTAGGGTGACACCCTTAAAAAAAAATTTTGTGTTTCTTACTTTTGCTAAGTATTTTACCAGGAAGGATACATTGAGATTTCACAAATTTTCGGGTGACACCACCCCCTAGGATGACACCCTAAAAACAAATTATTTTTTTTACATTTACAGGGATACATTGAGAATTCACTAATTTTTAAGTATGTCCTGGGTAGGCAAGGCCTAGGCTTGCACTTTCCAGCGGGCGGCAAAAGCACACCACTAAAGGGTTTCCTCACAGATCACCAAAATGATGCCAGCATTTTGGTGTTCTGTTGTTCCCTGAATTTCGGGGAATCAAATTTCCCCACCCTGCAGTGAATTCACCATTCACCGCAGGGTCCCAAAGTGCAGGGAGTCGGCCTACTTAACGAAAATGTCTGGAATTTACATATAAGGTCCTATGATTGATAATAAAAAGGTCTCTTACAGAAAAAAGAAAAACCATTATAGGATGTATATGTTGTGCTATTTTTGAAAATAACAATTATTCAAAAAGAATCTACACTCGCCCCTTATTGCACAGCACAGAGGACGCATGAATGATCCACCATCGGCAGATTCATAATATACCATTATTATATGTGTACGTCATGTCCTGCCAGAATGCTATAACTAAAAAAAACAGTGCTATGTACTATGTAACTATGTAAGTGCGTGTGATTTTTGTAATTTACTATTTTTACATTTTAAAGTTGGGGGGTGCCAAATATAGGATTTGCCCCGGGTGCCAAATTTTCTAGGTACGCCCCTGCCCTCAGGCCAAAGTGCTCTGCCCTAGAATGATTGTAGTTGTTAGTAAGTATGAAGCTGCCCGTCTTCTTTACTTGCAATAAGATGGCCGGCGGAGTGAGGTGACCAATGCAGGGAATCATTCACCAACAGCCAGCACGGTGGGAGGTGTAGTTTTTTGACCTCTGGCTACAGCAGGCAGGCTCATCAGCCACGTCGTTTGCGATAGCCTGCCCCTCCGAACGAGCTCCTGACATCACTGCAGAGGTGCCGTGCGATTCTCCTCACATTCAGAATGTGAGGAGAATCGCATGGCGCATCTGTAGTGAGGTCAAGACAGGGTGGGGCTGGCAATTGGCAGACGACGCAGTGGATAAGCCTGCCTGTTGGAGCCGGAGGTCAGAAAACTACATCTACCGGCGTGCTGCGCGGAGCGAAGTTGCATGCTCGGTTTTAAGCCAATCTTGAATGATTGGCTAAAACTGAGCATGCCTTCTAGCCATCATGGATCCCACCGATCCTGAATCCGGGAGTCAATGAAGTGTTTGTGGGCGTCAGGGAGACTACAGGAATAGGGATGAGCTGTTCGGTTCGATCTGTTCGCATCGAACATCGGCCGTGTGTTCGCCCACAATGGACCACAATGCACTTCTCCACTTGCCTGAAGCTTGTAATTGGCTACAGCCTTGCACCTGACCACAGGTCAGGTGCAAGACTATGCCAATCACGGCTCAGAGTCCTGATTGGGCAAATTTCGCCCAATCATGGGCTCACAGAACTAAGTCCCGCAGCACACTATATAAGGCTTCACACAGCCCCCAGCAAGTGTTTTTTGAGAGGAGATTGTTCTGTTAGTGTGTGTTCTCACTGCCAGCAGCTATTGTGGGGGTCTCACTTCTACAAGATATCTGGGAATTGTTATAATCTGTGGGTTCTCACTGCCAGCAGCTATTGCGGGGGTCTCACTTCTACAAAATATCTGGCAATTGTTGTAATCTGTGTGTTCTCATTGCCAGCAGCTATTGTGGGGGTCTCACTTCTACAAGATATCTGGGAATTGTAGTAATCTGTGTGTTCTCACTGCCAGCAGCTGTTGGGGGGGGTCTCACTTCTAGCAGATATCTGGGAATTGTAATCTGTGTCTTGTCACTGCCACCCATCAGGGGGTCTCACTGATTTATAGGAGGTTCCTGGGAATTGTAATCTGTGTCTTGTCACTGCCACCCATCAGGGGGTCTCACTGATTTATAGGAGGTTCCTGGGAATTTTAATTTGTGTCTTGTCACTGCCATCCATCAGGGGGTCTCACTGATTTAAAGGAGGTTACTGGGAATTGTAATCTGTGTCTTGTCACTGCCACCCATCAGGGGGTCCCACTGATTTATAGGAGGTTCCTGGGAATTGTAATTTGTGTCTTGTCACTGCCACCCATCAGGGGGTCTCACTGATTTATAGGATGTTCCTGTGAATTGTAATTTGTGTCTTGTCACTGCCACCCATCAGGGGGTCTCACAGACTTGTAGCAGATATCTGGGAATTATAACCTGTGTCTTGTCACTGCCACCCATCAGGGGGTCTCACTGATTTATAGGTGGTTTCTGGGAGTTTTAATCTGTGTCTTGTCACTGGCTGCCAGCTATCAGGGTGTCTCACTGAGTTATACCAGAGTTCTGGAAATCTTTAATCTAGATAACACAGTTTAATCAGAGTTCTGCATATCTCCAATTTTTATAACAAAGTTGAATCAGAGTTCTGTTTATCTTTAATCTATATATCACTCACCATGTCAGAAAGACCAAAAAGGACAGGCAGACGCTCCCAGACACAGATAAGAGGGCAAGCAGCCTCTGTGTTGGGAGGCTGTGCCTCTGGTCGTCGTGGACGTGGTGCATCCTCTGCAGGGGCACGCTTGTCCTTTCTAACTGGTGCTGGCCGTCTTAAGCAGCAGCAACATACAGAGGATTTGGTGGATTGGCTAACCAGGTCATCCTCATCCTCCGAGTCCTCTGCCAGCCAGGCTTGTAGTGGTTTATAGTCCACCTCAGCTGCCAAAACATCTAAATCAGCCTCCATGTCCACAGCTACTCCTGCCATAGCCTCACTATCACACACGGAGGAGTCAGCTGAATTGCTTGACTACAATGACAGTGACATGCTCCTTGAGGATGCACAGCAATTACAGTGCTCTGATTCAAACTCTGAGGTTGAGGAAGGGAGTATAATCAACCTAGAGGAAGGGGGTGCCAGTGACACACAAATAACTGGCACTCATGTTGTTATTTGATTTTTACAATTCATATATTTTTATCGCCCTTGAAAAAGTCTATTTTATAGATGAAACGCGTTGGGCTTTGTATATGTATTATATTTTTTATTTTATTCAGAATAAAAGGTTTTAATCCTATACCCATCTTCTTGCTAATTTTGGCGATTCCAGTATCCATGGTCTGCTGAATAGACCCACGGGGATCCATTTCAGACGCTGAGGTCTTCCAATTTTCTCTTCTTACTCATGTTGTCCCAGCAGCTGCAGCATACTGCCAAGTTGGCTCCAGTGATGAGGAGATAGGGGTGATGACGATGATGAGGTCACTGACCTCACCTGGGTGCGTGATCAAACAGAGGAGTCAAGTGAAGAGGCGGAGGAGGCACAACAAACACGAGGCACAGTGACCTCTATGACCAACCGTAGCCAGTCCAAGGCATCAGAAGTCACAGCTGCTCAGGTGCAGAGCACTGTTGTCTCAAAGCACGTGTACAGGAAGTCTGCTGTCTGGAAGTTCTTTAAGAAATGTGCAGCAGACCGCACCATTGCTATTTGTAATCTATGTCAGATGAGGATCAAGCGTGGGAAAGAAATCCCACGCTTGGGTACCACGTGCTTGAGGCGACATATGACCACCTGCGATCCCGTTGGCACAACACTTTGCATAGGTCCTCCTCATCTGTCTCTACCCCCACTATATGTCCTGCCATGTCATTGTCTACGACCTCCACTGACAGGGATGATGCTACAGTAATGGGTGTACCAGGTCCTTCCTCACAATGTGACAGCATCCCATCAGCTGAAGATTTACACAGTCAGATTACGTTGAACCCAGCTGCTGCAGCGTAAGAAAAAATATAGCCCAACCATCCCCAAGCACAGCGTCTAGATGCCAGCTTAGCAAAATTACTCGCATTACAGCTGCTGACTTTCCAGCTGGTGGACTCTGCTTCCTTCCGTGAATTTGCTGAATGTGCTGTACCACAGTGGCCGGTTCCAAAATGCCATTTCTTTTCACGGAACCTCATTCCAGCACTATACCAGCACGTGGAACACAATGTTATGGAGTCATTGGGAAAGGCAGTCAGCAGCAAGGTGCACATGACTTTAGACACGTGGTCCAGCAAGCATGGACAGGACCGTTACATTTCCTTAACGGCACACTGGGTAACTCTGATTGAAGCTGGGAGGGATCTAAGATGGGGCTCTGTGCTGGAGCTTGTTCATCCACCACGCCTGCAGAAAGCTGCTTGTATGAGGTCTGTCTGCTCCACCACCTCTTCCTGCTCCTCCTCCTTCTCTGTCTCTGGCGAAGTGGCAGTTAAACCGACGCGTGGCAGGGGTTACGCAATGGCTCAAGCAAAAAGTTGCCATACTGTGCTTGAGCTGGTTTGTTTAGGGGACAGGAGCCACACCGGGCCATAAATTCTGTCAGCTCTGCAGGGGCAGGTGCAGAGATGGTTAACACCACGCCAGCTTCAGCTGGGAATGGTCGTCTGTGATAATGGCAGCAACCTTCTCTACGCCAGGGTAAGTTGACGCATGTACCATGCCTAGCACACGTCCTACATCTGGTGGTACATTGTTTCCTAACCAGGTACTCAGGGCTGGCAGAGCTTCTCAGCCAGGCCAGAAAAGTCTGCAGTCACTTCAGACGGTCATTCCCAGTAAGTGTTCGCCTTGCAGAAATTCAAAGAGAATTCCACCTTCCCACAAACCGTCTGATCTGTGACATGCCCACCAGGTGGAACTCGACATTATCAATGCTGTAGCGTCTGCGCAAGCAGCAGAGGGCCATCAATGAGTACCTGTGTGAGTATGGCACAAGGACAGGTTCAGGTCAACTTGGTTTCCCCCCCCCCACAGTGGCTGATGATCAAGGATTCATGCACTGTACTGTTACCATTTGAGGAGGCAACGAGGATGGTGAGCAGGGACAGTGCATGCATCAGTGATACAATTCCTTTAGTGTTCCTTCTGAAGCGCACTATGCGGGGAATTTTAGATGTGGCACTAGAGGCAGAGCAGCGTGAGGAAGAGGAGGCCTTCCCTCACTCTCAAGGCCCCAGTCTTTATGCAGACAGCATTCCTGCGGGTACTCAGATCAGACAGGAGGAGGATGAGTAGGATGAGGAGGAATATTTAAGTAGTGGGGGCATTGAAGGTGGGGATTCCTCAAGGGAGGGTTTTGTGTGCCCATAAACCCAAGGACTAGTACGTGGCTGGGAGGAGGAAGTGCATGATGGGGTCATCCTCATTGACCAGGAAGACTCGAAGCTAATGCCACCTCCAACCTACGCTGCATGGGCTCCCTTATCCTGCAAAGCCTGCTAAAGGACCCCAGGATTTGTGTTATCAAGGAGAGGGATCATTACTGTTTGGCAAGCCTTCTTGATCCACGATACAGGGTAAAGTTGCAGAGCTTATCCTGCCCGCACAGAGGGAGGACAGGATGAAACAACTTGAGGACACTCTAAAGCGACACTTGTGTAACACCTTTCCAGGCACTGGTAGGTTACCAAGTGATGACACAGGTGCTTCTGAGGCTGCGGATGATCAGAGGAAGAGCGGTGAAGGCCGGGGCCGCTTGACTGATTCCTTTTTTAAATTTTTTTAGTCCACGACACCCAGGGACGTCAAATGTAGGCACCCATTGCCAGCGTCTTCTCCATATGGTGCAGGACTACCTTGGGGCAAGGGCAGACCTGGATACCTTTCCAGCAGCTGATCCACTGGCTTACTGGGTGTTGAGATTGGATCACTGGCCAGAACTTAGCCAATATCCTATGCAGCAACTAGGTTGCCCTTCATCCAGCGTGCTTTCTGAAAGGACGTTCAGTGCTGCTGGAGGTTTTGTCACAGAGAAAAGAGTGCGTCTGTCCACCGACTCTGTAGACCGGCTGGCATTTATAAAAATGAATCAGTCCTGGATCAGCAGCTATCAATCCCCTGATGCTGACGTAACTGAATAGATCGGGGATCTCTTCTGCATTCCCAAAACCTCCACCACTGCACTCTTCCACAACACCACAGAGGGGTTACTTACGCTGTGAAGGCACTTGCTGCCGCCAAAGGCACAATATTTGGGTGCACTGCCACTGACGCCTGTACCAGATTCAAATAATTTTAATATTGGACTGCACTCTTCCACAATACCACAGAGGGGTTACGGTGTGACGGCACTGTTGTCGACACTAAAGGCCCAATTTTAAAGCACCTATTGTTACTTTCATCCAAAGCCTGCATAAGTTTCACCATAATTTAGCCAAAAAATCACTAAACTTGTTCTGCGTGTCCTAAAATGTCTCTTCTTTTCATTAAGGCTGCCGCCCCAAGCAGTTGTTTATGACTAGATTAAAGAAAAACCATTTACCGTCATTTGAAATGTCATTTTTTTTGTTTTAAAATGTTTCTACACATCCTACAAATTCGCCATTTCACGGGCAGTTTATGGGGACCTCCTGGGCACGATATTTGAAGGAATTTATCGTTGTTATTCTTAACTTTTATTTCATGGAAAACTCACTGTTCCTTTAAATACATTTTTTTTTACTTTTTGTCTTTGTTTCCTGTCCCCCATGGCACTACCTGGACCCCCATACACCTTTTATGGCAAATATCTTGCATATATGCCCTCTTGGCGGGCACTCTAAAATTCAAACTTTCGAGTCCCATCGACTTGCATTGTGTTCGGTTCGTGTTCGAGTTCGAACTCGAACTTTTGAAATTTTTCGAGTTCGAATGCAAACCGAACACGGGGGTGTTCGGCTCATCACTATACAGGAACTATCGGGAGACTTGGAATCCCTGAGCAAGTCAAGTATTTTTTTAGACGTGATGCAGGTGTCTCGAATATACCGTGACTCCTCCAATTTTAAGGTAAATTTTTGTCACCAAAATCTAGCGGTATACTCGAATACAGTACATTTTGATCAATAAAGTGTACTTTCACCAAAAACAGCACTACAGAGGAATTAATGCAGTCCAGTCCAGGCCCAAACCACAACAAGCTCTCCGCATCAGCCACTATTAACATACAAATATTAGGCTTTCATGAATTGACCACAAACAAACATTTTTTTTGTGGGTTCTTGTGTTGCGTTTCAGTAGCTCTAGATCTGTGGATGGATTTAATCTGGCAAATAAGCTAGTGAAAAGCTTTTTGCGAGTAAATATAACAAATCACACAGATAGTGTGGTTATGCAAGCCTCAAGGTAGTGTGTTTGACACCCGAAGCACACAAAAAGTGTGTGTGCAGAAAGAAAGTTCTCTGGGTGCAAAAAAGCATTGTATCAGTCATGGGTCAGATGTAATAGGATGTATTTAGATGTAGAAATAATCATGGGAAGTCGTGTGTTTAAAATACCCTGGGATCTGTTTATAGTGGTGTGTGTCCTCCTAAATCTAAATAACAATGTATAGCAATCTCATATAAACTCAAACAGTATGTGAAACACAATAAATTGTAGGAGTTATTTCAGAACACCAATATATTATATTATACTTAATACCATTTTTTTTTGTTTTCATGGATAAATACCACAGCTACAGTGACAACGGCTGCCTCAAGCTTAGCAAAATACTTCTGTCCCGGTCCATGTCATGAATTTCTAAATGTCCCAAATATAATCAAACTAGGGATGCACCGATACCACTTCTTTAAGACCAAGTACGAGTACCAATACTTTTTTCAGGGACACACCAATATTTTTTTAAATGTTATGTGACCACTTTCCAATAAGAACAGAAATATATATATATATGTACTAGCTTTTGCCCGCGGCTTCGCTCGCGTGGATTTTAGGATTTGTTAAAATAGTTTTTTAAAAGAAACTTGAGGTTTTTTTGGTAGAACCCCCCTTTCCCCCCCACTTGGGATTTTTGGAAAATTGTAAAACACGTGTTTTTTTATTTTTCAAGAAGAACGTAAGTGCCATATTTCACACCTGTAACATCTTTGTTTTTTGAAATATAGGTATACTGATAAAAGTATTCACATCCCTTCCCCCCACCCCCCTTAACTGGATTTTTGGAAAATGGTAAAACATGGAGTTTTTTTGCACGAAGATTGTAAATATCGAATTTCACACCTTTAACATCATTGGTTTTTGAAATATAGGTAAAGTGATAAAGGTATTCATCCCCCTTTTTGCCCCCCCCACTGGATTTTTGGAAAATGGTAAAATATGTGTTATTTTATTTTCAAGACAAATCTAAATACCAATTTTCACGTCTGTAACATCTTCTGTTTTTGAGATATAGGTATCCTGTTGAAAAGTATTCACCCCCCTTTTTTTACCCACCACGTGGGATTCTTGGAAAATGGTAAAACATGTGTTTTTTTGTTTTTCAAGAAGATTGAAAGTGCCAGATTTCACACCTGTAACATCTTTGGTTTTTGGAAATATAGGTATACTGATAAAAATATTCAACCCCCCTTTTTTTTCCCCCTCCCACTGCATTTTTGGAAAATGGTAAAATAGATGTTTTTTTGTTTCTCAAGACAAATCTAAATACCAATTTTCACATCTGTAACATCTTCTGTTTTTGAGATGTAGGTATCCTGTTAAAAAGTATTCACCCCCCTTTTTTTTACCCCTCCACTTGGATTTTTGGAAAATGGTAAAACACGTGTTTTTTTATTTTCAAAAGATTGTAATTACCAAACTTCACACCTGTAACATCTTGGTTTTTGAACTATAGATATACTGATAAAAGTATTCAGAACCCTTTCCCTTGACCCCCCCTTATTTGGATTTGTGGAAAATGGCAAAACACATGTTAGTTTTTTTCACGAAATTGTAAATACCAAATGTCACACCTGTAAAATCTTTGGTTTTTGAAATATAGGTATACTGATAAAAGTATTCAACCCCCCTTTTTGCCCCCTTCTACTGAATTTTTGGAAAATGGTAAAATAGTTGTTTTTTTGTTTCTCAAGACGAATCTAAATACCAATTTTCACGTATGTAACATCTTCTGTTTTTGAGATATAGGTATCCTGTTTAAAAGTATTCAGCCCCCCTTTTTTTCATCCCCACCTGGGATTTTTGGAAAATGGTAAAACACCTGTTTTTATTTTTCAAGAAGATTGTAAATACCAAATTTCATGTCTGTAACATCTTTGGTTTTTGAAATATAGGTATAATAATAAAAATATTCAGACCCCTTTCCCTGACCGCCCCAATTGGATTCGTGGAAAATGGCAGAAAACATGTTTGGTTTTTTTCACAAAGATTGTAAATGCCAAATTTCACACCCGTAACATCTTCGGTTTTTGAAATATAGGTATACTGATAAAGGTATTCAACCCCTGTTTTTGCTCCCCCAAGGAATTTTCAGAACATGGTAAAATACGTGTTGTTTTATTTTTCAAGACGAATCTAAATATCGATTTTCACATCTGTAGCATCTTCTGTTTTTGATCTATAGGTATCCTGTTTAAAATATTCAACCCCCTTTTTCACCCCCTTATGAGTGGATTTTCCAAAAATCCTTCCTTAGTGGGCGCCTAAATCATAAAAACAGTGCACCTTCAAAATTTCAGATTCTTAGGTTAAACGGTTTCAGCTGGGCGTTGATGAGTCAGTCAGTCAGGACTTTCACATTTATATATATATATATAGATGTATTTAACCCCCCATTTTGGCCCCCCATGGAATTTTCAGAAAATGGTAAAATACGTGTTTTTTTATTTTCAAAAGATTGTAATTACCAAACTTCACACTGTAACATCTTGGTTTTTGAACTATAGATATACTGATAAAAGTATTCAGAACCCTTTCCCTTGACCCCCCCTTATTTGGATTTGTGGAAAATGGCAAAACACATGTTAGTTTTTTTCACGAAATTGTAAATACCAAATGTCACACCTGTAAAATCTTTGGTTTTTGAGATATAGGTATACTGATAAAAGTATTCAACCCCCCTTTTTGCCCCCTTCTACTGAATTTTTGGAAAATGGTAAAATAGTTGTTTTTTTGTTTCTCAAGACGAATCTAAATACCAATTTTCACGTATGTAACATCTTCTGTTTTTGAGATATAGGTATCCTGTTTAAAAGTATTCAGCCCCCCTTTTTTTCATCCCCACCTGGGATTTTTGGAAAATGGTAAAACACCTGTTTTTATTTTTCAAGAAGATTGTAAATACCAAATTTCATGTCTGTAACATCTTTGGTTTTTGAAATATAGGTATAATAATAAAAATATTCAGACCCCTTTCCCTGACCGCCCCAATTGGATTCGTGGAAAATGGCAGAAAACATGTTTGGTTTTTTTCACAAAGATTGTAAATGCCAAATTTCACACCCGTAACATCTTCGGTTTTTGAAATATAGGTATACTGATAAAGGTATTCAACCCCTGTTTTTGCTCCCCCAAGGAATTTTCAGAACATGGTAAAATACGTGTTGTTTTATTTTTCAAGACGAATCTAAATATCGATTTTCACATCTGTAGCATCTTCTGTTTTTGATCTATAGGTATCCTGTTTAAAATATTCAACCCCCTTTTTCACCCCCTTATGAGTGGATTTTCCAAAAATCCTTCCTTAGTGGGCGCCTAAATCATAAAAACAGTGCACCTTCAAAATTTCAGATTCTTAGGTTAAACGGTTTCAGCTGGGCGTTGATGAGTCAGTCAGTCAGGACTTTCACATTTATATATATATATATAGATGTATTTAACCCCCCATTTTGGCCCCCCATGGAATTTTCAGAAAATGGTAAAATACGTGTTTTTTTATTTTTCAAGACGAATCTAAATACAGATTTTCACATCTGTAACATCTTCTGATTTTGAGCTATAGGTATCCTGCTTAAAATATTCAACCCCTTTTTCACCCCCTAGGGGCGGAGTTTCCAAAAATCCTTGCTTAGTGGGTGCCCACATCATAAAAACAGTGCACCTTCAAAATTTCATGTTCCTAGGTTAAACGGTTTCAGCTGAGCATTGATGAGTCAGTCAGTCAGTCAGTCAGGACTTTCGCGTTTATGAAAAAAGTATTCAACCCCCCTTTTTGCCCCCCCAAGGAATTTTCAGAAAGTGGTAAAATACGTGTTTTTTTATTTGTCAAGATGAATCTAAATACCGATTTTCACGTCTGTACCATCTTCTGTTTTTAAGATATAGGTATCCTGTTTAAAATATTTTAAATATTCAACCCCTCTTTTTTTGCCCCCCCAGTTGAATTTTTGAAAAACGGTAAAATACGTGTTTTTTTATTTTTTTTAGAAGAATCCAAATACCGATTTTCACATCTGTAGCATCTTCTGTTTTTGAGCTATAGGTATCGTGTTTAAAATATTCAACCCCCTTAGGGGCAGAGTTTCCAAAAATCCTTCCTTAGTGGGTGCCCACATCATAAAAACAGTGCACCTTCAAAATTTCACGTTCCTAGGTTAAACGGTTTTAGCTGGGCGTTGATGAGTCAATCAGTCAGTCAGGACTTTCGCGTTTATGATAAAAGTATTCAACCCCCTTTTTGCCCCCCCAAGGAATTTTCAGAAAATGGTAAAATACATGTTTTTTTATTTGTCAAGATGAATCTAAATACCGATTTTCAGATAGAGGTATCTTGTTTAAAATATTTAAAATAGTCAACCCCCTTTTTTCACCCCCCGGTTGAATTTTTGAAAAACGGTAAAATATGTGTTTTTTTTATTTTTCAAGAAGAATCTAAATACCGATTTTCACGTCTGTAACATCTTCTGCTTTTAAGATATAGGTATCTTGTTTAAAATATTTAAAATATTCAACCCCCTTTTTTCACCCCCCCCCGGTTGAATTTTTGAAAAACGGTAAAATACGTGTTTTTTTATTTTTCAAGACGAATCTAAATACCGATTTTCACATCTGTAGCATCTTCTGTTTTTGAGCTACAGGTATCCTGTTTAAAATATTCAACCCCCTTTTTCACCCCCTTAGGGGCGGAGTTTCCAAAAATCTTTCCTTAGTGGGTGCCTACATCATAAAAACAGTGCACCTTCAAAATTTCACGTTCCTAGGTTAAACGGTTTCAGCTGGGCGTTGATGAGTCAGTCAGTCAGTCAGTCAGTCAGTACTTTCGCGTTTACATATATAGATACCCACATATCTGTGTGTGTGTACCACACACACACTACAGACTTCACATACAGACATGCACACACACACACACACACACACTGCAGTGCAGACATACATACAGACACTTGGGCAGCTGGCTGGCAGAATGCGTGGCCCGTCCGGGTGGCCTTGCTCCTTTGAGCGGCTGCAGGCAAAGGTTGTAGCCCGGCCACTCGCTGTTAACCGCAGCCACGATCTCGCGAGATCCCGGAGTCCATGAGATCTCTTGAAATCCATGAGTCCATGAGATACCGGTAGTTGCTTGAAGGAACATGGCCACCCGGAAGGACCTGCAAGAGTGCCATTAGAGCATTCTGCCAACCGCCCCTGCCCCTCGGATGCCAGTCAACAAGCCAGCCCAGTGCTGGCTTCCGGTATCGGTTGAGGTATCGGGGGCATCTGCACGAGTACCAAGTGCTAGTATCAGTATCAGTGCATCCCTAAATCAAACCATTGGCTGTAGTGAAGAGTTTGATATCTTTCACTCATGTCTACTCATCTATCAACTGGAGACATAAAGAATATATATTCATCTACAGTATTCATATTACACTAAAGCTTATTTCTTTTTAGATATGGAGTAAAATATATTATTTAATATGTCAAAATTTTGTTGAGAAACTACCTAATCTAAAATATTTTGGGGCTCTATTCCAAAGTGAACACTAATGTTTGCGTACGGGTGAGTAAGTATTCTCGCTAGGATAAGTAACGCATGCCCCATATTGGGCTCTATTACATTCCTTGCGCGAAAAAGCTCGCACAGCGCAATTTTTTTTGCGTGCAGTGTTAAACGTTAACGCGTGTAAATTAACGCTGGTATTAAAATCCGAGCACATTTTCTCGTCCGTCTGAAAATATTGCGTGTAAAAAAATGCGTGAAAATGCGCTCGCATTAACAATGCGCGCAGAAATGGGTGGGCAGACTGTTTTTTCATGCGATTCAGCCGATCAGAATTAAGAACCACAATTGCCTCCCGTTAAATTTTTGTGCCTGTCAAAACCGATCTGAGTATATATGCTGCAGCAATAATAGAAATACGCACAACCTCTCAATTTTATTGTTTGGGTATGTGTAGAATGTCTAACTATACTGTGCTGTATTTTTTTTTTCGTGCTGGTGTATTTGGGTTCGGCCAGAACGTTCAGATTTGCCATTAACACCAGCTTTTAAAAGACTTTAAAATTATGCGCGCAAACGTTGTTCGTTAAAATTTGCGCATAGATTGTAATACCAGCCGCGTACCAGTGCAAGAACGCATTTGCTCTCACAATGTTAAGTATGGAATGTGCGCACGAACTTTCGCTCGCGCAGGGTTCGCGCAGGGTCACTAACGTTAGACATTAACGTGCATCTTTTGCGCGAACGTCGCAATACAACGTTCAGTGCGAAGGGTTTTTCCCCTCGCATTAATGCGTTTTTGCACATGCGCGAAGAGTGTAATAGTGCCCATTACCTTCCTGACGCAAAACTCATAAGAAATCAATTAGTGCATCATTTTTTGTGGTGGCTTCTGCAAGCTTACTGGACTTTGCACATCCTATACTTAAACTGGGGAGTGTAATCGTTAATTATACTTTTTGATAAGTAAGGTATTACAAAGTGCTAGCTCTACGTAATTACCGTCGGGACAAGCAAGGCAAAATTTCAGCTATACCGAAAACCTGCGCTAAATGATTCTCCATTTGAAAAATCATTTAGCACCCCTAAACTCCACCAATAAATAGGATACTCACCTCTCATACTGTGGCGAGAATGGTGGCGGAATATGCCGCTTCTTCTGGATGCGAGCAGAGTGAGACTGGGAACAAATAGTTCCCAGTCTTCTTCCGCAATCACTCCACAGTGCTGCGCAACCCTCCATGGAGTCCTATGAACTCCAGGAGGTGATACTTGCAGAGGCACTACCACGAGTATCCCAGCGGTTAGTGCTGCATTCCGGAGCAAGGTGCCAAGACACAGATATTCCCCATTTTAGCTCGAACTACAGGCGCAGTAGAAGCGTATAGAGTAGTATAATACTGATACATCAAAGCTATTTGTTATTCCATAGTTTCAAAATGTGCCATTGCAAACAGGGAGAGAAAGGTAAAAATAAACATGTAAAACAGCTAAACCAGGAAACAATATTCCTCCAATAAGAGTGTATCTTATTGTGACTTGTTGCCAAGTCACGGTGACGCCATTATGCCAGGTGTTCAGGGGATCACAGAGGCCTGCGGCCCGCTACCATTTCTATGGAAAAGGAACAATTTTAAAGATTAAACAAACAGGTCTATTCAAATAAAGGTGAAACTCAGGCGAATGACTGGAGAAGTGAAAATTCTAGGTCAAAATAGTCAAACCAGAAAAATTCTCCCATTTATCTCACTTTCCAAATCGGCTATTTGGTCTAGATTGTTCTCTTCTCCCACCAGTTCTCCTGAGTTTAACCTTTCTTTGAATAGATTTGAAGAGAGATTTTCCAGGAAACAAACCAAAAACAAAACTGAATAGATATTCTACATATTCTCCTGACATCTGACGTTAAGCAAATAAATGACTCAAGCGCTAAACTGTAGAACAATGCATTGACATAATTGTTTTTTATAGGGTAAATATGTAAAATTAAATCCATATAAAACATATCATGAAACTATTTAACCCTTTCGCTGTGGGAGAAGTGTGGGGAATGTCCTCATTACGGTGGACGTTCCCCACACGTCACCTGCTAGCAGGAGCCCTGGGAGAGATACTCACCTCTCTCTCTGGGGTCCCGCGGCGCTATGACTTCCAGGAAGTCAGATGCCTCTTTTATGGGCCTCCCCATGTAAATGATGTCATCGCACCATGCGAGATGATGTCATTTTCGGGCGCCCCCCTGGCAAATCGCCTGAAAGGGAGGGGTGATCCTTTTGGAGGATGGGCATGGCCTTTCGAATCATACCAGACATAGCCATGTTAAAAGTAAAAAAAATAATAAAAACAAAAAACAATTGAAAAAAAATAAAAAGTGTTTTTTTTCTGTGTTGTTTTTATTAAATGCAGCAATATTGTTCCCATTTCAATTATAATGTGAACAATGTGCCGGAAAGAACAATATATTATATATCTGGGTCATATAATAAAACGTGGCTTCAAATCGTGTTTAAACATGATGAGCAAAAGCGGTAAAAATTGCTCAGCAGTGAAGGGGTTAAACAAAGTTATATAATATACAAACAAACTTTCTAGACTCCATTTATGATATAGCTTACTAAATTTAGAGCTCCCAAGTGACTCCAGCTCGGAAGTTCAGGATTCACAGAGCGAGAGCTTTCCCTCAGTTGGACTCTCTCAACGCTCAAACATCTACGAATTAAAGAGAAGAGTATATCATAAGCCAGATGTTGGCCTTGGTCTTACCAATGTGGATGTACCGCATGTGCTTGCAGATGGAAGCAAGAATGCCAATTCTGCAGCACCTAAAGGATCTGTGTAAATGTAGTGTTTGTGAAACATTGGGCTTAATTCCAAAACACACTCCAGGGACCCACATTTACATTTGCTTCCACAAGCCTGATATTAACTGAAATAAACCATTCATTATTTTCCAGTGAATGGTAGTTCAGAAGTACAAAGTGAAGCTCCTATACTCTTTAGTGGCAAGATTCTACCACCTTATGGGGAATGTAAGACTGTTGATGTCTTGTTGACATCTTCGTATACCTCACTCATCACAACCGTTCAAGGAGTTGGAGGTGGGATCGGGAGGTGGCCTTTTCATTTTGTGATAAGAGGGGTTATTCATTCACAGAGCACCGAAATGTCGCCGACATTTCAGTGCTCTGTCGTTCCCCGCACTTCGGGGAATCAAATTTCCCCACCCTGCGGTTATTTCACCGTTCACCACAGGGTCCCCGAAGTGCAGCGAATCAGATGCCGAATTATGCCGCAAACCCTCCAGCCGCCGCCGCAAACCCTCCGTCCCCAACCTGCTGGGCAACCGCTGCAAACCCGCTGGAGGGCCGCCAAATGCAGCCAACAAGCCACCGAGCACAGCGCCGACCAGCCACAAAAGGAAGCCGACAAGCCGCCGGACTGGTAAAAAAGAAAAAACAAAAACAATACGATTGAAAGTGTCAAAATTGAAATGCTGTTTGCATAAAAACTACGGAATGAAAATGCCGTAAATTAACATATACTGTAAGGTCCTATGAATGATAATTCTGTTACAGGTCTGTTACAGAAAAAAACACTGTTAAAAAAAACGAAAAAAAAAATAAGAGAAAATCCTGAAAAATGCCTAAAAGATACTAAAAAAAATAAAGATACTTTTTACTGCAGATTAAAATAATAAACGGTTTATTAGATATTGGATAAAAATGGGAATATTTTTAACATTGAAACCTATGGGGTTCGCCTGATAAACCTGCCGAATGAAAGCACCAAATATCAGGGCATTTCGTGACATTTCTCTGCTGTTCGGTGGTCTGTGAACAGATTAACCATTGCATCTCTATGGGGAATTTCACTGCCGTCGAACAGGCACCGTACTTGCTGGCAGTTCGCTAACATTTGGCGAACTGCCTGCTCTGTGAATGGCTTACAAAATGGCACCGTACAGGGAAATCACCCTGGGCCAGATCGGCTATATGTGAACAACACTGAAGGTAAAGCAATGGGCGTTTCCATAGACTTTGTCATAAATTTGATTCCACACTTCCAGCTTCATTCACAAAGAGTCAAGTAGGTGCCGACAAGAGCAGCTTGACTGAATATGCAGAGTTGTGCATTTCAGCATTGGCTCGTCTGATCACACAGGGAAATGTCGGTTAAATAAGGAGCATTAGTCAGTGTTTGGCTATTCCATTAGACAAGCTTATTCTCATAGATACAACTCGGCAAGTTCAGCCAAGTTGTGCTTGTTGGCGCCTACTCGACACTTATTGAATGGAGCCCATAGTATTCTCGAGGCACCACATTAAGCTTCAGTTGCTGCTGTCCTTTGAGTGTCCCTTTAATAGCTGTATGTCAGCACTTATTTTCTTAAATATTTTAAGACGAAAAGATGCAGTGTAATCTATATACTCTCTAATAAGACAACAGCTACCCAATAATTCTCTGTCAGTCGAGCGAATAAATAATTTCTCTAAATGTACCCAATTTAAATTATTTAGGTGTCCCCATGCAGCAATTTATGCAAAAAAAGTGCCGTTCTGTCTCAATTTCCCATGTTAGCAACGCATCGGAAAATCATTATTTTTACTGAAACGTGTTGTTACTTTCTCTCTTTCTCTTTTTGTTTTTTAAGAGATCAGTACTGATAAGAGTTAAACACTTTAGCTTTCCCAAAAGAAAAAGTAACGAAACAAAAATATCTCAAGATGACGTTTATCCCTTGGAAATGTTTGTGGCTGATTAGGGGTTGTGGTGTACCCGTGTTACAAGCAGGGGGTGATTGTTTTTAGTGAGGTATGAATGGGTGAATAACTATAATAACCATGTAGAGAAGAAAGAGTTTTTATTTTTAATAAGTATAATAAAAGTTGCATTTTATGTATAATAGCCCCACATTTGTTGGTTGCTTGGGAGTTCTGGGGGAAGCGCATGTCCCCTCCTGGGAATCCTATTTTATCTGGGGGGGTTTCTGTGTTTTGATGTTGTTCAAGCTGAATGCATCCGATGAACGGCCGCAAAACCACCAAATCGATCAAAAAAAAATCCGACAAGCCACCAGACAGAGCGCCGACCAGTCGTCGGAAAAAGCCGACAAGCCGCCGAACAAAGTTAAGAAAAAAACAAAAAACACAGCAACTTTTAAAACACGTTTGGGAAAAAAAAACAACTGTGCGAAAATGCCTGGAAATAATATATACCTGTAAGGTCCTATGAATAATAAAAAGGTCTGTAACAGAATAAAAAACAACAGAAAAAAAATTCACTGGGAAAAAAATAATAAAACAAAATGGCTAAAAAATCTGAATAAATAAATAAATGAGACTTTTTGCTGCAAATGAAAAGAATAAACGGTTGAATAAATATTTAATAAAAATCTGGATTTTTTTTTACATTGAGACCAATGGGATTCGCCTGTTTAAACTTGTCGAATGAAACCACTGAAAATCGGGGCATTTCACTGACATTTCAATGCTGTTCACAGTTCTCTGAATAGATTAACCATTGCTTCTCTATGGGGATTTCACTGCCGTCGAAGATATCCATATTTTGTTAGCAACTGACCAATATTTGGCTATGAAATTGCACTGTATGGGGAAATTCAATATCCGGTGCAATTTTGGAGTCAATTTGGCTCTCTTTGAATAACCCTGCTAGTTATAAAATGACATTAATTGTATATAAATATACATACACACTGAGATCGACAGACATACATTCAGTGGCAGACAAACTGACAAAACGACAGGCAGACAAAAAGAAAGACAGGAAGTCACTGGCGTAACCAGAGTTATGGGTGCTTGAGGCAGAACCCCCCCTCATTATATAAAAATCCACTCTGGTTACAAGCAGGCTCTGACAGGGACAAAATATAGGACCCCCAGAATTATATACACAGGCACTGAACCCGCAGAATTATATGTACAGGCCCTGGACCCCCAGAATTATATGCACAAGGACTGGACCCCCAGAATTATATGCACAATGACTGGACCCCAGAATTATATACACAGGCACTGGACCCCCAGAATTATATACACAGGCACTGGACCCCTAGAATTATATACCCAGACACTGGACCCCTCCAGAATTATATACACAGGCACTGGACCCCCAAAATTATATACACAGGCACTGGACCCCTAGAATTATATACCCAGACACTGGACCCCTCCAGAATTATATACACAGGCACTGGACCCCCAAAATTATATACACAGGCACTGGACCCCTAGAATTATATACCCAGACACAGGACCCCCAAAATTATATTCACAGCCACTGGACCCCCAGAATTATATACATAGGCAATGGACCCCCAGAATTATATGCACAGGCACTGGACCCCCTAGAATTATATACATAGGCACTGGACCCCCAGAATTATATACACAGGCACTGGACCCCCAAAATTCTATTTACAGGCACTAGACCCCCAGAATTGTATATATATATAGGCTATCCAGCCAGCAGCACACTCACAGACCTCAGATTCAGATGGGGACCCGCGCGCTCCAGCGTGCTCCTCCACGTGGCCGCTGGCTTCTGAAGGCTGCTGATGCGCTCTCGTGAGATCTCGCCTGTAGGCCACGTCACAGCCTTCAGAGGACGGCGGCGCCCCGAGGCAGCACACTGTGCGCTCGCAATTAGACACGGCCAGCGCTACACTTTGTCGGGCTCGGGCCACAGTGGGAACCAGTTTTACTGCAGAGTTCCAGCAGGACTCGAGCCCTGCCCCCAGATCTCCGTGTATTGATGCAGATGATGGCGTCGGCAGTGGCATAATAACCGGGTGGCGGCCGGTGCCCCCCTCAGCCCTGCGCCCTCACCCGCACCGGCTGCCACCCCGGTTGTTACGACACTGCAGTAAGTAGATAGACATTCAGTGACGGACAAACAGAACAGCAGAAAAACAAAAAGGGAAGTCATGTATTTTTAGGTAGACAGACAGCAAGCGAGAGATTCCAATATAATTATTTATGTATGGTTTCCTCCATCATATTACTCCTCGGCATTCTGTGCGCTTCCATGTAACCGTACTCTGAATTTATCCATAGACATAATATAAGCCTCCTTCCCTCGCCTATACTGCAATTCTGTATCTTATTATCTGTTTTCACTGGTTCTCCTTGGCCCTGCAGGGTATTTACAAAGCACTGATTATATATATCTGCCTTGTGGCATGTTTCTGTAGTGATATTTGGAGATATGGCACGGTTATGTCATGGGTCCTAGGTGCTATGCTGGTGCAGTACTGCAGACCACTATGGACCATACTGATGCTGCCTCACCTCTGTGTCTTTCTGCTCACACCCTCCGATGTAATGGTTTATTGATTTTCGTGTTGAGCAGAAAAGAGCAGCGATGTTACAGCTCAGAGGAGCTGAAGCAGAGGCTTTATAAAATATTCATGGCGTGATGCTGCAGCCAGCGATGGCTCACAGAGCGGGGGAACTCACTGTATCGGCTTCTCACTGACTCAAGCCTCAGACTTGATTCATGGCTTGTTTGAGTATTGAATAAACAGCTCATACCTCACTCCAGTTTGTCTTCAAGCCTCTTCACAATTCAATGTTTTTCTCTTATGACATCTCTTATAGGACCTGGCTCTGGCGAAAGAATTACAAAATAACAAGGTAACTGTCTGGAAGGCTTAAAAATCCTCTTTAGATTCAATAGACTGGTTAATTTATTAAAATACCATATGTTTATATGTAAGATAAACTCCAAATATGAGCTCCAGGGTCCTGGGATTGCTAAGGGCAGGGTGGTTCCTTCTGCTCAATGTGCGACGTGTTGTAAGTCCTACAAAGGTAAAAAATTAGCCTTTATGGCCGGGGTCAGACGAGCGGTAGTAAAAGCGGAAGGAACGTCCATGAGAGTGGACGTTGCTTCCACTTGACGCCGGTCTGGCCACCTCGCTGAGTGCAGATAGTGCGCTCAGCGCTGCAAGGCTTGATTCCTCTATGGAGGACCACGCTTTGCAGCCCTGTCAACGAGCGTCCTAGCACTTCGACGGGGAGGCTTGCTTCACGGACGCAACACAGCCGCTGTCGCGCACGCAATTTGTGCGCTCGTGTAAACCCAGTCTTATACATCACTTTCAGTGCTGGCCACCCTTTCTGGTTGATTGCAGTCTGATTTGCATATGGAGCATTCATCCCTGTAATGGCACAATTGAGTTAAAGCCTTGTGAGACCTGACCGGGCACCAACGAAGAGCAGGCCACTACTGCTGTTGCTCGTCCTCAGGATCATCACAAACCTCTTTTTCTCACTGTAAATCACACATTACATCAAAGGCAGGAAGCCCATAATGTCAAGACTCTCCTATCCATCTAGATATTCTAAAGCCTAATCCTAAACCCCAGGGATTTAGAAAAAATAACTGTGGGAACACACAAAAAGAAGCATTGTCATATCCTAGGGATGGGTTTTATTATGATAATTGCAATAATTGATTTATTGCATTATTGTGATATAATTCAGGGAGCATATGATTGAACGCTAAATAAATGCTTCACAGAATGTGGGCTGAATGGAAACTCTGGTCCCCTTACAGAAAAAATGGGAACACTGTGTACCTAAATGGTTCTACTAGGTTTGACCCCTGCTAAGCCCTCTCAACCCACAATTTAGGGAGCAGATCAATATAGTTCAACAATATTAATGGCAAATTAACCCCTTCACTATCAAGTGATTATTTTTTTAAAATATTTTTTACCATATGGCGTACCATACCGTCCCTGTGGTGAGTGTGCCCTGAACATGCAAGACGTATGTATGCCCTGTTCTCTTCAATGGGCTGCCTTAGCCCCACACAGCAGTTGTTTCCCTGCAGCCAATGATGCACGTCACGCATCAGCAGCTAAGCGGGCAAGAGGAGGGGTCCGCCACAGTGTCCGGTAAGTGGGGTGTACTATTATGCCCTGCCAGCGTTAACTCCCTCCCACAGGTCACAACTCACCTGGTGTTAAGGGTAAACAATTAAAATGATGTACATGTGCTCAATTTAAATTTTTCATTCATTTGTTTATCCCTTTACAAAAACATTGTTTGAATGAAAGATTCTGAACTCTAGATGGTGTCCCTTATCTTACACAATTTCACAGTGTCTGCATTATCAGCATACAGACAGAAATAGCCTTTGTGCCAAATACAGTAACTGTGATACAGGTAATAATGATCAGGATCATAATGAGATAATTAGCAATGCAGCTTCCACAAAATATCAAAAGAACATAAAAATAATATCTATATGTGTCTGCATAATGCCTGTATAAGGAAATTACAGTTGACACCTTCCATCTGTACTACACAGGGATTTTCAGTCATTTTTCAAATCATTAACTAAGTAACCCCCTGAATCTTATGTCGGTGCATTGACTCCAGTTCTCTCCCTGGCTGTTATAATCCAGCCACAAGATGTTTGAATACTTTGTGAGAGTGAGGCTTGGGGCTGCTATTTGCAACTTGTTTCATCTCTCTCCAGGGTGGCTGGAAAGAGAAGGACAGTGGATTTAATTTCTCCATTGGGAGCACGTTAATATTGTTTTAGAAAGGTGTGAAAATGGGGTTTTGATATGCTAATGATTGCTTTTTAAAGTATTACAATACAAAATCGAGTTGACTCGATTTTTGAGTGAAAGGGTTAATGATGCTACTGCACACAATTTTAGATTGGATTTATTTTTAAACGTCAGGAGATATACAAGAGAAATCCCTGTTCAAGGGATCTAGTTAGAGGTTTGCCACCCCTACTTCAGATGAAGTCCTTGATATTTCTTACCTAACCCCGTGTTTCCCAAACCTTTCCTCAGGTCCCACTAAAAGGATAGGTTTGCCAGATAGCTGAAGCACAGCACAGGTAATATGATTTCAGGGTTCCCTCTGCATTTTCCTAAGGTAAGACATAAAATCTGGCCTGTTTTGGGAAACACCGCCCTAACCAGTAGTTACCAGCACTGCTAGTGGCAAACACTCATGGAGTCCATGTCACATGAGACTACCACAACATTGCATGAACACAAACCTGTGGAGGTCCAATGAAAGGATACTGTGGAACTATTTTGTGTCATTGTCCTTCCAACAGCAACGAAAGAAGGCAGTAGAATCCACTCTCATTTTCTTTGTGATATAGGAAGAATTTTTTAATTTGAAAGTGTGTTTCTTGTCTGGTGAAAAGAGTTTGCTCTTCTTGCCCATTTTTGGGAACCAATATCCCCCCCCCCCGGTTGCCGGGAGAATGAAGGCCTGGAACCACTCAGGTGGAGGGCCCTTGAGTTGCCCCTGATGCCAGCACGCTATGTATTTCATCTTGGGTAGCAGTTAGAGAGGATGAGGGGGCGGGGCTGAGGGAGCAGTTAAAAGGCGCACGTGCAGTGGTTCTGCGCGCCTTTTTTCCCTGAGGTAACCTGGAAAGCAGCATCCCCACCCTCCCTCCCTTTATCATAGGGATTATGTTGGGGTTGTTTTTTGGGGTAATTTGGGGTTTTATTTTCCCCTTTGTCACAGCGGGGGTTGGTAGGCAGTGCTGAGGTAGGGTTCTTGGTATAAGGTGGAATTTGCAGATTATAAGGAAGGGAAATGGGAATGGAGTTAAGTTGGGTTTTGGTTTAGGAGAGGTACAGTCGAGATGCGGAGAACTCTGTCTTCATTTTACTCTTTTATATGTTCCATATTATTTTATATTTGGTTGAGTTTGTAGCTGTGGCCGATAATAAATAATATATCATTCCACAGTACAAGGTGGTCGGTGTTATTATTGTGTGATGTGTCCTTTTTCTCCTTGCGGGCGACCGGTCATCAGTGGGCGACTCATAAAGACCTGCTTGAAATTCTGCATTACCAGAAGTGTTGTGATGACTGTAAATGTCATTTGATGTGTGCTTCCATAACAAGTTTGAATTGTATATGAGTAACCTAACAACCTTAAGGCTGGGGTCAGACCAGCGCACTTTTAACGTACGTTCTGGCGCACATAATTACGGCCGCACTAGCAGCAGATGACGGGCAATGACGGCCACTATACGATGTACGGCCGCACAAAAGTCCGGCCGTGCAACGCAAGTGGAATTTAAATGCATTTTTCTGAGAACGCTGAACCGCTAGTACTGATGTACTGAGTGCGCAGCTGCGGCATAGCGGCGTGTTTGCGTGATTAGGAGATGTCAGACACTGCTAATGTCCAGCCTACATAACGTCCAGACGCAAAAAGAGTTTTATTGACGATCCGTACAAAATCACGCCCGAAAATGCGCGTCGTCTGACCGTTTTTGCGCATTCCGTGAAAAAATACGTCAATGCGTTCGGACGCACTTTTGCACGTTCGCGGGGAAAAATTCTTTCGCCTGACCCTAGCCTTAAACAGGTAAAACACATTGTACTTTGTGGCCTGTATTTATCCAAAATACCAAAAATTACCATTCTCAGGCATATCGTTCTTGAAATATTGCAATAGCAATACTACAAAACCATTCTGGATCTTAGTCCACCTGGAACAAACCTACATCAAGAAAACGTTCTAGGTCTGAGCCATAGACTTTTCACTTGGAGAATCTCTGGGACTAATTTTCATGATTCTGTGAACATGAACACCCCCCCCCCCCTTACTCATCAGGGATGTTGACCTCAACCAGCAACATACCTGAATGTGAGAAACATTTCAAATAGCCAATTTGGAAAGTGCGATAAATGGGAGAATTTTTCTGGTTTGACTATTTTAACCTAGAATTTTCAATTCTCCAGTCATTCTCAAGGTTTTCACCTCTTTCTGAATCTGAATTGCCCTGTTGGTCTAGATTGTCTTCTCCTGCCAATTCTCCTGATTTTCAACTTTCTCTGGATGACACTCTTGTCAGTGTTATCCAGAAAGCGGTGAAAAGCAGGAGAATGACTGGAGAATGGAAAATTCTAGGTCAAAATAGCCGATTTGGAAAGTGAGATGAAAGGGAGAATTTTTCTGGTTTGGCTATTTTGACCTAGAATTTTCCATTCTCCAGTCATTCTCCTGCTTTTCACCGCTCTCTGAATAACCCTGTGTAATTTTTTTTTTTAAAACTAAGACAGGGATCAATGATTTTTTCACTTCTCCTCCTAGAAAGGATTTTTTAGACTCACCTAGGGAATTTATTTACAGTCTTTTCTTGGATTCTACAAAAAGTAGAGGTTTCCGCATGAATAAATGTGAATAGCCCTTTCCCATGTATGTTCAGTAAAAGGTTTTTGAAGAACAGTCACAAACAACTTTCAAACCTGTTTTTTGTTATTTAAATGCCAACATATTCCAAAAAGCTCAACGATGCCTTCGCAGTAAGGTTCTGTTTGTCTGTAATTGCATACTCTGATGTCACTGACATTAAGTCACAGGGTGCTTCTACAGGACTAGTAGCAGGAACATAAAATTACAATAGGTTAAAATAGTATTTTAAGACCTGTGATAACTGTGAATTGGTGAATGACTCATACTTTTGGTAAAGGAGTCCTCTTTTTCGCACAAGTTTCCTAGATATGTTTTAGTAGCGTTGAATGATTTACATGCTGCGGTTTTTTTAAAATCTAAGGAAAATAAGAGAAAAATCACCAACAGAGTATATTTGACAGCTACTATAAAAATATATCCTGCGAAACATTTTGGATATTGACTTACCATATTCCTATGACTGGCAGTAACTTCTCATTGATCATTATTAATATGGAATATTTTATATAATAAAAAATTCAGAGCTCTCAACCCAAACATACATCTAACAATTTGTCAAGGGATGTATTATACAGGGTTTTTTTATAAAATAAAATCTTTAAAGTGCACCTGACATGGGCAAAATGACTTTTGCTCATTTGACAGGGCACCTCTCCCTTTATATAAGTCAGCGTTTTTTCGCTTACCTATATAATTTTAAAGAAATGGAGATATTTCTGTTTCAAGTCCCAGAGAGCTGTCCTATAAACAACAGTAGCACCATTGCCTGGGTAAATTACGGTGAATTTATATTCCATTACTTTAGCATTTACAGCCGAGTTATATTTGCCGTTGTCCCCACCATGTTTTCTTTGTGCCCCAAAATGTAGCTAGTTTGGTGTCTCTGATATAAACGTGGCTGGAGGCAATGCACGGGATTTAGCTTCCGTCATAAAGAGGTTTGCTTTGACACTGGCAGGAGGCCTTAACATGTAATGGCCATTTAGTTTAGTTAAAAACCTCTGATTTGACTCATGTCAGCATATGGGATTCAATGCACAGATGACAATAGTTTGGTATGACCTATGTATGATATGAGAATGAATACAGACAGTGTACAGCCAAATGTACCGGCTGGGTGGAGTAGAGGTAACATCACTGCTCTATAACCGCGGAGAGAGACTGTGGAGACACTGGTTCGATCCCAGCAAGAGCACCTCTCCAGTAAGTGTCCTTGGGCAAGACACCTAACGGTACATACTCGCTACCCAGGACATACTTGAAAACGTTGAGAAATCTCAATGTATCCTTCCTGGTAAAATACTTTCTCAAAAAAAAAACGAGAAAGGGGTGAATTTGATATGTGTTTTTAGACTCTAACCCAAGTCTACAGTGGCCATTGAATAAACCTGTCACCAATATCTATGATCCCTACACGCAGACATAATCTACATACACTGCCGGTGTTTAGATAGCCAGGAAGCTAGACACAGAACAGACAGACAAAACAAAGGAAGACAATAAACCAGAACGAAAAGTCAACACATGCCAGGGGTTAAATGCCAGAATGGGTAGTCATACAAAGTGTAATATATGTGTATTACACTAATTCCTTACAAAAATAGATATGTTCCAGTCCCAGGGGCATTAGGTTCTTTAAAGGGTTGTTGTGAGTAGTTTTTATATTTGGTTTGAGCAGCCGTTTTTATGAGGGGGTTAATATGGTAATGAGGGATGACATCACTCCCTGCTAGTTAGATCTAGGCAGTTCCTTTCCTTCCCGGGCTTATCAGAGCACGTGAGGCTTGAGAAGCAGAGGTAAGAGGTCTGACAGGCTCTCTGCTTAAAGCAGGAAGAGCTAGAAAACCCTATAAAACCCTATAAAATCCTATAGAATCCTCTTATCAAAGATGTATATAGTATAGCTGGATTAGAATCCATGTTAAAACAGGTATTTTGTCTTCTTTTTTTACTTTCGTTTTTGAGTTGCAGCAGTTAGGCCCATGTCCCTGTTATAGTGTTCTATAACTATCCTTTTGTATTATATGCTCCACTAAACTTAAGGCTGTTTATTTTATTAGATGTCCTGAATAAAAGTGTATATAGGTAGAATGTGCAGGTTTTTCATGTATATTGTGATCAGGGGGGTTCTGTACATAGCGTAATGTTATATTTTGTTGTACAGGTGGAACGTCTCCTGATATATATATATATTCATTCCTGTATATATGTATATTATTTTATTCAGGTATGTTCCAGTTTATTATTATTTTATGTCTTATTGTGTATTTGTCTTGTCATTTGTAAATAATTTTGTTAATTCATGTATATGGTTATACATATAATGTTGTAGATGCTTATCAGAGCACGTGAGGCTTGAGAAGCAGAGGTGGAACGTCTCCTGATATATATATTCATTTCTGTATATATGTATATTATTTTATTCAGAGGAGAAGCGGCGCCAGAGGCAGAGGAGTCGCCTGAAGTAAAATCCGTTCCCCAAAAAGTCACATGTTGCCGGTCTCGTCCTTGCTGCACCACACCAACATACAACACAACGCAGAGTCCATCATTACGAACGGGTGGTGAGGGTGTAGGCCGGTTACAGTGGTGCCGTGACTCGGATGAAGATCAGTCTCCGTTCTCCGTGGTGTGGATCTTCATCTAAGGATCAATGTCGTTTGATCGCCGGTGGGAGCTGCACTCCAGTAAAGGTTTCAAAGAACTGTAACACAAAATGGCGCACTTACATGCACAGGACACCTCTCTAGATATGCAATGCCAGTGAGACTCAAGTCACTCTCCTGAGAGTCCAACGAGTAACTCCTCGGAGTTGGTTGCAGTGGCTGCAGCGGTGCAGCAGCGGGCAGGTTTTTGTAATTTAAGTTTTTTTATTTCCTCTGAAGGTTAAAGCAATAATGGCGCATGGTTTCAGTGGAATTGATTTTAATGCTGATAGAAACATGCCAAACCCAAGTATGGGCAGGGGAAGACTGTTTAGTGATCAGCCGTGTACACCTGTTGCAGTGAGGGTTAACTCTGTAAGAACATCACCCGAGTTTTGTTCCACTAGGGTAACTGAGCGAACGCCTAACCAGTCAGGAGGTGACCCAGTACTGACCAGCCCAGATTTAAAGGATCCAGCATGGTACAATTTCATTACACAAATTGCTCAGGAGGTAGGGCACAGTATAATTTCTGCTCAGGATGGTGACGCGAGTAGAGGGAGAGAAACCGGCAATGTACGAACTTCGAGTTCAGGTGCAGAGCAGTCTTTTTCAGAAATCCCTTCGCTTAATTTGACAGGAGTTAAACTTGTTGTGCAGTCTGAAGCAAAAGAGCCGCCTGTGTTCAGAGGAGATTGTGCAGATAAATTTAGTGTACATGAATGGGAAGAGTTAATGGGCAATTATTTACGAAAAAGGGGTGTACCCGTAGTGGAGCATTGTAACGAAATTCTTTCCAGGTTAATGGGAAAGGCTAAGGACATTGTAAAAATCACCCTGCGCAGTAATACTTCTCTAAAACCTTCCGAGAACCCCAAGGTAATATTCGATATTCTGAAACAACATTTTAGTGAAACCAGTTATTCCTACATGCCGTTAGCAGATTTTTATGCCACAGTACCTGTTATGGGGGAAAGTCCAGTTGAATATTGGGTCCGTTTAAACAAAGCTGTTGATGTTGCCGAGGAAGCTTTAATCAGATTAGGGCGTAAATTAGACAATCCATGTCAGGAGGCAGCAATGATGTTTGTTAAGCACTGTCCAGACCCAACTTTGTCAGCCATCTTTCGTTTTAAAGCTCCTGATAAATGGACCGCAGGTGAGGTACAAGAACATCTCGATAGGTACCAAATTGAACAGAAGGAACAGTTAATAGTTAAGTCGAAGTGTAGTGCTGTTGTGAGAAATGCCGCAGTCCATTCACAGTCATTTAATGAGAGCGAAATCGTGAACAGTGATTCTGTTGTTTCACCAAACCGAGCTAATGCTAGTACCCAGTCTTTTTCACAGAATGATGGAAACTGCATGAAGACACTAGGGATGTGCACCGATTTTTTTTCGATTCGATTCGATTCGATTTTTCGAATTTTTAAACTTTTCGATTCGGTTCGTTTAGACTGCTTTCTGTTTCGATTCGGTTCGGCTCGATTCGGTTTTCGGGTACATTTATTTTTCGGAATATCGACCATTTTTCGTATTTTCGGGTAACTTTACTAGGTTTCTGTATCGACTTTTCGTTATTTCGGAAAATTTTCGTTTTTTCGGAATTGTACATGGTTTTCGGCATATCGCCCATTTTTCGTTTTTTGGAACTTTTCGTTTTTCGGAACTTTTCGTTTTTCGGAACTTTTCGTTTTTCGGAATTGTACATGGTTTTCGGCATATCGCCAATTTTTCGTTTTTTCGGAACTTTTCGTTTTTTCGGAACGTCTGTTCTCGTTTCAAAGCTGTCTAACTCTATTCGTTTTGATGAAAACTACTATGGTTTACTTTTTTAATACAACTTTATATATTTTTTATAATAAATTTTTGGTTTGTTTTTCGGATCCAATAATTCATTATGTCGATACGATAATTCTGGCGATTCTATCGTGTTTTTTTAATTAACCCTTTCGCTGCTGAGGCTTTTCACACCTCTGTGCTGAGGTCATTTTTACCGGTTTTGCTCATCATGTTTAAACGCGTTTTGAAGGCTTATTTTAGTATATGACCCAGACATATTATATATCGTTCTTTCCGTGAGACTCGGCAGATTCATAATATGTCATTATTATATGTATACGTCATGACCTGTCTGTATATTATAACAAAAAATTCAATAAAATATGATTTTTCAATAATTTACAATGTGTAAAGTGTATTTTTTTCACATTTTAACATGCGAGCAATTGCGGTTATATTTTGTATGGGGTGCGCTTGTTAAAAAAATTAGAGATGGGGTCTCGTTACAATTTTTTTTGGGGAAAATTACAAAATTTTTTAACAAACGCACCGCATACAAAAATCGTTAGTGCAGCATCATTGTTCACATTATAATTGAAATGGGAACAATATTGCTGCATTAACAACCGAAAAAAAGAAAAAAAAATTGTTTATTTTTTTTTTTTAATTTTTTAAAATATTTTTTTATTTTAAATTTTTTTACAAACGTTTTTCACATTCGTGTTTGGTATCGTTGGAACGGCCATGCTCTGGCCGATCCAACAATACCAAACTTTAACCCCTAGCTGCCACGGATCGGGAGATAGGGGTTCCAAAATGAACCCCCTATCTCCACCATTGGTGGCAGCTAGGGGTTAACTCCAGGACTGGCGTCATCGTGCTATGCACGATGACGCCAGTCCTCAGGGGGAGTTCCCGGAAGCTTGGCCGACATCCGACATCCTCATGGATATGCCCCAGCTCCTCATGGATATTGCCCCAGCACCTCGTGGATTTGCCCCAGCTCCTCGTGGATTTGCCCCAGCTCCTCGTGGATATTCCCCAGCTCACACATGGATTTGCCCCAGCTCCTCGTGGACATGCCCCAGCTCCTCGTGGACATGCCCCAGCTCCTCGTGGACATGCCCCAGCTCACACATGGATTTGCCCCAGCTCCTCGTGGATATTCCCCAGCTCACACATGGATTTGCCCCAGCTCCTCGTGGATATGCCCCAGCTCCTCGTGGACATGCCCCAGCTCCTCGTGGACATGCCCCAGCTCCTCGTGGAATATGCCCCAGCTCACACATGGATTTGCCCCAGCTCCTCGTGGATATTCCCCAGCTCACACATGGATTTGCCCCAGCTCCTCGTGGATATGCCCCAGCTCCTCGTGGACATGCCCCAGCTCCTCGTGGACATGCCCCAGCTCCTCGTGGATATGCCCCAGCTCACACATGGATTTGCCCCAGCTCCTCGTGGATATTCCCCAGCTCACACATGGATTTGCCCCAGCTCCTCGTGGACATGCCCCAGCTCCTCGTGGACATGCCCCAGCTCCTCGTGGACATGCCCCAGCTCACACATGGATTTGCCCCAGCTCCTCGTGGATATTCCCCAGCTCACACATGGATTTGCCCCAGCTCCTCGTGGATATGCCCCAGCTCACACATGGATTTGCCCCAGCTCCTCGTGGACATGCCCCAGCTCCTCGTGGACATGCCCCAGCTCCTCGTGGATGCATGCCCCAGCTCACACATGGATTTGCCCCAGCTCCTCGTGGATATTCCCCAGCTCACACATGGATTTGCCCCAGCTCCTCGTGGACATGCCCCAGCTCCTCGTGGACATGCCCCAGCTCCTCGTGGACATGCCCCAGCTCACACATGGATTTGCCCCAGCTCCTCGTGGATATTCCCCAGCTCACACATGGATTTGCCCCAGCTCCTCGTGGATATGCCCCAGCTCCTCGTGGACATGCCCCAGCTCCTCGTGGACATGCCCCAGCTCCTCGTGGATATGCCCCAGCTCACACATGGATTTGCCCCAGCTCCTCATGGACATGCCCCAGCTCCTCGTGGACATGCCCCAGCTCCTCATGGACATGCCCCAGCTCACACATGGATTTGCCCCAGCTCCTCGTGGATATTCCCCAGCTCACACATGGATTTGCCTCAGCTCCTCGTGGATATGCCCCAGCTCACACATGGATTTGCCCCAGCTCCTTGTGGATATGCCCCAGCTCCTCGTGGACATGCCCCAGCTCCTCGTGGACATGCCCCAGCTCCTCGTGGACATGCCCCAGCTCCTCGTGGATATGCCCCAGCTCCTCGTGGATATGCCCCAGCTCCTCCTGGATATGCCCCAGCACATGGAATGCCCCAGCTCCTCATGGATATGCCCCAGCTCCTCATGGATTTGCCCCAGCACATGGAATGCCCCAGCACCTCATGATAATGGCCCCAGCTCACCTCCGCCGCCTTTTTCGCTCCCTCAGAGCGTCCGGCGGCGCGGAGCTTGGGCGCTCGCCAGGGGGAGCCACGTGACCAGCTGCGATTGACCACGTGACCAGGGAGCGAAAAACGCGGTGGAGGGTGAGACACCCGCCCTTAGGGTGACGGTGTCACCCTAAAGGCGGGTATCACCTGGTGCGGGCCGCACCCCGCGCCCCATGTTACGACGCCACTGGTATATACATTTAACGGCCACACGCCCACAGACTTACTCTATCCAAACAAAGTTCAGAATGATGTGAAACATTGGGACTTTTTGATAGATCGATTTTCGACTATCCAGAAGTTAAAAAAATAAAAATGGTCGAAATCTAATGCAAAAGTCCCGATGTTTCACATCGGATGTCAGATATTAATAGGCTTGTGCACCGATTTTTTTTTCGGTTCGATTTGTTCTGATGTTTAAAATTTTCGATTGCGTACATTTTTTAGAATATCGACCATTTTTCGTGTTTTCGGGTCACTTTGCTCGTTTTTTGTATCGACTTTTCGTGATTTCGGAAATTTTTTTTTTTTTTCGGAACGTCTGTTCTCCTCGTTTCAAAGTGTCTAACTCTATTCGTTTTGATGTAAAGTACTATGGTTTACTTTTTTATACTTTATATATTTTTTTTATAATAAATTTTAGGTTTGTTTTTCGGATCCAATAATTCATTCTGACGATACGATAATTCTGGCGATTCTATCGTGTTTTTTTTTTTTATTAAATAAAGATCCTTTTTTTCTTATGAATATACATTTCACAACTTTATTTATTTAATCACATTAAAAAATGGTATGAAAGCCAAGGAACAAAAAAAAAGAACAAAACGATTTAAAAAACGGTAAACTGACCCGAATGGTCTGACTTTAAAAATAAAAACCAGAACAAAAATGTTTTAAAACGGAAAAATAGTTGATCAAAATGATCTGAAATGAAAAAAATAATAAAATAAAATGATTTAAAACAGACAAAAATATAAATTAACCCTTTCGCTGCTGAGGCATTTCACGGCTTCCCTTCACACCTGTGTGCGGCACTGCGGTCTGCTGCTGAGCTAATTTTTAACAGTTTCGCTCCTCTTGTTTAAACGCGTTTTGAAGCCTTCTTTTATAATATGACCCAGACATGTTATATATCGTTCTTTCCGGCAGACTCGGCAGATGATTCATAATATATCATTATCATATGTATGCGTCATGTCCTGTCTGTATATTATAACAAAAAATGCAATAAAATTAGAATTTTCAATGTTTGTTTTACAAGGTGTAAAGTGTTTTTTTCACACTTTAACATGCGAGTGTTTGCGGTTATATTTCATGAGTTGCGTTTGTTAAAAAAAAATTGAAAAGGGGACTTGTTATATTTTTTTGGGTGACAATTACACTATTTTTAACAAACCCTCCCCATACAAAAATCCTTAGTGCAGCATCATTGTTCACATTATAATTGAAATGGCAACAATATTGCTGCATTAACAAAACAAAACAAAAAACCTGTAATTTTTTTTTTTTTTTATTTACAATTTTTTAACATTGTCATGTTTGGTATTGTTGGAAAGGCCATGCTCTGGTCGATCCAAAGATACCAAACATTAACCAACCGATAGCTGCCGCGGATCGGGAGATAGGGGTTCCAATGAACCCCCTATCTCCACCATTGGTCACAGTTAGGGGTTAACTCCAAAACTGACGTCATTGTGACGAGGTCTTGGGACTGTCAGCAGCTGCTGTTCCCCCACGCTGTTGTCTTCCTGCAAAGACATGACCATGTTGGCGGGCAGCGTCTTAGCGGGCAGCGGTGGAGAGAGAGAGCTCATAGCTGGGAGGAGGTGTTGTGTGAAGCTGCAAAACAGGGACAAATAAACTAGACCTGAGCCGCACTAAGGATCTTTGGGTTGTGTCGGAGAAGACTTCATGCAGTGCTGCCATCAATATTTTTTGATAAATTCTTGGTTATACAATGAATGTGACTGTGGACAAAAATCCGTGTTGTTGTGACATCGCCTAAGCTTAACAAAAAACCAGGCCACGTCGGTAATCAAATCTCAAGGCCTTACAACAAGGTTGTGTTAGTGTGTGACATTTTTTGGCCAGGCAGGAAGTGTAGAATGTGCACAGTCACATTCATGGCCACAAATATGTTGACAAATTTATGACAAAGGGTCCATAGAAATGTCAATACATTTATGTACATATAATTTTAACAGTGTGGAAACCAAGCAATACATATTAACTTATTAAGTAAGGAAAAGCAACGCACACAAACAGGAAAATAGTGAAAAAATAGAAAATTTATTTACAACATATTAACATAGGGAAGGGAACATGCCAAGGATGGCAAACTGCCCAACAAGTTACTGGCATTTGAGGAGATGTTGGAGCTGGTCCGCATCTTGGACTGCAAAGATTACGATTGCTGTATGGGCCCTTACGGCAGGAAGAATAACACCCGCAAGGATCGTATCCTTGAAAAGCTACGCACCACCATCCTGGAGCTGTTCGGGAAGGACTGGACGAAGGACCATCTCTGAAAACGCTGGTCCGACCTCAAGGCACGCGAGCAGGAGCAGCTGAGGCACATTCTGGAGGAGGCTGCCATTGGTCTCACTGCTGCTCCAGGAGGTCTGCGGCATTGGTTATGTGCTCCCGCAGTTCCTGGAGCAGTTCTTGTAGAGAGTTGACGGCGGTAGCTGCCAGGCGAAGCTCGCCGATCGCCTCCCGTCGGCGTCTGGCTTCTCCTTCTATATATCCAATAAATGAAAGAAGGAAAATACAGTAAGTAAAGCAGGTTTCTATTTTTGACTGAAAGTCTTGAAAAAATATAACAGTAGTATATACCAGAGCTGGCGGCCTCCTGAGTCTCCGACTCCTCCGACTCCTCCCCACCACCACCGTCTGCATATCCAGTGCTATATGTAAGAAATTAAAGAAATAAAAAATACAGTAAACAACAATGATTTATTTTTGAACAAAAGTCGATACAAAAACAACAGTAAAAAAAAAAAACCTGGACTGGCGGCCTCCTGCTGCTCCGGCTGACTCTCTACATCCTCCTCTTCCTCCTGCTCCTCTTGTGCTATACACATAAAAAATTAAATTAAAATACAGTAAAACAAAAATGTTTCTGTTTTTGACCAAAAGTCGTTGCAAAATAAAACAGTATATACCAGCGCTGGTGGACGCCCGTGGCTCCCCCTCCTCCTCCGCTGGGGCACTGGTCCCTGCCCGAGCAGATTCGGCGGCCTTCTTCCTGTCTTCTGCCAAATCCAAAAAATATAACACGTAAATAATGCAGACTGGAAAAATGGTATATCTATACAATATATTGCCGAAAGTATTGCGACACCCCTCCACTACCCACTACCAGCTTGACCCACCACTACTCCCATCTCATAGTTCTAAAGTCACAAAATATTTATTTATTTCCTCTGCACAGACATATATTACCGTTCATTTATATATTTTTTTCAGAAGTAAACATTACGTTTATTCAATAAAAACTATTATTTGTGTTGTGTGCGTACAAAACGCATTGTGCGACTGCTTTTAGTTATTTTATAGAAGGCCTCAGCCTCAGTTTCACTTTCAGTTTCTGCTAATAATAAAACTGGATATTGCAGAAACAACAACAGAAATCCACCATTTTTTTTTTTAAATTTGCATCTAAAGCATTCAATGACACTGCTGCAGCAGCTGCTGAGGCTGTATTGAACGCAGCTCTGTTTGGATGCACTTTCAGAAGAACTACATGTCCCATCCTATCACTTAGCAGAGACGCAGAGATTTTTATTGATGCGCAGGTGGGAGTCAATATTGGGCAAGCTGCGGGTCATCTCGTATGCATCACTCAATCACAACAACCCCCCAACACTACAGACTACACACACAGTGCCAAAAGAAATCCAGCATTGTAACTTCATCTACATACATCAAATATCACAATTTTCACGAATACGTAAAATCACAAAAAAAAAAGCTATGGCAAAAATGCATGTATGACGAATTGTGAAAACGCAAAGCTATACACAATCACATTGCATGAAAAAAGGACTAGATAAATCAGCGTATTTCTGCGCACATTAGCACATGCAAGCACATTATTATTATTATACAGGATTTATATAGCACCAACAGTTTGCGCAGCGCTTTACAATATAACATGACACTTACGTTTCGCTATGACGCGCGGATGCGTCTCAACTGCTCCTGCTCGCGAACTTTTAAATCAGACCAGCGTTTCCGTAGCTGGTCCTTTGTCCTGTCCTTCCAAACTTCTCCAAAATGGTAGTGCGTAGCTTGTCCAGGATACGATCTTTTCTGGCGTTATTCTTGCTGCGGTAAGGTCCGTTCCGGCAATCGTAATCTTTTCTATCAAAGATGCGGACCAGCTCGAGCATCTCCTCAAACGCCATATTTTGGGCCCGTTTTTTCCTGGGTGCAGGTGGTTCAATTTCATCATAAGATGAAGACGAGGTCTCCTCTCTGGGCAGGCCATTATGAAGAATAATAAAAACAAAATTTTGTTCAAAAAGTTGTCAATAAAACTGGCTCAATAAAGTTACGACATGTGCGCACGCCGCGCACGCGCGACCCGCGGACGAATCGGATCTGACCAAAATACGAAAATTCTTATCGGATCTTTGGAAACAATAAAAAAATTTACAGAATCAGCCATATAACCGATACTAGTTAAATATACGATGTCCAGACTTACCGAAATGGTACCGAAATCCCGAATGGAACTGAAATCATGAATAGAGGGAAAATAAATTTCGATTTGACACATTTCAAGTCCATTCGAAAATTCCGAATAATTTTCGATTTGGTAAATTTTTCGTTTTTTCGGAAAGTCTATTCTCGTTTCAAAGCAATAGATTTCGATTTGACACATTTCAAGTCCATTCGAAATTCCGACAATTTTTCGATTCGGTTCGGAAAACAGTTCGGATTCGACTTTTTCGGATCTAAAAAATTTCGGATTTTCGGCCGAATCGAAAGACCCGAATCGGGAAATTTCGTGAAAATTCCGAAATTCCGAAACCCGAAACGCACATCCCTAGAAGACACTGATAAGTTTGCTTGACCGTGCCCTGTCTCAGAATAACCAAGCAGAAGTAAGACATCTTCAACCGAGCCGACCACCTATGAGAGCATGTAAGTCTGTCAGTCACACGAAACACTCCACTCTAGCACATTGTCGACGACATCAGTTATGCTTCAGTTGCTACAAGCCTGGTCACACACGTAGGAATTGTGCAAATGTTCAGTTCAGTAGCAACAACCGATTTGCTCAGTCGTCGCAGAATGCACCAGCTTTAAACTAGACAACTCACACCTGGAGAGGGGACTGGGTAGGGCCGAACAAACCCTCAGAACCACAGATATTGAACAAATATATGAGAGCGCATGTGCACGAGCACCAGCTGAAGTCAAGGTAATTGCACAGAATATGCAGACTCTTGAAGCATTTAACGAATTATTTTATGCACCGGTTTGTGTCAATAACAAATTCCAGATGATGGGAATGCTAGATTCAGGATCTATGGCGTGTACCTTTAGTGAAGCAGCAGAAGAGAAAAGATGCTGAGTGAGAAGGTATTGCAGGAGTCTACATCAATGTCCCAAGAGATCATGCTTATAGGATGTGGAGGTAAAGAAACGAAGCCCAAATGTATATATGAAGTTGAACTGAAAGTATATGGTGAGAGTGTATGGTTCCTGTTTTAGTTGTACCCGGACAAAGGGACGACTTGATCATCGGTACCAACGTGATCAAATTCCTTATGCACAGGATGAAGATTCAGTGATGATCACAGGGTCGTCTACCGTTTTGTGAACAATTTCTAGATGTTATGGCGAATACATGTCGTTGGAGGGGTGGAAATCCACCAGATAAAGTAGGAACTGTTAAGCTACAACAGTCAGTTACTTTAGCAGCCAAACAAGAACACCTTGTCTGGGGACGGCTGCCGAGTAATTCTGTTATGTCACCGGGAAGTACAGTGATTGTGGAAGCTACTTCTTCCAGGACTATGCCACGAACCATAATGATTGGCCGAGTTGTCACACCGTTGTGGGGAGATTATGGGTTCCTCTCAAAGTTACCAACCTTTCAGACAAGCCAGTGACGCTCAGGAGGAATTGCAAACTTGCAGATGTATCCCCGTGTTTGGCTGTGGAAGATTTTGAGCTGCTACAGGGTTACAGTCATACTCAAGTACTCGCACCTGAGAGTCATCAGCAACCAGTGCTATGACTGATCTCAAGAAGAGACTAAAATCTGTAGGTCTTAGTGACCTTGACATTGATTCCTGCTCGGTGGGAAATACAGGCAAAGCCAAGCTTGTTCAGTTGCTTGAAAACTACCATGATGTTTTCTCAAAACATGCCTTGGATTGCGGAGAAGTTAGAGACTTTGTGCATCGTATCCGGTTAACAGACGATCGACCGTTTCGATTGCCGTATCGGCGAGTACCACCAGGTCATTACCAAAAGCTACGCCAAGTTCTCTCTGAAATGGAGGAGCAAGGAATAATTCGGAAATCTGTGAGTGAATATGCTTCACCCTTGGTACTCGTTTGGAAGAAGGACGGGGTCTGAGGATTTGTACAGATTTCAGATGGTTGAACGCTAGAACTATCAAGGATGCACATCCACTCCCACATCAGTCCGACTGCCTGGTCGCATTGGGCGGAAATACACTCTTCAGCACCATGGATCTAACATCAGGCTTCTATAACATCCCATGGCTGAAGAGGATAAGAAATATACAGCTTTCACGACTCCAGTAGGACTTCATGAGTACAATAGAATGCCTCAGGGACTGTGTAATAGTCCAGCCTCTTTCATGCGAATGATGATGAGTATTTTTGGAGATCTGAATTTCAGCAGCCTACTGTGTTATTTAGATGACTTATTAGTATTTGCACCCAATGAGCAAGCAGCCTTGGAGCGACTGGAGATGGTGTTTCAGCGATTGAGGGACTACAACCTCAAGTTGAGCCCGAAGAAGTGCCATCTGATGCAGTCATCTGTCAAGTTCCTAGGGCACATTATCGATGAAGACGGAATTGCTGTTGATCCTTCGAAGGTGGAGGTCATTGCCAAAATATCAAAGTTCGATGGAAGAAGATGGGTGTACACCGTCTGTAAGAAGAATCAAGTCCGTTTTAGGGATGATCCTCTATTACCAGCACTTCATTCCAAATTGTTCGTCCATAGCTAAGCCACTCTTTTCCCTTACAGCAGGACAGAAGAGAAGAATTAAGGGTAGGATAGGAGTTAAAGCAGGTACCTACAGAAAATTGAAGGCAACAGATTGGACCCCAGAGTGTGATGTAGTCCTTTCTAAGTTGAAGGAGAACCTACTAGATAGTGTAGTCCTAACACATCCTGATTTTTCGTTACCGTCAATTTTGTCAATCGATGCATCCTTGGATGGACTTGGAGCAGTATTGTCCCAGATACCAGCAGGCGAGGCGAAGGCGCGTCCTATTGCATTTGCAAGCAAGGTCCTAAGTAATTCTCAGAAGAGGTATCCAGCACACAATTTTTAGCTTTGAAGTGGAGTGTGTGTGAGAAGTTCAGCCATTGGTTAAAGGGTCACACGTTCACCTTATGGACGGATAAAAATCCGCTCACTTACATACTGACCAAGGCCAAACTCGATGCTTGTGAGCAGCGCTGGGTGTCCAAGCTTTCTGGCTATACTTTTGACCTGAAGCACATAGCTGGAAGAAAGAACATTGTAGCCGATGCTTTGAGTCGTGATCCACTAGTGAAGACCGTCAGTCAAAGGCTGATATCAGAGCGATACCACAGGTTACTAGCTGAAGCTGAAGACGTCAATCAAGATGGAGTTCAAGATACATTTCGCTTACAGGTGAACAGTCAGCAAGTGTCACTTCAGTTGAATCCAGCATCCTGTGACCATGGAACAGTTAGGTCTCAATTGAGCATTCACGATCAGTGGGAGACAGTAACAGAACTGAGGGCCATGCAGGAGATTCAACTCATCCAGAGCAACGTAATGTCTGTGTCCGATGAAATTCCGATAATCCCTCTTGAGGAAATTCGGCAATGTCAAGAATCAGATCCGGTGATTTCGCAAGTTATGCCTTATGTGAGTCAGAAGAGACGTCCATCAGGAAGAGAGAGAGCTGGAATGGATTTCAGAGCTCTAGTCCTTTTGAAACAATGGGATCGGTTGAAGATTCAAGATGGAGTGATCTACCGTGTTTCTAGAGACCCCTTAAGTACACACAAGAGATTCCAACTTATCATCCCTGCGAGTCTCAAGTCTAAAGTTTTGACCGGTGTGCATGATTTGGCTGGACACCAGGGACAGTCAAGAACTCTCCAGCTTGCCCGACAACGTTTTTTCTGGCCGAAGATGGAACATGACATAAGGGAGTACGTTAAATGTTGTCAGAGGTGTATTTTGGCCAAAACACCAGAACCATCTGCTCGAGCACCTCTTCAAAGTATCAAGACTACAACCCCAATGGAGTTGGTGTGTTTAGATTTTTGGAGTGCGGAAGATAACAAACAGCGGTCTGTAGACGTGTTAGTAGTGACAGATCATTTTACCAAGCTGGCCCATGCCTTCCCGTGTAGCAATCAGAAAGCAAAACAAGTTGCAAAGAAGTTATGGGACAATATCTTTTGCGTCTATGGCTTCCCACAACGTATCCATACGGATCAAGGCACTAACTTTGAAAGTACCCTAATTGCAGAACTGTTAATTTTGGCAGGTGTTGCAAAGTCGCATACCACAGCATACCATCCGATGGGAAATGGAGAAACAGAACGTTTTAACAGAACTTTAGGCAATATGCTTCGTTCTTTACCACTCAAAGAGAAACATAATTGGCCTGCACAGATACAGACTTTGACATTCGCTTATAATGCAACAGTGCACGAAACCACAGGTTATGCTCCATTCCAACTAATGATTGGTCGTATTCCAAAGTTACCTATAGATGTAATGTTCGGACAAGTATCACATGATCCTGTAATTGTAGATTACAGCAGCTATGCAACTTCACTTATGACGTACCTTCATGAAGCAACGCAGATAGCTCAGAAACATACAGAGAAACAACAAGCAAAGCAAGCTAAGTGTTACAATCGAAAGATCAAAGGAACAAATCTCAATATTGGAGATCGAGTATTACTGGCCAACAAAAGTGAAAGAGGAAAAAGGAAACTTGCAGACAAATGGGATCCTACTGTCTATACTGTACAAGATTTGAATTTGCAAACCAACATTTACAAGCTAATTGATGAAGAAGACAAGTCAAAAGTAGTTCATCGCAATTTGATGCTGGACATTAGTTTCTTACCCGTTGAGTCAAATCAACATGATGAAAGTATACAGTCCAACGTTGATGATACTGAGAATGAGTCTTGTTCAATTGAATCGCTTGACCAATTGGAAGAAATAAGTTCTGATGAATTGGATGACAACGTTTCAGAATCTGATCACTCAGTTTCAAGTGAAAGTGCTGATTATGAACAAAGTATTGAAAATGAAATTGAGAACATTGAAGTTAATCCTGAGCAAACACCTAGTGTAGAGGCTGAACCTTCTGTCAGTGATTCTAGTGCACCAGCAGAAATAGTAAATGATTCTCAAGTCAGCAGCAACCCAGACACACAGTGTGTTAAGACCCGTACAGGAAGGGTAGTAAAGAAAGTTAGCCGTTTAATAGAATCCTTGACCCCGAAGTCAATCAACATTCAGAGAGTGGGCCCATCTCTAATAAATAGGTCAGGGTCAATCCGTTCTTTATTCTAAGTGTTCTTATATTTTTGATATCACACCAAAAAAAAGGGTAAATGTCAATTGTGAAAATTGTCCAAGAAATGTAAGAATTTCATGTAATATAACCTGTACCAGACCATCATATGCTGTACACGGCAGTAAATATTGTTCTATGGATGCTTAGGACTTGATCAACCTTAGGTTTATCCTAACCTATTAAGTAGGTAACTTACGCTGAATTGCAAATTTGTTTTGTTTAGGTCTGGTTCAGCGGAACCATTAGTATTGTATGGTCAGGATATTAGTGTAATTCAGAAGGGTGAATGTAACGCGTGTGTACTGTATAAATATATGTGTGTGTGTCTTTAAGGAACATTATATGTGTATTACACTAATTCCTTACAAAAATAGATATGTTCCAGTCCCAGGGGCATTAGGTTCTTTAAAGGGTTGTTGTGAGTAGTTTTTATATTTGGTTTGAGCAGCCGTTTTTATGAGGGGGTTAATATGGTAATGAGGGATGACATCACTCCCTGCTAGTTAGATCTAGGCAGTTCCTTTCCTTCCCGGGCTTATCAGAGCACGTGAGGCTTGAGAAGCAGAGGTAAGAGGTCTGACAGGCTCTCTGCTTAAAGCAGGAAGAGCTAGAAAACCCTATAAAACCCTATAAAATCCTATAGAATCCTCTTATCAAAGATGTATATAGTATAGCTGGATTAGAATCCATGTTAAAACAGGTATTTTGTCTTCTTTTTTTACTTTCGTTTTTGAGTTGCAGCAGTTAGGCCCATGTCCCTGGTATAGTGTTCTATAACTATCCTTTTGTATTATATGCTCCACTAAACTTAAGGCTGTTTATTTTATTAGATGTCCTGAATAAAAGTGTATATAGGTAGAATGTGCAGGTTTTTCATGTATATTGTGATCAGGGGGGTTCTGTACATAGCGTAATGTTATATTTTGTTGTACAGGTGGAACGTCTCCTGATATATATATTCACTCCTGTATATATGTATATTATTTTATTCAGGTATGTTCCAGTTTATTATTATTTTTATGTCTTATTGTGTATTTGTCTTGTCATTTGTAAATAATTTTGTTAATTCATGTATATGGTTATTCATATAATGTTGTAGATGCTTATCAGAGCACGTGAGGCTTGAGAAGCAGAGGTGGAACGTCTCCTGATATATATATTCATTCCTGTATATATGTATATTATTTTATTCAGAGGAGAAGCGGCGCCAGAGGCAGAGGAGTCGCCTGAAGTAAAATCCGTTCCCCAAAAAAGTCACATGTTGCCGGTCTCGTCCTTGCTGCACCACACCAACATACAACACAACGCAGAGTCCATCATTATGAACGGGCGGTGAGGGTGTAGGCCGGTTACAAAAGCCAATGTCATACACAGGAGAACTTATCAGCAAGATATCAAGGAATGCTCTGAGGAGGTTAAACCACAACAGGGCAATGAGCTGTACTCTCTTTCCGGGATATGAATCTGGCGGGAGTCACGACATCACGCTGTGACCCACCCACGTCATAACCGGATACATCACTGGGCGGCCAGACAGTGAGCATGCTGCTGCCGGTCACCGAATACTAGGAGCGAGGGACGTGAAAAAACCTAGCATACTATGACTGTGATGATCAACATCAGCTTGATAGCTTAAGTCATGCTGGTCCAAATTGCTGGCCCTAAGGAAATGCAAAACTGCACTATTAATTTGTGAGAAGATCAAATGATGTACCTTACTTTTCTAATACACTGTTAGGCCGGGGTCAGATGAGCTATTTGTAGAGCGGAAGGAATGCCCGTGAGAGTGGACGTTCCTTCCACTCTGACACCAGACTGGCCTCCTTGCTGATCGCAGTGAGTGTGCTCGGCGTTGCAAGGATCGATCCTCTTACGGAGGATCGAGCTTTGCAGCCCCATCGAATGCTTTCTATAGCGCTTTGACAGGAAGGCTTTCTGAACGGATGCAGCACGCCTGTTGTAGCGCATGCAACTCGTCTACAGAGTGTGGCCGGCCCTGTCCCAGTGTCACAACACTGTGACAGACGTGGGAGGCACGTCAGTACGGGCGCACATAGGCCTCTATTACATTCTTCGCGCAAATGCACTCGTGCAGTGCAATTTTTTTTGGTCACACAAAAAAACTTTATCGCGTGCAAATTAACTAGGTATTCCGATCCGAACGCATTTTTTCTTCCCTCAAGATTTTTCGTGCGCAAATCCAACGCGCAAAGCCGTTCGCAAATGAACGTTGCGTGCAGGAATCGGTGGGCAGACTGTTTTGTCACGGAATTTGTCACGGGAATCAGCCAACATCAATCACCCATTTCCAATAAAATATTTATTTAAACTAATAAACTAAACTAAAAAAGAGGATAAAAAAAAAATTAACAACCACCAGCCACAAAAAAGCAAAAATTAACAATGACACAATTTATAAATTTTAATGTTTGGGTATGTGTAGAATGTGTAACTGTACTGTGCTGTATTTTTTTTTGTGCTGGTGTATTTAGTTTCGGCCAGAACGATCACATTTACAGTTACCACCTGCTTTTCAAAGATGCTACGAAAATGCGCGCAAACTTTCGTTGCGCTAAGATTGTAATACCATCCGCGTACCAGTGCACGAGCGCATTTGCGCTGTCGATGTTAAGTATAGGATGCGTGCACGGACTTGCGCTCGCGCTGGGTTCGGGCAGGGTCAATCGTGGTAGACGATTACGCGCATCGTTTGCGCGAGCGTCGAAATACGACGTTCTGCGCTAATGGTTTTGTCCTCGCGCAAATGCGCATTTGCGTGCGCGCAAAACCGATGCGCGAGGAGTGAAATAGAGCCCATAGTGCGTTTGTCTGACTCCTGCCTAACTGGTATAAGAAGACTTCTCAAATCACTACAACTCGCTGCACCAGAGTATTAGGCTAGGGTCAGACGAACGCATTTTCGCGTTGTCTGTGAAAAAGTGCGTTCGAACGAATGGACGTATTTTTTCACGGAATACGCGATAGCGGCCATACGATGCGCATTTGCATCCGTGATTTTGTACGGATCATCAATAAAACACTTTGTGCATCTGGACGTTATGTTGGCCGGACATTAGCAGTGTCTGACATCTCCAATTCACGCACACACGCCGCTAGCGGGCGCAGCGCACTCTGTACGTCAGTACTAGCAGTTTAACGTTCTCGAAAAAATGCGTTCGTTTTCCACTTGCGTTGCGCAGCCGGACTTTTGTGCGACCGTACTTCGTATATTGGCCGTCATTGCCTGGCACTTGCTGCTACTACGGCCGTGATTAAGTGCGCCTGCACGCGCGTTCGCACTGCGCTCGTCTGACCCTAGCCTTAACGGGTTACATTCAGGTTGCGTTACAGTCAGGTGCTATCATACTTGCAGAAACCTAATATTGGAGTGAATAATAGCAGATAGCTGTCCTACTAATCAGTACAGACATTGCACTACACGCTGGAGTACAAGGAATCTCTCCCATAGTGACTTTAAAGTCCTGGTGTCTCTTTCCAGTAACTGAATTACATTCTAAACAACCCAGTGACATGCCACGATATATTGTAACGTTACACTGGCAGAAGTCTAGAATTAGATTTCTAACAATAATAGGATTCTGTGGCTGTGTCTGCCATAACATATATTATGTCAATCAGAATACCCGAATTCATTTAGACCGGAATAAAAGACATGACCTTGAATAGAGGTCGAATGGATGACCCATGCGGGACCCCAGGGCTGAATTATTCTGCAGAAACATTGCTCCCGTTTTGATTCATTTTAAATATTTCCTCTTGCTAAAAGGGTTTCGAATAAACCTATAAACATGGGCTTCATGATTTATGTGTTTACGGAAAACGGTTGCTTAATTTAAATCTAAATCAGCAGGAAATTGAGGGTAACGTTTTGCACAAAGTGCAGCTACGTAGAACCGCCGACATTATGGGGTAATTTAGGGCTGGAGGATTGAGAACACATTTTATTATATATGAAGTGTATTAATGTGAATTTGCATAATATTTTGATAGAATAGGGGCTGGCAGGAAGGTGCATTACACGTAGTTTAGAGCAGAGGAAATTCGATTCTGCCCACCTGCGCCACAAACAACATAAAGTAATTACAATAAACACAAAATGAATTGAGACGGGAATTCGTTGGAACTAAAGGAGTTAAATTAAATGTTCCTGTGAAATCCCTAACAAAAGAAATCAAAAGAATAAGAAACAAAAGTGTATAGTCTTTACATGTTAATAAGGACGGAGCTAGACAAAGCTGGATTTAACTCCCAGCCGGCAATGAAATGAGATTTTAGCAGTATTTACGTGAACAGAGAGAGCGCTGATCTGTACTGCGAGAGAAACCTCATTAGGGTGGCAGTCTGTGCCTGTAAGGCTGTCGTATCAATCCTTCCATCTCTCCGCACCCACACAAGTTCTTTTATCTATAATTTAATATCTGGATATATGTGGATCTAAGAGGAAACTTGAAACATGTGGGAGGGTGTATGGAAAGTGCTTCTACCTCCGACAGCTGATAAAATGAATTGCAAATGTGTCTGTTCGCCAGAGATATCCCTCATCTTCAGCAGTCCACAGGCAGCTGGAATAGCGCGGAGCAGAGAAATGTGTAATCATTGCAACCAGGACAGACATGCACAGTTCTCCCTGCCTGTACGTACAGTATTCACATGCACGGGCTTTACTGCCCAAAATGTAGAATTATAGAGCATCGAGAAAGAGACGTGTGGATGATAGGAATAATGGTCAGACTGGATACACATTTGACATTTTCCAATGTTGCGCTAGCGAATTAATAATTTGATTCCCTTTTAAATTTCCCATAATTCTGTGCTTAGTGAATAAAGTACATATTGTTTCATAAAGAAAAGTAATAAACGGCATACGGAGCTTGCTTATGCAAAAACATAGAAAATGTTACCCAGTGAGCAGTGAATTGGTGAAGAATGCTAATTCTAAGCTGATATACCTGAATTTGTAAAAGTTTGAGGACTGGCGCAGCACACATGGACACCCAATGGCTGTGTGTGTGTGTGTGTGTGTGTTTGTGTGGGGGTGACTTAGCTCATCATCATGACCATTTAAATTGAAATAAGTGGTCTTGGTAGCTGAAGGAACTAAGTCTCGAACTTGCCACCAAAGGGAATTGTAAATTTCACCGTACGGCGCAATTTCGGGGACAGTTCGTCTATTCGCCAAGCTGTCAATTCTCCAAATACTGGCGACTTGACGGTGTAAAACGGTGCAGTTTGGCGATCTTCGGCAGCAGTGAAATTGTCCCATAGAGAAGTAATTGCTAGTCTATTCACAGAATGCCGAACTGCACAGAAGTGTCGACGAAATGCCCAAATTTTCAGTGACTCCGTTTAACAGGTTTAAACAGGCGAATCCCATAGGATTCAATGTAAAAATGTTATATCATTTTTATTTTTTTAAAAGACCGTTTATTCTCTTCATTTCCAGCAAAAAGCTCTTTTCTTTTTTTTAAAGACGCCTTTTTATATTTTTTAGATGAACTATTTGTTTTCCAATTTTTTTAAAAGGAGTTTTTTTAAATTCTGTAACAGACCTTTTTATTCTTTTTTTTATATGACCTCTTTTAGGAAACATTTTAATGCATTTTTATTGGTTTAAACACCTATTAGGAGAATATGAGAGTTCATTTTTTTTTTCAGTCCAGTGGATTTTGCCAAGGCCAGTTCGCCGCTCTTTGGTGGTCTTCGGTGCTATTCGGTGATGTTCAGCAACCTTTTCATGAGGCCTCGGCAATCCCATCTTCGGCACACTATTGTGACCTACGGCGAATAGTGAATTCACTGTAGTTTCGGAGAAATGGAAATGCTGAAGTGCACCGAACTGAGAAGTGATTTGTGAGTAACCGCTACAGTTGTGAATTTGATGTGAATCCAGTTACAATGAACAATACCCTGGCTTACAAAATGAAAGGAAAGTCGCTCTCACCTGCACAATACGAGTATATATCGTGATAGCTCAAACCACCACGTGGTGCAACAATAAGAATAATACTTGTATTCAGGAATAGTCTTTCTTCTGTGGCTTTACACTGATGTCAAAGAAAACATAACAACAGAACACAGTGTAATATTGCAAATACAATCAGTATAAATAAACCTGGTGAAAAAACTGCCCACACTCATGTTGCAGAGCCTATGGAATCCGTTTTGGTAAGCTTGGTGCCAGCTATGGGGTGGCACAGCCCTACTTTGTGGACTGGTCCGAGGTGTTCCATCCTCAATAGAATACAACGACTGCATAGGATAGCATATCCCAGTAAATATCAAATATCATAAAATTGAGGATTCGGGACACTCACCAATGTTGCAGCCTAGAAGTGAAACCCGGCTCAAGTTTGTGCACCTGTAGCAACTTTTGGGTGGTGTCAGGAGGTTTCAGTAAATGTGCTATACAAGGTTAAAGAGGTTAATTTTAACACTGGTTTATTTAAAATAACTGGTAAAAAAATAAACACTTAAAAGAAAATGATATATATTTATTAAGTTAAAATATATTGAATAAATTGAGGATCTGAATCTGATGACACTTGAAATAGACTCCTATCGCTCCACAATTATGTACTTTGTAAATGGATGGATTTCACAGAACTCCGCATTTTGTCTATTCACTTTGAAAGTCTTATAATCAAATTCTGACCATATAGACCCAATCCAAAGCAACAGAATTTCCTGCTACGGGTTTCTAGTTTCCAGCATTCATTATCTCCTCTCCAAGCCTGTGATAATATGCTAAGCGTCAGATATTGATTGACTTCAGTCATGTTTTGTAGAAAATGTTATTTTTGGTCATGGCGTCAATCTGTCTTCTCCTAATTAAATATCACAACATAAATGCAATACCAGTGATCTTGGCTACATTCCTTCTCTGTCAACACATAAATGAACAAAATAACATGTGTGTGATAAAGCAAGAGGAAAAAAAAATTGATTCTCCAAGGGTAAAAATAAAATAAAATAAAAAAACACAGGGATTCTGATATCACATACACTAAATGCAAAAGATACAGCCACATGCACCTAATGCTCGTTAGATTATGTAAATATCATATGTATTAGTTTGGGTATGCTCATTAGTTTACATATTTCAATTTCCTCTGCAATATAATTAAAATTGATATATAAATTGGTTTTCAGAAATTTCTTGAGTGTATACAGGGGAAACACACGTACATCACCTGGGAGCATGATTCAGACATTTAATTTAATCTTTAAACTCCCAAAAAACTAGCACAGGGCTCAAAATTTCCACTCGCCTACTCGCAATTGGTGAGTGGATATTAAGTGAGGGTGAGTGGAAATGCACACGCAGGCAGAACAATAAATTACTTTGTGCTGCGTATTCTGGCAGTGCCACCGTGCAGCCCTGGCTGCTCAGTGGCATGATCATGTGCCTAACCAGGCCCCGCTCGTCTCTGTCACTGGCAGGTGGGTGGAGAGGAGAAACACAGAAACATAGAAAAATGTCGGCAGATAAGAACCTTTCGGCCCATCTAGTCTGCCCAATTACATGGATACTTAACCTGGATTTATCTTTTGCTTAAATTCAATTACTGTTTTGGCCTCTACCACTTCAACTGGAAGACTGTTCCATGTATCCACCACCCTCTCAGAAAAATAATGCTTCCTGATGTTACTTTTAAACCTTTGCCCCTCTAATCTAAGACTATGTCCTCTTGTTTTGCTACTTTGTTTCCTTTTAAATATACTCCCTTCCTCTACCCTGTGGATTCCCTTTACGTATTTAAATGTTGCTATCATATCTCCTCTGTCTCGTCTTTTTTCCAAGCTGTACATGTTAAGATCATTAAGCCTTTCCTGGTAACTTTTCTCCTTCAAGCCGTACACCATTTTAGTAGCCCTTCTCTGAACTCTCTCTAAGATGTCTATATCCTTCTGGAGATACGGTCTCCAGTACTGCACACAGTACTCCAAGTGAGGTCTCACCAGTGCTCTGTACAGTGGCATGAGCACTTCCCTTTTCCTACTGCTAATACCTCTCCCTACACAACCAAGCATTCTGCCAGCATTTCCTGCTGCTCCATTACATTGACTACTTACCCTTAGATCCTCTGAAATAATAACCCCTAAATCCCTTTCCTCTGATTTTGAGGTTAGGACTGTATCAAATATTCTATATTCAGCCCTTGGGTTTTTACGTCCCAGGTGCATTATCTTGCACTTATCTACGTTAAAACTCAATTGCCACAACTCCGACCATTTTTTTAGTTTACCTAAATCATTTGTCATTTGTCTGATCCCTCCAGGAACGTCAACCCTGTTGCAAATATTTGTGTCATCAGCAAAAAGACATACTTTTCCATTAATACCTTCTGCAATATCACTAATAAAAATATTAAAGAGAATGGGTCCAAGTACTGACCCCTGAGGTACCCCACTGGTAACAAGACCTTGCGCCGAATAAACTCCATTTACCACAACCCTCTGTTGCCTGTCACTCAGCCACTGCCTAATCCATTCAACAATTCCCTGCCTCCTCGCTCTGCTCACACTGGGGTCTGATGTCTGGGTATTAATGTCATTTTTATAACTTTATTCTAAATAAACCCTTTAACAGTGTAATTTCATAAGATAATTTAAGGGTGTGTGTTTTGGGGCAGAGTTAAGGGCTGAGTAGGGGTTAGGTGGAGCAACTGGTGGCGAGTAACTCTTATTGCCTGGTTAGTAGTTGGGACTTGAAATTTTGAGCCCTGAACTAGCATATGAAGCCACTTTTCTTACATTTTTAGTTCTATATTAGTCTGCCCCCTGCTGAGAAACTAAATACTCAGAGCTGTCACTCCTGTCACTCTCATTTACTGTAAAGAAGCTGCAAGCAGCCTCACCCTCACTGTAACAAAATTTCAACAACCATTACGGTGGCATTATGACAGCCAAGGAGAGGGCAGAATACAGGGAGAGCTCTGGGGTCGCTCACTCCTGTACAGGGATAAGATTCATTGGGTTATAATGACTGAAAATCCTTGTACTTTACAAATACAAGGTGTTGCTGTAATTTCCATACACAGGCTTTATGCAGGCACATACAGATATTACAATATATTCTATCGATGGCTTTGGAAGAAGTTTTGCTAATAATCTCATTCCGAATAAAAAATCCCCATAAGCAACAGATCTGATCATTCTTATTATCTGTCTTTATCTCATTTACTGTATTTGACACAAAGGCCATTTCAGCCTGTCTTTTAACAATGCAGACACCATCTAGAGTTCAGAACCTTCCAACTCAGAAACCTTTCTGTAACAGACATACAAACACATGGAAAAGTGAAATGAATCCATTTTTTTTTTACTTTTTTTGTTATCTTAGAATAACAATTTAACAAAGTCGCCTTTTTACCCTATCAGGGATATTCAGAGAAAGGTGAAAGCCAGGAGAACTGAGAAGAGAACAATCTAGACCAAAGGGAGATAAATTGGAGAATTATTCTGCTTTGGCTATTTTGACCTAGAATTTTCACTTCTCCAGTCAGATCTCCTGAGTTTCACCTTTCTTTGAATAGACCTGTATATTTATATGTTCACTACACATCCCAAGTTTCAAATAAATGCTATGATATTTTTTTTTCAACAAACAGTGCTTGGTAGTGAAGGGGCCAAGCAAATGGGGAGTATATTTAAAAACTTATTCCAAAGTGTGCAAAAACAAATTGGAAGACATATGGAAAAAAAACCAGAAAAAAAAGTGTCACAGTTCTGTGCAAATTAAAGTATTTGCAGAATCATTTGACAGGTCTGTTGGACCTTGTTTCCAAACCAGCCGGACACTAATTGTCAAAGGGGCCTAGGGCCAATTTGTATCACTTAATATAAATCCAATCTCAATGTATTATAAATTCCATTTTGCGTAATTCAGTGAATGGCATTTTTATTGAATATGATATAAATATTGGCCTCTAGATTCTCATAAAGTATTCTGAATTTTGTCATTCCATCTAAAAAAAACCCAGAAAATTCTGCTTTTCAAACATTTTTAAAAATTGTACTTGAAAATTTGAAGGCTAATTATATACTGTAATTTACATAGCATTGTAAATGAACATCATTAAGTCTACCTTTAATTTTACATTTCCTGTTTTTATAGTACAATAATTGATGAGATACTCACATATCATTAAATTTGCATTGTGGCATATACAGTAATGAAACAAAGATTATGAGTTCAACAAAGGAATACAATGGTCAAAGTAGTAATGTTGCGTGCAAGGACCAGCGTTATTTGACTTTAAAGCTGTTTATTGCTATTGAACACTATCAGGGTTATTCAAAGAGAATCGAAAAGTCACTGCACGTTTGGTGACTTTTCATTCCCTGCAATCCTTTCATTCCCTGCAATTCCCTGATCCTAGTTCGCCGACCCTGCGGTGTATTCAGCAAGCACCACAGGGCTGCCGTACTGCAGGGAAAACCCACCGCAAACCCGATGAACACTCACCGAACACTCACCGAAACCTGCAGAAACAGCTGCATTAACGCCGATCACAGCGCAGAGCAGCTGCCGGAAAAACCCGACACGCAGACGAACGAGGTTACAAAAAAAAAAGGACACTTGAAAGTTTGAAATTTGAAACGCAGTTTGCAAAAAAACTACTGAACGAAAATACCTGGAATTTACATATAAGATCCAATGAATGATAATAAAAAGGTCTGTTACAGTAGAAAGAGAAGACGATTTACGAAAAAAAACAGGAAAAAAAGTTTTGCCAAAAAAATCCCAAAAAGCAGATCCTAAAAAATCTATAAATAAAGAGACTTTTTACAGCAGAATATTATAATGAACGGTTTATTAGATATTGGATTAAAATGGGAATATTTTTTACATTGAAGCCTATGGGATTCATGTGAATAAATCTGTCGAATGAAACCACCGTACAGCAGGGCATTTCGGCAATTTTTCACTGCTGGTTTTTGTTCTCTGAATAGACGAAGCATTGCTTCACTATGGGGAATTCACTGCCCTCGAACAGGCACCGAACAGGCACCGTATGTGCAGGCAATTCGCCAAGAACTACCTACTCTGTGAATAGCCTAATGGCCAGGAATAGCCTAATGACCATTTCACTATTCAGTTACCTTTTCGGGGCCAGATCGGCTCTCTTTGAATAACCCTGTATGTATTCGCAAATTAACAGCAGATTTCTTTGTTCCCTGCTGGTTTTAGCCATTGATCATCAAGTTGTTACCGAAATAATTTATTGAGATAAATACGTGTTTAATTATGTGCTCGATTCAGATAATTGATAGATGATTTACAGGGTTATTCAAAGAGGAATCAAATTCCACAACCCTGCGGTGAATTCAGCATTCAGCGAAGGGTCCCCGAAGTGCAGGGAAAATCCACCAAACGCATCTGTAAAACCGACGCACAACTGCCAATTCAAATACAAAAATCGCAGCAAAAACTGCCGAATCAAAATCAGAGTGAAACTAAAAAAAAACAGAACGCACCCAACGATCCACTACAAAACCACCGATCGCATCCGAAAAAAGCCAAACAGAGCGCCGACCAGCTGCTGTAAAAGCCGACGAACGGGGTAAAAAAAATAAATAAAACCACTGCAACTTTTAAAAGCTGTTTGAAAAAAAACTACTTCATGAAAATGCCTGAACATTAAATATAAAGTGCTATGAATAAAAAAAATGGAAAAATGTTTTCCTGAAAAACACCCGAAAAATGCCTAAAAGATCCTAAAAATAAATAAATCAATAAATAGACTTTTTACTGCAGAATAAAATAATAAATGGTTTATTAGATATTGGATAAAAAAAGGGAATATTTTTAACATTGAAACCTATGGGATTCGCCTGATTAAACCTGTCAAATGAAACCACCGAACGTCAGGGCATTTCACTGAAATTTCTCTGCTGTTCGGTGCCTCTGAATAGATTAACCATTGCTGCTCTATGGGGATTTTACTGTTGCCAAAGATCACTGTATTTTGCTGGCAGTACGCCAAAATGTGGCGAATTTACAGCTTTTGAATAGCCGAATGGCCTGAAATTACACCGTACAGGGAAATTCACTGGTGCAATTTCGTGGCCAGTTCGGCTTTCTTTGAATAACCCCATTAGAATTGATCTATCAGGGTTATTCAAAGAGATCCGAATGGCTGCCGAAAGGGAACCGAACGCTGAAAATCAGTGTTCGGTTACCTCTCTTGGCCATTCGGCTATCCAGAGAGTAGGCAATTCGCCAAATCCTGGCGAATTGCCTGCACATACGGTGCCTGTTTGGTGCCTGTTCGAGGGCAGTGAAATCCCCATAGACAAGCACTGCTTTGTCTATTCAGAGAGCAACAGCCAGCAGTGAAAAGTTGCCGAATTGCCCTGCCATTCGGTGGTTTCATGCGGCAGATTTATTCAGGCGATTCCCATAGGCTTCAATGTTAAAAATATTCCCGTTTTAATCCAATATCTAATACACCATTGATTATAATATTCTGCAGTAAAAAGTCTCTTTTATTTATAGATTTTTTAGGATATTTTAAGCATTTTACGGGAATTCTTTTTAAAAAACTAATTTCCAATTTTTTTTAAATTTTTCTTTTTAAACGTTACTTCTTTTTTCTGTAACAGCCCTTTTTATTATCATTCATTGGATCTTATATGTAAATTTCAGACATTTTCGCTCAGTAGTTTCTTTGCAAACAACGTTTCACTTTTCAAACATTCAAGCAAACTGTTTTTTTTTTCACTCCATTCGTCTGCGGTGTCGGGTTTTTCCGGCGGCTGCGCTGCGTGTGATCGGTTCCTGCTCGGGTTTTTCTGGCGTTTTCGGCGGGGTTAATCCAGATGTTTTTGCGGGTTTTCGGTGTGCCTTCGCTGAGTTTTGCGGTGAGTTGTCAGCGGGTTTGCGGTGTCTTTTCCCTGCAACTCGGGGACCTTGTGGTGCTTGCTGAATATACCGCAGGGTCGCTGAAATGGGATCGCCAAATCGAACCGAATTGAAGAGAACGAGAAGTCACCGAACGTGCGGTGACTTTTCGGTTCTCTTTGAACAACCCTGTATGAGTTCTCAGTGCTTTGTTTTGTTCACAGGGTAATCCAGACGAGGACCACTTGCTCAAGATGCCTAGAGGAGTACCCACTATATCCTCCTGATGAGGCCTAATAAGGCCGAAACGATCGTCGGGGGTTGCTGTATCTCTCATGCAGAGGAAGCTTCATGGCATTTCAATTCTTCTGGTTCATAGCAGTCTGATTTCTATATGGACAGCCTTCTCTATAATGGCACCATGAAGCTAAACTCTTACGAGACCTAAATTGGGGCTCATAGTTGGGCAGGCCACTAGAGAGGCTGCTTGTTCTCAGGAACCGCAATGCTTTATTTGCTCACTTTAATGCTTAGTATTTTACTAAACAATTTTAAATCTCAGTCCTACTTGTGAGCTGCATATGGTAAGTGTATACTATCAGGTTTATTCACTGAAAGGTGAAACTCAGGAGAATTGATAGGAGAAGAGAACAATCTAGACCAAATAGCCAATATTGAAAGTGAGATAAAAGGGAGAATTTTTCTGGTTTGGCCATTTTAACCTAGAGTTTTCACTTCTCCTGAGTTTCACCTTTATTGAACAGACCTCTATATTTAAATCACGCAGGCTTAATAAAGCCAATAAAGGTGAATTTTATGAATTAGAGTTTGCGGATTAGGCTATGGTCAGATGAACGCATTCTGTGCGGACTGTGCGTCCCTGCACAACGGACGTACTTTATGACTGACAAGGTAGTGGCCACACACAGTCCGTTTTTGTGACTGACTTTTTTTGACTGATGTAGATGGAAAATAAATTAATATGAAAAAACATTTTGTCCGTCAAAAATGCTGGAAGTGAAAAATGCAGTCCGCCTGACTACGTTCCATCACTCACACACAAAGCTATGCGGACGTTGCGGACGTGGCGCACTCCGCACATCCGTTCCAGCGGTTTTACGTACTTGCGTCCGTTTGCCTTGTCCGTTGTGCGTCCGCACTTCTGTGCGTCCGTACTTCTGTGCGTCCGCACTTCGTGTGGGTCTCTAGTGATCATAATTTTATGCTACGACGAACATTAAAATGTGCGGCAACACGGACGTGATCACTGCGCTCGTCTGACACGGGCCTTATTCCTATCGGTCTATCCTCCGTGTTAATTCTGATCTTGACAATAGATGTGAGGTTTTTGAGAATGCTGGTCTTGTTAGAGCAGGAATTATGTCACTGCATTCATTGCTTTTGAGAAACTAATTTCCAAAATATAGTTTTCAGCTATTTTGGCAACAATAACAATGCGAGTGAAAGAACCATCGAAAAAGCATTATGCAATATGTAGAAAAAAAATATTTTCAAGCTTTGTACTGAAAATGTGCAAGTAATTTGAAAATTTGGCATGCGTGTGCGGATAAAGAAATGTCAACAAATGAAAACAGAATAAATGGGCCATGGCCAGCTCTTTAGGGAAAATATATTTACAGCCAGACAAAATTGTAAGTTAGATCAGTAATGATATCTTTGTTCTGCACATATTTTCACTTTCACAGTAGGATTGAACATAGAATGCCCTATGGATCTATACCCAGTAAAGTGATGTGATGGTGTCATGATGGTAGAACTGGTGTGCAGCCGTAATGGTAGAACTGGTAGGCATACATCCATGTTAAAAAGGTAAATGTCAGCTTGGAATTCAGTCAAAAATAGATAAAAACTGTCTTTTATTGAATTAAAGAAGAGAGGGGTGCTTTAGTGAGAATCCCAGGCTACTGACTGAAATGAAAGAGAGAAAGCATGCATCACCCAGAATAGTATAACTACAGCATCATAGGGTTACAATTCTTGATGTTGTATAAAAAGAGGGTCACATTTACAAGTTAAAGAGACAATTGAAACAAAAATTGAGGACGGAGCGGAGGTCAGAGAAATTTACTATTAACCCCTCCTGTCTCTCGCCTTAGTCTACCCCCTTTTGCCTAAAGTGTAAAGCTAATTATATCCAACTCAATGCAGAAGCAGCTTGCAACCAGCTCCCTGATGATTGGTGATCAGGAGCATTGAGAGGCATCTCTGGTCAACCTGTGACTCCTAAGTAAACTCGGTCAGGAAAGCTCTTTAGGGACATTTGAAAGAGAACCTTCAGGCTGAGGCAAGACCTACACATTGTAACATTGACCATGGACAGCCAGGAGAAGGATTCTGAGTATGACCATTAAATCCATTTATATACATTCACTAGAATGACCAAGGCAGCTAAAGTGACTCTTAAATGGATATCAAAGTAGGCCAACCAAGATGACATGCGACATTCAGTCAAGTTCTTCAACCTATTAGTGCCAGTCTACCATTGATGTGGTGTAGAGCATTTCCAATAAGTAGGTATTATAGGCTTAGAAAGTTAGGGAAGATAGATTGCATGTCAGCGTCGAGTGATTAAAGTAGATGGTTGAGGTCACTAACATTTGTTTGAAAACAAGGTAGAGGTCCATAATGAGGCGGATTTGTGGCCAAATCAAGGTTCTTTAAGATGAGGTTGAAGGCTGTGTCTAGTTAAGTACCAGAAGTCCAATGGGTTATCCAGCAGCTTCCAGAAAAAAAGTTATTAATGGAGTATTTCTAATCTGGAAATACCCATTTAATTTATTTTTATTTATTTGAGAAAGCAACGTCTTTTCATAATGTGCTCTTTGTTTCTAACCCTTGATGAATTTCTCTTTGCGGCCTAGTCCTGGTTCACCTGGAACACCTATGGACTCCAGTGAGTGGAAGCTTGCGGCTGCGCTCAAGCAATTTTTTTTCACTTTTAGCTAAAATCACGTATTTTCTCCTTAACCCCTTCCCGACCACTGACGTACCATGTACGTCCTGCACACGGGTCTCCCTCTGCTTTAGAGGGGCCGGCGGGCACGATGACGTCACCATGCTGTGTGGTGAAGTCATCGGCAGGCCCCCCCGGCACCTGCATTGAAAACAAGGAAGTGGAGGGGGGGATCCTTTGGACCCATCTATCTCTCCGTCCATGGCACCTAGAAAGATGCTTTTTACACCGCTGGAAAGGGGAGGGTATAGCATTAACCATTTCGCTGCTGGATCGCGATTTAAACCTGGAGGTGGCTGACCATATGTGTGAGGATGTCAGTGGGCCAGTTAACCCCCGAGCTGCCAAGGGGAGATAAGGGGATCCAAATGATCCCCCTATCTCCCGATCTGTGGCAGCTAGAGGGTAGTGTTGGACATCAATGGAAAGGCCTGATCATGGCCTGACATGACTAGGTTTGGTGTAAAAAAAAGCTAAAAATAATATTATTTTTCTTTAAACAAATAACTTTTTTTTGTTTTTTTTTTAAAAAAAAAATTGTCTGGGGGGGTTTAGTTAAATAGGACCTAGGCTGTCATCTAAAAATAATGAGCATAAAACGTTCAGAATGAGCTCAGCGCACATAGGTGAACTGGATCAGCAGTGAAGGGGTTAAAAAGCAAAAACATGTAAAAATTGGGTATTTCTGTTCTCGGGACAAAAGTTTGAAACTATTTAGCCGGGGTCTTTTTTGGCTGTTGTAGATTTTGGGGATTAAATTACGAAAAAGTGTGTTTTTTACCATTTTTTCATCATATTTCATATTTGTTTTTATAGTAAATTATAGGAGACGATGGAAATAATGGTATTTTTAGAAAGTCCATTTAATGGCGGGAAAACAGTGTATTATATGTGTGGGTTGCATAAACGAGTAATAGGAAAAATTTGACCTAAACACGAACAGTGCAGAAACGTAAAAACAGCAGTGGGCACTAAAGGACAGATTTGTTTAAAACAGCCCGGTCACTAAGGGGTTAATATACAGTACTGGTTTCTCATTCTTAAAATTTTTAACAAGCGTACCCTATAGAATATATAACCGCAAAGGCTTGCATAATAGAATGTGAAAAAAATAACCTTACACACTGTAGATGATTGAAATATTATTGAAAAGTCACATTTCTTTACATTTTATGTTATAGCATTCTGACAGTACGTGACGTATACATATAATAATGATATATTATGAATCTGCCGTAAAAAAGAATATATAATTTGTCCGGGTTGTTTAATAAAACATGAGTTCAAATCGCATTTAAAGATGATGAGCACAAAACGGTAAAAATGAGCTCAGCACACAGGGGTGAAATGGCTCAGCGGTGAAGGAGTTAAGATAAAAGAAGATAGTGGTACCGTAAGCACTTTTTGGTTAGAAATTCCTTTAAAAAAACATTGTAATATGAATTTACCTTGAAAGACTGCTCATATCATTATTCATACTTTCATATATACGCAGGAAAATTCTTTCTCTTGATACACTATCCATATTTAACACCGCTGTGCGTCTTAGTGCATTGTACGGTCTTGTGAAGTTCCTCTTTTTTGTCACTTATTATGGTAATTAAAAAAAGTCTAGAAGTCTACTGAAAAAATGAAAAGAAATTTCGGAGCTCGGAAGGGTTAGAGGAAAGAAATGAAGCTTTAACAAACTGAGCACACCTTTTAACATAATCATTTAACACTAATTGTTTGTATCATCACAAAGCAGCCAAAAAATGGAAATCAGCCTCACTTAATGAAGCTAAATATTCATATTGCTGGAGACAATGCTAGATTCTGTGAAACAATGTATTACAGAAATTATCCTAATGAATAAACGGGGTGTACTTCTCATTACCGCAATCGTTTTATGCGTGGAATATTTGCATATTATTCCCATTTACATGTGGGTTAATTTTCAAGCAAGCAATTTGCAGGTTTTCCAGGCAGGCTCTGTCAACCCTTCTTCTCGGTAGAATGGGGATGTGTGAGTGAAAAGCCTGGGACGGAGTCCAGCTCATTGCAATTATATCAAGGACACAAGCTGCGGACAGGGGTGTTCGGCTGAGTATGGCTTGGGAGGACACCATCAAGCCTGTGCCAGAAGACACTTCATCCATTGACACGTCGAAGGCTTGAGTGAGATTTTTTTGGACAACGCAAAAGATCCACCAGAAAGAAGAGTGACTAGAAACGGAATATTATTTTTGGAAGGAAAAAAATCATTTTACAATGTATTCAACTAATTTCAGGCAAAAAAACTATTAAATTCATCACTTGCCACTGTCCATCAGTATATTACAGCTGACATTAACAGGTATTTAAGCTGAATATTCTTTTAAAAACAAATCATAAATTCCCAACATTCCATAGAACTGTTACAGACATCTTCTAAAAACTAAATCCAATGCCTGGCAACCCTTGTCCTTGAGTAAATCTTAAAATGAAAGGTACTCTACAAATAAGATGAAGGTATCTCACATCCCTGACAGGGTTATTCAGAGAAAGGTGAAAAAAAAAACACTGGTTCCTGACAGTAGTTTTCTGTTTTTTCCTTGGTAGTTAAGGGGTTAATGTCCCATAATGTCCAAAAAAGTTATATATGTATTTTGATCAGCTGTAAGTTTCTCTGATAATTAGTATTTAGCATCTAACAGGGTTATTCAGAGAAAGGTGAAACTCTGGATAACTTTTGGAGAAGTGAAAATTCTAGCAGGTCTATTCAGAGAAAGAGGAAAATCAGGAGAACTGGCAGAAGAAGAGAGCAATCTAGACTAAATAGCCAATTTGGAAAGTGAGATAAATGGGAGAATTTTGACCTAGAATTTTCACTTCTCCAGTCATTCTCCTGAGTTTCACCTTTCTTTGAATAGACCTATAGGTCAAAATAGCGAAACCAGAAAAATTCCCCCATTTATCTCAATTTCCAAATCATCTATTTTGACCTAGAATTTTCACTTCTCCAAATGTTCTCCAGACTTTCACCTTTCTCTGAATAACCCTGTTAATTACCACACATCCATGAGTTGTAGCATCAGCTTTGCTGTCCTGGATAACTATACATTGACATTCTGATTATGCCTTATCCAAAATAGCAGCAGATTGTTTTGGAATTTGGAAAATTTGCATCTATATGAGATATCTCACGGATAAGACCCTAGTCGAACATGAAATGTATTTATGTTACATATACAACTTATATATAGACTAAAGATAATTTTACAAAATATTTTTAATAATTTTGTCCCCTGTAACATAAGGAGTGGAATGTTACACTTGTGCAATAGTGCTGGTGCATAACATGTTTTTGGTTCTTGGAACTTTTCAGATTTTTAGATAAGGGGTTCTCGCCCATACCACGTTGCTTAGAGAGTTGTCCGGCAGTATCAAAATAATTCTAAAACTCACCAACAAAAGCAAATGGGAAAGGATTGTGTGATCAAGAGAGGGTGAACAGGATGGGGATACGATACATAGGATATATTCTGGATGCCGAAAATCCAACCCAATTTAAAAATCATATTAAATCGATTGAATTATCATTATGCCAATACATTAACATTTTAAACATGATTTCTTAGTTTACATCAGGATGTTTGTCTGTGCATTAGTGAATCATCCTGAATTTAGCATTCATTCTCTGAAAGCAGCTCCATGCTTCATTATTAGTTATTTTTCCATCACGATGCCCACAAGGGGTGATTATCAAGAAATCCGTACCAGTTTAATTAGTAGTAGACGGTCAATCAAATGTGCTACTCTGTTGCATGTATTTGCTGTAAGATGACAGTGTTTATATATGTCTTTATTTTTTGTTTGATATGCAGTAAAAAAAAACGCAGTGTCTAAACATTTCACACGAGAAGCTATCACAGTAGCAGACATTTAAATCACATTTATAGGCTTCAAGGATGAAACTTTGTTACATGTTGCTAATCTCCTTGAACTCAGTGGCTGTTAGCATGTAGATGGTCTCACTTATGAATTACGTGATGTGTTTTCAGGCAACGTGCAATGAGCCGGCCTCGGCATTTACCAATAAACAAGTCAGGTTTTATGGAATCTCGCTTTAGCTATAATTAAAATATGCGCGCACATAGCGTTTGCAATGGCGGATCATTGGCCCAACATGACTGAACTCTCTGCTAAAAGGGGTTATGGTGTAATCAGGCGAATATATATATATATATATATCACACTATAAATGTGTTTAATGTCAACTCTCAGGCACCTGTATACATACCACACTCAAGTAAATGCCTACTGAGGGATTTTATTGGTAGTAATAAGGATGCACAGTCAGGAATGATTTCTGTATAGGACAATTAGGCCAGGGCCCCAGGGTGCAAAAGAAATAAGACGTGAGGTTAAAATTTACGGTTAGCGAGACGCTTTGATTTGTTCAGTGTTCACCATGTGGAAAGGAATGAGAGGTCATAATCAGGAGTACACATCTCTTGTTAATGTAATGCTGAAAAAAAATAACGAATCGAGTCTGGCGGAGATTTATAAGAATTGCTTTACATTTAAACAGTAACACTGCTCACAGTTTATTGTTATTTTAATTCCTGCACAATGCGGTTAGGAGATTGTACAGTGTGTTTCCTTGGCATGGCTTGTATTTTGATACAGATAAAGCTGTCTGTGGGTTTTGTTTTTATAGAAGGTAAGGATGTGGGATGCTCATTACATAATGGATCTATTCACACAAGTATTGCTTTTTCCTTTTTTTAATACATTGTTAAATCTTGTTCATTGTATTGATTTGGCCATTCAGAATAAACAAGCTTAAAGTATACAGAGGGGCCCAAAAAATATATACACACTTCAACGGCTGTTATCTATACCATTTTTAAAAACCCCGTATTGAATTATGGCAGCAATGTGAAGTATAATGATTCCTTTAAAGATATCAGTAGCTGCACCATTGTTGATATCATCATGTGACCGTCAGAGAGTCAAAGAAAGCGGCGGAGGCACGCTTGACTTTCAAGCAACACAAGGCTATTTTGAAGTGGTATTGTAAATTTGAAAATGTTTGTGACGTTCAGCGACATGGGCGATGTGAGTTTGGACCCCCTACATGACTAACAATCGCACAAATTAGTGATGAGTTCGAAACCGATGGCACTGTGTGTGATGTGCACAAGCAGAGATCTAGGAGGCGCCACATAGCAACCAGTCCTGCTTACTCGGACTCGGTGTGCAACAGTTTACACACTCAGTCAAACAATGTGCACATGAGACAGGAATTAGCAGATCGAGCATACAACACATTCTGATGAGAGCACATTGGAAATTTTACACAACATGATTGAAGATGACCCTGATCAGAGAATGGAGCACTGCGAGTGGTTTCCACAAATGGTACACAAAGATGTGGACTTTTTACCGAAAATGGTGTGGACTGCGGAGGCGCAGTTTAAACTAAATGGAACAGTAATCCGTCATTGTGTTTATCGGGCTCCAAAAAATCCTCACATTCATGTGGACAATGCAGTCAATTAACATGGGTTCAATGTCTGGTGTGGACTGTCATCCAAGGGTTTAATTGGTCCATTCTTTAATGAAGGCAAGGTACCTGGTTCAATGGACCTCAACATGCTTCTCACATCAGTTTACCGGCCATTCCTGCGTTTTATGTGGATGTGCAATTTTACTTCCAGAAAGATGGCGCACCACCTCACTACCACCGAGACGTAAGAGCCTATCCCAATGACATTCTGGCAGGACGTTGGATAGCACGCGGAGGTGCTGTTTAATTCCCTCCACATACCCTGGACTTCCCTCTATTTCTCTCTGTGTGGAACACTAAAGAATGTGGTATACTGTAGAAAGCCACCTACGCCGGCTGCACTACGGGAAGACATTGAAATATCATGCAGAGCAATCCCTGTAGACACTCTAATCAAAAGTATCTGGATGCTAATGGTGGCTACTTTGAGCACCTAATGTGATTGCAGAATTCAAACATGACTTACAGCTGCCCTTTGATATTTATATAAATCTAGTAATAACATTTTTATGCATATATTTTCCTGTTGAAGTGTGTATACATTTTTTATGCTCCTCTGTATATGGTAAGGCCATAAGGCCTGTAGTTGTGGGAGGGGCCTTAATGGTATTGCAGTCTGTGGTATGCTACATTCTCAGGATGTACCCTCCAAATGAACAGCTGACAATGTGACCTGTACCACCTGCGGGTACAGCCCACAATACAGCAAACTACAGTTATATGGTACAGCCTATGACATGGCATATTGCGTATGCAGGTAGTGATGGGCTGAACACCCCCGTGTTCGGTTCGAATTCGAACACCCAAAAAACTTTGAGGTGTATGGGGGTTCGGGTACTGCCCTGGGGGACAGGAAACAATGAAAAAAATTTAGAACATTTTTAACCCTTTCAGCTGAGTGCTGAGCCATTTCACTGCTGTGCGCTGAGCTAATTTTTGCCGCTTTTGCTCATGTTTAAATGCGATTTGAAGCCATGGGAAATGTTTTATCACCAATGAGTGGGAAATGTTTGACCAACAACGAGTCGGAAATGTTTGACCAACAACGAGTGGGAAATGTTTGACCAACAATGAGTGGGAAATGTTTGACCAACAACGAGTGGGAAATGTTTGACCAACACACAGGACAGAGAATACCTGAAATAGGCCAGACGGTATACAAGGATGCATTCTAACACAAGCCCAAATCGATCAGTGTTACAGTTTTCAGGGATAGCTAAAACGGTACACAAGGGGTATCTATCATATAAGCCACAAATCGATCAGAGTTAGAGTGGTTAAGGAATAGCCAAGGACTGGTACACGGGGGTGGTTCTCATACAAGCCAAGTAATAATGGAGACTGAAAAATCAACCAAGTAGTGAATCGCCAGGAGACACTCAGCACTGAGGGAAGCAAACTCCACGACAGGGCAATGAGCCGGATTATGCTGTCTGTATTTAAACCCGGCGGGCACATGTCATCATGCCACGCCCCACCTCCTGACCAGCCTACAAACTCTGGAACTCCTGGCATCCGGCTTGTCAATGGCACCGCCGGGTGCCGGGTCCCCCTCTGAGCCCCAGGCATGACAGGTACGCTCATACACACCACACATTACTGTGAGTTCTATTGCTGTGGAACTGTGTTATGTCCTTTTTTGTTTTGGAATCAAGCGAAAAGCTGTTACGGATTGAGGAAGTTTACAGGGGGCCCCATCGTAAGGTTCAGTAAGGGGCCCCATCATTTCTGATGGCTGCCCTGTATGCATCCGGTACACGGGTCAGTGCACCCAAATATTGGGCCTTTGGTGCCAGCTAGTGCCTTCACACCGTAACCCCTCTGAGGTATTGTGGAAGAGTGCAGGGATGGACCGTGCTGTCAAATATTAAAATGATATTAATCTGGTACACACGTCAGTGGCAGTGCACCCAAATATTGGGCCTTTAGTGCCAGCTAGTGCCTTCACACTCTAACCCCACTGAGGTATTAGGTTTAAGACAGTTTATTTGTCACGAGCTAGTAACACATAGTAGCACTTAGCATTGCACATTATTATACTGATTGTTACCGATGGAGATATTTTGTTAATAGATGATAAAGAAAAGTACTTTGTTAGTGTTTGTACGCTACTTTTCAAATTTATTAAAATTGTTATATTATTCCATCAATCATAGCAACAAACTAGACAACACAATAATAAATAAAGAATAAATGATAAATAATGGGAAAGGGAAGAGAAAAAGAAAAGGGAATATAAAGTAAAAAAAGTGAAAATAAAGATAAAGGAAAAGGGAAAGAGAAAAGAAAAAAAAAAAAGGAAGAAAAGAAAAAATATTATTATTCCATTAATTATAAATTATAAATTAGGATTAAATCAGCATTTAGTACACGCTATTTCTTAAATTTATTAAGACTAACATATTTTTATCAATTACTGTAACGATTTTAATAATAAAAAGCAGTACACTTTATTAGTGAACTGAGTATTTCACCATGCAAGGTAAATCAATATTCCACTAATTACAAATTTAAGAAAAATATAATATAGCACTGAGCACAGCTAACCACTATTTACAATGTGTGTCTATGGGATCATTAACGACAGTTTACATTTAAGATCACATATTTATCCATAAATCGATGGATATATTGCATTAGGAACACACTTTAGTCACAAATATAGTGATTTTTCTTCTTAGGATCCATAATTGATCCTATATGCTTCCATTGCATTATATCTAATGACCAATGGTTTTTTCGTTTTCATTTACTGCGACATTTTTATAATCACTTATATGTTTAGTTAGCCAATTAGGAACACCTCCCATATTTTTATAAGTCAGCCGTTTACAATGTAAAAGATCGATTTACAGTTTTTCAAGAAATCGGTTTTTCCTTTTTCCACTCTAAAGATACATATTTTATTCGGAGTATGGCTTTCTCATTTAAGATTGGGTACAGTGCATAAATTCATATAATAACTGTATCCCATTGCTTTCTCATATGACGCTTGGGAATATATGTTAGGCGTTTCGGGTTTCGGAATTTCGGAATTTTCACGAAATTTCCCGATTCGTGTCTTCGGATTCGGCCGAATTTCCGAATCGGATTGGACCCGAAAACCGACAAATCCGAAAAATTTTCCGAGCCGAAACGAAAAATTTTAGGATTTTTCGAATGGACTTGAAATGTGTCAAATCGAAATTTATTTTTGCTCTATTCATGATTTCGGTTCCATTCGTGATTTCGGTTCCATTTCGGTAATTCTGGAAATCGTATATTTAACTATTATCGGTTATATTGCTGATTCTGTAAATTTTGTATTTGTAAATGCATATCACTTGTTTCTTGTGGTATTCGGGTCAGTTTAACGTTTTTTAAATCGTTTTGTTCATTTTTTTTGTTCCTTGGCTTTCATACCATTTTAATATGATTAAATAAAGTTGTGAAATGTATATTCATAAGAAAAAAAGGATCGTTATTTAATAAAAAAAAAACACGATAGAATCGCCAGAATTATCGTATCGACAGAATAAATTATCGGATCCGAAAAACAAACCAAACATTTATTATAAAAAAATATATAAAATATAAAAAAAGTAAACCATAGTAGTTTACGTCAAAACGAATAGAGTTAGACACTTTGAAACGAGGAGAACAGACGTTCCGAAAAAACAAAAATTTCCGAAATCACGAAAAGTCGATACAAAAAACGAGCAAAGTGACCCGAAAACACGAAAAATGGTCGATATTCCGAAAAAAAAATGTACACGAAAAACGAGCCGAACCGAACTGAATCGAAACAGAAATCGGTCGAAACGAGCCGAATCGAAAATTTTAAACATCCGAACAAATCGAACCGAATCGAACCGAAAAAAAAATCAGTGCACAAGCCTAATATATGTTTACTATCGAAGTAGAGAGATCACAATGCCGTGGAGCCGATGGAACGCACTGTGAAACGTGGAAGTTGCGCATTGCGCCTGCGCAAAATGGCGCCGCATCGGCGGAATGTGGAGAAGTTCCAAAGAGAGGCACAGAATGCACACCACCTGCAGATTGACGACATGTGGGATCATTTGTATTTTGATTTGTGAGACTATAACAACATGCTCGGAAGTTCTAATCTAATGATACCAGCTGATGAAGCCGTAGCTAGCGGCGAAACGCGTCCTGGACTTTTATTTTCATTTTTAATATTGTTAATTTTAAATAAACCTTTTTAGAACGAGTTCCAGCATTCCATCTGTTTTTTCTTGGATTTGACCACACAAAATCCATGGGCGTATATCTTGAGCTTGAACAAGCTCCAGCAAATGTGAGTTGTCACTCCGTTAGGAGTTTATACATCTGAGCTGCCATATTTCAGATACACACAGAGATTTGTTTCTGTTTTACTTTATATTTCCCTCGCTGTGAGAACTGTGAAGAACTGCAGATAATAAGGAGTGGGTTACCTGAGAACATTTCAGAAAAACAACCCGCAGGCGTTTATCCACTCAGAGCCAGTGTTGGGGCTCTTGACTTGTGAGTGAATACCTCTCCATCATATATATATATTATACACCTTGTGCGAGATATACTGCACCAATGTAGTATTGTGTTTTCTTTTTTCCCTTATATTGAACCCATACGGAGGAAACCACCACAAGAACTGCCCAAACATCCCTTGCGTTTCATTTCGCGCTGACCAGATATGTATTCGATTCTAGTGTTTTTCTTGGTTTGGGGGAAACCACTGATTCTGGTTAAGCTGGGTATTGGGCGGTGACACGTTCTGGCGCTTACCTTTGTTTCTATTGTGGAAGAGTGCAGGGTTGGACCCTGCAGTCAAATATTGAAATGATATGCACCTGTCACATTCAAGTGCAGAAAAATTGTGTCTTGCACGACACCGAGAATCTAACAGGGTTATTCAAAGAGATCCGAATTGCGGCCGAAAGGTAACCGAACACTGAAATTCAGCGTACGGTTACCTTTCCTGGCCATTCGGCTATTCAGAGAGCAGGCAGTTCGTCCAATGTTGGCGAATTGCCTGCACATACGGTGCCTGTTCGTTACCTGTTCGAGTGCAGTGAAATCCCCATAGAGAAGCAATGCTTCGTCTATTCAGAGAACAAAAACCAGCAGTGAAAAGGTATGTTTTAGGATCTTTTAAGCATTTTTTGGAATTTTTTTGAAAATGTTTTTTTCTCGAACTTTCCACGAACGTCTCGTAAAGTTCGAAGTTCGCGAACTTTCGAACAGCAGATGTTTGAATCGAACTTCGAACCCATCCCATCCCTATATGCGGGTACACCCTGTATTTTTTTTTTTTTAGAAGCTATTATTTATTGCAGAGACATTCATAGAAATTGCGTAACAAATGAAATTGCAGTCCTGTTGACAATGAAAAGATTATGTTAAAAAAAAAAAGATCAACTGTTATAGCAAAAAGTATCAGCTGGGTGGAATGTACTGGCTTCTTGGAGTACAGGTAACATCTCTGCTCTATGACTGCGGAGCCCATGGAGACACAGGTTTGAAGGGCTACTAAAATGATGTACGGCTTGAAGGAGAAAAGTTACCAGGAAAAGCTTAATGATCTTAACATGTACAGCTTGGAAAAAAGACGAGACAGAGGAGATATGATAGAAACATTTAAATACGTAAAGGGAATCCACAAGGTAGAGGAAGGGAGTATATTTAAAAGGAAACAAAGTAGCAAAGCAAGAGGACATAGTCTTAGATTAGAGGGGCAAAGGTTTAAAAGTAACATCAGGAAGCATTATTTTACTGAGAGGGTGGTGGATACATGGAACAGTCTTCCAGTAGAAGTGGTAGAGTCCAAAACAGTAATTGAATTTAAGCAGGCATGGGATAGGCATAAGGCTATCCTAAATAAAAGGTAAATCCAGGTAAAGTATCCATGTAATTGGGCAGACTAGATGGGCCGAAAGGTTCTTATTTGCCAACATTTTTCTATGTTTCTATGTTTCTATGAATCCCGGCAAAAGCCCCTCTCCAGTAAGCAAAAACGTTATCTCATGTGTAATAACAAAAACAGGCAATAAATTGCCCCTACTTGTGCACAAATAACAAATTAAGGCATACATACACTAATTAGCCCTGTTGGACAATTAAACAAACTGTCCCTGTAAACTAATCAATCCTTAACATCAATATGTACCCACAAAATCTATGCTACAACACTATAAATCAATCCTAAATGCTCTATAGCCTAACACATAGCACCTCATCCCAATAATAACACACTTGCTTAATGGACAAACCCATACGGCACCGATCATTGATGTCAATAAACATTACCAGTAGACACCGGTATCATTGACATCAGAGCAGCAACACACGCAAACACAATAACATAAACCGCATCCTTACTACTTATTTACTCCACATTTGATCACTTAAAAACATAACTCACTCAACACATGTCCCCATGGACATAAATGGATGGGAATCTATAAAGAGAAGTTACAGTCTAATACAAACGGCGAAAGAAACACAGGCACCAATATCATTCCCCAATATAATGTCAAAACTCATTGAGGAGAAGCAGGAGGGTATTTAGACGTGGTGGCTCCTGCTACAGGAGTTTTGGATCTTGGTTTTAGATTGCTAACTTCCTTCCACAGATGGTTCTATAATTCGGCTAAATAGGTGGTCGACTGATTCCTGTATCAAACGTATGATGGAATTTGAGTGGAACGTCAGTTTGCATTCTGTTATTCCACACAAATACGCTTCCATATTCACAAACAGCTCTTCCTCTACTAAGAAAGAAAAGCTTTCAATAATTCAAATTAATTTCTGCATTTTTGTTTTGGGTAAAAAGGGACCTCTGACTGGAGGCTTCCCTAAGGGGCTACAAAACTCTACTTTCTACTATGGACCCTCGCATGATGAGCTGTGAACTCTGTAGGTGTTACAATTTTCCTGAAGTATGGATATCTGTTTTATTGAAATGGTATATTTCGGATACTTAAAATAGTTAATAGTATAATTTACCCTTTAAAAATAATTCCTCTCTATGGATATCCATATAATCCATCCTGTGGATAAATTGTTGGGAGCTGTCATTCCATGAATGAGTTTTTCCATGTATCTTATCAGGGAGGGTTTTGGAAGTTGAGGTTCAGTTCGGACTAAGACCTTCTGCTGGACATTTAGGGCCATATTATGATCTTCACATTCAAACGGGGACGCTAGGAAGGAAAACCTGTGCCTGCAGGTTTCTCCTTAGCATCCCGGGTTTTAGCGTGATATTATGGGGCAGGAGCTAATCCAGCAGCCTGCCCTGTAAAGTGGCGCTAAGCCTCAGGATGCTCGAGGCAGCGCTAAGCACCGCCCGAGCATCCCCTCCATGGAGTCCATAGGACTCCATTGAGGCTTACACTGCCGCTCACATGACCTGCAGGATCTCGCCTCATGCAAGATCCGGCAGGTCAGAGTAGTGATTGCGGAGGGAGACTGGGGGTCTCCCTCTGCCCAGTCTCCCTCTGCTCCTCCGGCCACAAGCAGCGGATCGAGCCGCCATTCTCACCGCGAGATGAGAGGTAAGTATGTGATTTTTGGTGTTTTTTTAGCTGCTGCTGACTTAACCTCTGAGTTAACCGCAGCGGGACGTAATTAGCGTTAGGACTTTGTAATCACGAGTATAGCAGTACGTAGTGATACCTTATTTTATTGGACTAACGTTATATTTAAAAGACACGCTTTCAAGAGTCTAACCTCTCTTCTTCAGGTATGGAGCCATACTAATCAGTATCCTAGAATTGAACATTAAGACATTAATGGGCACATGGGTGGGGGGTTAGATGTCGTTAATAGTGAAAGTCAAATGGTATGTTCAAAATGGGAAAACAAACACATGAGAGATCTTTGTAATCCTAATGCTAATTAACACTTTGCTCTCCCCATGTTAAGCATAGGGAGCGTAGAGTACAGTAACCGCGCGCTGAAAAGCGCAAGACCAGAATCGTTTGGAATGTAATCTGGTCGGCCTGCGCTAGGGCCCCTTAACCTAACGTTAAGTCTCACACGGCTGAGTGCTAACATTAGCGTGAACTTTGTAATATGGCTCTGAGTCTTTGAACCTGACTAATACTCTTATTACCTTGACCTCTACTTAGGTATTTTTTTTGATGTGATAATTTAAAGTCTTGTCTTTTTCCTGCACTCATGTTTGTCAGAGTTTGCTTGAATACATTTTTTTTTATTACCTTCACCTTTTACTGATCCTTTAGGTCAGACTCCTCGTTTTGGATTTGTATGGAATATTCAGGACACCCACTGTCGTCCTGATATGATTGTCCCACTATGCCGCATTTATCCCATTTTTGTTTTCCAACAGTGCTCTCATGCAATGCCTTTTATTTGCTAAATAAAGCAGGTGCTTAATCCCTTTAAATTCTGCAATCTACAGGCCGTCCAAAACCCATAAGACTCGCAATTCACTGGCGTTCCAGTCCACGCATGTGCACAGCCTGTGATATGATAAATCCAGCGGCCTGTTTTTTTCCCTCTGAAGAGCTGGTGTCAGCCTTTGATAAATCCCCCTTTGTTGCTTATCTTGCACAAGGCACAAACACTTAATAATGTTGAATAAATCTCTGCTGGCTTCCTTTCAGGCACAGAGAATTCCATGGTCCCGCCATAAATTCTCACGTCCATAATGTTTTCATTGGCTTTAATTTAGCTCTAGGGTTTGCAGGTCAGGAGAACTAAGATATGGAGAGGAGAAGGCATGTGTGGGGGGAACAAATAAAACCGGTGCGAATGTGACATATAAAAGAACTCATCAAATAAGAATTAGTGTTGGAGGCTTGTAGTCATATTAAAATATATATTTTTTTTCTTCTAAAAAAATCTGAGATCGCCAACCTTTCTCGCTCGGAGACTTCCGAGAGGTGACTTGAACAGCGTAGTTTCATGTTATGTATTCATACGGCATATGCAGTATCTTTATCTCTGTCGACAGCGCTTCACAGCTATAATAGAACAGGGAACATAATGAAAATTTGAGCTTTAAACAGGAAAGCGGACTTTCACAAAGCAATATCTTATAAAGACAATAGGGGGTTATGTAGAATGTGGAAATTGAAGGTGTGATTGCATATTGTGTTATGGCAAGTGCCCGTACAATGTGCCAAATACAATGTCTGATATGAAAGCAGAGGGCACGGGTTTTCTATAAAACAAAGTCTGAACATGCCAAAACAAGCATTTACGTATGATTCAATTACTGTAAATGTAGCCATGTAATTGTAATAATTTAGGGGCAGATACATAATCCTCTGGTGAAGGGTTTAGAATTCATCAACACCTACAGGGTAATTCAAAGAGATCCGAATTGCTTGAAAATCAGCGTTCGGTTACCTTTCTTGGCCATTCGGCTATCCAGAGAGCAGGCAATTCGCCAAATCCTGGCGAAATGCCTGCACATTGCCTGTTCGGTGCCTGTTCGAGGGCAGTGAAATCCCCATGAAAAAGCACTGCTTCGTCTATTCAGAGAACACAAACCAGCAGTGAAAGGTTCCCCTAATGCCCTGCCATTCGGTGGTTTAATTCAGCAAGTTTATTCAGGAGAATCTCATAGGCTTCAATGTTAAAAATATTCCGGTTTTAATTCAATATCTAATAAACTGTTCATTATAAAATTCTGCAGTAAAGAGTCTCTTTATTTATAGATTTTTTAGGATATTTTAAGCATTTTTCTTAATTTTTTTTTAAAAGTCCGATTTTTTTTTTTGATTCTTTTTAAGTTTACTTATTTTTTCTGTAACAGCCCTCTTTATTATCATTCCCTGGACCTCATATGTAAATTTCAGACATTTTCGCTCAGTAGTTTCTTTGCGAACAGCGTTTCACTTTTCAAATATTCATGCAAACTGTTTTGCTAATCTATTCACTTCACTCTGTCTGCGGTGTCGGCTTTCTCCAGAGGCTTCGCTGCGGGTGATTGGCTCGTGCTCTGGTTTTTCCGTGGTTTTCAGCAGGTTAATCCAGATGTTTTTGTGGGTTTTCGGCATGCATTCGCCGGGTTTTGCGGTTCGTTTTCGTCAGGTTTGCGGCAGCTTTTCCCTGCAATTCGGGGACCCTGTGGTGCTTGCTGAATACACCGCAGGGTCACCGAAATGGGATCAGCAAAAGGAACCGAATTGAAGAGAACAAAAAGTCACCGAACGTGCGGTGACTTTTCGAATCTCTTTGAATTAACCTGCTAGAAATACAGGGCACTGGATAATATATATGTTATGGGTAAAGTCTTAAAATGTTGATAAACGTAGGATTATCTGGGTAAAACTGACATTAGCCAGCAGCGGGCACTGTTACCTGGTCTAAGCTAACATTATCATTTGTGTGATGGAAACCCACTCCTTCCGTCTGTCCTGGCTCTCCAGACACCCCCTTACCAAGATCAGCCCGGCCGCTGAGTTGCTCAGAACTCAGTACCTCGAGCAGCCTAATCTGTAGCTCCAGACCCGCTTGGTCTGATCCTCTGCCTCTTTGAATTTCCAGAAGGCCGCTCTGTGCCTTCTGAGGGTAAATTGTGGGTACCCGGAATGAGACACCAGACAAGCTGTATGTTCAAACAGGATTCTGACTTTTATTGAAAAACGCCACTATTTATGCTGAGGTCCAAAAGGTATAATTTGCATAAACCAGACCACTGGAAGATGAACTCTGATTACATTTAGATTTTAGATATTTACAGTAAACATTTGTTAGCATTCAGTTATCACATACATTTGCATAATCTATTGTTCCAATAGATCAGATTACTTTTTCAGTCAAACACTGCCCCAGAATCATGACTTCTTAAACAGATAACAAAGAGAAACCCTCTTGCATAATCACACATTACTCACACATTCCACCCAAAAGAGGGCATTGAAAATATCTTCAGGTTGCATCTTCAAAACACATCTCCAAGTGCCCATTCACATACAGTAATAAAAGTACATTTAAAACTAAAGCAATTTACAATACATTTAAAATCACACCACGCAATATAACTGAACATAAAGTATTTCCAAAGCAAATGTCTGTGTCTTTTGGGTTTTTTGCCCGGAAAATAAAAGACTTGGGGTTTGGGGTAGCGGGGAGCGCTATGTCAGTTCCATGAAAGTTTGTATGTGTAAACCTTAGCGATAGGTTAACGGAGTCTAGCATTTGACCAACAGATTACCTGCCTCACACTAAACCCGTGAAAAATCCTGTATCGGTGACAGCGTTTTATTGCGCGAGTTTACTGTACTTTGCGCATCCTATAGTTAACATGGGGAGCGCTTGATCTCTTCTTTAGCGCTTTGTTAACTAACAGATTCCTTGCTGCTAGCGCTAATTACCGGAGGGATGTGCAACGCAAAGCTTTAGCTGCTGCTCAAACCAGGCTCTAACTCCAAAAAAAGAAAAACAGGTCCAAGCCTAATATCAACAGCCTATTTAAAAGAATGCAGCACAGGTGTTTTGGATGAATCACATCAAAAAGGACTGTATCTGATTACAAGCTCGTTAATTCAATTGAACAATGTGCTTTATGTGCCGAATGTAATAACCCTGGTTTTTCAATTAATAAATGTCGGGTAGCTGCCAACCCAGATGTAACGGGCTGCGCACACCAGTGTACAGGACATAGAGCCCCAATCAATATCTAAATGTACCTATTGATTTAATTTGTCTGTGAGATGTGTGAGGATCCCCTGCTGAGCGATTTACCTGTGTGACCTAGATACAATAATGCTTCCAACATGTATCCCGTATCACTAGGGTGACCTTATCTGACATGTTTCAAGGGACACATGTTGCTATCATAGGGGAGCACAGGAAAAAATGCTGGCCTGTAACATGTATAATTCATATGCCACAGCAGGCAAATAATGGCTGGTCACCTGGGCTTCCTTTTGTATTTCTTAACTGTAGCATATGGATCATTCTACATGCTAGAAGGTAGCACTTTCCATGCAATGCCCATTAGGGATGTGCGTTTCGGGTTTTGGAATTTCGGAATTTTCACGAAATTTCCCGATTCGTGTTTTCGGATGCGGCCGAATTTCCGAAAATTTTTAGATCCGAAAATGGCAGATCCGAAAAGTTTTCCGAGCCGAAACGAAATATTTTCGGAATTTTCGAATGGACTTGAAATGTGTCAAATCGAAATTTATTGCTCCGAAACGAGAACAGATGTTCTGAAAAAACGAAAATTTCCGAAATTACGAGAAGTCGATACAAAAAACGAGCAAAGTGACACGAAAATACGAAAAACGGTCGATATTCCAAAAACATGTACAATTCGGAAAAACAAAAATTTCCGAAATTACGAAAAAGTCGATACAAAAAACGAGCAAAGTGACACGAAAATACGGAAAACGGTCGATATTTCTGAAAACATGTACAATTCCGAAAAACGAAAATTTCCGAAATTACGAAAAGTCGATACAAAAAACGAGCTAAGTGACACGAAAATACGAAAAATGGTCGATATTCCGAAAAAAAATGTACACGAAAAACGAGTCGAGCCGAACCGAATCGAAACAGAAATCGGTCGAAACGAGCCGAATCGAAAAGTTTAAAAATCCGAAAAATCGAACCGAATCGAACCAAAAAAAAAATCGGTGCACAAGCCTAATGCCCATCAGCATGAATTAATTATATGTGTCTCTTTAACCATAGAACTTTTATTCTTGCATGCACACATAGCTTATCCCATAATTGCCTGGAATACAAGCAGGTCTTTATAGTGCTTTTTTTTTCCAATGTGCAGTGAATGAAACCACGGAACAGCATGGAATTCCGGCAACTTTTCCCTGCTGTCTTGTGTTCTTTGAATAGACGAAGCATTGCTTCTCTATGGGGATTTCACTGCCCTCGAACAGGCACCGTACGTGCAGGCAATTCGTCAACATTGGCGAACTGCCTGCTCTCTGAATAGCCGATTGGCCAGGAAATGTAGACATACGCTGAATTTCAGTGTTTGGCTACATTTCGGCGCCAGATCAGCTCTCTTTGAATAACCCTGTATATATTCCAAATGCTAACAGGTTAAAAATCAGTTTGCGTTTGGTATCTTGCACTTTTCAGAGCGAGTTTACTGTACTTTGCGCTCCCTATACTTAACATGGGGAGCGCAAAGTGTTAATTAGCGTTAGGATTACAAAGTCCTAACGCTAATTACGTCCCGTTGTGGTTAACTCAAAAGATAACCACAGCTTGGAGCTGGTGCTAACTGAAACGGCTTCTGCGGAATCACTCAGCACCAGCTGAAAAACCCCGTTAGCGTCCCCGTTTTAGTGCAGGGCAGGTGACAGCGCCCTAGGAGTTTCGACCCACAGAGAATCTCAGACACTGTCCTCTAGTTGTGGAAATTTATCTCACTGTTTATATTGTCCAACATTCAGATTACATATTGATATTCCCAATTAAAATGTCAGGCCGTATGCATGTGAAATGACATTTCCCAAGACCCTGTACAAAACTCTCCAATGTGGCCCTGCAGGTTTAATAACACGTTTCTTCTCCGCTGCCTAAAGCCAAACATCCATTCTTTTTGACAATTAATCTGCGTCTGAGCCTCCTAATAAGCTCGATAACAAAAACCTGCAATTAGTCATTGTTCCGACTTTTCTGTTCTTTTGCAAACAAAGAGGAAATGGACATTTCCTGCTGCCCTGGACCCAACAAATTGAGTATTAATTATCTCAATGTCCCAACACAGAGACACGAAGAGGACAAGGAAAGATGCCGCAGCCTTTTCCGAACTCGTGCCAATCTACACATTCCAATTTAAACAGCAAAGAATTTTCAACTGAAAATATCTGCTCGGAAAATAAAATGGGTAATTAATTCAGAAATGAAGTTGCAACATAATTGGACTTTTTCCTGGCTTGAATCCTGTTTTTTTTTTCCCTCTTCTCTCTTCATGTTGCAATTTAAGCTTAAAAATACCGACCTAGAAATTGGAGGATATCTCTTTTGTTGAAACACTTATTCGCTAACTATTATTTCGGAGGAGAAGGAATTGTTTGGCCTTCGCGAGGAGATTTTGGCTTTCTGACAGTGAAGAATAGCTTTTGCCACAATGTTCAGAGAATAATTCTTATAGGTTTAATATGCATGAGCGTTATTACGTGGTTATTCTCTTGCGAGCCTTGGACTTGTGCAGATGGAGAATCACAGCCAAGAGCGGTTTGCAAACGATTTTTTTCTAGTGCTGCAAAATATGCCAACTCAGAAAAAAATATAAAAATACGGCATTATGTGTTGTCATAAACAATAGCTCTATGGTTAACCATGCTGTTGGGAATCTTTTAAGTAAAAGCGAATGATACAATAGACACATACAGGGTTATTCAAAGAGATCTGAAGTGTGGCCGAAAGGTTAACCGAACAGTGAAATTCAGCATACGTTTACCTTTCCTGGCCATTCGGCTAATGCTATCCAGGGAGCAGGCATTTCGCCAAATGTTGGTGAATTGCCTGCACATACAGTAGCTGTTCGGTTCCTGTTCAAGGGCAGAAGCAATGCTTCATCTATTCAGAGAACTCAAACCAGCAGTGAAAAGTTGCCGAATTGCCCTGCTGTTCGGTGGTTTCATGCGGCAGATTTATTCAGGCGAATCCCATAGGCTTCAATGTTAAAAATATTCCCGTTTCAATCTAATATCTAATAAACCGTTGATTATAATATTCTGCAGTAAAAAGTCTCTTTATGTATAGATTTTTTTGGATCTTTTAGGCATTTTTCGGATTTTGTTCGCGAAAATTTTTGTTCTTTTTTTTAAAATCGTTTTTTCTTTTTTCTGTAAAAGACCTTTTTATTATCATTCATTGGATCTTATATGTAAATTTTAGAAATTTTTGTTCTGTAGTTTCTTTGCAAACAGCGTTTAACTTTTCTTTTTTTTTCTTATATTCAAAAATTTTTGATCACGCAGGATCAACATATAGTGACTCAGCAAATAGTAAAAGAACAAACTAAACAGAGAACCATATAGAAATGGGACATCCATACAATAGACATAGAAAGTATGTAACAATATCCAGCAAGGGAACAAAAGGGGACACTCATAAGTACAGGTCAGCAGAATCAGAGAGGCGGTGTAATACAAGCCGATGGGAGCCTCCCCAGAAAAAAAAAGGGGGATGGGGCAGACGGCAGAAGCCACATCTGTGACGTTCCTGGCTCACTCCCTAGGGAGGCCATGGAAGGACATTGTCACAGGGCCCGGGAGCCTGAGGGCCAAGTATGAGGCCATGGTGAGCGCCACAATGGCACGCCTCAAAGCCACCTGAAAAATGCCGCCAAAAAAAATTAAAAAATATATTAGGGGGCCATCAATAAGTCAGCAGGGAACCACCTCTCTGTAAAACAAGGTCCACAAGAGTGTCCAAAGGGAAAGGGGTGTCCTCAAAGTGTGTCTCCGAATAGAATAAGAAAGGGGGGGATAGTCATCTTGAAACACAGAAAAATAAAATGGGGGGGTTGTCAGCAGAACATAGTAATAAAAGTAGGGGGGGAAGTCTCAATGGGGTGTGTGGGGTCTGGCGGAAAAAAGGGGGGGATCATGCCGTAGTCCAACAACGTAGCAGATCCAGTTGCCTCAGCCTGTGTCCAGCCATAGTGTGTAATGGGCAGCACTTCCTGGCCTCTTCCTCCTTCGATATTCCCATCCAGTAGCCAGGCCCCAGAGTGCTGCGGTCGTAGCCCCGCAGCTATATCGGGGTGCATTCCACAGCACTTCAGGGGAACAATTAGTAGCACTACGGAGCTCCACTGCCACGTACTGCACCTGGGGATCATCTGCAGGACACCCGTAGATCTCCCCCGCAATCTCCACCACAGCGAGAGCCAGGCCGTCCCCTGCATCACGATCATCTACTGCAGCAGGAGATCCATCGCTGCGGTCAGCTAGTAAGGCTGCCTCCGGCCCTGACTGGTCCAGGACCTCAGATCTCGTCTCCCGGCCATACCTCAGCACATCCAGCAATCTCTGCCAAGAGCCACACGTCAGTGGGCTCTCATCATCCTCTGGTAGTAGCCGTAGGCAATCCTCCAGATCCGCCAGTGCATCGCCCAAGTCTCTGATGGGGTGGCGGCATAATAGTCGCCTCCCCTCCACACTGACCTCCAACAGCACCCTCGGGGGGACCGACGCTGGACTCCGAAGCCGGGGGCCCTCCATCCTCCGAGCCTGCGACAGCCAGTCACCCGAGAGGGAGGCCTGAGAGACGATCCAAGGCAGGTCCGGGGAACAGGCCTCAAAATGGCCGCCGGCCGAGAATCTCACCGGGAAACAAGGCCGTAAACTCTGCTATGCCCAGGAGGGGGGACCAGACAGGCTCCCGAGCATTTGTCCTGGTGGCCAGCCCAGCAGGGACACCCGTGGGGGCAAGTCCAATGAGATTCAGGGTCCAAAACCACCACGAATAGCGATTTTCAGACGGAGCTCTGCTGATACACGTCTGTTCCCTCGAACGGCTAGCCACGCCACTGAGCGTTTCACTTTTCAAACATTCAAGCCTACTGGTTTTTTTTCCCAATCCATTCGTCTGCGGTGCTGGGTTGTTCCGGCGGCTGCTCTGCGATGTGATCAGCGGCTGCTCGGGTTTCTCCGGCGTGTTCGGCGGGGTTAATCCAGATGTTTTTGCGGGTTTCAGTGTGCGTTAGCCGGGTTTTGCGGTGAGTGTTCGGCGGGTTTGCAGCCACTTTTTCCTGCACTATGACGACCCTGTGGTGCTTGCTGAATACACCGCAGGGTCGCCGAAATGGGATCGCCAAATCGCACTGAATTGAAGAGAACGAAAAGTCACCGAACATGAGGTGACTTTTCGATTCTCTTTGAATAACCCTGATAATGTTCACTGATCCAAATTTATACTATGAAAAAGTGGCCTCTAACAGGAAGCATAGTTAATTAAACTATTATATTATACATGGAGAATGTTAGTTTGATGCTAATGGCTGTCAATCAAAAATAAAAGTATATCCAGAAGGCGCTTGGATCAGTATGAGAAGTCTGATGACAAAGACTTTCTTTATAGGTGTTATTATGAGCATTGACCCGTGGCTATATGCATGCTGAGCTGGGAATAGGTAGACATGAAGATAAAAAATGGTGAAGGCAGTTAAAGGGACGCTACTCGTCCTGACCACTTTACAGTTATAAAGTTGGCAGGATGTGAGGAGTCCCCTGCTTCTTCTGCCCACTCTCCGTTCCACCGATCTGGCAGAAAATGTTGGGTGGAAAAGTTAGCTCCACCCCACCCAATGTCACCAGCAGCCGGGATTTTTGAATTTCCTGGCTGCTGGTCACCAGATCAGTCACTAGTGATGTCATCAATCAGAGATCATGCCGACGTCACTCTGAAACTAATCATAGTAGCGATCGTTCTCAGAGAGGCAGCTGATCTTTCATATACTAAGAGGTGTTGATATGTTCCAGGTGTAACCGTACGTCATAAAAATGATGAAAACCGATGCTAGGAATTGACATTTTATCCTCATTTGAGGATCCACCTCCAGACACCATGTTGAGCGAGGAGTGAGAGATACCTGGGTAGTTATACCTTTTAATATTTAGATGTTACCCCACACCATACCAAGTGGAACAGTAAAATGCTGAGTGGTATGTAGTGCATTTGTTAAGTCAAGCTCTAAAAATGTTATGAGCAATACCACTGCCAGTAGACACCAATCTGAACCATTCAGGCCCAACATGTGCTGTGTGCAAGTAAGTGATAGAGAAGATGGACTATTTGACCATCTCCTTAATCTTCTATATATGAGTCAAAGCAAAGCAGTGGCTTGTAGTACAAATATCACAGGTGAATGTCAGGTCAATTTTTCCTGTTTTAACATATCATTTTCAGTGCAGTAATAGCATTTATTTGACACTAAGGTTAAAAAGATAGAAACTATGTAATCATCTGTGTGCGGGATGGTTCAAATAATCAATAACTCATAATCTCTATGTACACTTGGTAGCAGTAATTCAGCAATACCAAGAGGAGCTTTATTGATTGATGATGAGAGGCCACACAATAATTGCTGAGGCTCTCACTACCTTTCAACTTTATTTGGAGCCCATAACGTCGGCATACCAGAATGTGAACCTGTCATACAAACAATTTGTGCACATATCAACCATATTAATTGTAGTTGGCTAGTTTACTTTAAGTAACACAAGATATCCATTCTCTGGACACACCCAGTGCCATCCTGTGTGACGTTTTGTTATATATGTGGCTAGTTAGAAAATCCCCAAAGGAACACTACGACTGGATATATGCAAACATTTTTTATCCAAGTATCGAGTTCCAGTCATACTCCGCGGCTTATAAAATCAAAATGGTTTTGTCCAGAGGAAATATAGCACGCTGCCCAGAATGATGTGCTGTTTACAATATTACTCTGTTGTAGGAAATTATGCAGGAAGCAAAGATTTGTCTGCAGACGATAGGTTATAGAACCCATTTGTCTCTGTCGTCTGCCGTAAGGAGACATGAACGTTCTTTCACACTAGTTTATAGTCTGGACCATGTTTGTTGTACCTGACAATTATCAGACTTTTATATGAGTTCCACGAGTTCTTGTGTGATGAACCCGTAGGCTACAACTTCATTAGTTGGAGCAGCTTTCTTGCACGATACGCATTCTTCACCTTTAAAATGAGCTCATGACTAGGTACAGAGCTGCTCGGCAAAACAGTATTAGAAGTTGAGTAAATCATGTTAAAGGGACATTAAATTCTTAGTTGTATTTGTTTACAGCCAATGAACGTTATTGCATCCCTAAAACAGTATCACCCAAAACTGGAAAGCTGATGGGGCGTCTAAGTTCCACCCAACGACACAGAGCGCAAACCTGCATCCGCTAATCCCAAAAAAGAAATCCACAGCAAGAAAAATGGATGTGAGAAAACTGCATCTTGGACAAGCTAAAACACTGAAAAAAGTCGCTTTTTGAGATGCAAGATGACAAAATCCCGTAAAGAGTGTCTGTAAGAACATGTGTGTGAAGTTAAGCAAAAATGTAACATAACTTATCAAGGTTTACATTTTATATCAAGCTGTAAGAGCCAGTATTCTTTGTCGAAAAAGAGACAAGAACAGAAAGATAAATTGGAATAGCTTGCTGTTCTCAGTTTGAACCAGTATTTGTTGCTCTTGTACAAAATATAGCAGCCATTAATGTACATTAGGCAGTCGCTAATTCTGAGCCGCAAGTTAAGCTTGCAGCAAGGTCGGAATAGGAGTTCTATTTATTAAGTTAATGTTTAGATCTGAATAGAGCCACGAATGTGTTTGATTTTTTTTCTTACAGTATTGTTTCACACATTTTTCCTTATTTCCATCACTTTGTTGTGGGCCTGCCATTTTGTTTTTATTGCCAATGGCTCGATAAATGCTAAGGGCTTTCTCTGTTTGTAGTCAGACAGTGAAGCCTTAACAAGGAACACCATTCGATGGTTGGTGTTAACTATCAGACGATAATTGAAAACCTGATGCTCAGTCATTTGCCATTAGCATCTGTCATTTAACATCTGTATTCCAACCAAGTTACTATCTCAGCAGCTCCAGTCATAAGTACTTGTTAGGTGTTAAAATACAACACCAGTGGCACTAAGCACTGCCACTTTTAGCTCCAGACCAGGAGTCCATAGGACTCCATGGGGACGGAGATGAGTGAGTAAGGTCCAGGTGGGACAGTAGAAGGATCCGCAGAGGAATACTGGGATCTATTTGTTCCCAGTGTTCAGCTGCCCATGGAGTGAAGAAGTAGTGGATCATGCTGCTCTCAGTCTGCACCAAGGGATCTGATGTGAGTATGGGATTTAATGGTGGGCTTAGATTTATGTGTTAAGTGATTGTGCTGAAGCGCAATCACTTAACACCAGCCTTTTAAAATTTGTATTCTTTTTAATGTTATTCTTTTCTTTTTGGTTGGAATTAGGGATGTTCACGGCTGAAAAATTTGAATTGTTTCATTTAGTTTCATCTCGTTTTAAATTAATTTTGTTTTCGGAATTTCGGAACTAATTTCGTTTCATTTTGGATCGATTCAAAATTTTGTATTGATTCAAATTTCATATATCAATTCGATAATTGATATCAAATTCGAATTTTGGATCACTAAATAAAACCCCAATTATTCAAATTTTGCTGTTAGAAGACAATCTAGGGTTAAATATTAAGCTGTGTCACAGATTTTGTATTCGAGTCAAATTAAACAGTGAAACTAAATTAATTTGTTTCATAAAGTCGTTTGCTGACTATACTTGTAAGTTAAGATCAATTCGATAGTTGATATCAATTCAAATTTGGATCACTAAATAAAACCCCAATTGATCAAATTTTGCTGTTAAAAGACAATTTAGGGTTAAGTATTAAGCTGCTTGTGAAACAAAATTGTTTGCTGACTTATTACTTGTATTGTATGTATTTTAATTTAAGATCAATTCGATATTTGATATATCAATTCGATAGTAATATCGATTCGAATTCCGGAATTCCGGAACAAAAAAATTAAATTTTTTCTTTTATTTTGATGACACAGTGTATAACGAATTAAATAAATTAGTTAGATACCATTTTGTTTTGTTTCAAATTCAGATCCTATCGATTTGTTATCAGAGTACTTCCGAAATACAAATTATTGCATTTCGTTCCGAATTCCAAATTTTTCCAAAAATGAATGCACATCTCTAGTTGGAATAGCTTGTTCTCTATTCGGTAGGGGCACATTACTGTCTCCCATATGAAGTATAGGAGATGTTAAAGTACAGTAAGCAGGTGCTACATCCGAGACGTAAGCAGAGCTTGAGCCTGGGATGGAATAAACTGTGAAAAAATTATGGAAAGACCTTGAGTTGTTATGCTACAAAGCTTGAATGATGTGCTTAGCAGCAACATGGGAATAGGGCCCAAGGAGTCACATATCTTTGCAAAGGTGGAAAAATAAATGAAACGTTTAGCTGTTGGTTGAGAAATAAAACAGGGGTTTTATATAGTTTCAAATTAAATTGTTATTAATTAAATAATCATCCATTTCCATAAACATTGTTGCACTTGTGCCTTATTGATCCAGAGTCTAGACAGTCACATAGGACCATGTCCAAATAATTTGCCGCAATAGGCATTATTTAATAAATCGAACAAACTGAAGAAGAGAATAAACAGCAATTCAAACAAAACACATGCGGTCTGCACGTAATTAATTAAAGCTTTCCATTTTCTGTCTTGGAGGAGACATTTGACCCAGGACTTAATTTTAAAAGAAATCTCGATTTTGCTGCTCGTTTAATTATTATTTCCAGCTTTTACATATGCATCATTTCAGTAAATAGGAAAAAAATGTAGGTCAGGATTACATGCAAAACAGTACAACTAATTTGTATTATTCTGAATATTTTATAATAATTGTTATTGCTGGGTATTGAAAAGCTAGACCATCTGGATAGGGTTTGCTGGTGGTTTTTGTAGATTTGCTTTATAGCTTAGATAGCAGAGTGATTTTTTTTAACCTTTTCACTACCGAAATTCAGGTAACGCGATAGTACATTATAGTAGATTAAAAAACAATCCTTACTATACCAAAACCCCATTTACATATTGTTTTACAGCAATATTAGCATGTTACTGTAAACAAGCTGCAAATAGCAGGCAGAATCCTCACTCTAACAAAAAGTTCAAAGACACTGCTGCTTTACAACAGCCAGGAAGAGGGTAGAATACACAGAGAGCTCAGGGGTTACCTGATACTGTACAGCAGTAAGATTCAGGGGGTTATAATGACTGATAATCACTGCTACAAGGTGTTACTGTATTTAGCATACACAGGCATTTTGCCACATATAGATTTTGGGCACTATTACCTACCTCGCTAATGGGAAAACCCTGTGCCGTCAGCATGCCCGTTTTAGTGTGAGATTCCAGGTTAGGCACGACTTCAGTACTTTTCCCCGCACCCATACGCTACTCTGGGTGATACTCGTGGTACGCTTCGGCACTGCCATGAGTATCACCTTCTGAAGTCTATAGGACTCCATGGAGGGTTGTGCTGCCAAACCACGAGCCCTGCGTGATCTCGCTCTCGCTAGATCGTGCAGGGCCACAGAGTGATTGTGGAGGGAGACTGGGGACTAATTGTCCCTAGTCTCACTGCTCCCAGCAGCCGAAAGCAGCGGATCGGTCCACCGTTCAATCCACAGGATCAGAGGTGAGTATCTGAATTATTCGGGGGGGGGGTTAGCTGGTGCAAATTGATTCTGCAAAAGCGATCACCGATGCACTAAAGGATTTTTTAACTGTTTAGCATTGGAAGGTGATAGGTGTTGCATGCATTAAAGTCACTTATCCTGGCATTAACGCTTGCTCACCCAAATGCTACAGTTAGCGTTCACTAGGGAATAGGGCCCATTATTTTTATTTTCTATTTGTATTTTTTGGAAGCTGCATTACTGATAATCTCATTATGATTACTACAAATCCCCATAAGCTGGAGAGCTGACCATTTTTGTTAACCATCTTTATCTCATTTATTGCATTTGAAACAAAGGCTATCTCTGCCTGTGTGCTGATAATGAAGACCCCAGGCAAAATTGTGCAAGATATGGGACACTTAGATTCCTATATTTCAACAATAGTTCTGAATTAGATAAATAAATAAATGAAAAATTATAACTGAGCAAATTTACATTATTTTAATATTTAAATTATGTCGGTACAACAATTTTTGTGCAAAATGTCTATTTTACCCTATATTTGTTAACTTCACACACCACACTTCAAATAAATGTTTGTGATGAAAAAGAAATCAACAAGAATTGCTTGGTAGTGAAGGAGTTAAATATAAAATAAAAGCTTTAAAATAAAGTAGAAAAAATAAGAAGAAATTCTATCTCTAAAGGTGGACTGAAATAATGTCATTTTAAAGTGAGAGCAGTAATCCTGTATCTTTTCTAGTAGGCGCTGATGGGATAACATGTTATAGGGTTTATTAATACTTCAGAACAAGGAAACGTGTATCAGCGTTATCCATTCAATGTCTAATGATGATTTTTTTTTCTTTGCCTAACACAGTCCATGGGGATTGCTTAAGACGTACACATAAAAGTAATGATCAGCACAAACATGGTGCCCAAAATGTAGGACAAGGCATTTGGTCCAATTCAATAAATAATGAGAGACTTTCTGCAACTCTCGCTATTGTTAATGATACTGTTTTAACACTCAGGTCATTTATAACACTATATTCATTGGATATACTAGAGCTGCGTTCCTGGAAAATGGACCTACTTTCACTGTGTATTTGTGTAGTGATTGTCTTTGTGGCATCAAGAGAGAAAGGGAAGCAGAAATTGACAGAACAATTAGAACTGGTTGAACGTTTGAGATCTACAAAGTCATTTTCACATTCACCGCTGGAACAGGAAATGACCTCACAGGAAGTGGCAAACGTTTGCAAATCCCTGTTTATTATGTAATACACAGAGTTGGATATATTTATTGATTTATAAAGGATTTTACCATGAAGGATACATTGAGATTTCTCTCGTTTTCAAGTACGTCCTATATACAGAAGAGAATAACAAATTGTGCCTGTAACTGATTGATAATTGGCATATTGCCATGATTTCATGAACTCACTTGCAGTCTGTACATGGAATAAATATAATATCCCAGAGCAGTTTCCTGATGTAAAGAAATGCCAGGTAAGCCACACATTTCACACATGCGCATAAAATAAATCTTTCATTTCAGCTACTTTTCATTTTTGAAAGACTTTGAAAGTATAACTTTTGTATTGCTTGTTAACATAGTAATAAATAAACCAGTCACTATGGAACCCACCAATATACTGACTTGGATCCTGGCAGCGAATCAGGGCCTCATGACCTTGGCTCACTTTAAAGTGAGTTCTCTTGAAATTACAATCATTCTGCCTCTTCTTCCCCTGGCCCAGGCTCCCCATGTGACACACATGCCATGCAACCTGTATTAAATGTCATAATCTGAGTGACACAATCCAATAACCTGGAAAAAAAAGGGAACGTTCATTTAGGAACCTGTGATGCTTTCGTCTGATCCCAGCTGAGACGTCGCAGCTTCCGGTACTTATGTTACCCTTTCTAACGGTATATTGGAGTGCCTAGATTCTCTATGTTTCTTTTGAATGTTTCTATTAGGATTTTGGTAGGGTTCTAGTCCTAAAAAATAAGTGTGAGAACTTACCTAGACGTCTGCTCTGAAATTAACCATTGACATGCCGCACTTAACCTGTAATTCTACATTCAATGTTCCTGATCAACTTGAGCCCTGGATTTCTACCACTATGGGTTCCATGAACACAAGCAAACTCAACATGCAATTCTTGTGTACACCTCTTCCTTTGCTGATACAATAAATCCAAGTACTGGAATTGGTTCTAGCCGGGCTACATTGTGTATGTACAGGGTTATTAAGAGAGCTGCAAAAGGTCACCGACATTTTGGTGCTCTCTGATTCACTGCAGTTCGACGAGTCCGATTTGCTGACCCTGCGGTGAATTCAGCATTCAGAAAAAATGCTATGGAAAAAGAATAAAATCGTAAATATTAATTTTGCTGAAAAAATCCTAAAAAAATGCCGAAGAAATCCTAAAAAATAAATAAATAAAGAGACTTTTTACTGCAGATTGAAAGAATAAATTGTTTCATAGATATTAAATAAAAACTGGAATATTTTTAACATTGAAACCTATGGAATTCGCCAAATTAAACCTGCCGAATGAAACCACCGAACAGCAGGGCATTTAACTGACGTTTCTCTGCTGTTCGATGTCCTCTGACTAGATTAACCATTGCTTCTTTATAGGGATTTCACTGCCACCGAACAAGTACCACATTTTGCTGGCAATTCGCCAAAATTTGGCGAACTGCCTGCTTTCTGAATAGTTGAATAGTCACATACAGGGAAATTCACTGTTAAGGACAATTTTGGGGCCAGATCGGCTCTTTGTGAATAACCCCTTTGGTTATAGAACACTCGTTAGCATGAAGGGCTAGGTAGAACGAGAACTAGACATGTGCATTCGTTTTAATACTAAAACGATTTCGTCCGAATTTTGGGATAATTTAGTTTTCGTATTACTCAAGAGATACGAAACTGCTCGGTCCAAAAAACGAAAGAAACGAAAGGAAAATGCATTACATTTTAGTTTCAGTTCTTTTTGTAATATTACATTGATGAGTGAAGGAGACCAGCAATGATTAATGCTGGAGGATGTTCTAAGCAATTAATTAATGCAGGAGGATGTTCTATACATTATACAGAGAGGAGCATTTTTTTTTGAGCCCTTTAAATCCAGTGTCTGTGAGTGCTGAGATCGGCTGCTTCTTACATTATCTCTCAGTACAACAATGTATCAGGCTCAGCTGTTACAGTAACTGACTGCTGCTCATCACATTTCAGTAAAACAAGGAAATAATATTGTTATAACCTCATATAAAAATATTATTTACTAGTTTTACAGAAACTCTGAGCGCTGTGATGAGCAGCAGTCAGTTACTGTAACAGCTTTGCCTGACACATTGTGCTGAGAGTGAGATACTGTAACAAGCAGCCGATCTCAGCCCTCTGAGGAGCACCCACTACAATATTCATTGTTTCCGCTAGTTTTCGGATGAATGAAATTAGTTTTCATACTAAAGAACTGAAAACAAATTTCTTTAGCAACTAAATAAATTGCGTTTTAGGACGAATGCTTTCGTCCAAAACGAAATTTTGTGCTGTGCACATGTCTAACAAGAACCTGTGTCAGGTGTAAATAAACAGATAAACATACACTCTGTGTTTTGAGAGTTCATCTGTTCCATTTATTCAACCTTTTCGCTATCTCCTCGAGCAATCATCCTGATCGTCTAATATTAACCTGCAGGGGTCATTATACATCTGCCGTCTTTATTGGATTAGTATTAAAACAGAGGTGCGAGAAGGAAAGAAACACGGCGCTGCTTGCCTCAGAGCAAAACACATTTTCATTACGGCTAAAAAAGAACCATTATTGCGTCTCTGTTCCTTGTAGCTTAAATAACTAATGGTAAACAACGACACTTACATTGTGCGATTTGTCACTGCAATCTTCTTGCAGCAACACATTTGCTCATGTAGTTAAGCCTTTTATATTCAAATTCTTAAATACGGCAAACTAATTTTTATAGTAAAAAATTGTAACAAATTACTTCTCAGTCTTACGTAGTGAGAAAAAAACAAGTAATGTTCTAACTCCAGATTTGCATTTCATCCACTAGTCTGGAATAGAATGAGAAAAACAAAAACAATCTGTTACATTTATCCTATATTACATATAAAGTATACATAGAAAATGAAGAATATTTTCCTTATTTTTACTACTTTGCCCTACTAAGGCCTGTATCTTAATTTTACACCTGAATTTAATACTATCAGGACTATTCAAAGAAAGGTGAAAACCAGGAGAATTGCCAGGAGAATGAACAATATAGACCGAATAGCCGATTTGGAAAGGGAGATAAATAGGAGACTTTTTCTGGTTTGGCTATTTTGACCTAGAATTTTTCCTTCTCCAATCATTCTCCTGCTTTTCACCTCTCTCTGAATAACCCTGTTAGTAAATACGTAAATATTTTTATATAGTGCCACCAAATTCTGTATCACTGTACAAGATTTGTGAACAATGGGGTGATTCATTAGAACAGCAGACATACAGGGTTATTCAGAGAGAGGTGAAAAGCAGGGGAATGCCTGGAGAATGGAAAATTCTAGGTCAAAATAGCCAAACCAGAAAAATTCTCCCATTCATCTCACTTCCAAATCGGCTATTTTGACCTAGAATTTTCCATTTTATAGTCATTCTCCTGCTTTTCACCACTCTCTGAATAACCCTGATAGTTTAACAAGGATGATTTAAGGGATTATTCAATAAGAGCCGAACTTGCCACCGAATTGCACCAAATGGTGAATTTCACCGTATGGTGCAATTTCATGGCAATTTGGCAATTCAGGTGGCTGGAAAGTAGCCAAAATATTGGCAAACTGCCAGCAAAATACAGTGCAATTCAGATTGCTGCAATTCGGCGACCTTCAGCGGCAGTGTGATTCCCATGGAGAAGTAATGGTTAATCTAGTCAGAGAACGTCATACTGCACTGAAATGTTGTCGAAATGCCCAGATTTTCGGTGTTTCCGTTCGAAAGGTTTAAATAGGTGAATCCCATAGGTTTCAATAAGAAAAAAAATACCTTTTTTTTTTTGTTTTTTATTCAACCGTTTATTCGTTTCATTTGCAGCAAAAAGCCTTTATTTAATTTTTCTGGATTTTTTAAGTGAAATTTTTGATTTTCTTTTTAAGATACTGTAACAGACTTTTTATTATTTTCATGTATTTTAATGCATTTTTTGTTTTAAATGCCTATATTAAAATTGCAGTTTTTTTCTCTTTACCCTCAGTTCGGCAGATAATCAGCTTTTTTTGTCAGGGTTCGGTGGTCAGTTTGGTGCTCTGTTCGTCGGCTGCTTTCGGTGGTTTGCAGCTGCATTCAGCAGTCTGTTCAGCAGCGTTCGGCAGGTTGAGCGGTGCACCCTTTGGGGACCCTGATTCGAGGACCCTGAGGTTAATGATAAATTCACCGGGGGGTCGGTCAATTAAACTCACTTAAGTGCATAGAACGAGAGAGCGGCAAACTTTCAGTGCTCTCTGACTAATAGACATGTGCACAGCACAAAATTTCGTTTTGAACTAATGGATTAGTCCTAAAATGCAATTTATTTAGTTGCTAAAGAATTTCGTTTTCAGTTCTTTAGTATGAAAACTAATTTCATTCATCCGAAAACCAGTGGATACAATTACTATTGTAGTGGCTCCTCAGAGGGCTGAGATTGCTGCTTGTTACAGTATCTCTCACTCTCAGCACAATGTGTCAGGCAAAGCTGTTACAGTAACTGACTGCTGCTCATCACAGCGCTCAGTTTCCGTAAAACTAGTAAATAATATTTTTATATATAAGAGGTTAGAACAATATTATTTCCTTGTTTTACTGACACTCTGAGCGCTGTTACAGTCAGTTACTGTAACAGCTGAGCCTGATACATTGTACTGAGAGATAATATAGCAAGCTGCCGATCTCAGCGCTCACAGCCACTGGATTTAGAGGGCTAAAAAAAAGACTCCTCTCTGTATAATGTGTAGAACATCCTCCTGAATTAATGCCCCTCTTTGTATAGAACATCCTACTGCATTGGCATGTGGAGGGTGCAGAACTTCAGAATGCAATGTTTATCCAGCACAGGAATGAGAACTTTTACTTAAACTTTGTATCTCTGTGGGGGAGACGGACAGGAATATAAAAGCAGGGGAGAGGGAAAATATTTACGTAAATCAGTCTGAAAGCTCAGAGAAGAGATGACTGGTGCAAATTTATTTTTATAATAAAATAAAGCACTTTAAATCCAGGGAAAACATTCAAATAAATCACACTGAAGGCTCATAATGACAGAGTAACTGTGAGAGCTGGATACAAAATGTATCAGACGTAAAAAAAAAACTTAATAACAAGCAGCACTGGGAGAGGAGAGGG